>JARYHS010013631.1:164855003-164903001 GCA_031002005.1 Vandiemenella viatica | reverse complement strand
TGCACTGCAATGCCTATTTTAATTTCTTAAGTGGTTACGCATATAGGAAACAGACAAATTAACATGTACAAAAATAACTGAAAGACAATAAAACTGAACGGTTTTGTGTGTTAATTTTTGTTTAAGAAAGGTGATGGATAACAGTGGGTGTGCTTTTGTAAAACTAATACAGGCAATACATTTCTCTTTGTTTTAAAGTATACATGTGCAGTGTTCTGCCAAAAATCTGATAAAAACTATTAATTTCTATAAAAACAACTTTTGAAATTAAGGGGGTGGGAGTGAAGGGGGAGAGAGGTTGGACTTTTGTAAACCAAATGTGGACAGTCATTTTAGTTAGCTTTAAAGTATGTGTGTTCAAAGTTGCTTCAAAATTGGATATAAACTGTAGCTTTGTATAAAGAACATTGACAAAAATTAATGGAAAGAGTGACAGGGGTTGTGTTTCTGAAAATCAAATTTAGACTGTATTTTTCTGTTTGTTTTAATGTATACGTGTGCAAAGGACCACTGAAATTGGATGAAATCTGTGGGTATTTATAAATGTTTACAAAATTAAGGGGTTGTAAAGGGGAGAAGGGTGGGGTTTCTGAAAATCAGATATAGACACTATTTTTCTTTTGTTTTTAAAGAATATGTTTGCAAAGTTCCATCAAAATTGGATAAAAATTTGGGTTTATATAAAATTTTACAGGGTTGTAAAGAGGGAGAGGGGGTGATTTTTTTTCCGAAATCATTTCCATGCGTCCACACGATAACTCACCAAAGTTACATCATTCTCAGATGAATGGAATAGGAATGCATAGAAGACAAACATTCAAACAAACAAACATTCATTTTTGTAAATAAGATGATAAGATGACACACTGATCTCATAGTTCAGTGTTTAAGGCTTCCACTTTCAAAATTCTGTGGTTCAGTTCCAGTGTGAGGCCAGAAATTTTTAAGACTTGTGTTTGATCATATGAGCTACACAAAGACATTCCATGGTTCAGTTTCCACGTTAAACTGTATTTCCCAGAGGAAAAGAACTGGCCAATGGCTTAGTATACATCCTTCAGGAGGCTCCAAACAACCTTTAGGTTGTAGGATCGTAATTTTTCACGGCGTTGAATATTAATATATTTTTCTCAGGCTTCCAGCCGTGTTAATATATCATATTTGCGGGACGTTTTGAAGGCGTCCATCTCTGCCTCCATTCTCAACCAAATGTCAGTGTATACATTTGGTTGAGAATGGAGGCAGAGGTGGACGCCTTCGAAACATCCCGCAAATATGATATATTAACACGGCTGGAAGCCCGAGAAAAATATATTAACCTTTAGGTTGTGTACCTGATTTTAACATACTGCAAAAATTATTAAAATGAAGAATTGTCCTGGTTGATAGGCACCCAAAGAAATACCTTGTATATATTAACTGTATCAGCCCAAAAGCTAAATTTGCATTTACTCATGTACAATTGTAAGGCGACAGTAGGCACTGGATAGCAATATAAAATTACAAATTAGGTTAGGGAAATAAACGACCACTTACCTTATATGATGGAAGGACAGAATGGCGACAAGAAACATTACTTCACTGTCTGTGTTGTCATAGCTCCTCTGAACATAGAGGATGGGAACTGGCCTACCAAGGGCACCAGGCAACCACTGGATCTTCAGCTTTTTCTTCTTTCAATCATCTCCTATCAAACCACCATTAACTAGACATTATGTTTAACTTCATATTTTTATGATTTACTGTTTATGTATTTTTATTCACTTTAATAAAATGTGTTGAGCCTTGAGATTGGACACAGCACAGCAACTTTCAGCCCAAAGTGATAGTTACATTGGCTGCCATGATAGCACTGCTTGGCTATCCAGGAAATTTCAAATAGATAAATGTATTTGATTTTATTTGCACTTATATTGATAAAAGGAAGTGAGATACCAGCTGAAAGGCAGTTCTCTGTTGAGGAAGTTACTGCACACAAGTAAGAGGGCAGAGATAAAATTATGATGCGACATATCTTTAAATTTACATGCTGCTATTTTTTTATTTATGACAGTTAAATTCGTAAGGAGAAGAGCATCTTATGTTTACTAACTTTTCTAGAGCCAAGTCACAATATAACCTATGAAATTTTTGACAGAAAATAAGAAATAGCAAGTTTAATTCAGAGAAAGTGTACATTAAATGTAAGAAATCGTTAAATATATCAAACAAATAAGTAATTGTTATTCATTTTTGAAATGATACTGTCCTCAAAAAACCTTTTTTTGCAATAATAAAAGTTTATTATTTTTGACAGGCTTTGTGGAAGTAATTTCATGTAGTACAAAAACTGAGGGCAGAGATAAAAAAATAATGTGATGGAGAGATGTGATGTTCATCGTCTCACTGCGAGTCTGCTTAATCATTGTGCATTCTATTTACTTTCCATTGCTTATTTTGAAAGAAATATTGAAAAAAATCGTAGAAAAGTATCTTTCCTATCAAAACTTACGTGGCTTTCAGTACAAAGGAAAAAAAAAATGGTCAGTAGCCACACATGCTACACTTGTAAAGGGATGTACCCTAGTGTATTTAATATTTTGCCCACTTGTAACTAGTATTGGTTATGTATTTTACTAATTTTTCAATTCTCAGATTTTCTCTTCAGTTCACTGCCCCCATTTTTTACCTGCCACGTGCCTTGCTCAGTGGTTACTATTTGAGGCACCCGCCTACACCACCTACCATCCTACTGCTGAGAAAGGGCCAAGACCCGAAATTGCAACGTTTCCTGTATTTGTGTCCATTTTGTGTGTCCACATTGTTCTACCATCATGTGATATAAGTGGTGGTCCATTTTCTTTTCCTAATTTGTGGTTTTAGACATATATTTATTAGGATACGTTTATGTATAGCTTGGAATGGAATAGGGGATGACTTTGGAATAACTTTTTAGTGACAAGTTGAGGTTCACATGATGTTTCAGAATCTTTATTCACTGTTAACATCTTCTGGTGTATGGTATAATTGTAATTGTTTAATGTGGTGGGACTTGTTCAACTGTGGTATTGGAGCACTTAAACTATTGTTTTTACTTTTGTTTTTAATGAGATATTGCTTTTGTTACATAGTGTTGCTGGATCCTGTTGTTCAAGAAATTTTTATTCCTCATGGTTCTGTTTCAAATGTCACCTTGTTTACTGTGGTTAGCATATCGTATTCAGTAATTCTTTGTTTGTAGGTGACATTGCTATTTCATACTGGTAATTCAGCATTCATAATACTGGGGGGGGGGGGCAGTTGCAAATCATGCTGATATTGGGCATATGGCCATTAAATGGCAGTTTTCAGCTGAAAAAACTAAACGTGTTCTTTTCACATAAAGTAGTAGTTGTGTAGCTTATAGGTCCTGAAACCTAAGTTTTTATTTTTTTTTAAATCATTTACTATATATCTTGCTTTTGATCATACATTCAGCTTTGTATTTCACCTGAAAGAACTCCGAGACCAAAGACTGCATAATCTGAATACTTTAAAATGTTTGTTACAGATTATGTATTGGTAGTTGCTTCTGTCTGCTACAGTTCTATAGCAATTATGTTAATATCAGATTATGCATGCATTATATATCGAGGATAAGTGTAAAGTTCTCATCCGGGCAGTGAAAAATTGCATTTCTTGATACAAACTCATGCATATCTTTTACGTAGTTCTCCCTTAACTCAGTACACTTTGTTCAAACAAAGGCTTCCATCCCCTGAAATGTGTTTCTAGAAGATCTTAAAAATACACACCTACAGCTGCTGTCATCTATTTATCTGACTCAAATATATTCCGGCCTTAAATTTTAAAATAGATGGAAGTCAGAAGCAGTTCAGACTGATGAATAGTGTAGACGCTCATACAATTCGTACTTCGGATTCAGCAGTTCTCCCATTGCTAAAAGAATTTGTCCATTTTCCTAATTGTTCATCCGCATGGCCCAGAAAATTTGTATAGTATTCACCAGTTGTTGTTTTCTCCTTTCAAGAATTATTTTTGCATTCCAGAAAAGACTGGCCATTATCTTTTTGTCAAGTGAAATCAACTTACCCTGCTTTTGTGCAGAGCCACCAGTTTCCACCCACTGTTTTCCTTTGGGCTTCATAGTGGTGTACTCACATCTAATCCATAGTAACAAATATGAACACAAACTTGGTAGGATCCTTTTTAAAATACTTCAGTCATTCTTGAAAAATTCCTTTTCCTATTTGTTCTTGGTCATCATTTAACAAATGTATCAGTCGTCTTGTAAAAATCTTTATAATATTTAAAATGTACCATACCCCTTCTTCTAACATGTTTGTGGTCTCTGCTATGTCATAAACCTTTAATCATCAATCATTTAATACCACATTGTGTCTTCTCGATGGCTGCAGTATTTATTTGTCCTTCGCGTGGATAACAAAAAAAAAAAAATCTGACCTCCATTTAATTCAGCCACCCATATCTTTGATGAATATTCTTTTGCAATGAAGTGTCCAAAACAAAGAGTTTTACTAAGGCATGATATTCCAAATTATCAATTTTAGTGGGATCTAAAGAATAAGTCTCCATAAAAAAGCTGAAGAAAAAAAACTTTAGGGATTAAGTTGAAACTTGCATTTCATTATTGCAATACCAGGATCATGTACACATGAAAAAATCCATTTGTATCAGTGCCCTCTCTGTTGTGTCAGGCTGAGAACTTTTCACATTATCATAGCTCAGAATGGTCAAATTATTTCAAGTTGATAGCATAGGTAACATACACCACATATTAATTAAACTGGCAATATGTGCATACTGATACAACCTGATATTCAACCTGCATGTTGAAGCTAGATTGAATACTTGCCATTTAGATGATGTGACATTTTACGCAAATGTTTTTCGTGCTCTTAAATTCCAACTTGCAAGGCAGTCACAAATTCACTTTATGTTGAGTTCAGTGCCCAAAGCAGAGAGCATTAAAACTGACCAGCACTCAAACCTGTCTTAGAAAAAAAATAACAATCAAATGTGGGACCTCATTGTCACAGCTCCTTTGAATGAATGGCTGGGCTGACCTGTCATCAAGTGAATGGCAAATGTTGTTTGTATAGGGCTCTGGGCGAGCAACTTACTTCAGTGAAATTCTGGGTCCTTGCTGATGACAGTATGTTGATGTTTAGCTATATGGTTTGTCCTTGTTTTCATCTTCTGACTGCTGTAGTCAGCTGTGAAATCAGTTTGAGCCCACCAGTGGCTGAATAACAATTGGGGGGGGACGGGGGGTGGAGGAGCTAGCTCACTAATTGAAAGAGGAGATGTAAGAACAGTTGTTTTATTACTCCATCAATGGTTACAATACAATCCTGATAATGGACCAAGAGGTGCCATCCACAAGCTAGGTACTATCAAGCTGCAAGCTCCACAGGAGTTTGGCTTAGAGGGGAGGAAGGCAGACGGGGAATAATGTGCCCCCACAGGTTCAATCAATAAGAAAGAATTGATTTGTTGCCCAAAATGTGTCTCATTCCACTTATAACATACATTATGAATTGTGTCTTTTTTTTTCATTTTTCAACTGCTTTCATCTTTGGTAATTGATGCTGAAACATAACAGCAACTTAGTTTCCTTCATTACTCTCTGCTCAACTAATTATGTATGTATAAAATAGATAAAATGGCTCATTTATTGTAATTACATGATACTGGTTTGTAAATGTGGTTCTATGCTATGTGCAACTGTTTTGAATGACTGTGACAGATTTTTTAAATATGCAAAATTTATTACAATACCTGGAATTTTAATTGAACTATATTGTTATATTATCTTGATCTAGTTATCATATTGTAACATGTTTTCCATATATTTAAATTTTTTAATTTTTCCAATGCAATATCAAAAGCTTGAGAGTTCATTTTACAGGGTTCCCAAGGGCCTTAAAAAGGCCTTAATTTTCATTTTGATTTTTAAGGGCCCTTAAAAAGCCCTAAAATTTGCTCAACAGCCTTAAAATCTTTGAAAAAGCCTGATTTTTTTAACACCGTGATACGGCGTGATAAATTTCATTATCCAGCGACACGCTAATCGGCAGATTTCTCTCTGGCTCGACCTTGGCCAAGTGTGTGTCAAAATGCTTATATTTCAAGCAAGTAGTAGAGTCTTTGCACAGAACCTCTCTTACGTAGTTCTGCCTCTTACATGAGAGTTTAAACAACTTCTTACAAAGTAAACAACTCAATGTCCATGTGCGAACTGAAATGAATGTTCAAATACAATTGTAACCTCATATTTAACTTCTGTTTTTATGGGCCATGCCAAAGCTGAGGATTTGATTGAACATTTTTTGGAAGCAGTTGAGAAGTTCTCTCTCCAAAAAGTGATACAGGTTTCAATGGATGGTCCGTCCGTAAATTTGAAATTTTTCAATATGTTGCAAAAGAAATTAAGAACTGGATTTAATTGTGAAATGTTGGATGTGCGAACATGTGGTTTACATGTTGTAAATAAAACATTTAAAAGTGGTTGCCAAGCTTCTGGCTGGCACCTTGATTCACTTCTAGTTTCCTTATTTTTGTTATTTAAAGATTCACCCGTGAAACGAGAGGATTTCCTCAATATTTCCACTTGTAAAAAAATGCCCTCAAAATTTTGTTTGCACAGGTGGTTGGAAAATTTACCTGCAGCAGAAAGGGCATTAGAAATATAGGATGATGTTAAAAGCTACATACAGAATGTGGAAAAGGGCTATTTGCCTAAACCTACATGTAAGTCCTTTTTAACAATTCAACAGGCAGTGTAAGATAATCTTATTTTTTCAAAACTGAAATTTTTCATTTCCGTGTCTAAAATGACAACCCCATTCTTGGCTTTTTATCAGAGCACAAAACCTCTCTTGCCATTTATGGCAGAGGATATAAGAAAATTTATTGCCAATTTTATTGTTATCTTCAATGTTTTTTAAGAAAGAACACACAAAAGTATTGACTAATGTACAAAAAGTGGCAACATTAGACCTGAGTGATGTGTCGAAGCATTCCTGTGTTAGCAACATCAGTTTAAAAGTTGCAGGCGATCAACATATCAAGGCTATTATATTCAACAAGAAAGTGTCTGAAAAAGAAGTTGAGATGAAAATGGAGTTCAAAGACTTCATTTTTACGATGATTAAACACATACTGGACAAATCTCCTATAAATTATAGAGTTGTAAGAAGTATGACTTGCCTTGATCCTAGACAGATGGCGCCAAATAGTAACAACTGTTATGAAAAGATGAAATATCTTCTGATTCACTTGTCAAAAATATATTTAATTGGAGAAGGAGACTGATGAAATTCTTATACAGTATCACAGTTTTTTATCACCAGTTGCCTCAAATGTTTCGAACCACTTCAGCTCATTTAATCCACATGATGAGCATTCGTGATTAGATATCTTTTTAGAGAAGTATCTAGGCAAAGAAGATTATAACAGAGTACACAAAGTAGTAAAAATATTGTTGCTGTTATCTCATGGACAAGCAGATGTTGAACGAGGCTTCTCTGTGAACAAGCAGTTGGAAGTTGAAAATCTTTAGTGGCTCAAAGATTAGTCAACATTTCAAAAACAGCAAAAATAAGTTGTTGATAACTAAGGAGTTAAGGATGTATGCAGTTATGGCTCGTCAAAAGTATATTGCGTACCTGGAAGAGAGAAAAAAATGCAAAGAATACAGGGATTCATGGAGTGAAACGCAAATATGTTTTAGATGATTTGGAAGATTTTAAGTGTAAAAAGGCACATCTAGAAACTGCAATTAAAGATGTTGAAGATAATGCTGATAAACTAGCAGATAAAGCTGAGGTTATAGGGGATGTTAAGTACATCATACAGTCCAATAGTTTTCGACGAACCGCTAAAGTTAAAAAAGCTGAATTTGAGGATGTTGAAAGTAAAATTAAGGCTCTATTGAAAGATTTAAAAGAGAATTGACCTTTGTTTGTAAACAATGTGAAAATAAAATAAAAATATCATTTAAAAAAGTATATATTTTGTTATTTAACCTGCATACATATTAACAACTCTTACCATTATGTTTTATATTTACTCTTCTAACATGTTGTAGCTCATCTGGTAAGTAAACATTACTCATATAAGAAAATATTTGAGGAAATACCCAATAGGAACTACTGCTGTAACTCAAAAGTTGTATTTAACCTATTTCTTAAACCTATGGAAAATGTTTCATCTTTAGTGGGTCTTTTACATGCAGCTTTCAAAAAAAAAAAAAAAAAGGGGGGGGGGTAGTCTTCCTCATTCAACATTATACCTGAAATCTAATAAGTAATTGAGCTGACAATTTGGCATTCTTTCTCTGATGTAACTGCTAATGTGCTATAATGTATAAAAACAAATTAAGTTAAAATATACATTTATATGTTAGTAATTCTTATTACTAAGGCGGTAATGTTTCTTTTTGCTCTTGTGTCAGTTTTCTGGGGTATAGTAGTTTTTTTTATTTTATGTTTAATATATGAAAAGAGAAAAAGTTTCAATATTCACTGTATTGTGTGAAAACAAAAGTAAATTTATTAGAAATTTATTATTTATTAATTTATTAACTCGATTAAAGCTTATTTCATCATAAGCTTAACATGCACATTTTAATTTCTTTGCTGTAAGTTGCATATTAATTTTTTCATAACATTTTAATATATGTTAAATATAGCCTTAAAAAAAATATAAAAAATTGCCTTAAAAAGGCCTTAATTTTTTTTACTGAAAGAGTGGGAACCCTGTTTTAATTTAAAATTAAAATTGTTTTCCTTGAGTTGCATGCAGTTTTAACAAGTTTTAATTGTTTTTAATTGTTACTGCTTGGATCATTGGATGGAAACAGATGGCAACAACTGTGTTTGCTTCAGTATTTTTCAATGTGGCTTATAAATTGTTCAGCATCCAACTGAGCCATACAGAATATTGTCAGATGAAATATATAAAAAGTTTTATTACTTGGTTATCCCTGGTAAAAAGACTATCTATTTTGAAAGTATTTCTGCAGTAAAAGTGAAGTAAAATGCATCTCAAGCCTTCTTATTTAAAATAACCTTATCATCATAGTAGAAAAAGTTTAATTACACTAATGTATTGTGAAAACAATCTCACTTGGCAATCATTTGATTTAATTGGGATAGTGTACAGTCATAAACCTATTCCACCTTCCTTCTTATCTTAATGGCTTTTTTTTGCATGTGTTGATAAGACTACTAGAATGTAACTCATCCATCCAAATTTTGTGTTGTGATGATGTGTGGGAATAAACTGTGACCATTTAATTTTTAATACTAAATAAGAATGAATATCACTCGCACTTGATTCCATAGTTCACAATTTAATTTAGTCCTAAAACTAGATCACCACCAGTTACAACTGTTTTGAAATACTGTTGCCAGACATACATCTTTTTAGCTTACCTGATGCACAAATTATTGACTGTCATTTCAGAACGCAGGCAGACCATGATGTTTAGTGCAACAACTACAGCTAAAACTGAAACACTCACTAAACTGGCATTAAAAAAGGAACCTATCTATGTTGGAGTAGATGATGAAAAAGATAATGCAACTGTAGAGGGATTAGATCAGGGTAAGTTTGGGTTTCTAAAAGTGTCACTGTCCTAATAGTTTAGAGCTGAAGTCGCTATTTTAATGCTTTTTACTTGAAAATAAGGTGTCTGATGATACTAGATTTTGATGTGTATTACAAAATGGTCTAAATAGCAGATCATTTTTCAGTGCGACCATATTTGTCATTATTGTGAGCATTAATGCAAATCACTTCATTTTCTAGGATTTTTGTGGCTCTAGAAATATCAGTAACAATGGTTTTTATTAAAAATTTTGATTGCGATGGAGCTAACGTTCTGGTGGCAATTCCCCAAATCATCTAATTATCCTTTTTTTTTAAATTAAAATTTTATTTTTTGTTTGGAGTATTAAATTCCTCCCCATTTACAAATTGACCACAAGACATTCAAATTTGTGTTAAATCTTAGAATAGTCAGAATTGTAATTTTTTGCCCTACATGAACATTTAATATTTAAGCCTCTATTTATCTTACAGGATGATAATTATTTTGGTTTGTACTGGCAAATGGTACTTGCAAAATAGTCTAGTAACAAATAAAATATTTACATACCATCACGTTTCAACATTTTTATATATGTGAATGAAATCAGTTAGTATTATAATTTTCTAAGGGGTGACAGCTTTCCATGAAGTAAGGCACTGGTATAGTAACGTTGAGCTGAATTTCTTTTGTTACTCTTTGTTCTGGCCTCCTCCTTCAGAGACTACTTTTATTGCATATTCAAGCAGTGTCAGCAAAAGTGCCTTGCTTAGGTTGAGAGAATCATAGGTAGACAAGATATCCACCTGATTTTGAAATTGGTTTCTGAATATAATTTGTTTAGAACTACTGTATTTAACAGCTCTATTTAGTGTTTCTGGCCTCGCATTCGGGAGGACGGCGGTTCGAATCCCCGTCCGGGCATCCAGATTTGGGTTTTCCATGGTTTCCCCAAATCACTCCAGGCGAATGCCGGGATGCTTCCTTCAAAAGGCCATGGCCGAATTCCTTCCCATTCCTTGCCCCCATCCTTTCCCGTCTCTAAAGACCACGTTGTTAAAAAGGGACGTTAAACTGTTACAAAAAAAAAAAAAAAAAAAAAATATTTAGTGTTCACTGACCTAAAAGTACATCAGTTACCTCCAGTTCGTCCTTGAAATCCATCTGTGGCAAATTATCAATGTGCTGGTTCATTGTTTATTTAATCACAACTGTTACTGAATTGTTGTATTGCATTTACTCAAAAATTCCCCAAAAATTTAAATTCATGAGTACATGGTACTCTTATTGTTACTCTGTTCACCACCAAATATAGCCTCTCAGTACCTTCAGTAATCTTGAACTTTGCACAATAAATCTCACTTTCATCTATAGATCACTAGATTATTCACTGTTAATAATCCCCATTAGTTGTGAATTATAAACCCGTGCCTTGCAAATTTCCTTGTTCATAAGTGTCCTTAAACTCTCAGCCACTACTCAAGCCTAGCATCGCCCGACTATTATTTCAGAAATTTGAGGTTTCAGGGTTAAAACTTTAATTATGGAATGAAGCTATAAGCATCTCACACTGGCTATCACCATATGTGACATTGAATTAACTGGATCTGACTAGTTGATTCAACCTCTGTTTAGTGCCCCATAAATCACCTGTATCAATGACTCTGATTGATACTCTAAATCACACAAGACTCAGTACAAAAGATACAACCTATTAGAAAGGATTTATCTAGGCTACTACTTGATGTACTAGTGATAATCTAGTTCTGTATTTGATTATTTATGGAATACAGGTCAGCACAGTGTGACCACTATGTTGAAATCTCAGTCAGTTGCAGTTTCAAACAAGATGTGTTGAACTTGCATGGTACCTTCATTAAGTTCTGTGTGTTGTACACTCCTAGACATTATCACTATGCTCTAGAAGAAGAGCATTTGACCCCATAATCTCCTTGACTCGATAGGGTGTGTGGAAGGCGGAATAATTTGGAAATCAGTTTCCAAATCTGAAGGTGTAGGGCACCCGAGCAAGACAAGCTTTATGACTACAAACTTCTGTGTATCTGATAGTCAGCCTGTTCCTTATGTTGACCCGCCTTATACAGTAGAAGTTCTCTCACCTTTTCCTGTCATTGATTCCAGTCTTCCACATAACCACTATTTGGGGAGATCTCATAATTATCTCTGCTAGTGTCATTCAACCACTGCATGTTTCAGAGATCAGTAGTGCCATTCTTTATGCATCAGCAATGTTTTCTACACCTGGTATCCAAAATGGTTGTGATATAAGTTTGTAATCTCCACAAACATGCTCTGCAGGAGCTTAATTTTCAAACACTCCATGGTGTCTGTACTTCTGAAACACATGCTGTTTTGGAGGGTGAACAGCATGGCAGTGTTCCAGACATACATGACATCTCTCATACCAGTTTCAGTGTGTGTGTGTGTGTGTGTGTAATTACAACACTAAGTGAAAATCAATACATTACTGGGCGCAATGTTTGCTCTCATCTGCATCAACAAAAAAGTGTTGCTCTTGATGTCTTTGGTATTATCCAATAAATTTTATTATGTCACTGTAAGCTGTACCTATAATTAGCCTGTTTGGGCAAATAACACTGTGAAAGCTAAGATATCATATGTGGTTATCTACCACTGTACTGAGGAAACTATTTGCATATTTGGTATAGTCCATACCTTTATCTTACATTCTAGTGATCAAAGAAGCTAAAGTCAAGTGCTGAATTAAATGTCAGTAACAGTTAATGAAGATATCACTGTTATAGGTGCCATATCTGCTCAAAAATGTATGTATGTATTAACCCATCACCACATTTTTTTTTTTTTTTATTTCCACCATGTTTATACCGTACCCTTACTACATTTGCTCATTTTACCATCGCCTGCAATATATTAAATATATTATCTCAGACATTGCATACCAATATCGATAGTCTACTCCTTAGCCGTTCCCCCCCCCCCTCCCCCACTACACGTTAGTCATTAGGTAACGTTCGTTGTGCACACACGTTCCGAGCCTAATGGCCCGTTTTTCTATTTGTGAACAAGGCAGATGCCGAAATATTGTGTAGTTGTTTGTCAGCATTAGTGTTCCCTCTCATCGCATCCGTCCACTTTGGTATGTGGTGGGTTAATTTTCCTTTCTTTTCTTAATTATATCGCCTAGAAGCCGCTTCCATTTTCCTTAGTTGCATCAAAAATGTATTAGATACAATCAGGATACTGAAATGAATTTGTCATTCAGGAAATAGCATTAAGTGTTGTAGAAACAAATTTCCTTGATAATTTTAATAAGATTCTGGTCAGTGCGGAGTCTAGGGATAGCAACTGAGGGGGATGACAAATTATAGTTAAAGGGGAAACAAATTTATGTGGCAGCAACCTAATTTCCTTTTTTTAAAGCCCTACTTTACTGCCCCAGGTGGCATCTATGAGGGTGGCAAAATAATATTTAAAGGGACGGCAATCTCAAAGTTTTTCCTCCAGCTCGGAAAATTCGTAGATCCTCCAGTGTCTTGGAATGATTATGGAAAGAAATTAGCAGCCATCAAATATTGTGCCAAGAAGGAAGGAATAGTAATATTTTAGAAAATATTTTTAGTCTCTAGTCATTTCAGAATGACACTGATAGCTGACATTTCAGCTGCTCTGCTTAATACATACTCAGTTTTTCCACCCGGAGGGCTCCATGTACAGCCAGCTGTTGCCAGTGAGCAGGGTTACTCAAGCAGGGTGTCACCTCATAGTGATTTCCTCTCCCTGATGGCAGCCGGATGTTAGCAGAGCCCTTTGAATGGCAAAATTCAATAAAAGCCGTAATAATGCTTGACAATAAGACCAATGCATACTTTCAAAATGAAGCCTGATAACAAGATTTTGATGTGGTTAATGACTCAAGAATCATATATATTATTTCTATAAGGTATTTTTTGTCACAAGCCTGTATCTTCCTTCATACTTAACCGAAATAGATGAATGAGGTGTCATTTTAAAGCTTATGGTCTCCACTTTGATCACATCATATTTTAAGAAAGAAAGTTTTCGGAATTCCAACCTTAAAGGGCAAAAATGTCAGTGTGTCTAAAATGCTGTATTCTGTGTTACGGGTCATTTATCTCATTGGATACCTGTCTAAAATCGTTTAATGAAGTATCATTTTAAAGATTAAGATCTGTGCTCTTGTGACGTCATATACTAAGACAAGAATTTTTCGGAATTCGTCCCTTAAAGGGCAAAAGTATCAATATTTTTGCAATGCGTTTTTTTGTCACGAGCCATTTATCTCCCTTCATATCTAACCGATATAGATAAATGAGGTATCATATTAAAGACTAAGGTCTCCGCCGTGGTAACATTATATTTCAAGAAAGGAATTTTGCGTAATTCGACCTTTAAAGGGCATAAATGTCAATTTTTCTAAAATGCATTTTTTGTGTTTCCAGCCATTTATCTCCCTGGATATCTAACCAAAATCAATAAATGAGGTAGGATTATGAGGAGTAATGTCTCAGCTTTGTGACGTCATATTTTGAGAAAGAAGGTTTTTGGAATTCAACCCTTAAGGGAAAAAGTATAAATTTTTCAATAACGCATTTCTGTGTCATGAGCGATTTATCTTCCTTAATATCTCTTCGATATAGATGAATGAGGTATCATATTAAAGAATAAGGTCTCCACCGTGGTAACATTATATTTTAAGCAAGTAATTTTTCGTAATTCGATCCTTAAAGGGCAAAAATGAAATTTTTTCTAAAATGCGTTTTTTGTGTCTCGAGCCACTTATCTCCATGGATATCTATCCAAAATCGATAAATCAAGTAAGATTAAGAAGAGTAATGACTCAGCTTTGGTGACATCATATATTAAGAAAGAATGTTTTTGGAATTTAACCCGTAATGGGAAAAAGTATAAATGGTTTTACAACGCATTTTTGTGTCACGAGCCATTTATCTCCATTAATATCTAACCGAAATATACTCGTATAAATGTGGTATCATTCTAAATATTTAGTTTTCCGCTGTGGTTACATCACATTTTAAGAAATGAATTTTTCTGAACTGAACCCCACCGAGCATGGCGGTGTAACGGTTAGCGTTCTCGCCTCGCATTCGGGAGGACGGCGGTTCAAATCCCCGTCCGGGCATCCAGATTTGGGTTTTCCATGGTTTCCCAAATCACTCCAGGCAATTGCCGGGATGCTTCCTTCAAAAGGCCATGGCCGAATTCCTTCCCATTCCTTGCCCCCCACCCTTTCCCGTCTCTAAATACCTCGCTGTTGAGAGACGTAAAGCAATTTAAAAAAAAACTGAACTGAACTCTTAAAGGGCATAAATATCAGTATTTCTAAAATGCGTTTTTTGTGTCATGATAATTCAACAAAATTGATAAACGAGGTATCATTTTAAAGATTGAGGTCTTCGTAAGATCTTAGGTTCCGTTACACTACATTTTAAGAAATAAATTTTTTTTTTTTTCTTTTTTACCTCGCTTGATAACTAATCGAAATTGATAAATGAGGTATCATTTTAAAGACCAAGGTGGATGCTTTGGTCACACCATATTTTATAAAAGGAATATTTTGGAATTCGACCCTTAAAGGGCAAAAGTATCGATATTATTTAGACAACGTGTTTTTTTTTTTTTTTTTTTTTATTACAAGCCATTTATTTTCATCGATACCTAGCCTAAATCGATAGATGACCTATCGTTTTAAAAATTCAGGTCTCCAGCTAGGTAAAATCATAAATAAATAAATAATTTTTTGGAATTTGTTGCTTAAAGTGGTAGCGCGTAATAGACTGTTCAGAGCCAAGTCCCTAGATTGCAGAAGAGGATACCACAGAGATGTCAATAAACTTTGTTTTATTCAGTAGCTTTTAGGATATGGTTTTTTTTTTCTGTTACGGCAGCACTGTCGTTTTGCTTTACAATTCCATTGTAAACATTTTATTCGCACAGCAACAAATATTTCAAAGATGTTGATATGTTCAGGTTGGTTTTATTCTGTTAAGGTCAGTAGCAGTTTGTCATAAATACAGTGTGTTTTAAATTTTCCTAACTGTTTCACAATTTGTTGTAAGTATTTTGATGCGTACCTACGAGGGGCGATCAAATATAAACGGGATTGTTGTTCCTGAACATCAACAATTGGCAGTAATGGCCCCGCGCTTCTGCTATGCTTAGGCGGGACCATTAGGAGTGGGGAGAGCGTGCTGTTAGATACTTACCGCCGTTTAGTCAGTAATGCTCACGATGTCGAAACAACAGGTGCACCCCTCCACTGCGCAATGCATTATTATAAAATTTCTTGCTCTTGAAGGAGTTACAGCGGCGGAAATTTGCCAGAGATTAACTGCACAGTTCGGTGATCAAACACTGTCAAGGAGGCGTGTGTTTTTCTGGCATAAAAAGTTCAAGGAAGGACGAGAACGTGTGGAAAATCAGCAACACGATCGCCGTCCCCGGACCAGCGTTACAGACGAAAACATTCGTGCGGTTAAAGACATTATTGACGTCGATCGACGCGTGAGAGTGTCAGAAATTGCAGAACAAGTCGGAATCAGTTATGGGAGCTGTCAAGCAATCATCACAAAACACTTACAGTTCCGTAAAGTGTGTTCCAGATGGGTCCCTCACCTTTTGACCGAAAATCTGAAATTGAGACGTTTGGAAGTCTGTCAGCGGCTTACAGCAAGGTTTGCAGAAGAAGGTGATGCATTTTTGAGTCGAATCGTCACCTGCGATGAAACATGGGTTCACCACTACACTCTGAATCCAAAGAAGCCAGTAAGGAGTGGAGGAGGAAAGGGGAGGCAGCACCAGTGAAAGCCAAGACTCTACTGTCAGCTGGCAAGGTTCTTTCAACCGTTTTTTTCGATCAGCGAGGGATTTTGCTGATTAATTTTTTGCATGAACGACGCACAATCAATGCTGCTTACTACTGTGAGTTGTTGAACAAGGCGAGAGTTGCATATTGCCGCAAAAGAAGAGACCAACCGATTCGACAGGTCATTCTCCTCCACGACAATGCGCGACCCCATGCTGCATCTCTAACTGTCTCTAAACTACAGGAAATGCACTGGACTACACTTGATCACCCTCCTTACAGTCCGGACTTATCGCCCTGCGATTTTCATTTGTTCGGACCTCTTAAAGAGTCTCCAGGAGGGCAACGATTCGAAGATGACGAGAGTGTGGAAGATTTCGTGCGCAACTGGCTAGTGACACGACCCTCTTCTTTTTATGATGAGGGCATCAAAAAAGCTGCCCATACGATGGGAAAAATGTATTTCCAAAGCAGGAAACTATGTGGAAAAATAAATTGTAATTACCTTGTGTTTTCCAATAAATGAATTTAAATAAAAAATAAAATCCCATTTATATTTGATCCCCCCTCGTATTACACTAAAAAAATATTTGATATAAAAGTACGGTTCTACTTTTCATTATATTACAAGCATTCAACCTCACTATTCATCGCATTTTATTCACGAAAGTTTCGCACGGGTCATCTAGTAGTTCATAATTATTTAATAATAATGTATTTCCGTTAAGAAATCATGACCTTTCAGTGGTAAAGCTATCATATTTGGTAAAATGGTTTATTTGTAATACACATAATTTCTTTATATTGACAATGATAAGTGTATTTTTGTTAAATCTTGGAACATGCTTTACTGTTTCGTTATTTTACACTCAAAAGTTGTACTTTGCTTGCTGAGTTTCTGTAAAATTTACTCATTACTTTTTTACTGTTGTGACTGGTCAAACATCATAAGATAAAAAATGTTTTATTCTTTTAGGATATGTGGTTTGTCCATCTGAAAAAAGATTTCTGTTGCTGTTTACATTTCTAAAAAAGAATCGAAAGAAGAAGGTTATGGTGTTTTTTAGCTCTTGTATGTCGGTTAAGTTCCACCATGAGCTGCTGAATTACATTGACCTTCCAGTCATGTGCATACATGTAAGTATAATTTTTTATTACATTTATTGTTAGTTGGAAAGTGATGTGATGAGTTTTTCTCCAGGATTTATCTAGTAAATCTAATGTGTCATAATATCCAAGTTACTTTTAAACTATAACTGGTTTCCATTATGTTGATCTTTTATATCTGGTGGTGAAAACGAGTTTTAATAAACCTGTGTACTATGTTCAGAAATTTTACCAACCAGTAATGACCATAGAAAATATAAAGAAAAATAATTTTTCTATGTTTTAAAACACTGTTAAATCTGTATTTTCTGTTGCAGGGGAAAATGTGCTGCTTTATCTTTCAGATATAATTTTTGGCATTAATAATATACATTATTTAGAACCTCTTTCATCATTTATTTGTTGATTTTAAGTTTTGATGATTAGCACAATTTAATGGATTGTTTATTTCTTTTCATTTAAGGGCAACAAAAACAAATGAAACGCACTACAACATTCTTCCAGTTTTGTAATGCTGAGAGTGGGATTCTCCTTTGTACAGATGTAGCAGCCCGTGGTTTGGATATTCCTGCTGTGGACTGGATTGTTCAATATGATCCACCTGATGATCCAAAGGTACCCAATTCAAATCATTACAGCAAAATTAATCTATATACTCCATCTGTGGAGGGGAGAAAGGAACTTGTATTTTCAGAGTTGATAAACAATAGTTGAATCAGTGAATATTGTAAATAATTTTGCTAGACATATATCCAGTAAAATGCTTATTAATCTAGTGGGCTTAGTCCTGTATACTGCGAACATTACAATAAAGTAGTTTCAAGACAATTATGTATACAGGAGCATTCATATTTCACAATTATCATAATCTAGTATTTAGCATAAAGTGTGTAAGGTGTAATGTTTGTATCTATAAAAGAAATAATTAATAATTTCAGGCTTCATATGTTGTACCTTTAATGTACTGTTACACACAGAGTGCACTGTGTTGAAATGAAGAATAGTTCAGTATACTAAATTTCATCACCTCTGACTTCTGTTTCCATGCGGTTAATGGTCTGGCCTCGCATTCAGGAGGACGCGGGTTCGAATCCCTGTCCGTCCAGATTTGGGTTTTCCACGGTTTCCCCAATCACTCCAGGCAAATGCCGGGATGCTTCTTTAAAAGGCCATGGCCAAATTCCTTCCTGTTCATTGCTCCCGGACCTTTCTGCCTCTAACGACCTTGACATTGACTAGGGATAAAGCCATAAGCAAAAAAAAAAAAAAAAAAAAATCTATTAGTTCAGTTCATCACGAGGTTGGAAACCATGAACCCTTGAGTTTTTTTGGCTGGATCAACCATGATAGTCTGGTTTTAATGCTGTTTTATATGCAGCTTTTCATTAATTTCCTTTTATTTATTTAATTAATTAAACTATGGAAAAAGGAAACGGCTTTAGGCAATATACAGCAGTATGCGCAATATCTACATTTTGACAGTTGCCACCCACTCCATACCAAATGTCCCCTCCACTACAGCCTTGCTATCAGTGGCAAACGTATCTTTTCTGATGCTAAATCCCTCTCCCAGTATTCCCAGAACCTATCCCGCTCCTACCCAGCAGATCTTGTACAAAAACAAATCACGCGTGGAGTCACCCACCCTCCATGTAACCACTCCCGCCCAGCACCTCTAAAATCCAACCATAGCCCTGTCTTTGTCACCCAGTTCTCGCCTGGCCTCGAATCCATCTATCAAATCCTACAACAGGCATGACTTCCTTCACTCCTTTCCAGAAATGCGCACTCTCTTGCCAAAAATTCTGCCAACTGTCCCAGGTACATGTTTCAGCAGACCACCTAACCTCAAAAACATTTTGGTTCACAAATACCCTCCATCTGCAAGGAGGAAAGTGAGGGTTTTGATAGAAAAGCGTAAACCAGGAAACAATAAACCTATACATAGGAACCTGTCATGGAAACATGGTAGGTGTCAGCTGATGGTCCTAACTTGGCTTTTACACCATGTATGTATGTACACAAAAACAGAGAAATTTGTGAAATAAAAATATTTGGGACTTAAACAAATTTCAAAGTTACAAACTACTAAAAGACAGGCTCTGGTCAGCGATGGTTCTGTGGGAATAGTTAGGAGGTGAGAGGGATGGGTGAAAATGGGGGAGGGGGGGTAGGAAAATTGGCTCTATCTTAAATTTAGTCCTCGTGGTTGTCTGGTCCCCAGTTGGTACTGATAAACCAGTTCCCACCTTCTGAGTTCTGAGATGCTGCTTTTGTCTGAGAGGACTTTGATGGCGCAGACTGCAAAACGTGTTGAAATTGTTGGTGCCATGAGTGGTGGCATGATAAGGGTTCTGGGTGAATACAGATTGTCTGTGTCCGTTCATTCTGATGGCCAGTGGATTCATGGGCAGACCTGTGTAGGAGGCAGGGCAGTGGTTACAGGTGAGTTGACTAATAAGGTGGGAGGATACACAAGTGGCAAGTCCTGTGATAGGGAAGCTTTCTCCAGTTACAGGGTGGGTGAAGGTGGTGGAAGGTGGGTGCATATTGCATAATTTGCAGTGGGATCTGTTGCAAAGGAAAGAACTTTGGGGCTGTCTTGCAGGCAGGGGGATCCCGTGTGGACCAGTAGTTGGCTGAGGTTTGTAGGTCTACTGAAGCAGCTTGTAGATGGGTGAGGGAAGATTTTTGGAAGGAGGATTCTCATCTCAAGGAATACTCGAAGGAATTTGTTGATGTATTCCAAACCTGGGAAGTATCGGGTGACCAAAATGGGGCTGTGGTTGGTTTTAGGGGGTTGTGGGCTGTTGATAGGTTGAGCGAGTCGTAATGTGGCCTGTGAAACTTGTTTATGAACTAAATCTGGTGGGTAATTGTGTGATATCAGGGCTTCAGAGATGTTGCTAGAATACTGTAGGAGGGCCTGTTATTGGAACTTATGTGTCTCCCAGTGGCGTAGCTAGGTCAACAAGGGCCCCAGTGCAAAACATTTATTTTGAGCCCTCAGGCCAAATGGGCGACCTTTTTTTTTTGCTTTGTGTTGCTGGTAAGGGCCCCCTGAGCTGAGTATGGGGCCCTTGAGTTGTGCTTAGGGCCCCCCTGAGCAGTGAGAGGACCCTTAGTGAGGGGCTTCCTGTGTCTCAGAAAAAAAGGTCACTAGTTTGCCATGAAGGCTCGTGGGCCTCTGTACTGTGCTTTGGGGCCCCGTTGCACTGCACCGCATAGCCCCATAGTAGCTACGCCCCCTGGTGTCTCCCCCAAATGCCCAGGCTATAGGGGAGGGCGCATTAGACGTGACGAGGATGGCAGCTATCATAAGAAAGCTACTGTTGCAAGTTATATACATATTTATTTTATGGTACTCAAAATTTCCCACCTCTTGTTTTCCATTCAACCAGATTCATTCCGGAAGTCCTATGTTTAACATGGCTTCTTCTACATTTTTCAAGCTTCTCAGTTGTTTTTGTCATTTCTTTCTTTCTGGTAGTGCCCATTCCCAAATTTTTTTGGCGATCTGGTATCTCACAAAAAAGACTGAACAGTGAGACATTTACCTTCTATAGTGGCTGAAATTGTTTTTTTCTCGTTTAGTTGATTGAAACTTGGAGTTTTTACTTTAATCCCATAATGACAGCAGTATGCTGAACTGAAGTCATCATGCCAGCAACAAAACAAACACTATAAATTGGAAATTGTTGGCTTTTATTGGAGAATTAGTATTGAAGCTGAGTAAGATCGTGAAGAGGACTGTAGTATGTTAGAAGAAAGTTGAAATTAAATTGACACTGCATTTTCCATACAAACTCTTAAACAAAAAGCTTTATCTAAGTTCAAAAAAGAAACAGTGTTGAGGTAATCATGAAATTGTCCCTCAATTGCAAACTTATCTGGAAATTTTTGTGTTCTCTCAAACACCCATGGAACGGTTTCATTGTGATCATCCTTACTACTCACCATAAGGCATTTGGTTTCTTCTTCATAAACATATCCTGTCCATCTCAACAATAATAATACTATTCCCCTTACTAAAGCTGCCACGATTTTCACATGATCAAAGGCCTGTGCACAAACCAGTTTTCCTGCAAGACAATGTTATAAGATTATTCAGGTATTTGGTCTGTGATGCTGCTCATTTTATTTGTGCATGTGGGATGTTGTAACATTACAGTTACCTTCCGCCGGCTACGAAGTAGTGTCTCTGGAGCAGAGAGATACATTTGTTCTAAGTCAGTCGTATGCGAATTGTCGCAGAGTGCGGCTCATGTAGTGAAGGCATTGACCTTACTGTATGATGTATTTTCGTAAGTGTAACTGTGTTTAAGAAGAACTTCATGTCGTCAATAGGAACTGTTATTGTAAAAGTGAAGTTTGGACAGCATTTAAATGAACATTGATCATCAAGTTGTGATAGTGGATGATTTAGCTGGAAGGAGATATCTTCTTCTAGTTATTATATAAAAATGCAAGTCTGTCTGTTTGTCCTCTATGCGCTCCTAAACCGTTAGTCCGATTACGGTGAAACTTTGGTGAATTGTCGAGTGCACGTCTGGGGTGGTTCCTATGAAATAAAATTTCCAAAAAACTACCCCCTCTTCCCCATAACACCCCATAATTTTAAAAAACCTACCGATTTTATCCGATTACTACAGAAATTTGCACACACATACTTCAAAATAAACAGAAAAACACTGCCTACATTTGGTTTCCAAAAACGCACCCCCTTTCCCCCTTCCCACCCCTTAACTTTTAGACAAACCCACAATTTTTATCATATTTAGAAGGAACTTTGCACGCATATACCATTAATAAAATAGAAAAATACTGTAGACGTTAGTTTTACATAAACCCAAGCCCTCTCAACCGTTCTACCCCAAAACAACCCCCTCTTCCCCCTAGCGCCCCATAATTGAAAAAGCAGATTTTATCTGATTTTGATGGAAATTGAAACAGATATACTTTAAAACAAATAGAAAAATACTGTCCACATATGGTTTCAAAAAACACAACCCCTTTCCCCCTTCCCACCCCCTTAATGAATGTACTTTTCTTTGTATCTTCTCTATGCGCTACTAAACCGTTCATCCGATGATGGTAAAACTTTAGTGAGTTGTCAAGTGTGCATCTAGAATGGTTTCTAAGAAATAAAATTTCCAAAAAATCACCCTCTCTTCCCCATAATACCCCATAATTTAAAAATCCACAGATTTTATCCGATTTTGATTGAAATTTGAACACATTTACTTTAAAACAAACAGAAAAATACTGCCTACATTTGCTTTCCAAAAACGCATCCCCCTTCCCACCCCTTAACTTTTATGCAAACCCACTCTTTTTTTCAGATTTCGCAGGAATTTTTCACTCCTATACCATTAAAAAATTGAAAAATACTCTAGACATTAGTTTTACAAAAACCCACCCCCTCTTACCCCTAGCACCCCATAATTTAAAAAACACACAGATTTTATCTGATTTCGATGGAAATTGGCACAGATATACTTTAAAACAAACAGAAAAATACTGACTACATATGGTTTGAAACATCCAACCCCTTTTCCCTTTCACTTCCCTTACGTTTTTGCGAATGTCTCTTCTATAAAGCTAGAATTGTAACCCGATTTTGAAGGAACTTTGCTTACGTGTACTTTAAAACAAACAGAAAAAATAATGTCTATGCCAAAGTCCACCCTCTCCCCTTTTACCACCTCCCCTCTGAATATCCAATGATTTTTATTGAAACCCACATGTTTTATCTGATTACTGTTAAACCTTTGTGAGTTGTCGAGTGCGCGTCGGAGAAGGTTCCTAAGAAATAAAAATTCAGAAAAACCACCCCCTCCAGCACTTTACAACCCTTAATTTAAACATACCCAGATTTAATCATATTGAGACCAAAATTTTCACACGTGTACTTTAAAACTAATTGAAAATTACTGCCTACATTTAGTTTCACCCCCTCATCCCCTTCACTTCTCCCTAATTTAGACAAACCCACATCTTTTATCCTATTTTGATGGAAATTTGCACATGTATACTATAAAATATACAGAAAAATACTGCCTAAATATGGTTTCCAATAATACAACCCCTCTTTCCCTTTACATCCACTTAACTTTTGCCAGTGTAACTGGAATCACCAAAAACATTGCAATCCAAGACCATTGCAATAAACTAGAAATTGAATGAAATAGTCATTACAATTTATACATAATTATCTTATCTTTACTAAATACAAATGTATTCATTTAATCTACCTCAAGTATAGCAATAGCGAAGCATTGCCGGGTCAGCTAGTGAATTATAATTTTTCTTTTGTCTCAATAACTCTGTAATCTTTAGGATACATAGTTTCGATTAGCGTTTACTTTGAAATTTGATGGTGACCAAACCGTTCAAAAGTGTTAATGTTCTTTATGAATAAACTTTTCATGGGTGTAATTATTATTATTAATGAACTTAATGACCTTTGTTAATTGTTCTTATAATTACTGCTTAGAACGGCTTTGGTTTCATCATCTGGCAACTGGCGGCACAACAAACTATATAAAATTAAATTAGTTTGCTTAGAGAACTGTGTGTTTGAGTGAAAATATTTCGTGAGGTACAAGTTACCAGTTACCACAACAACTACAAATATTAGTCTTACAATGTACTCTGAAAATACACAAGTTATTCTTAAGTCATTGATTCCAAGCTAATTCGTAAAAATAGGCTCTCTATATAAACATAAAATTGAATATAAAATGGCTATCCTACAAACTTCTTTTAAGTTTATAAGAGAGGATATGTTGAACCATATCTAAATGGAAACCTGTATAACAAGGTCCATTATATTGATTAAATATTCATAGTGCTTAGTATTTCTTTGATATGTTGAACAACATAGAAAGTTCTTACATGCTTCTTTATATGATATTTGGTGATGAGGCATTAACATATTTGCTTTCTGTATTCTTAATTTCAGGAATATATTCATAGAGTTGGTAGAACAGCGAGAGGAGAGGGAGGGAAGGGCCATGCCCTATTAATCCTGCGACCTGAAGAGCTAGGGTTCTTAAGATACTTGAAGCAAGCAAAAAATACCACTCAATGAGTTCGAATTCAGTTGGAGTAAAATAGCTGACATTCAATTACAGGTAAAATATATGGATACTCCATATTTAACTGGGCTTTCCATTTCTGTGTGAATTCTTAGAGCACATACTATTTTTTTTCTGCTTATTGAATTAAATTGACAATATTTTTTTCTTTTTAGCTAGAGAAATTGATTGGAAAAAACTATTTTCTGAATATGTCTGCCAAGGAGGCCTACAAGGGCTATGTCCGAGCATATGACTCTCATCATCTCAAGCAAATATTTAATGTTGAGACATTGGATCTGGAGAAAGTTGCACTTTCGTTTGGGCTTAAAGTGCCACCTTGCGTTGATCTTCGTATCCTTTTCTTGCATGTGCTTCAATTTTTTGAAAGTTTGAGTTGTGTATTGTCTAAATACAACGATCGTCATTACTTTCCAGGCTCTAGATTAACTATGTGTTTCTTTCCTGTAAATATGCCCAACCACGGTTCCAGCAGAATTCTTTTAAAAAAATTACCTTTATTTTTAATAGTTTTGTACTTGAGAAGGCTTATTATAGTATAAGAGAATTGTTAATGAAATGTAGTCCTCATAGGTTTTCTGCTAGATGGTGTTATAAAATCACATAGTTTTTACTGTATGTTTTGTCGTCTTCATCAGGTGTGTTACTGCTATTTGTAAATTACTCTGTTAGTGACTGGGGTAGATGGACTTATTATGTAGTGCCCCCACCTGGACACCGGTAAACCTATGGGGACCTATGGCGAACCTGGCAGCAGGCCGAGCGGAGACTTGGCCAGATTCGATGAGAGGAATGAGCGAATGGGTAAGGATCGATCATAGCAGTCGATCTGGGATCGGAGGGAGACATCCGTGGTAGGATCATCAGGGTGAATAAGTTTATAAACATGTACTATGTACAACATTTACTATCACGACTGTACAAAATTTACAAGTGGTATGCTGAATACGCAAGGTGCTATTGGCTACCTTCAGACATCCTACTATGACATATACTGAATACTGCAAATAGGTTGATTATTGTAACTGCATGGGTGTGACATTTACTTGGAGGACAGCAAGAGCTTCTTCGACTGTGGGCGATTATCTATACCAGAAATCCCCAGCTTAGACATTGTAGAGGACCCTAGCTCCCTATCTACAATTCAACGACGGCTTTCCATGTCCAACCATAACCTACCGCAGAACCAACCTGTTATGCGCTGTTCATCTTCTTCGTGTGCGACGCCACCCCCGCGGCCACGGCCACCAGACGCGGCTCGATGTCTGCGTCCCCTCTGCTCCGACTGTTGCTGGCTGCGACTGATTGATGAAGACAAAACAAGACACTCTCCGATACCCGTGCAGAGGGTTTTACACCACCTCCCACTACGGTCCTAAAGTGAAGGGGCAAATGGTAGCCAATGATGAGGCCGATGCATGCCGTCATCTGTCCTCCTTAGCTTGACCATTGTGCACTTTTTCCTAACTGTCAGAGCTCTAAATCCTCGGTCGATGCCTCTGTCTGGTTTCTTAACGTGCTACTTGCTCTCCTCATTTTATAATTGACAAATATTTAACTTATGAGCCAAGCGAACAACTGCGTTCGCTACAATTAAACATCCTTGCTGTCATCACCATGTTGCTGCATATACTGTCCGATGCCAACTGACTGGTGGGTGTCAAAACTCTATATGAGGTCTGTAATGAATAGCTGTGCTACTGTGTACTTCATTATGTTGCCAACCTTAAACCTGTTGCAATCCTTTCTGAGGATTGAAGTTCTCAGAGAAGAGTGCAGGAAGTGTAAGGCCAGCAGCAGTAATGAAGTGAGCATGAACAGAGCTACGCAGAGTGGCGGAGTGGATTTCATACAGTACTCACCTGGAAGTGGGCTGCGTATGTGGTCACCCAGCTGTTACAGTGAATATGTTAAATAAGACCATTCTCCCTAGTGGTTAACAGTGTACTTCTGGACTTTTTGGAACTATGGATACTGAGGTGGGAAGCTTCTTTATTGGGGTTTAATTGGCTTAAATTATTCTTGCCAATTAAAAATTTCAATTTTAATTATATTTATATCTTGATGAGTAGTGTGATTTAACAAGATATGTGGGTGAGCTAAAAGGTCACAACTTGACAATTTATTCACAAATTGTCATGCAAGTGATCCTGGACTTGGTGTATTTACCATTAGTGAAAAATAAACAATCAAAAGTGGTTGCAATCAAACACCAACGCCTTACATTGATGGGTCGAGTACTTATAGCACCCACTATTGTCTATTAAATGCATAATAAACATTATCACCAAGTTACTGAATCTACAAAATTATTTAACAATTACTCAGACAAAACAAACTGCAAAAGTATATTTAATTTTACTGTTTTACTTGAATTTCAGGGCGCTGGTTGACTCAGTCTTACTCATCAAAAGTTTTGTTAAACAAATGCAAACTCAGGTTATGTGGTTCGGTTGAACACAAGTTATTATCAGCCAAATTTCTTTGTCCAGGTCGTTAGAGAGCACTGAGTGATTATAGGCAAAACGACGTAGAAAATGATGAGAGGTAGAATGCTTTTACCGTGATCTGTCATCGCAGCAGGCCACACCCATCACTTGAAGATACATGACTTGTATCGTTAGTCCACACACCAGCTGTATGTCTCAAAGAAAATTACTTATTTCACCAAATAACTTCTGTGTAAGACAAACTGGGCCGCACTGTTGGCTGTTGGCACCACACCCAGCGAGTCTGGAGATGCGGCCTCAAATGTCTCTTCTCCTCCATGCCAGCTTCTAAGTCATCTTGGTTCCATCATTCAGGAAATGCCCCGGTAATTCAGAGCCAACCAGACAGAGATGATCCTCATCCCCCACTTTCTCGAGATATCCCGACATACGAAGGAACATTTATAAAATTAGTAACATTTTGACTAAACTGTATGCTATTGGACGAAGCTCACAACACTCATCACACGAATAACGCCTCCAGAACTTTTCTTGTCTCTTATTGGGTAGACCATTTGTGACATCATGTGATACAGTCTTCTCTTTCTAAAACTTGTTTTCTCTCTCTCTCGCTAAAATACATTTATTTCAGCGGGTGACATTGGCATATAGAAAGCAAAACATCCTTAGGATGGTCAGCTGTGTTGTTTCGGGTGCACTTCCGGCATTCTTACTGAACAAACAAAAACGTCTCAGCCTTGGGTGGAGGGAGGCTCATTTAATCACCTGCAGCATCGGCTCACTTCTTAGGGGACGGCAGTACAAACAACTCCTCACATTTATGCCTGTTGAACTACACATCTGCTTGGAAACTAAATGTTGACCTCACAAGTGGCTTTCCAAAATATGCTGTAAATTGCATATTACAATATGTAGAATACACAGTGCGTCATGCTACAATACATATTTGATAAAAATGACTTAACATTTCATCGAAACATTGTGTTTTTATAAAACCATCCAGGTGCATCTTACATTGGCATACAACATTGGCATACAAAAAATTTTCATACGATATTTGCTACCATTTCTTTCCACTGGCGGATAACATGTTTCTGCCACTCCACACTCCCTGCAAAGTTACTTTTTTCCTCCACCACGAGGCATCAACCAACCGGGGGAGCCTTCAGTTAACTGCGAGCTGCTATCGTGCTGTAGCCACCTCACTCTACTGTAGTTGAAAGAACATCGGCTCGAAATGTTAAACGCTCATCTTGTGTTCATATCTGTCCATGTTTTGACAACGCTTTTACCTTCAACTCTGACAAGCAATGGTTATTTTCATTTCCGAATGTTTCATACATAAATTAATAATAAAGGAAAGGGAAATTAACCCATCACATACAAGTTGACGGCTGTGATGAGAGAAAACACGTTAGGCGGTCACGCAAATACAATTATTCGGTATTTACCTTCTTCTTGTAGTAGAGAAACGGGTCATTTAGTTCCAGACGTTTGTGCACACGGAACGTTACACAATGTATTTGTTTGCCCGCCTTATGTGTTTTCTCTCATTGCACCCATCAACTTTGGTATGGGTTAATTTCCCCTTTCTTTATTTTTTATGTCACCTAGCAACCACTTCCTTTTTCCTTAGTTTCATACATATATTACAAAATAGAATATAGAAATGAACCACCTCTTACCTTAGATAATAGCAAGACAGTGTTGTCAGTGCAGGATGTTTTGCATGAATTGACCTTTTTATCCTGCCCCAGATGTATTTGGTTTGATACAAGTCTAACGATCTAGGTGGCCAAATCATTTAGTGGAATTGCCCAGAATGATTTTCGTCCAGTGACTTGGTGCATTGTCATCCTGGAAAAGTTCATTGTTTTTTGGAAAGATGAATGCTATTTGTGATTGTAAATGGTCTCCAAGTAGCAGAAAATAACCATTTCTAGTTTATGTTCAGTTCAGTTTGACCAGAAATCTTAGTCCTCAACATGTAAAAACAGTCCATACCAGGATGGATCTGCAACCAGCTTGCACAGGATTTTCCTGGATCTGTTGTCTTGTCAGACCTGTGCCACGCTTGAATCCTACTTTCGGCGCTTACCAACTGGAATCATGATTCATCTGTCCATGCCTCTTTTTTTTCCAGTCATTGAGTGTCCAGTGAGTCCTGGAGAGGCGCAGTAGCCAATGGTGTTTTGTTCGCAGAGGCACTCAGGTTGGTCTTCTGCTTCCATGTCCCATCAATGCTGCACCGTCTGTAGGGATACGTCTGTTGTGAGTGTTGCTGATCTTTAATGTAATGACGCCTATCTGTCAATAGTGACACCTTGACGCAAATGGTGATGGTCTCGGCCATTGAGTAAATATGGCTGGCCACTGTGTTGTCCATGGCAGGATGTACTGCCAGAAATCACGTGATAACAGCACAACTCTGTCCTGATACCCAGTCTTCTAGTATGTCAGCTACCACATTCTGAGTTCAAAGGGACTGCTGCTGTTTGGGAGGACTCTGATAGCACGAATGGTGAAGCAAGAATTAAAATAATTGATATTAAGGATAGTGGCATTGACAGCTACTGGGTGGTTTGGATTCCGGGTGAATACTGCCAATCAATAGCCATTCATTCTTATGGCTAGTTGGTTGGTGGTAAACCTATACAGGAAGTAGTTTTGGCCGCACAATGTGTCTTGCCCAACGGTGATTATTTGAAACAGTCACAAACAACACTCACCTCTTGTCATGTTCTACTCACTAATATTAGGCTAAGATACAAAAATTTCAATGTCTAGGAAATAATAGACACTTGATAGTAGGGCCAAGGTTAATGACAGATTGGCGTAAAGACATGGTCGGACACATACATGCACTAAGTAATGCAGTTTTTGGGAAAGTGTGTACATGTCTGTCCATGTTTTGATACTGTCAGCTGTGATAAACAATGGGTATTCTCCTTAATAAGTACAATCTTACTGGAGGTTAAGGCCTAGGTGTTCTTGGTATATCAGTTCCCATTAAATTAGCTCCGAAAGGGTTAGTAGATCCAGGAAAAACTGTTAATAGCTCATGAAACAGTTGTCATAGTTGTGATAATTAGCATGCTCTGCCTCTAGATGTCTTACTTTCACTGTCACAATTATGACTGTTTACATTATTTTGGCAGATTTCTTGAAGCCGTGAGCTGAAATATTCACTTTCCATCTTGTAATAATCTTTTGGTGGTGACTCTGCTTCCAAACTTTTTAGGAGCACTGTATGGTATCAGCAAGTAAAACTACTTGATTTTTTTACTCTATTAACATCTTAATATTGAGCCTCACACATGACACATCTCAGGGGTTATAAAAAAATGGGTTACAAAAAAAAAAACAATGAATTTATTTACCAAACTAAATGTCACAAATCTGACATTTGAATAGTTTTGCAGATGGTTAGCTCAGTTGGCTGTTTTGAACAAGTCTAGCTAATCAGGGTAGCTACTCAGGGGTATTTTCCAGGCCCCTCATATGTTGCAATTTTAGAGGCACATTACCATGTCCGCACACTGTTGACACTGCCGGTGGCGGGAAGCGAGCCTCAGACCCACAAGAGGGCGGCGATAGTCTCGCCAATCCGTCTTCTCACCTCCCCTCACAGTCCAGAAGTGCCTCTTCTCCCCTCCTGCCTCGGGGCAGTATTCCCTGGAACAACATAAAAGAATATCCGAGTGTCGTGTCACTATTGTTCGTAGGCTGGCCGTGTCCCTGTTGTTATCGACGACAGTGCTGCAGGTGGCTTAACGACCGGGCTAGCGGCTGCAGCTCACCGAAAACCAGCCCTCAATCTATTGTTGCACTCTGCCTCGCCTTGGGAATGCGAATCATTGTAATCTCAAACTAAATGTCAGATAAAAACAGTCAAAAATTCATTAGTGCAAATCTTATACGGCTAGTCAAAATGATTGCAACGATTTCACGATTTTTCTATTGGTTATAGATACGATGATGGGGTTTGCTGTTATAAGACAAGTGGCTCTCTAAGTTTCGATTGCACTAAATGCAAGCTTCCCGCGGTGGCCGCTAGAGAGGTTTCCAAACAGATGGATTGGTCTTGCTGGGGATGCCTATCGTCAGCTGATGTCATGGCCTCCTTGTTCCCCTGACCTAACCCCCTGTGACGTCTTTGTTTGGGGTTTTGTAAAAGACATAGTGTTCATGCCACCAATACCAGTTGATCTGCCAGACCTGCGGTTTCACATCACCAATGCATTTGCTCTCATTGACAGAGACACACTGCATCGGGTATGGGAAGAACTCGATTATAGACTTAATGTGTGCAGAGTCACTAAAGGTGCACATATTGAGCATCTGTAGACACTCAAAAAACTTTCACAGTTTGTTTATATATCTGTGTAATCTTGTAAGTACATGTCAAATAATAAATCTGTAATAATTTTCTGAAATCACTGCAACCATTTTGACTAGCCCTGTATTGTTCTCAGACAGGTGGTGTTAATTTATCATCCTTCTTTAGGTTAATTAATTTCGTGAAACCCCCGGAATTCAGTAGAACACACATACCATATTTGGGAGAGAAAAAAGCTAAGCCAACACCCATCTTTTCAATTATTGCATTCTGTTTCTACTTTGGCTTCCAATTTTCTGCTAATAATGAATCTTATTCTCTTTTGTTTTTCTGTGTTAAAATGCTATTGTAATTAGTAGTTACTTACGTTTAAAACTGGATACTATAAATAAGATAGGATAGGGAAAATAAACAGCTACCCGTCACTTACCACAGATTAAGGCAGAAGGGCGAGACACGTAAAAACACAAAAACAAACAAATTGCACAATATTTCGACTTTAGTCTTAGTCATGTGGGAGGCGAGACATATGGCAGAGGGAAAGATGTGGTCACATCCCAACCCGCCCATGTGACTCCCATATGACTAAGACTAAAGTCGAAATATTGTGCAATTTGTTTGTTTTTGTGTTTTTACGTGTCTCGCCTTCATCTGTGGTAAGTGACGGGTAGCTGTTTATTTTCTCTATCCTATCTTATTTTCAGTGCCTCGCGGCAGTTTCTTTGTTTCCATTATCCAAACTGTAAGAAGTGTGATAGATTCCTTAGCGGCAACCCTCAGAAGTCCACAGCAGTAAAGGTAACCGACCCAGGAAACGACTAGGAGGTGGTGGATTTGGTTACTTCAACACAATGAACAAGCCAGGTGGTGGCAAAAATGAGAAGAAAGCTCTCATGTTCAGACAGCCACACAAGAAAATGAAGGGAGACAAACGTCAGTTTGTTAGATAGTGCAACAAGTCACCTGTATTTCGGAAGCTTTAGAACTTATCTCAAGTTCTCTTCTGGTTTTGTGTTGCATTTTATGATGTTTTATATAGAATATATATTTATGAAATAAAAGTTGACAATTGGTATTATTTTTCTTTTCAATATATTTTACATTAAGTTCCATTTCTTAGTGTTTTATGTACTGGTGTGTAATCTTGAATTCGTATTGCAGCATCACACTCATATCTAAAGTTTTGTTTCTTTTATTTTTTTAGATTTAAGAAAAAGGCTATTAATTTTGCTAGAAGAGAGTAACATACCTAGAAGATGACTTGTTCATTGTTCATTTTTTACTAAGAAACTATTAGCATCAGAAACATTTCTTACTTGAAAAAATAAATTTTTGATCTCTTATTATAATAATCCCCAGAGATAGAGAGGATCTTGAATACAGAATACATTTAATGTGTCTTACAAAATTGGTTGGAATCATTGAATTTGGATTCATTTTGTTTCTTCAGTGAACAGATTTTTCTTCCATCTTAAAAAATAAATGGAGAGAATTATGAATTTGGGGAAAAAATTAAATTTGATCAAATCCTTGTGTGTTGTGGTCTCATGTAGTTTATAGGAATTTTTTTCTACCTGCTACTTTTTTCTGTAACATTAATAATAATGAACCAATTTACATGAGCCTGCCCACTCACTTAGCTGTGGCACCGTGATGCAGACACTGTGTTAGCTAGTTCAAGTCTTGGTGGTGCACAATTCACAACACTAGATTGTGCATTGAAGTCCTGGGCTAAATCCCAAACCTTTCTGTAGTGCGTGTGGAGTGAGAACACACAACACTGTTAATGGTGATTGATCTGGTTTTGTTCGGCAGAGTAAGATTGGACGGGCTGACACCAGGTATCATCCTCTCCCTTCTTCATCTCTCATTTGACGAAACACAGACAACTCACTCTGTTAAACACACACACTTACAATAATACATATGAACACTGACTTGGGAAGGCAGGTGGAAGCTCTCTTGATTTATTTTACCAAGAAAGTTTCCATCGAGGGCTACATCCGTCAGGGTAACTGCCTATGCCTGGAATCAAGTACAGATCTTAAGAAGAAGAATTTGAGATTTCTCACTAAACTTTGCAATTGTGGATTCATTATCTGAGTTTAGTTATGTATTCGTTGTATCACAGTTAAGCTGTTGGAAAATTACCTTCATAAAACTAAATGTCTGTAATAGTTTTTAAGATAGCAATTCGTTAAAACAAATAAAATTATACATTTAGCCAGAAATATAATTTTACAGATAAAGACCATAATATTGGGGAAAATTAGGTTTCATGGAATTAACCCAAAAAAAGCAGGTATAAGAGAGATTATTTGCTTTGATTAATATATTGGAAAAATAGTACCTCTGGAATAAAGAGAAGTGAAGAGATTGTTGATAGAAAGGGAGTGAAATTTATGATAATTGAGTAGAGGATTGAGAGGTTTTGGAGTAATAACTGCAGAGAGAAAAATTAATTAATAGATCTTGCATAGAAAGAGAACCTGCTAATCTTTTAGATTAAACTTTGTTCAAATACATTCTACACAGCAAAAGTTGTTTGTATAAGAAAAACATTGAGAAGAACAAATAAAAAGGAAATAAATGGAAAAACAGACAATTTTATTCTTAGGGAGTGTGCATAAACCACGTAGCTCCATTTTGGCCTCCTGTGAACCCCCCCTCCCCCCCACGTAGCCCTACGTGGCTTTTGCCTCTACCCCCCCCCTCCTCCCCCCACGTAGCAAGTAGCTTTTTTCCCCTTTTGATTCCAGAAGACATTTTGTACTATTTTCTCTTGTCAGACTATTGTAAATTACATACAGAGATAATTAACTGAGGGAAATAAATGTTCACATGCTGTTGTGAGTTCTCTTCCTCATTTTAACAGTGAAAAATGTTATGAAAGGAAACTTACTTGGCCCGGAACCCCCCCTCCCCCTACGTAGCCTTCCAGCCAACCCCCTCCCCCGTCCCCCTGGACCGAGCGACATAGTTTGTGCACAGTCTCTTATATAAAAATCTTTTATTTACCTTACAACAAGCAACATTGTAACAAATTCATTTTTATATTGGTGGATTTCTACAGAGGTTTAAACACACGTGCTGCTGATACTGAAATGTATAATAGTAGGATTTTCAACCGAGTCTGGTGGGTGAGTGAGGGTCCTGACAATTGGGAGTAAATGGATTCAATTCTGTGTCTGACCATGCAAATGCCAGTTTTAAGTAGTTTCCTTAGGTCTCAGTAGGCAAATGCCAGTATAGTTCCTTCAAAAGTCTATTCCTTATCCCCGGTCCTCAGCAGCTCTGATGTTAATAAGATATAAAGCACCAAAAATTTGATCTCGGTTGTTTCCAGTGAAAGGAAAACAATTTCTGTAGTGTTTTTAATCAGATTAACCACTACTTCCCATGGAGCTGAATTTATTGCAAAACTGACATAGAATAGCATGGTATGCAGTTAACAGTTTAAGTAGTGTCCAACACTACCACAGCTATTTTCCTGAAAACATCAAACCTACTCAGTGTATTTAAACAAAATAAACTATTTAATTTAATTAAATTATTTATTTAATTGTTTTAGTTCATTTGCAGCTTATATTTATTAAATAAATGGAAGTGGTATCACAAGTAGTATATTTATAGCTTTGAAGTTATTTGATACCTATGACAAATCTATACAAGTTTTCCCTTGCAATCTTGATATGTCTAAATCATTATCTGTTTAAAGAATTTCTGAAGGAATGCATGTAACAGGTCTGCGATCAGCTATTACGTGAAACTTATTCCTGGACTCTTCTCCGTAGAACACTGTGCCTTGCAGTTGTTACAGATCTTTAAACAAATCTTAGTCTCTGTAAGGAACTCTTGCAGAATGCCAATTATATTGCTATTGGTAAGCTTCAGATTGTCACACACAGTTACAAATGTCACATTTTTGGCCTAAGTCATTAATCTGTATTTGACAGATCTTGGTTGGAGTTGATTCAATTGTATTGTGATCAGGTGTGAAGGTTGAAGATCTTAGGCAGAAAATTGACAGTAATATTAACCCATAAACAATAGAAAGGAAGAATGTCGCATGCAGAAAGATGAAAATGACAGTGTTGTGGATGATAGTTTAGTGACATGTTGCTCTTACTCCCTATTTCTGTATCTTGCACTACAAAACAACAGAAAGAAGCTGTCATCCATGATATTTTTATTCCTAACATTGTTATTGTCATTTTTTTTATTTAGGTACTCCAAATTTTGTTTTAGAGTGAATATCTTTTGCTGAAGTCCCAGTTTAACTGCTTCATCTAGGTTTTGTTCTAACAAGCACTCCTCCCCTCCCCCATCAGCATCAGTTGGTTCCACCCTATCAGTGTCATTTTCCTCCTGAATTCCTTCTGTACCGTAGCAATGCAGGCACCATTTTTACTAACTTTGGGTAAGTTCGAGAATTTCCCTTTTGTGTTGTATTGTCTGTTCTATTTTATCATGATTAACTTCTGTACAGCAAGAATATATTTGCACATGTAGACAGTTAAAATAGTGTCAAATGCCTAATGTGAATCAACTCAACAAGTTAGGTCAAAAACTTTCTCTCTCTAGGAACTGATGTAAATGTTAGAACAGTTTGCCTCAAACACAGAAAGAATTTAAAATAAAAAATAATGAAATATGAGACAGTGAGTGAGGAAATTGCTCCATTGCAGTTAAAATATAAATTTTCCAACTTCTTTGTCTGAAATCAACTGTTAATTTATCACTGTGGTCAACTGTCCCCTCCCTTGTACTACTTTGCACAATATCCATCGAAACCTCGTTTCTAATGTACACCACATACATACACTTTACCTTTTTAGTGTTTTCCTGGGATTTTGAACTCCTTTTTGGTATTAGTGACTGATCATGTTCTACAAAAAAATCTAGGTAATCTTGATTGCACCACTCAACCCCATATAATTGATACCTGTAATTTGAATGTGAATAATAATATCATACCATACTTGAGAGGAAGGTGTGGTCAACATATTGGAGCCCAACTTACACTCTTCTGTGGCATATATCATAGGCTATTAAACTTTTTTGGATTACTGCCCCTTTTTCAAAGATAAAAACAAATTTCTCACCACCTTCTTTCTTAAAATAAATTTTTAGCTCATAATTCACTTTTTTTAAATAGTGATTTGATGGCTTCCCTCTTTGTTGAAATGTACAATTTACATATAAAAAAGACAAGAACATATTTCTAAAATTACTTTATTAAAAATATTAACACTATTGGTGCATTTTTTACATTTTGATTAACAAATACATATTACGAAAATATATTATTAAATGGCTGAACTCGATGCAATGGCACTAATTTTTTTTAATATTTGATGCCTTATTTGTGATCAGAAATCTTAATTGCTGTGTTCCATGATTAAAAATTCGTTTCTTTTCTTATCTAATAAATTGCTGAGTATGCTAAATCCTCTTTTTGCTACATATGATCATGGGAATGCAATTAAAACCTTCTTTGATGTAGCACTTAAAGCCGGATATAACTCTGGAAAGCAGGGTGGCAGTTGGTCCTCGGTGCCCCCTAAATCGTCCTTAGATCAGAAACATGCACTGGTGGGTAGTACCAACCACACTGGGAATCACTGGTGTATATCATCATCTCTAATAGATGCAGAACTTTGAAAACTTTTCCTAACACCTCCACAAAGTGTCCAACTGAGCCGAATTTATCAACTTTTGTGGGTAATATGGCTTCAGTTCACTAAACGTATATCAAACTATCATTTTTATTTTTCTGAATTCAATAAGGTTCAATGCTGTAATTACTATTGTTTACTTTCTGTTCATTCTCAAAACAAACCACAGGTGCACTGCCTGTCTTGTTGTATGTGGAACTGGTTGGTCAAGTAACCTCATTTCTAACTGACCTCCTGACAGTGGTATTATGCCCAGATAAAATCTGCATTTCCTATTAATCTCCATTCTTCTGACTTCCAAATCAATATTGCTGTTTCTTTGACACAAAAGAAATTTTTTAATGTGTTTTATTTTGTAGTTATCCATTTTCCCATATTTGAAACATTATTAAAAGCCCTATTCACTCACAGTTATACAAAAATTAAAGGATAAAGGAAATGGCTTTAGGCAATATAAATTACAAGGAATGGGAAAATGACTCATCACTCACCAAGTTGAAGGCAGTGACGGGAGAAGAACGTATATCACAAACACACAAATATACACAATATTTCGGTCTTAAATCTTCTTCATGTTGAAGAGAATGAGTCATGTGGTTTGGGACCGAGCGTGGTGGTGTAACGGATAGCGTTCTGGCCTCGCATTCGGGAGGACGGCGGTTCGAATCCCCGTCCGGGCATCCAGATTTGGGTTTTCCATGGTTTCCCCAAATCACTCCAGGCGAATGCCGGGATGCTTCCTTCAAAAAAAAAGGCCATGGCCGAATTCCTTCCCATTCCTTGCCCCCATCCTTTCCCGTCTCTAAAGACCACGTTGTTAAAAAGGGACGTTAAACTGTTACAAAAAAAAAAAAAGTGGTTTGGGAGGTGTGCACACGTCGAAGTTTGTTACATGACTGAGTGGATTATCAACATGGTGATGGGACTAAGATGTTATATATAAATATGTATATAACTGGGGATGATAGAAGTAGTAATATATCAAAAGCGTACGGAATGTAGAGATGAAAACAAAAAATATAGATATATAAATTTTGGAAAGAAAAAATTATAGATATATAAATTTTGAAAAAAAAAAACATTTAATTAGTTAAATGGCAATAATGCTAACACTGATAATAAATTATGTATCTAAAATTCTTTTTTCCTTTCCAAATTTCATATATCTATATTTTTTGTTTTCATCTCTACATTCCGTACCCTTTTGATATATTACTACTTCCATCACCTCCTGCAATATACATATTTATATATAACATCTTAGTCCCATCGCCATGTTGAAAATCCACTCAGTCATGTAACAAACTTCAGCGTGTGCATACCTACCGAACCACATGACTCATTCTCTTTAACATGAAGAAGGTTCAAAACCGAAATATTGTGTGTTCGTGATATATGTTTTTCACCCGTCACTGCCTTCAACTTTGACAGTTATACAAAAGTAAGCTTATACACTTTTAACAACTTGCCAGAAACAGACAAAAGATTTACTTCCATGGGTTGTGTATTCTGTATCCGATATGTGTATGAAATTAAATTCACTGAAAAAAATATTGTTGGACTAAGAAATTTTCATAGTAGGTTTATCAAATGGTTCACAAAATTTAACCTTCTTGGGTGTTCAGCCAGATGGTGTCGTATCCTATTATATAAAACGCTAACGTGGCGTCTGCGTGCGTCGTCTATAGCGGCTACTGCTATTGGCTAGAGAACGGCCAATCATCAACCACCATACTACATTACTTCCATCATCTTGCTTTTCGTTTATTTACAGCTAGACACAGAAATTCATATAAGGAGAAGGAGATTCAATATTTACGCTGTATCAGTTAGACGCAGAAATTTATGTAAGGAGAAGGGGATTCAATATTGACGCTATTTTATCTGTATCAGTTATCAAAACTAGGTTAAACCATAACCTGAGAATTTTTTTGGCAGACGATAAGACACAATGAAGTTTATTAAAAACATAGAGAAACGTACATAATCGCGCAATGTATCAGTCAAATAAATAACAGTTATTCGTTTTCGAAATTATAAAAATGCATTTATTTAAATAAAATATAACCAAATATTCTGATAATCTAACTTGAATAAGTTACTCATATCACGAAAGATATAATTAAAAATTATTTCAATTTATAATTCGCAATTCAACAACGATATTCTTGCATCCAAATAGCGGCGAGCAGAGATAGAAAATTAATGCGAGGAAATCATACGTTACAGTGTTACAATTGGTACGTTCATTTAAATTTACATGTTGCTTTTTGTTTATTTATGACAACTAGATGCAAAAATTAATGCAAGGAGAAGAGTATTTCATGTTTGCGTTATTTTATCTGTAGCAGTTATAAGAACTAGGTTAAAACATAACCTAAGAATGTTTTTTGGCAGATGATAAGTAACAATGAAATTAATTAAAAACTCGAAGAAAGTTTACACCAAATTTACGAATCGCGAAATGTATCACCGAGATAAATGACCGTTATCCGTTTTTGATATTATGCTTTCCGTCATTAAAGTAAAATGTATTTATTTAAATAAATCATAGTCAAATACTCCAATAATCTAACCACAGTATGGTACTCATATCACGAAGATTTCAATAAAAATGGTCGATATTCGCTTTTTCGTGCAATCTTTTCCAGAATAAATTCAGACTACCACCATAGGTGCTGCCTGTCGTTATTCATATGAGGGTAATAAAAGCTATGATTTTCGAATGCAATGTTAATGGAGGTTGGGGCTAAGTTGACCAGACTCGCAACTGACACATTTTGTTACAGCATAATTCGCTCTGAAATGAGTTTTACAAACCATTTAAACTGCATTCATAAGCGCCATGTTACTGGAAGTATTATTTATTGCGGGGGAAAGAAGTATCATATTTATCGTGCTGAATTGTGTGTGGACCAGGAATAAAACTGATATTACATTGACAGCAAAAGTTTTTGTGGGATTCCTAATTTGTTTTTAATTTTATTGGTTCTATACTTCCATCGTCATTAATTCAGTAGAAGTTACTACTGTATCGCTATGTGAACTGCAAATGAAATATCTAGAACATTACAAAATCCAGGCCATTAGCATTATGTAATAACAGTTCCATATAATTAACCAATTGAAAAAAAAAAATGAACTGCCAGGATATTGCATACAAACCGTCATTTTTGACGGGCTCGAAGCTAGTAAACACAATGTTTCGACAGCTGGCTCTGCTGTCTTCATCAGGTGTTGCAAACTGGATGTCACCACCTAGACTGGCTTCGCAGAACACTTTATTTTGACCAAATAACATTGTAAAAAAGTAATTGAATCAGTTCATCATCATCGTTAAACATTTCTGCTTTTTCAGTTGGTCCAGCACATTCTCCTCCAAGTCTGGTGGTCACTTCAAGATTTTTCCTCCACCACTTGTTTCCAACAACTCCTTAACATTTAATTTTAAACTTTCTTCACGTGGTCCATCCACTTTACCTTTGGTCTTCCAACTGGTCTCCTTCCTTTCCCACTGTTCTAGAGCGCTAACTTCGGCATTCTACCCTCCTCTTTCCTCATAATATGTCCCAACCACTGCAGTCTTTTCTTGATTAACATCTCTTCTATTGCCTCAAATGTAATCTCTACCAGATGTTTTCATTTTTGATTATATCTTTCCTTCCCTCTATCCCTCTCAGACACCTCATCAGTACTGCCTGTAATCTTCTAATATCGCTCTTTATCAGTGTCCAGGTTTCATAGCCATAGGTCAGTACTGGCTTTATAGAGCAAAATTTTGGCTCACTTCACCTCCAGATTACATCCTTTATCAGATCATTCAATTGTTTCAGAAATTTTGGGGGAAAATTATTTTTTTTACATTTTTTTTTTTTTTTTTTTTTTTTTTTTTTTAAAAACACTCCGATAGACGACGAAGAATATTTCCTAGAATCTCTGTAAACCCCCATGCAAGCCCCCAATAAACCTGATATACTTATTTTCAACCCCATGATTTTTTCCTTCGAATTTTCCTTTACAGTAATGTTTTTGGTAGTAATATACTTAATCAGTGCTCAGTCCCTTAGTTGAGAGCTCAGAAGTTATGAGGCTGTGACTGACAAATAAGTAAATCCGTAAGGGTTACTTCAATGAAAGGAAATTTATCACAAGAGACAAATAGATTTCAACAGAATGTGTGAAACTCATCTTGATGCAGTTCCACTCTAGGAGGATGACTTCAGCATCCAGTACTAGCATGCAGTGCCACCCACCAACTGTGGAAACTATATATCAGTCTCATTTTGAGAAAGTATCCTTTTAATGGTATTACAAATCTTCAACCAGATGGTCAAACAAAGATAAGAGCACTGATGCAGTAGTGTTTGAAGACGATTTCTTTATTTGGGTGGAGAGTTGAGAAAAACTAAAACTATATTTGAAGATTGAAAGAAATGTTGACAGGTTTGTATTTGAAATAAGTGAGACTAATCATTGATTGGGATTCAGCAATGTATGAGTAATGCTCTTATTTATGTACTGTAATTAGAGTCATACAGAAAGAAGAAGGAAAATAAGTTGTTCACTCAGGGCCGCATTTAGGCTCTATGGGCCCCTAGGCTATACATGTGATGCGGGCCCCCTGTTGGCAGTGGCCTCTCCGACTGGGGGCTGCCTCCGACTATCTTGATGCTTAAATTCAAAATTTTTCCCCCCCTCTACTACTGGCCCAGGTGGGCCACCGGGCCACCCCCCCCCCCCCTTCCACTCTGTGGTGCAGGCCCCTAGACTATAGCCTATGCTTAAATGTGGCCCTGTGCTCACTAGAATGGCATAGTGCTTCTTGGTGAGTAGTAAAATCAAATTAGCACGTTATGATATTGAAGTTGTTTAGGAATTCCAATAACTTGACAGCGTTATGTCAACTGATGACAGACTTAATTCAAAGAATGAACAAATCCAGAAGTGACGACAACTGGTTTCAAGTTTATGAAATCAGTCTTGATATTTGATCTCAGACATTTAGACAGTACAAAATCAGAGATGGATTAGTCAGACTGCAACTGGTACTACAAACAAGCTTGCTAGATGTAATAGAATAACAAAGAAGGTAGGATCTGGTCTCATAATGAGGAAATTTAACCAACGTGACTATCCAAGAGATGATTTGAAAAATTGATAACTGGTGAAAGACCATGAGATGGCTGGATGAAACAAATGCATAAAAGTCCTAACCAACTGCTGTTCAGAATGGCAGAAGATGCCGAAAGAGAAGTGTGTAAGGCCTAGATGTTAGCCGGGGGCTAGCAACACTCTGCCTTAACTGTGAACAATTAAGCTAATTACTGGTGTAGCCTTCTGGTACCTTAATATTTAATAAAGCGATCGCCACACGTTCGTATTATACACCCAAAACGTGAAGGATACAATTAAATAAGTTCACCTGACACAGTTTTAGGATCTCACAATACTTGTATTCTTGAAAAGGTTTCTCTTAAAATGTCAGTACCAGAATTACGAATAAATCATCGGACAACAGTTCCATAGAAGATTGTCAGGTTAAGCAAATTCACTGGAGGAGACACTCACTAAGTCCTCCAACTTAAGTGAGAGAATGGTTATGGCATTTTAAGATATGCCGCAACAACTACTCTGTTAGCTCCGCGAACCGACGCGATGTTAACTGTTTGAAATCGGCCGATAGACTAAGCATTTTCAAGATGGCTGCAGGTCCTTTTATTAACTTTCAGATTTCTATGGCGTCAGCAAAAACTTGTGAAAATTAATATCTCCAAATGTGCTGGATAATTTAACTTGCAATTAATACATGCACTTCCCGATATCGTATTCTACCTAGCTCAATTTAATTCAACCTTCAAAAGGGTTTCCGTAAGATTAACCTTGAAGTCTCTTACGTCATGAGCTTACCGCACTTCCTCATCAATTCACGACTTACCTTACCGATGCTAAGCTTTTTTACAGAGACCAATATATATATTTAATCCTCTTAATTTAAGCTATCTTCTGATGTAAATTTCTCAATTTTATCTCTTTTAGTTAAAAATCTTTATTTTTCCTCTTAATTCAAAGTGGTAATTATATTTTGGTTAATTAGTTAATTTTACTTTTAAAATATGCTAGACGGTGCTGACTATAGCTGGTGATAACAGATCAGCTGTAACTTTACTTGATTCAAAGTTATTTCAAATCTTAGATTTTAGTCTTTTTAACCGCGTGGCTTAAAACGTAAACTAAATTGTTCCGGGCATAAGAAATGATTCTGATAGTGAGCTTTAGTCATGGAGATGAATGCAAGAAAAACCGTTCAGTTGAAAATTACTTGAAATTTCTGTCTCCTGCATAAGTAACTATAGAATATTTTACTATTGGGGATGGTTATTAGAAATGCTTTTGGCGAGCTAACAGGTACCTTACAAGTGGTGAGATGGGAGGATGCGGAATAATCTTGTTCTCTGCTACAAATGATTCACTGAAGTGGAAAATCGATAATGATTGTTCCTACTTATTTCCAGAAACAAAATTTAATTAGGATTCAGCGAAGTAGACTATGGGTAATGCACTTACCTATGTATATATCAGCAACTGCAATTAGTCGTACAGAAAGAAGAAGGAAAATAAGTTGCTCACTAGATTGCTTTGAAGTCTTGCTTTTAAAGAAAACACATTTTTTAAAAGGCAGTGACTGGTACCGGTGAATCATTCTGAACCTGTTGCCTCACATATGTGCTTGTAACCAGCGCTGCCAGTACAGCCAACTTATATTATACCGCTGTCTCTTTGAAATTATACAGAATGAAACCCAATTATACAAAGGGGTCATCCATTGATTACATACGTGAGTGGAAGTGCTGGGAGCAAAAAAAAGTCCGCGAAAAGTAAACAATGTATACATTGATAAATTTTGAATAGCAAAAAGGAAATAGATATGCAGGAAGGGTTGCCAACTCAATGAAACAAAGGGCAAACATTTTCAAAAAGGTGCTGGAATGTACTTTACTTTTAAGTGCTCATTTTTGTATCCAATTATACAAGGCAATCTGTTATACAAACAGGATACAAGAGGTAACCAAATTATACAAGTTTTGTATCCAATTATACAATCTGGCAGCCCTGCTTGTAACAGAACAGGCATAATGCCTTTATAGTAATTTTATTTAAGGTAATAGAATTTACCATGGAATTTACATCTATGGATACGTTGGTTATGTAAGCTCTCTGAAGTACAGATATAGTAGGATTATCGCTGTGATGCATGGCGTGTTGATTGTAGTTAAAATGTTGATCCGCTTTAGACGTGATTTCTTAAGTGTTAATCTTTATTAAATGTATTGTAATTATAAACAATTTTCCTACCTTATCAAATAAATAAACCTGCAATCTTCGGATCTACCAAATGTCTGGTAGTTAATTTCTTCGTCGAGATTCAAGAATACATGATACAAGAAGATAATAAATTTTAAAATAGCTACATGGCAATACCGCGACAGGACAGTGTGTTTTGGAGTGGGATTAATTAAAAGCATAATTAACCACGGACAAACACTGAAACAAAAGGTAGGAAAAGTGAATTACATAAAGTAACAATAATTAACAAGCGAGCAGCAATTACCACCAGAACGCGACAACCGAATTGAGCCGACGATTCCCGAGGAGAGCCGATCCGCTCAGTATTATCGAGACCGGCGCATAGGTAACACCAGCAGCTGGAGCGATACGACCGACGCAGAGAACCAACTTCATTTACGGGAGACTGTAAGGGGCGGCATTGCAGAGCGGGGCGTAGTCCTAGAAGCTAGCAGTTCTTCTCTTCAAAAGGAAAGTGCCAATTTTTTTATCTTTGTAAGAAACACAAGCTGACATGAGAGAATTTTCATATGATCATTTGCATTGAAAAAAAAAAAAAAAAAAAAATTAAATTATTTTCTTCCCGAGTAAAAGTCAGTTTGAGTTAATATTGAAAAAAAAAAAATTAGTTTCAACTTTCCTGGGGAATTTTATTAATTAATATTTGTTACCTTGTTTGCATTTCATTGCATGCAATAGCGTACACCTTGTTTAACAATAACTGTGATTGGTGTTGGAGCAGAATTTATGTTTCCATCTTAATTTTTTTGTTTGCTTGCTGGTTCGGTGGATATTTTTTTTCTTTGCAATCGAAATGTTGAGCGATTGCATTGAAAGTTTTGACAACATGGCTACAGAAATGAGTGAAATGGTGGAGGGGATGGCAGCAATAGGAAATGAGTCCTTGAACGACTCAGGTCCTGAGTTCACAGATGGGTCAGTTCGTGCTATCTGGGTACAGTTGCAATCTTTTCAAAATAGTATGCAGTCAATGAATTACAACTTGAGGGCTGATTTGAAATCAGTAGAAAGTAATTTGAAATCAGTAGAAAGTAATTTGAAATCAAATTTGAAATCAGTAGAAAGTAATTTGAAGGCTGAGCTTGGGGGTCGATTGCAATCACTTGAGAGTACAGTGGGGAATTTAAATATGTTGGTAGAAGACAATGTTCGACAATTAGGGAATTTCCAATTAGAATTAAGACAACATAAGGTTGATTGTAAGGAACAAGCTGAACGGCTAGCGGACGGCTAACTAGCTTAGAGCAGAGTGTGAGTAAGGAGACAATACTGTTACGACAGGATAACGAAGTACTCAGTAAACAGATATTTGTCGTGGAAGAAGCCAATGCCAGTCACGGGAGGCGGTAGAAGATCACTGTGTCCTTTTGGGAAAACACATCAAAGAAGGTGAAGAAAAAGTAAGCAGTTTGGTGACAAATTTCGAGTTGATTTCACAAGATGTGGGTAAGTTCCAATTATCCACAGCAGCGTTGATAGAAGATGTTACAAGAGTGAAAGTTCCGGCAGTAGAAAGGGAGGATGTATCCAATGTCAGGGGCTGCATCATTCGACTTCAACAGCAGCGTGGGTCGAAGAGAATATTGAATGGGAAAAATTTGATGGTGATGGGCATATGCACCCCATTGAATTCATTCGGGACTTTGAGGACTTTGCACCTTTCTCCGTTGCTTCTGAAAAACAGCGGATCGAGATGGTTCGTTGGTACTTGGCCGGAAGAGCGAGGCGATGGGCCGACTGGTTTGCTGGCAATTGTAACACATTTAATGAATTCAAGGGGGAGTTTCGACAACATTATTGGTCGGTGGATAGGCAGATAGCCGTACATAGAGAATTGTTAAGGGAAGAAACTTATGTGGCCGCTAAGGGGACGCAGAAAGACTTTTTCATGATGTGTGCGGTCTCATGCAAATACCTCGATTGGAGTGAAGTGCCAGAGCATAAAAAGATAAGAGTGATATCATGGGGAGACGCAAGAACTGTGCGACATAGGAAGGAATGCTGGGCAGCCTTGGTGGGAATGACTAGTGTGTGTGAGAACCACACCGGGAATTCGAGGGGAACGCCGGTAGGTGTGAAAGAAGAGGATGTTGTAGAAGAGTACCGGAATGATGGAATAAGAGGAGTTTTCAAGGTGGTTTCTCGAAAATCTTATAAAAGTGTAAAATTGAATGGGAGTGCGGGGTCAGGCACTGATTGAAAGTGCATTTATATGCAGACAAATCCTCCACGTTTCTCACTTTTCTGAGGCCATTAGGGTCCAAAAGGAGGTATTTTGTTTTTAACTTACGATTAGAATTTCAGCTTCGACATAGGCAAAGTAATAGGACCAATTGGAAGAAAATAATAACAATAACTCATGTCATGTTGTGTTTCGTAAGTGAAGTGTTAACCGTTGTAGCCCTGTGGCAAGGTGTGCATTTCGGTTTTGGGGGACTGTGAAAAGAAAAAAAAAAAGACTATGAAGATCAATATCAACCTTAGTTCAAGGAGTGGTATTTGATTGTCTTCTTCTTTGTTTTTTTTTTTTTTTTTTTTTTTTTTTGTTATTTTAATGTTCCATTGTATTTCTTTCTCCATTTGTATGTGACTTCAAGGTTTGTGCAATAATGTTAAAAAAAAAAAATTGTTGTTATTAACATAAGAGTAGTCGAGTGGCTGCCAGCCAAATTTTTTGTATTTCATGTCATTTCATATTGTCTGAAATGTGTAATCATTTCAATCTTAGTTTAAGGGTTACCTGGCGACGGAAGTCGGGGCTTTGTCAATGCCAACTTCCGCCTGGTTCCATCGGTGGGAGTGTAACAGAACAGGCATAATGCCTTTATAGTAATTTTATTTAAGGTAATAGAATTTACATCTATGGATACGTTGGTTATGTAAGCTCTCTGAAGTACAGATATAGTAGGATTATCGCTGATGATGCATGGCGTGTTGATTGTAGTTAAAATGTTGATCCGCTTTAGACGTGATTTCTTAAGTGTTAATCTTTATTAAATGTATTGTAATTATAAACAATTTTCCTACCTTATCAAATAAATAAACCTGCAATCTTCGGATCTACCAAATGTCTGGTAGTTAATTTCTTCGTCGAGATTCAAGAATACATGATACAAGAAGATAATAAATTTTAAAATAGCTACATGCTCCAACCAAAAACACTCGACCTTGTTCTGACCATATACAAACTGTGGCTTGCAGTCACCACACTTTTTCACATTTACAACTGACATCGTGTAGAATTAGTTGTTGAAGCTACTGAATTGATCTGTGAGCCATATTGTTAAATGCTAGTTCCTAAAGCCTACTACTGTTTCTTCGGTGTTACTCAGATTGAGAAGATCAGAACATACGAGGCATATCTGAAAAGTTATTTTCCTTCGTGAATATTCCCGCAGCAATGATTCACTCTCATCGTTGCTGATCATATGGAAAATCATTTACGTCATTTGCAGACAATGTTGAATGTGGTTAATAGTTGGAGTAAATACAGAAAAACTCGCGTGCTAATTGCGGT
>JARYHS010013631.1:164812872-164854003 GCA_031002005.1 Vandiemenella viatica | reverse complement strand
TGACTACTGGCAAATATTGCCACAAAGTACACAATTTATAAAATACTAAGCACAATTGTTGAAGATGTATCCTAACATATGAAAAATAAAACCATATTATACAAGATCTCTAAAATGTCCCCTACTGGAAATAATAGAGTAGGAGTGGCATATTTCTGTCCTAACACAGGTAAATCGACTCAATTTTCGCTACCCGAAGAGGCATCCATCTATACAGCTGAAGCAAAAGCCCTTCTGGAGCCATCAGATATAGCCAAAGTACCAACATGGACAAAGTCGTCATCCTGACGGACTTCCTCAGAGGTACTAAAGAGCTTAAAAAATAATACATGGAATAGCCATACTCAAACTATTGTATTGGAAATTCTACAACAACTAAAACGGAACAGGGAACTTGGCATTATGACTACTCTGATGTAGATCCCAACTCACAGCGGCACTGAGCATAACCAACGGTGGACATCCTGGCAAAACAAGCTATCCATGAGGGAGAGGTAATCAACATGCAACTCCTGATCTCAGATATAACACATAACATCAAAGTAAGAGCCAAGGAAAAATGGCAAGAGGAATGGACAATCTCCTCAAAAATCAAAGCCTCATATTATGCAACCATTCAACCGAGCATATCTCCAAAACCTTGGTTTTACAACTGGAACAGTAGCAGACGATTAATCACTATGATATCGAGAGCCCGATTTAACCACGGTAACTTCCCCAGCCACCTACACCGAATAGGGTTCAGAGATTCTCCATACTGCGACTGCCTCAGACCAGGCAGTAGGAGACATCAATAACATAATATTTTCATGCAATAAATACCAACAACTCGAGGACCAAATCATAAAAGATCTTGCCAAGAATGGCTTTCCCCTGCCGACAAAGGTAACCCTCCTACTTTCCAACAACAACAAAATAGTACTTAGCATCCTCAGCCAGACTACTTAAAAGATGGAGGGATAGAATTCTAACCAACCTTGGAAGTTAAAACAGGTAATGACTATACTTCAAACCTAAAGCCCAAACCACAGAACAACCCCATTTCCGCGCAAGCACAACTAGCTTGGCAAAATTAACAGTACCCTCACCAATCTACCGATTGAGGCAAACACCAGATAGATCAACCCTCTACAGATGATTTGTCAAAGAAATACGGTGATTTAGATTATTAAATAGAAAATAATGGATATACAGAACCGACGATTACTAAGTCCAGTTGATATATTGTCTAGCAACACTTTTTAGATTACGGTCCTCAAGATGGCACTTGAAATTTGAAAATTGTAAATAGCATCACTTACATTATATCCTCATTATGCTCTAATTTAGTGACCATCATTTATTATTCATTCAACAAGATTGTAATAAGTTAACCTAATATAGATAAGGAAATGTGTAAATAGATAAGTTACGCAAATGGATGTAAGAAGCTTTGTAAAAATGTAGAATGGCTGTATGGTCTCAAACCGAATGCCAATAAAAAAAAAATAAAAAAAAAAAAGGAATGACCAAAAACTTTTATGAACATTATATCATTTATAGCAGTTCACACGGCAACATTTCTAGCTTAAGTTAATAAAGAAAGGAAAAACATACTTGGCAGAAGGTTTATAATTTGCTTCATTTCTTCTTCAAATCCAACTTCTAGTATTCTGTCAGCTTCATCTATGACCAGACATTGCAAATTCTTATACAGGAAGTCTGGAGTGTTTTGCAGATGATCCAAGAGCCTTCCTGGAGTTGCCACAATGATGTTAATACCTGTCCAAAATTGAAGAAAATTATTATAAATAAAGAACCAACGAATAATAATTGTTTCCCCTAACAATATTTTACCTTTTGAAAGCTTTTGTGCTTCAGTCTGTCTATTAGCCCCTCCCATTACAAGGCCATAAGTGTGGTGGTGATATTTCATTAACTCTTGTAATACTCCATATGTCTGCATTGATAACTCTCTCGTGGGTGATATTATTATGCAACCAGTACCTAAAGCAAAGTAAGAACACTAAACATTAATGAAACAATAAACAAAAAAAGAACTGAGGAAATTTTTTTGTTGAGACTACCTTTGGCAGTTAGCAGTTACATAAAATAACTGCAACATTAAAGTTAATACAACTGCATAATCAATATCTCAAGAGTAAACAAGCATCCTTTATTCCTATAACTTTAATAACATTTTATTTGAGAATGTTTTTCTAAGATATAATTGGGCATTTTAATAATAAAAGAAGCACATTTCATTTCAAGGCATTTGTGCAAGTAAGTCAGCAGGTATGCTTACCATTTCTTGGCATGAAATGCAGTTTGTATATGAGTTCGACAGCAGGCACAAGAAAGGCAAGTGTCTTCCCAGAACCTGTTTTTGCAGATCCGACTAGATCACGGCCTTCCAATAGTGGAGGGATCGCTTTTGCTTGAATTTCAGTCATCTTAGTAAATCCCATGTCTCCAATAGCCTTCAATGTGTTTTCACACACTTTGTCAGCTAATGACTCAAATGTCCTACTGCTGAGAATTTCCAGAGCTAGCCCTGAACCTGGCACTGCAACATAAAATAAATTCAAAATAACGATAAAATTTTTAAGAACAAATTAGCTTAGAGACAATAAAAGTGTTTGATACTAGTTGCTTTACTGTCTACTAATATCATGAATGTGTTTGAAAACATGACTTTTAACTTTGTAATTTACAGCTATAACATTAATTTCATTAATTTGGTAGAGAATTTGTGTATATATGGGGAGTGGAAGACTTGCCTGATAAAGTAATTATAGAGATGGAATGTTCTGTGTGAGAATGAGATTACGAAGAAGAAGAAAGCAGTTTATTTCGTGAAAAAACATTTTTTGATGAAAGTGAAACCCTGAGGTGATGTTTTAATATCCAATGTAGATTGAAAAAGAATTAAGCAATAAATTTAAAACTGGTAGTAAAAAAATGGCACAGAAAAACCTTGAAGAATATGAAAAAAAACAGTTTTTTTTTTATCAGCAAACAAAATGGATAAATATAACAGAGAAATGCAAATTAGACAAATCATTGACTTACGATCTTCTCACACGACAAAGAATCAATTATCAGTTTTTAGAAGGTAGGGAAACGAAGAGTTAGGTTAGAAAATGCTATATCGAAATAGGCAGATGATGAGAACAGGGGTGCCACAGGGTTACTGTATAGGTATGATTGTTATTCACTATTCTAAACAATGATTATGTTGGTGGCCTACATATAGAAATTAGGTTGTTTGAAATAAAATAATTTTATATAATAGGAATAAAACAAGTGTAATGCAAATGGCTGATGGATTCAGGACAGGGTATCTAGCTGATCACATCTGTTGGTGAAGTAGTATAGGACTCACATTAAACACAGGAGCTGAAAAGGCATGCAGAGGAGTGTTTGTGGAAATTATCATAGAACAAAATCATTAACTAACAAGATATAGGAGTTGGACTAGGAATCATTGGAACATGGGAACTATTTACCTACATATACTTTCCCCATTTCAAAATATTTTTTGGTCTTAGATTTTTTCACTGCAATTTCATCACAAATCTACTTTTTCCCTATATGAATTTTAAACTCTCAGTGTCAAATTGTTCAACATTTCTATTGGTAATATATTCCAGTTTCTGCCTCCCTACATACAAATAAAAAATGTTTCAGTACCTTATATCGGAAATAAAGTGTGAGCTTATGGTTATTTTAATCTCTTTCCTTTTTCTACTATTCCCAGTTATTTTACCAATGTTCTTTCAAGCATCATCAGTATATGACTTTTACACTTCAAACACTCTTATTATGACTTTGGTCCTAATGATTCCTAACCCAGCACCATCTGCAATTAAATTATGTGATATTTCTCACAAACAAATCTAAATGCGATACTTTGCACCCTTTCCAACTCCTAAATTTGATATCCAGAATGTGGGTCTCTCCAATAACTGAAGGGTTATAAAACTTCTGCCTACCAACTGACCAACTAAGTTTACTATTATATACTATACCAAGATATTAACATTTAAGGTCTTTAAGAAATTTTTCACCCACTGTGTGACCATGGAAATCTTTATTTTTTTAATCTTTATACCAAATGGACTGATCCTTTTTGGCATTTATTTTATTCAAGGTTGATCTACCCAGCTAGATATCCTGTTGTAGCTATTTATAATCCTTTCCAGTTTTAATCATTTTATATAAAGTTATGTCATCAGCAAACGACCCAACTTCATGCTACAAACCATCAAAAATCATTCATTAGAGTAATGAACAGCAAAACTTTTCATCCATGCCAACAGTTTTCACCATTTCATGGCTCATTTTGCCAAATGCCTCAGAGATCTAGTGCTACACTATTAACTTGGTCTCCTCTGTCAATTTCATGTGGACTATGAGGGTCATTTAAAAAATAAATAACCTAGACATTGTAAGATAATGAAACAAAACTTACTATACAATGAATTTGACACCTTACCTATTTTTCTAGTCACTATTAAAAATTAAACATTTGCCATAGAATTTCGTAAGCACTGATATTTCCTAAGTACACTCACTTGCTGCCAAGTTGTGAACTAGTTACTAATGCCCTCCTGCAGTTCACTGTCACTTCCATAGTGGTTTCCATACAAAACACCTTATGATTTGTGGGAAAAAAATGATAATCAGGGTGCCTAGTCTGGCAGATGTTCATCGTTATGTTGAATTATTTCCTCGATCCATGATTTGTTCTGTCAGATGAAAGCTTGGTGGAAAGGAATGGGAAAGTCCATAACATTGTGGTGGCGGTGGAAGAACAGTGTGGCCCATCATAACAAAACATTCTTTACTTTTTGAATATAGCATACTAACAGAGATTCAAATTCATATCTTTTCCTAAAGCCATGTTCCCATTTTGCAAATCAGTTTCTTTTGTCAAGTAAATTTTGATGTGATTCTATACCACTGATGTCAAACTATTCAGCCTGTAATATTCCACCATATTAGTCTCGCCTTCTTTGTGGTACTACTATGTCAGTTTTTCATTCTTCTCGAAAGCATAAAGACATTACATTACTGTCAGATACAATTTTGCACCCTCCCCCCCCTTTTCCGCTATCTTTAATACATCAGTAGGAATACTAACCACACTTGTCCTTTAGCATTTCTTTTAGCTTTGTTAGTTTGCTCTTCATATCCTCAGGATAATTTTCCAGTTTACTCTGCTCTTTATTACTTATGCCGAAAGCTCCTAATCGAAATTTTTGCCTCGCTTCCCTGAATGATATTTCATAATCATCTCATAAAACTGGTTATCCAATATAACTGCCTTTTTCAAATCCTCAGCAACCATTTCTCCACCTTTATTCACAAATCAGTGAATATTTTCTCTTCCTCTCAGTTTTCTAATATAATAATAGAAATTCCTGGATGTGTTAATCAACGGTCTTCCTACACGTATATTTCTCATAAAGTCATCCGCTATTAATTTTTTTTTATCTGCTTAACGTCTCTCTAACTGCGAGGTCTTTAGAGATGGGAAAGGATGGGGGGCAAGGAATGGGAAGGAATTCAGTCATGGCCTTTTGAAGGAAGCATCCCGGCATTTGCCTGGAGTGATTTGGGAAACCATGGAAAACCCAAATCTGGATGCCTGGACGGGGATTCGAACCGCCGTCCTCCCGATTGCGAGGCCAGAACGCTAGCCGTTACACCACCACGCTCAGTGCTATTAATTCCTTGTTTATTTGTTTTAAAGGTTCCCTGATGACTTGCTGTCTCTTAACACTGTTGTGTTCTCTTCTTACCAACCTATTCAGCTTTCTCAGATTCCAATTATGACACGTAAGTTCTGTAATACTCTATTTTCTGTTTCAGAATTGCTCATTCCAGGCACTGATTCATGCTCAATCACTTCAATGCCACTTTTAGATAATAAAAACTTCTAAATACTTTGGCACAAGATAGCTATCTTCATCTTATTTGCAGCTAAACTTTTCCAAACAATACAATATTATTTAAAGTTCTCTCTTCTCCGTACTGCTTACATGGCAATATTATGTCAGAAACTACAGAATGCAGTGTTACATTTTATGTCATGGTTAAAGTGAAGCAATGCCAAATTATATGTAGTGATTAACCTTACAGACAAGATTCATTGATCCATTAATCATATATATTTATATATTTATTTTTAATATACAGCCAGTCTCAATACGTAAATGAAAGTCTTTGTACATATTTCAGAGCTTTATAATGTACATTAATATGATCATTTCTTCAACCAAAAAAAGGTAATTAAATCAATATACATACAACTTTTGTCAAGGTCTGTGGCATGATCTGTAGTCAAAGAACTGTTTTCAACAGAATCATTGATGTCTCCCACATCTTCACTCAGTTCTTCTTGGTCTTCTTCCAATTTCCTGCGTTTCTTCTTTTTCTTCTTCATCTTTGTCTTTCCTATGGAAATGCAAACAAATTAAACATTTTATGGCTAACTAATGACTAGGTCATTAGAGCAACAATGGAAATGTGATCAATGAACAACAAAGAAATTGTCCATGGACTTTATGAATGAACCATCCATACCAAGAGTGAGTTCGGAAAACATGGAAAATGTTGCTTGCTAGACATTGAATTGAACCTTAAAATTATATGAAACAATTACACTACACAAAACCATACCAAGATATTCACATATGTTTGCTCATTAATGTCTAGTTACAAGAGCAGGGCAAAGGAAATTAATCAGTACCAGTCTCCTCTCTATGGTCTGGTAAATTATTGATGGATATGAAGTTTTACTTACACTTTCAACATAACAATTAAAGCAGACCAGCATGAGTACATATTTGAAGTTAAAAATCTAAGACTACTTGTATTATTCTGCAGAAGGCATATTTGGCCAATGATTCTCAAAGAATAACAGCCAACTGCTTTCTGTCATACCTTTAGTGTTCCTGAATATGAATATCGAAAGGAAAGATAGAGTGAATACATCAATTACCAAAGTTAAAGAAAGGAGGCTTGCTTTTCTGCGTATGGCTTTACACTTCTTCGACTTAAAGGTCACTAAAGATGGGAAAGGACTGGGGGAATTTGGGAAGGAATTTGGCCATGGCATTCGCCTGGGAAGATTCGGAAAACATGAAAAGCAAAAAGGATTCAGGACTGCAGTGACAATAATCACGACAAAACCGATTTTCCAAAGCCCACATTTTTTCACTGCAGCTATCCTTCCTTCAACTTTGCTAAATGATGGATCTACTTTATCTTTCATTTCCATTTTAATATGGCCTCATGGCATTTCTTCCTGCCTACTGTTTCTGTATCTATTAGATAATTGTGGCAAATGGAATTTAAGGGTAGTGTACCATTTATTTTGTGCACAGATACAGTCTCCTAAAGCACCTATCCTCCATAATATTCTCCTATTGACAAGGGGCAAGACCCCCAAATACACACTGTTTTTGTGTTTTTTGTGCATTCATGCCATGAAACCATCATCTAAAGTAAGTGGTGGTTCATTTCAATATCCTATTTTGAATTCCTATTTGCTACTTAGCACCTATTATTTTCTGATTACTATATATGTATAGTAAACAATGAAATCAAAGGCGCTAAGTAGTGAATAGGAATTACACACAGTAGAGCATCGGTAATACAAACTAAATGGGGCCGAGTGGTTTGGATTATCGATTTGTTCGGATTTTCAATTTGCATAGTTTTTATTTTGCCTTTAAAATTACAGAAAGTACTTCATAATATTACATACCCCAAGCAAAAAAGTCTCTTGTTTACTTCTGATTCATTTTGAAGATAAATACGATGCCCTTATATGTGTACAATGTTGGTACAAAATAATTACAGTAAGTCAACATAGCTCACTAAAACAGCAAATCCAACAGGACGAACAGGGCGCATTTCAAATTTCTAAGAAACTCAAAACAACGGGCACAGTGGAAATATTGTTGTAACTGCAAGGCGACAAAAATTCCTTCTACATCAAAGCCAGTGTGCAGTTGGTCACAAGGTTACTGCGACGATAATCTATATCTATAAAGCGAAACCCGGAAATATTAGTGGTATAAAAACTCGGAAACTACAGAGCAGATTTCGATGGAGTTTTCACCGTTTTAAAGCTTAGAATCTTAATTCACTTGTCTGGCATGTCTTATGTTTCAACGTTAAATAATGTAGGAGCATTAAATGAAATTCTGAACGTATGGTGAGAAATTCCACAGGAGGAATCACTAGATGTCACATACTCCGTACTAAACACACAACACAATGTCTCTAACCATGGCCTTTAATTAAAGCAATAAGATAACTTATAGTAATAGCTATTTTGCACACTAAACCAAACTTTAAGTATTCTTTCTTTTAATTCGACATATTCAATTTTTATAAGCCATAGCTTGAAGTATTTTTTCCTTTAATTCAATTTTAATCAATTTTTAAATGACATAGATAGCCATAAAAACAACAGAGATTTTCTTTAAGCACGATCTCTGGACAATATCTCCGGCCTTCAGCATTAGTCTTCTGTTTACGATAATATTATTCCGGATTCACTTTTGATATTTTATCTGCACAGTTGAAGGATCTGGCGTTTCGAGCCACAAGTATATCCATTCACTTCGCAATTGAATCAAATGTGAGTTTTTAACATAATCTAGGGTTGTTCAGTAATGTAGTAATGAAATTTCTTAACCAAGTTATGGAAGCTTGATATACATGAATCTTTTTGGACGAATGAAAATAGTATACGTGCAAATAAACTTCAGCCCACCAGTTTCTTGGTAGGAGGCGGGTGAATGTAAGTTTGCTTTAATTCCGAAAAAGTTGGCGCATATTTTATGAAACTTTGTACAAATGTTTTGCGGGAATATAAATAGGGTACAGTTAAATCTACGCCAACTATACCGGGCAACGCCGGGAACTCCGCTAGTACAATAATAAATGCACAGTGTTAAACTCATTGTACCTAGTTCTTTGTCGTTGAATTCTAGAACAAAACAAGTGTAAAGGCATATTATACTGTAAATAGAAACAAAGTTGTCGCTTCTGTAAAATAGTGCATAATTCGTTAAAAATATATTTAAGAGGTAGTTAGGATAATTGACATTCAGGTTATCAATGCTCTACTGTATATACACTGAAGAGTCGAAGAAACTGGTGTAGGCATGCATATGCAAACACAGCGATATGTAAACACTCAGATCATGGCGCTGCGGTTGTCAATGCCTATACATGACAACAGGTATCTGGTGCAGGCATTAGATCGGTTACTGCTGCTACAATGGCAGGTTATCATGATTTAAGTGAGTTTGAACGTGGTGTTATAATCAGTGCACAAGAGGGACATAGCATCTCCGAAGTAGCAATGAGGTGGGGTTTTTTTCAGTACGACCATTTCATGAAATCTCCGACATCACTTCAGCCGGAAAAAGATTCTGCAAGAATGGAACCAACAATGAATTAAGAGAATCATTCAATGTGACAGAAGTTCAACCCTTCTGCAAATTGCTGTGGATTTAAATGCTGGTCCATCAACAAGAGTCAGCGTGTGAACCATTCAACAAAACGTCATCGATATGGGTTTTTGGAGCTGAAGGCCCACATGTGTACCCTTGCTGAGTGCACGACACAAAGCTTTACGCCTCGCCTGAGCCTGTCAACACCGACATTGGACTGTTGATGATTGGAAACATGTTGCCCCGTCTGGCGAGTCTCGTTTCCAATTATATCAAGCGGATGGATGTGTACGGGTATGGAGACAACCTCATGAATTCATGGACTCTGCATGTCAGCAGGGGACTGTTAAAGCTGGTGGAGGCTCTGTAATGGTGTGGGGTGTGTGCAGTTGGACTGACGTGGGACCCCTGATACATCTAGATAAGACTCTGACAAGTGACATGTACACACTTTGACAATAAATTTTGCCGCTGCTGAAAAATTCTGTCACTCTTATTTTGCACAATCTGACATCAATGTCATCCTAAGAAACAGTAACGCAATACTGGCTTGCCAGTATTGCATTACTATTTCCTGGGATGACATCGATGTCAGATTATGCAAAATAAGAGTGACAGAATTTTTCAGCGTCAGCCAAATTTATTGTCAAAGTGTGTACATACGCATCCTGTCCATTGTGGATTCCGATGGACTTGGGCAATTCCAGCAGGGCAATGCAACACCCCACACATCCAGAATTGCTACAGAGTGGCTCCGGGAAAACTCATCTGAATTTAAACACCTCTGTCAGGGGCTGATTGGCCAAGGCTAGTGGGCGTGTGTGGATAGGTGTGCTGACGAACTAACCTTAGGGAATTACAGTTCTGCTCGAAGCGTCTCTTCTGTTCTTCTGGCAGCACCACTAGAATCTTACCATTGGACTGTTTGGGCTAATGTTTGACACCACTGTGGTTTGACGGCCACAGACCGTAGTTTAGAAATTGATATAAAGTTCTTGCTACATGAAATAATGTGAAACTTGCAATGGAACAGTTTATTGGCTTCTAACTCGGAGTTGTACAGTTTATAGCGTGCCGCAAAGTGGATTCCAACTATCACCAACTTATCTAAGCCCTGAACTGTAATAGTTAATTGTTAGGCAGATGGTCGCCCGGATACGAGATACATGGGAGGGTGGCAGGCTCCTAACAGGTGGCTTTCAAAGTATGCTCGACTACTCTCGCCGACTGCCCGACAGTAAAGACACTACTTCATCGCTTGTACTGCCCAAGCCGACTCGGCTGACCTACAATTACAAAGGGGACTGCACTCTAAGGTGCTGACTGCAAGCGTGCAGATTCCTGTCTGGACAATGCTCGACCGCGCTCAGCATTGTCAATGATCGCCGATTGCCGATAGCTCGAAGGCTGAATATTCCTATAATTCCCCAAATAGTAATGGTCTTCAAAATGACCTCTTACATATACCTCCCCCTTTAGAAAAAAGGCATTTTCCACAATGCCGAAAAGTGCAATATGCGACATAGTTGGATTTCCACTTTGAAGCTCACAAAAATATTGCAACAATTTAAAATATTTATTTTTCAATTCTGTTGAAGGTGGTCGGCCAAGCCTGAAGATAAACAAAGTCAATTAGAATTTTATAACATAGGAACAATAAAACAGTTATACAAATGACATTAAAAAATATAATTTATGGAGTAGATGAGGTATGGTCATTCTCAACATGCGCCATTTAATTTGAGTTCTGCATAGCTACTACTATCTGCGTAACGTTTGGTAAAATGATTAGGTTTGTAAACCGATTGCGTTTATGACTAATGAGGTTCACATAATGGTTATGTCTGTAACTTGGATCTGTTGGTATGGGATGAATGTAAGTTTTTATCCATAAACGTATGGAGTTGACGGTAGACTTTTGAGTACGTATTGTGTCGCAAGAGAAGAAGGTTCATGACTCCTTTCCCAAGGACTGCACTCGTATTTTGCCTTTTTAACTCGATTGACGAGTGTACACCTTGATGTTGCCCAGACAATCAGAGTTCGCCAATTTCCAACGCTGTCCGGATTTTTTTACATCACCCATTTTTTAATATACTTGGTGCTCCAGATATTTCTGACATGTGGCACACAGTTTGACTCCATACATTACGTGAGTACGTATTATTATTGTGGACACATGAAAGACAAGCCACTGAAGCTATATTTTCTTTAACTGAAACACCAGAGTTGTACAATGTTCGTAATAATTTCAAATTATTCTTATTCTTCAAAATTATGAACGCCGATTCCGTTCTAGTTACTGTACTTTAGGATTTTATCCGTGCATATCTTCAGACTCGCGTTCGATTACAAGCCGTTTACTAATTTTATATGGAAATTATGTTTTTTTTATTCATTCCTGTCGAGTTCAACCATTCCGTGCATCGCGATAAATGTTAAATTTGATGTGGCAGATACGTCGTTATATATTTACTCTATTTTAGTCCAACCATCTCATGTATTATGTTTTAATTCGCTGTGACAAATACTTCCGTTTTAAATACACTCTACTTGAGTCTAACCATCGCGTGTCATTGAGCGTCTTCACTAACACAATTGAATACTTTTACAAAAATTTCCGTTAGATGTACTTGAATATGATTTCAGAATATACTATGCAATGTTAGCACGTACGATTGACTTATGGGTATTCGTATAGCGGTGGGAACACGTCTGCTCCTCAACCTGAACACGTGAGAAGTCTTAGAACGTCAGCCGAAAGTGTCCACTCGCGTGGTCCTATTAACAACTGTACGTTTCGCACGTCTATGACTGCACCATATTTCTAGAGAAAATTTGATTCTATATCCTACTGGAAGCTCTGTTCAAATAACGATCCGCCTGAACGGTTGCTCTGAATCTCCTGGAGCTTATATTAATCCAGCAGTAGATACCCCTAACACTTTAACATTTCCCCGGCCTAGACCGGTAACCAGCAGACTAGTGGCTCTAATTTTTCCACTCTGCAAACAACTTTACAACAATAAAGAATTGCGCACCAGAACCCACTAAGACGTATCACTCTCTCTTTTCCCCAATATTTATCATTAATCCAGGCTTTTAGCCATAACAACCCATCCCATTCTGCTTGTCCCGGCTTCAAGTTACCGGCATTACTTAAATGCAAATGGATGGAATGGAGCGCCTACATCCTCACCAGGTTAACTTCTTGGGCTCTACCTGTGAGTTATCAGAAATGTTAGCCCCCAAAATGACGCAACTCGTCACACATTTATATATCGGGTCTGGATCGGTCGGTCCCTTGCCGCCTTTTACCGCAAAATATTCCGCTTCACTTTAACATATAGGCTTTCCTGCCACACTTACATTGACACGACGCCCCACCGGTTTCATTTTTTCCCGGTAATAATCATTTTCATAATTCTTAAACTCACCAATTATTATTTAACTAGTATTTGCCTCGCACCCTCTTTCGAAATTTCCTATTCTGCTCAGTAGCATCTGGATGTTTCTTAACATTTATATCAGCCTTCTAGATTTAATTCTAAACTTACCTGGAGAACTCGTTTCGATCTATTCGTAAACACCACCACTGCCATGGCCTCTGAAAATATTTTTGTCTCACTTAAAGATATATCTGGCAGAAAACGTGCCTTTACAAGCAATAAAAACCCCGCTTAACTCACCATTATAATTCCGCTCACCCGCGTCTCCAAATCCGAGATCCTCGCGTTCAATGTCTGATAACTGTTGAAGATTTAGTCGCTGCCATAGTTACAATAAAAATTGAGGTCCACTCACCCCTAATGTCTTGTTCACGTCGCCGTCGTCGCCGCCACAGCCACCGTCGTTGTCGACGTCTGAAGACCGTCCCATGGCTCCTGCAGCAACGTGTTGACTCGCGCCGCCGCGATCCGCTCAGCGTGTTGATACGCGTTGCGCTCCGCCGTCGCTCGTGCGTTGAACCCGCCGTCCGATGTCTCCAGCCGCGTGCTGACGCCGCGCCTCCCGCGTTCATCTTCCAAGCCATGTGTTGATCCAGCCACCTGTCTTCCTACCACCCCCCGTCTCCTTCAGACGGTGATCGTTTTCTTCTTGCTAATTCGTCAGACTCTATCCACACTGATGTTCCAAAACATCGGTACTACGCCGAAATCCCACGATGACGCCACTTTGTCAGGGGCTGATTGGCCAAGGCTAGTGGGCGTGTGTGTGGATAGGTGTGCTGACGAACTAACCTTAGGGAATTACAGTTCTGCTCGAAGCGTCTCTTCTGTTCTTCTGGCAGCACCACTAGAATCTACCATTGGACTGTTTGGGCTAATGTTTGACACCACTGTGGTTTGACGGCCACAGACCGTAGTTTAGAAATTGATATAAAGTTCTTGCTACATGAAATAATGTGAAACTTGCAATGGAACAGTTTATTGGCTTCTAACTCGGAGTTGTACAGTTTATAGCGTGCCGCAAAGTGGATTCCAACTATCACCACTTATCTAAGCCCTGAACTGTAATAGTTAATTGTTAGGCAGATGGTCGCCCGGATACGAGATACATGGGAGGGTGGCAGGCTCCTAACAGGTGGCTTTCAAAGTATGCTCGACTACTCTCCGACTGCCCGACAGTAAAGACACTACTTCATCGCTTGTACTGCCCAAGCCGACTCGGCTGACCTACAATTACAAAGGGGACTGCACTCTAAGGTGCTGACTGCAAGCGTGCAGATTCCTGTCTGGACAATGCTCGACCGCGCTCAGCATTGTCAATGATCGCCGATTGCCGATAGCTCGAAGGCTGAATATTCCTATAATTCCCCAAATAGTAATGGTCTTCAAAATGACCTCTTACACCTCCACTGGCCACCAAACTCCCCAGACGTGAACATTATTGAGCATATCTGGGATGCCTTGCAATGTGCCATTCAGAAGAGATCTCCACCCCCTCGTACTCTTACAGATTTATGGACAGCCCTGCAGGATGCATGGTGTCAATTCCCTCCAGCACTACTTCAGACATTAGTCGAGTCCATGCCACGTCGTGTTGCGGCACTTCTGCGTGCTCACGGGGGACCTACACGATATTAGGCAGGTGTACCAGTTTCTTTGATTCTTCAGTGTGTGTGTGTGTATATAAAACTAAGGAAGGATAAGGAAATATGACCCAACACTTACCACAGATGAAGGCAGCTGGGACGACGAACACAATAAAACAAACACAAGAGAGGTGCAATGTTTCGGTATACAGCCTTATTCGTGCAGTAGTGAGACACCAGGTGGAATCGGAGACAGATGTGTACACAGCGACTGCTGTCTAGTGAATGGCGTCACCAGTGTGGATGGTAGTGTCAGATGGGGGGTGGGGGTGGGGGGAGGATACTCAGAAGTGTGTCAATAATAAATATATATATATACACACACAAAAGATACTTACAAAAGTTGAAAGAAGGAGGGCTGCAGTAACAAAAACAATATTACAAGCACAGACCTGACTCATGACCGAAGAAGATGAAGCACATTGCTAGTTTTGACAGGCACCCACTGTCAAGCCTGTTAACCCTTTGACTGCTGTTGACGTGTATACACGTCATGCTGCCTGCTGGCCCCGAGTGCTAATGACGAGTTAAGACGCAGCCGCCGGTTTTCCCCTGAGCGCTGTTGACGAGTTAAGCCGCACCCGCCTGCCGCTACCTGTGTGCTGATGACGAATATAGACGCGCCGCTACCCGAGTCGTACAGCGGACTTCACGACCCATTTCTCAATAGCCTTTTGCAGTTCTGGTCGCTAGCTTAGCGTCCGAATAATTGTCTGTAGGGAGCCTAGGCGTTGCTCTACAGTTCACTATTCAACAGAAATTACATCAGTTTTCTTTGTGTCCTGTATTTTATGAAGAACATGGCAAGACGTCATGGGTGCATTGAGGAAGAAATCACGGAGATTCTTACGAGGAGTGACACCGAGGATGAACTACTTGATTTTGATCAAAGTGATAGCTTTTCCACAGAATCAGAAGGCTGTAGTCATAAACCATACTTGTCAGCAGGGGTGACAATGCAGTCTCATGTTTCAACAAGAGATGTTAGTTGTTCTGAATCTGAAGAATCAGAAAGTGATAGTGAAACGCTTACGAAGAAATTACGTCTTAGTGATAAATCTGACTGGAAAGAAAATGATTTTCATCAAGTTAGTCACGCATTTGATGATACGCTGTCGGGACATGTGTGTCAAATAGGGAATGTGATAAATATTCTATCAGTTTTCATGATTTTTTTTTACAGAAGAACTGATGAAATATATAGCTGATGAAAAGAATCGGTTTTATATAACCATTATGGAGAATATTCCAGAATCAGTGCATTCTTGAATATCAAAGTGGAAAGATACTGAATATGATGAAATTTTTTGTTTCCTAGCTATTTGTCTTCTGATGCATCGCATGAAAAAAATTGAAAATTAGCTAATATTGGACCAGAGATGTTCTTCTAAATACCGCAATTCTTGGTGAACTTATGTCCAGATACCGCTTTTTGTTACTTTGGTGAGGTTTCATGAGATTTATCCGAACCCCTCCCCCCCTATTTCAACTTGTGTAATAACGGAAAGACACTTCACAGCTTTGAAATGTTGAAAAATCTGTTGAGCACTTATGTGGAACAAATTTCATCAAAGAAACAAAATTATTTATAATTGGGTAATTACAAAGCACAGCAAAAATTCAGTCAACATCGAGATATTTTGGGAATCTACATCTACAAAGATAATCCGCAAGCCAAATTTGGGTGTGGGGGAGGATGCTTGTGCAATTATCATTTTCAGGTGTCTTTTTATACTCGTGAATAACACGAGGAAAAATCGGATGCCTTTAACTCTCTGTATAAGTTTGAATATCTCTAATTTAACAGTCGTGATCCGAACGCGGTATCTAAGTGTGGAAGTAAAATATTTCTAGCATCTTCTTCGAGTCTACGCTCTTTAAAATTCAACAAAAACACTCTGATACAGTAAGGAACACACAGAAAATTGCAGTTGTTATGAACAGGTATGCAGGAAAGAACAGTAAACTATTAATGTAAATTTAAGAATCATGATGCTTTTGACATAAGCTGCGAAAATCTAGTAAAAAATACAAGCAAGATGTAATTATTAGTGACGAAAAATAGGACATATAGCATGGGACATATAAGGCAGGTGTCAAGGGCCAATTGCAACATCAAAACAATTGGCCCTTTACACCAGCCTTGTGTGTATGCCCAAGTTCTTACATTTCAAAATTTGAATGTCTGATGTGCACTTGTATATATTTTGTGTAGACACCATCATGCCATTATCTGGAGGAGGTGGTGGTTTCTTTCCAAGCCCTAATTTTTATTTTGTTATCCAGCATCTTTTCTTTTCTTACTGTATGTATTGAAATGAAAGGAAAGGTTCTGAACAGTTCTCTACCTATAAATGTTGTACTTCTGTCATTAAAAAAATCTTCCAATTTATATTCTATATTAATTAATCTATTTTTAGATAGAATATAAACACAGGTTAAATGTCTTGCTTACTTAAATCATCATCTACTTCACTTTCTAGACTTCTCTTTCTCGATTCACCAAACTGGGAATTATTAGACACAGGCTCTTCTGTCAGTGATTGTAAGTCCTTATCTGCAAAAGACAAGAATTAAAACTCAATTAAAAAAACATTATGGATATTGTTTGAAAATATAACCACATACAGAAAAAAATGAAATAGAATAATAAATTACAAAAAAGTACCAGCTGTAGAAAAGTGTATTGAGTCACATCACTAGATGCAACTGTTTATTGAGTTACAGAGAAGAAAATTTATCTGAAACTCAAAATTGAAAAATAAATAAAAAATTGAAGTGCGGTGAACATCGCAAATAAGTAGAATCAAACAGGCATTTTTAAATACTGCTTTGATACATAAATACACAACTGCCTTCTTTTATTTCAATTTTTACTGTGAATGGGGGGGGGGGGGGGAAGGGGGAGGGAGTATAATCTTTCTCTGTGTAGCATCAGTTTTCAATTAAACCTACATCTCTTATATAGTGCACCTTACAACCCAATGCTCACATTGTTTTTACTAGCACACACTACTAATGCTTAGCCATTTACTGGAGTGAAACAACTGCAGCAATAGATCGATGCATCATGGGGTGTCATACAATTGTGCAGTTGACATTACATCAACTACTCTAGTATGCTTGTTTATCTCAAGTGCTGTTGCTAAAGTGATATTCTAAGGACAGTCATCAGATTTTAAGAGAAACGTCTGGATAATAATAGACAAGAAGGGTTAGAAATTATTAGGATGAGTCAGAGTTAGCTGAAATGCAATTCTCAGCATTTCAACAAATTGTGCAACTGAGTTTTTACTTCAATTTATTTCACTTATAATCATGTATTGTTTAAAACACATGGGATTTATACACGAATTATATTTGTTGATACAGTTATACATTGTTTTATATCATGACAGCTGGGCTAAAAATGATCAAAAAACACTTTTTGTTATGGCTCTATGATTCGATTTTGAGGTTATTAAAGGCAGGAAAGGACTGGGGGAGAGGGGGGGGGGGGGAGTAAGGAAGAATTCAGCCATGGCCTTTTTTGAAGGGACCACCCTGACATTTGCTGGGAGTGATTCACGAAAACATCAAAAAGCAAAATCTTGACAGCTAAATGGGGCTTTGAACCCTTTGTATGCAAGGCCCCAGTGATATTGCTCACACTACACTCTCGGTGGAAAGAAAGCTGTATAAAGATATGATCAGAGCATCCCTAGAAAAAGAAAGACATGTTCTTACATCTGTTGCGCATCCAGTGACAAACACACATTTATGACTGAAGCACTGTATAAGATGAAGTATTTATTTCTATTGAATTGTACAAGGAGTAGCCTAAAAGTAAGTACGAAGAAAGGTATTTTCAATGTATTGTAAGGAATATAAATTGCTCTGGGGATGTGGTTAAGATAAACCCATTTCTAAGCCTTAGTTAAGGAGTATATGGTCTAGTGACAGTGGTGGATCTGGGAGGGGGTGGGGTGGGGAGGAGGGTGCCAGGGGACTTAACGCCCCCCCCCCCCAATCGTATCTAGGTCCCACCCCGACATCGTAATTTTGGGATCTGCCACTGCTTAGTGACAATCTCAATCTCACCTACTTGTGCATTTCATGAACTATTATAGAAATTTTTTTTGATGCAATTTTCATACTCAACTACAATGTAGTGGTGTCACCCAGCAACCAGGAATGCCATTAATCTTTTATATATATATATATATATATATATATATATATATATCACTGATGTTTGTGTGTGGAAGTAGCATGGAGTTTCCTGTCATGCACAACGTTGGCCGAATGCTGATAGCTGTGGGGATGTGGGAGATAAGATGATTAAAGTTGGTCAATGGAGAGCGTTTTCATATTTCGACCAAAAATTTGTGCCTCCTTATACTTCACTTTCTTGCCACAACTACATAGCATAGACCATTGGTGTTTGTGTGTGGTAGTAGAATCATGTCTCCCGTCGTGCACTATGGTTGTTAGATGTCGGTAGCTAGGGGTGTGTGAGAGATTTGGGGGTTGAAAGTGGTCGACCTGCAGCAATTTCATATTTCTGCCAAAGACGAATGTGTCATGTTGTATCATTGTAGAGCGAAAACTATCTATCGCACATCACTGGTGTTTGTGTGGGGTATCACCATAAAGTCACCTTTCACTAACAACGTCGGCCAAATTTCAGTAACTGTGGTATTGTGGGAGATATGGGGGTTGAAAGTGGCCGATCAAGTATATTTTCGTATTTCGACCAAAGATATGTGTCTCCACATATGTCACTTTTCTGCCACAACTACATAGCAAAGATCATTAGTGTTTGTGTGTGATAGTAGAATCGAGTCTCCCGTCGTCAGTGCTCGAAATTGACCAGTCGTTAGGCGTAATTACGCCTGAATTTTTTCATTTTACGCTTGCAATCTCAATCAAAGGCATAGTAAATACGCCTAGGCATCAAAACTTAAAAAAAAACCTAACATTTGAGAACTTCGTTTTGAGTTTTCAAGGTTTAATTCAATGAATAATTTCAATTATAATTACTGTTGTATTGTTGATCTGTGATACGTTTCTGAAGTTCAGGAGATGTGGTAACAGTGTAGGAGAAGAACCAGGAAGTAAAAAAACAATTCTAGTACGTGCGTTAATCGTTTAACGAAGGAAGTTAAGATGTCTCGTAAAATTACTGACTTTATACCAGTTATACAGATAAGTAGCTACAGTATGTTAAATAACCTGAATGTTTTTGTTTCAGCTATTTTGAAAAACTATGAAATTAAATTATCCTTAGAATTAGTACATCAAGGAAAAGATTTTCCAGATTTTAATTTACATGCCGATTTATTTATATTTAAAATGAAATAATCCTCCGACGATGAAATGGAAAAAAATCAAGAATATGTAGGAATCAAACAAGTTACCACTGAAGATGAAGACCAGTGCGTAAAACTCAACAATTGTATTAACATATTTTACAATTTTGGTATATAATATATATATATTAAATTGTGTTGGAGTAGGTTGTAAGCAATAAAATCTCTGAATGTTCATAATTATAATATAATTATGCATGAAAATGTTCATTTTACGCCTGAGTCTGAAAGTTAGGAGTAACAAATACACCTGGATTTATAAATGAATTTCTAGCAATGCCTGTCGTGGACTATGGTTGTTAGATGTCGGTAGCTGTGGGGGTGTGGGAGATATGGGGGTTAAAACTGATCGACCTGTGACACTTTCAAATCTTTACCAAAAAGTATGTGTCCCTGTGCATCACTTTTCAGCCAAAACTATGAAGCACAGATCACTGGTCTTAGTGTGTGGTAATAACACAGAGTCATCCATCGATCATAACGTTGGCCGCATTTCGGTAACTTTGGGAGTTGTGGTGGTTGAAAGGGGTCGATCAAGGATATTTTCATATTTCGACGAAAGACATGTGTGTCCGTAAATTTTACTTTGCTGGCTGAACTACACAGTGCTGATGACTGGCAATTTTAATTCTAGCTTCACCATCCATGTTATCAGTCGGATAATATCCAGATTGCTTTTTTTTTTAACTGCTTAACGTCTCCTATAACAAGTAGGTCTTTAGAGACGGGAAAGGATGGGGGGCAAGGAATGGGAAGGAATTCAGCTATGGCCTTTTGAAGGAAGCATCCCGGCATTCACCTGGAGTGATTTGGGGAAACCATAGAAAACCCAAATCTGGATGCCCGGACGGGGATTCGAACCGCCGTCCTCCCGAATGCGAGGCCAGAATGCTAGCCATTACACCACCACGCTCGGTATCCAGATTACGATACTGCTGTAACCACTTACCGCCTCGCGATGTAAACACTTCCGGATGGAGAGATTATGACGTCACTACATTGCCGAATGTGACGTGTTCAGGCTTTGATCGATTTTTGAATAGACGTTAGGCCATAGAATGTAAAACACTACGGATTGAAAAAGTTACAGCAAATTATTACTTGCACAATTAATAATATTATTAAAATACCAACAACATTCCAAACTGATAATTGATATCATTCATTAGTAATGTTCCGTAATGTCGGTTCCTGTAATGTTAACAATATTAGCCACAATTCCATTGATTTGTATTTCCTCGCGTGGCTGAAATTGCTATTAAAATCACTCATATGACATAAAATATTTAGAAAAAAAAGATTTCGTCAATAACCATTTGCATATAGTTTGTAATTCAGCCTGGACCATACTAACAGGGATAGATACGATTTGGAAATTGGGTATCAGCAATATCATGTGCGACGGTTACGTTTCACTATGGTCCAGGCTGCATTAAGACGCAAATGACAGTAACAGCGATAGATACGACACAGGTATCCGCAATAAGGTGTTCAATAGTTACATTTCAGTGTGGTCCAGGCTGCATCAAAACCTCATCACTAATGAATTTATGTATGTACTGCTGGTGCAAAATTAAAAATTTCACTATATGAGATGTATTAGCGATGGACTAGTTTCTGCGAAAGGCCACGTTAGTGACAGTTAAAGCTGCACGTGGAACGTATACATCACATTCAACAACGTGGTGATGTCATACTCTCTCCATCAGGAAGTGTTTACATCACGAAGCGGTATTGCAATCTGGATATTACCCTCAGAGTCCTCCCAAACAGCAGAACTCAGAAGGTGAGAATTGGCCTATCATTAAAAGGCAGATACCAGACAGGCACTGGGTCGCAAGTTAAGATAATACCCAGCATCTTCCTCCTTTTCTACCCCTGATCTCACTATCACTTTCCACAAGAAGAACCAGAACTAGAGCTGATATTTAAATTAGTGTGTAATATCTTTGAGTTTCTGTCCCTATATTTGAAGTTTCTTTTATATTGTTTATATGTATATACAAACTTTTTACTGCAGACTTAAAATACTTGCTGCCAACTCCTCCTACCTGCCCATGAAGTGCTTCTGCAATCTATTTTCCCTTTTTGCATTACTCTAGTACAGTGTTCCTCAACCAACTCAGTTTTTCACTGGATGACAACTCCGAGAGTAGCTTAGAATGTCACATGAGACTGACGCAGTACCCCAGTGGGAGGCCCAAGAACTTTCTGTACGGTTTAATTCTAGTTAAATTAAAGAAAACACAACAAAATATAAATTAATGAAAATTATTCACTGTTCTGTATATGGTTATACAAGAATATAAGCCATAAAAAAATTAGTAAGTCATGAATATTCCAATGAATAGGCCAAAATCTGGTATATATGAGGATATTGTATTGTTACTATAGTAAAATACTTTTCCAGCAGGCATCAAAGAGATCCGTGTTCTTTTAACGATTAAGTCAATGACTGTTTTATGAGGGTCTTATTGCAAGTATAGGTATTAGACAACTGTAGAGCATGCTGATAACAATCGATAGGGTTGGTTGATAATATACACAAAGGTTAAAACCTAGGCCCATGTAAATTAGTGGTTTGTAGAATTATTTTACTGGGCTTTGGGTTAAAAAAGGTTTAGAAATGCTGCTTTCAGCTTCCACTCTTCCCACCATTTTAATTCTTCCCACACTCTATCGCAAAAGCCAAAAGTATCTGATCTCTCAGTTAGTTAACATCCTCCACTAAGTGACTATGGTTGATGAAGAGCCATAAATATGAAAATTTCAGTGCTCAATGTGTGTACGTGTCCGTCCGTGCTTGAACATTATGCTGGCTTCAACTGTGGTTAATATCCTATGCAAATGATTAATTTGTACAACTAATAAGTGCCTAAGATTGCAAGGAAACAAAAGAAGCTGCATAACTGTTATTTAGTCCAATATTTTAATTTTTGGCGATTTTGACAACTTCATACTCGTGTTTCTTATTGGTCAAACAAAAATACTGTAGGGGTAAATTAAATGCAACTTACACCATTTGGGGAAGTGTTGGGGCAAGTCATCTAAAAAATGAACTGATTGACATGGAATTTGATCCACTTTGCCAAACTAAAATCTTTTCTAACCAACCATCAGGGTAATAACTACCCCGAGATGTGTAGGACTGCCCCTTGAAGTTTTTGAAATATTTTAATCCCAGGGGCCAATTTTTAGAAAATTTAGCACACGTTTCTCATTGTAGGGGTAAATCAATTATAACCCACCCCCTTGTGGTAGAAGGCCAGAACTTTTTCATACAACTATAATGTTGGACTGAGAAGCATAGTATATTTAGTGACATGTTCTTGCTAATTACTAATAGAAGAAGACGTGGAAGGAAACAGAGTGTGCACAAGGTTTAATTAGTAGGTAAGGGAGTTAGATTTGAAATTAATTACAGTAGCAGGAACTACAGGTAATAAAAGAATTAAAACTGAGGAAGTGGTAACAGTGCCACAATATTTTTAGGAGGCGTTTACAGCTTGTCAACATCAGGTAATTAGAGCCAAGAGAAGGAAGGAACGGGGAGGAATTCAGCCCTGACCTTTTGAAGAAACCATCCTGGGGCTCACTTGGACTTGTTTAGGGAAACCTAAATATGGATCCACAGTCTGAAGGCTGTCTGTGACTTTTCAACAATATTAAATGGCCACTGACATTCACGATATTAACCAATAATATGGCACAACGTATTAATTATTTAAGAAATATGCCATTCAAAAGTGATTTAAAGTTGCAAGACAGACTATGTTTAGTTTAACGCATTTTTTTCCCTTATAATATCTTCAGTTGGTCAACAAAATACATTTACAGAAAACAAGAAATACAGAGTATTACTTATGATAAATAGAGAGATAAGCAAATCTGAATGACGAAATTTATATTTCAACAATAGACTTCCTGAGTGCAGACTATAAATCTAAGCTATTAAACTACCTAGATGTATATCAGTAAGTCTCATTCTGTTTACCGCAAGAATATTTCGTGTTTTCCCAATAAATCCAATAAACATACACCGACCAGTAAAAAGCAAGACAAAGCTACGAGATATTATTTCATGCAAAAAAAAAAAAAAGGAACTGGTTTTTAAGAGGCATTCAAAATGACACATAAAGTACACTTCAAAATACGAGCGCATTGCTGTTAGCAGACTTGACAAAGGATCGAAGGGTCACCAGGGGTCTACAGGAATATTAAACACCAGCAGAACTACATTATACCAAATGAAATAATGATGTCGTCATACTGCAGCAGTTCATTGCGAGACATTTTATTCCAAATCAATATTTCTAGAGGAGTCATGTTGGCCCTGGGTTAATACAGTGTTCTTACTCATTGTAAATAAAATGTCTCGCGACTGACCACTGCAGTAATATGATGTCATTACCTTGCGTAGAGTAAGCTAGTTCCATATTCTCTTACAGAAACATCACCAGTTTAATTCGCTGTTATGGTCAAAATGTTTTCAAACTCTTGCTTTGAGTATCTGAATTATGACATGCAAACACCGTCATTCACATTCCACGTTAAGCTGCAGATCCAGCCATGAAAGAGATCTAATGAGGAAAAGATCATACAGATCTACTATATTCTAGATGAATTTTATATTTAGCATAAGTTTAACTGAAGATCCTGATACCACTAGAAATACATTGTCACATCAGGTAGCGACATCATTAAACTGTATTAATACGTCATTACATCATGTGGTGGACAGCAGGTAATTCTAGCGGTATCACGATCTGCAACTAACCTGTGTGTCTTCCTACTTTGAGGGACTGTATATTTTATTCCCATCGCTGCCTCCCCTAATTGAGTTTTTGTTGTTACAAATAAATTACCAACTTTTTAATGGTAAATCATGTAAATAAGGCAAATTCTAGACTGTTAAACATTAGTGATAGATATTTATATGTATAAAACAGATATACAGCTAAATTTTCTTAATGTGTATATGTTTTATATACATATTACACTAAATGAAACATCTTAATTTCGATGCAACACATGTAATGCGACGACGAGTTTCGGGCTCTGTGATTTGGGAAGATGCCAGAATAGTGTTGGTATAAAACAGTTCTAGATAATTGAAAATTCATAAGTTAATTACACAAACGCCATGTACGTTCGAAATTAACAAACTGATATTTTATGGTGTGTTCAAAGAGCGCCTATGGTAAAGGTGACAGGTTAGGTTCAACAATAATATTAATTTTTTGTCTATATAAATTCTATTTCTGACAAAACTTTATTTATCTTTCAGAAGAACTTAACAAAATATGTATTACAGGCAAAGATCTACGAATTTAACATTTGTTAAGGATTAAAAAGAATTACAAACATCAAATACTCACTCTGCACGTCTTCCATCTCCTTCTTCTGCAAAATTTGCAGTTTCCTCTTTTCACGTTTCTTGATTTTACGCATAAGTACTTTGTCTTGAAGAGACATGTTTGAATTCACTAACTTCTGTCAAACACTTGGTTTACAATTATCACAAAAACAAACGACAACGTTTCCATGTGGTTTGAGCAGACGCTATTGGTCAGAGATAATATACAACTAAGCACAAAGCCAGTGGTATTATTTATTTGGCATTTGGCTTTATAACCAATCTCAATATACTGTAATTTCTCTACACAAATTATTGAAATGATATATTTGATAAAGGTAAAATAATAAGTCGCAATACTAACATATCATAAACGTACTCGTAATATCAAAATTTAGTATTTATAAAATACGAAATGGTTTACACATAAATACAAAAAAAAGCCATTTCACAATTGATTCCCGAAGAACTTATGTAAGAATAATAAATTATTGTTTACTAAGAAAGTCAATGCAACTGTTGTTGGATTTTATTTCCTCTCGGATGCGTTTCACCTCTCATCGAGGTATCTTCAGCGTATATTGTTTCTGTGTAATATATTATCGATCTTAAATTTCGTCCAGCAAGGCTTTGTTTACTTATAATACAACCATGGAGGAAGGAAGGTAGTCATCCATGAATACAATAGGGATTATACTGTAACTTACACTACATTTCCGTTTTGAGTTGTAATAGTCTGTCACCTATGTCTGCAAACTGCATGCTGTTTGCAACATTGTATGTAATTATACCACTGGAGATAGATGGTTTGATACAGTTATAAAGTCTTAACTGCCTCCAAGTAGTGTAATTACGTATAATATTGCAAGCAGCATTCTGGTTGAGGATACAGGTGACCTGCTACCACATCTCAAAACGGAAATGTAAACGTTAGCTGCACTATGATTCCTTGTTTTATTATATGTAAAAAAAACCTTTCTGTTCGAAATTTAAAATCGATAACATATTAGGCCTACAGAAAAACGATATACTCTGAAGATGATCTCTACGAGAGCAAAGTAGTTGAACACGGCCATAGAGGTTGTTGAAGGAAAGTGCTCCAACCGCTTGCCATATTTCCTTCGCTTTCTGTTTAAAGCTTTAAATTAATGAAAATAGCGGGAGCTGCAGATCTCTTCTCTGCACCCATTCAATAGTTTCCTCCGCTAACTTGCCAACGCACTCAATATGTTTGACCCTTCTTTGATAGGGTATCCATAATAAACTTACTTTGAACCGTCTGTATTATTATAGTGTAGTTCGTGAAGGATATCTATTATAAAAGACGCCTTCTGACTATCCAAATTGGACTTTTCAGTATTCTTAATGACAGTCAAGGATTCAGTGAGAAGTATCACCTTCTTTTGTTTGCTGATTCGACTACATAGCTTCTGTTATCGTTTTAGCGTCAATTAAATACTGTATATTAAAGATTACTCTGGTTGTGAATACGATGCTTGATACCGTGTTATGGGACAGTATACTGCACAGCCGACTCGGTAATCTGAATAATTTTTGGAACCATCCGTACAGATGGGAATGGCGTTATTAGAGCGTAAATTACATAATTGGATATAGAGCTTATAAATTATGTCGTAATCTGATGTGTAAATTAATAGCGGTATTTGAACATCGAAGGCTGTAAGGCTTGGGAAATAGGATGCAGGTCGAATTGGCATTTTTTTTTTTTTTTTCAGTTTCCTCCCAAAATGTATACACATTAAGCAAAGGGTGCTCTTTCAGTAACCTGTATGTTGAATCCCAACTCTGTCCTCTCAATAACAACCCTCTCCTTCAGTGGATGAGTGATGAGATTTAGTTTCTTCACCTGGAATTTCTAAGTAACTTATGTGGAAAGAAAGGCATTTCTATGGATTCCAGCAACAATATATTTGTTGGAATGGATCTTAATGCTCCTATACTTTTCTAAAACAGAGGTGTTGCAATGAGTTCAGCTTTTGTAAAAGCATCCTTTGTACCACTGACATAGAAGACTATTCCATAGTCCTCTATAGATCTAATCAACGATTTGAATAGTAGTATGTGACTTGGAATGGGATATCCACCATTTTTAAAATATCCAGTCGCTTACTGGATCTGGCTATTACTTGATGATGATGCCCTTTCCAAGTAAGTCTTTATCCCAGTGTCATGCCTAAAAAAGTGGCATTGGGTTATCACTGGGAAAGAGTAACGTCATAGGTTTACCCAAAAATTTGTGGGGATATTGCGTTTTTGAGAATACTACTGCTAATAATTTATCGATGATTATATCCAAGCCATTGTTATATCATAAACAATGGAATTCAATATTAATTCATTCACATTAAGGAATACCTCTTCAAGCTGGTAAGCTCTTTCTATGTATTACTATATCATTCACAAACTGGAGGGTGTTTGCGTTAGGAGCGAATTGTTTGACCAGAACATGAGTATATATTAAGTGTAATAATGGAATTAACATCGCACTTTGTAAAAATCCTTTATAAACCAATATAGGATCTATTAGTTCGCCTTTAGATATATCATCCTTTAGGTTATCAGTGAGTAAATTACTAATATGAGATAATGATAAATTTACAGCTTGCAGAGTTTTTGCATTAGAACAGAAATAACCACTTTTTCGTATGCTGAAGAGACATACAAAAATACCGCTCTGATATAATTTTTCTGGATTAATGATATACCGATGTCTCTAATTATTATTGCAAGTTTTCAAAACTGTTTTAACATTTCCTGAATCCGAATCTGGTTGCAGGGAAGAAATCATTCACTTGTAACCAACATTCTAATCTACTGTTTACTGGGCTCTCTAGTGCCTCAGACACGCACAATTTTAGAGAAATTGTATTAATCGGACCTATTTTGGATCTTTATTAAGTTTCAGTATTGGTGGGATGATATTCGTTCACCACCCACAAGGAATCTGGTGTTTCATCTGCATATCATTCAGAGTTTTCGTTATAAACTGAAGAGCGACTGTTGGCATGTTGTATAACACTGAATTCCATCCTTACCCGCAGCCGTATCTGACTAGGAACTGGTTTACTGCTGAATTTCCCTAACTGTGAATGGCGCCCACAATTGATGCTCCAATTGAGAATGCAAATTAACAGAATAATTGCGATTATAGTGGAACACGCTGTCAGCTGTTATATATATATATGGACAATTCTTCAATACATATACTTTAATGCCTGCAGAATGTGATTTTCTGTCCCTCAAGTATTTTATTTTATTCCACATGCAGTTGGTATTTGAGTCTTTCCCAAATGTTTAACGCTTACGTTTTTGTTGCTTTAATATTTGTCTAGTTCATGAACAAGTTTGTTCATGATTGCTAATGCTCTAATATAGGTTTCTTCCAAAATGAGCATAAAGTTAAATGTCTTTTAGACATTTCTCAAGAGCACTCTATGTTTCGCAAAACTGTTTGGGAATTATTAATGCGTCTCTTTCGGTTTCTTGGCATACCTGTAATATACTACTCTGCTGCTGTAGAGATTGTCGAGATAAATGCTTGTGCTACCATGCTCATACGTATCCGAACGACCTGAATTGCACACCGCTATATCCCCTCCTGGGCCTTATTAAACCATTTATACACATCTACCAAGGCAATACTATAAGCTGTAGGTGGTGCAGTCAAGCCACTATCAAAAATTGAGGCACAATCATCTCTTAAAAAAAGGAATACATATAGGCATTTTTGTTTTATAAACCGAAATAGTGTTTACATTTCGGCAATAAAAGAGTTATACGAACATCAAATACAATTCTTTTTAATTTTTTATGACGTTTGAGAGCTATTAAAGTTCATACCCAATACAAAAGGTATCCCTTTCAAATTAAATGCTGGTTTGAACAATTGCTGGGTCACAACAAAATGCAGCCTTTATATCCGTCTCCAACAACGTAAAGCTACTAGAAATATATAATAATATTCAAGGTAACAGTAACTGGAAACAATACAGAGTAATCTAATAGTTCTGTCAATTATACAGCACGTCACACGTTTTAAAATTTAATAATTTTGGCAGTAAGTTCTTGAATATGTTTGTCTGCAGGGGCGGAACCAGGGGGGGGGGGCCTAGGGGGCTCAAAAGCCCCCCCCCCCAAAGTATCTGGGTCCACCCCCGACATTGCAATTTTGAGACTTTTTTTTTTTTAGCTCTACGGATTCGAGGCCTGAGGAGGCTATAAAGACTAACCCCATGGTCGACTCAAGCCCCCCCCCCCCAAGACCAAAATCCATTGAAGGCAAGCCCTCTGAACCAAAATTCACTCAAGCCAAGCCCCCCCCCCCAAACCAAAATCCTGGATCCGCCCCTGTTTGTCTGTAAAAGTAGTTAATTTAGTTCTGTCGTTTTTTGATCATAAAAACGCGGAACAAAGGAAAAGAGTAATAAAATTACTATTTCCGCTGACATGAAACAGTTTCAACGCCGCAAACATTAATAGGAAGTGAAATACAGTTTTTAAAATTAATTTAACGCAACCAGAACGATTTCTATCACTCAATATTTCCCATTTTTTCAATAGCAGATGGCAAAGGTGGAGATTGCTAATAGATCTGATACGTAATAATGGTTGTTTTTAAAAGTAAACAAGGAACTAAATCATTCTAAGGTGCCTAGTTTGCGATAACGATATTTTCTGGCTTTTGGTATCGGCAAGCAAATGATAACTTAAAAGGTGAGCTGGTAATGTTTAAATTCTGAGGTTTGCGGGAATTGTGGCATAGATGGGTTGCAAATAGCCAAAGTGCTGCAAATAATCATTATTTTAAAAACCCGATTATCCGGTAGTTGTCAATCGAAAACTGAATGTGAATATGATATTTGGCAACACGTCCAACTATCAATTCTATAACTGCTCATCAACCGTCCTCTATGAACAGAACGATCTCGGGTTATTGGTTCTTTCCCTGTTATTAATTGCAGTAAATACAAATACGGCAATATTTTTAGCACAACTGCGTGAACCGTTTTCCACGCAGCTAAATTTTCGATAATTTATGTAAGAGACGGACCAATGTTTCGCTACAGGTGGCGAAGATGCCTCCCCCTCCACCAACCTAAGGGACGTTTCCGTGCTTTTGAGAGATATTTTAATGCGAGGTTTGGGCAGTAAGTATGACTGTGAGGCAAAGATCTGAAAACACAGCACCAATGGACCGTGATAAAACTAAGAGTGGGAAGTATTTCTGTGTCATGTTTGGTGCTGACGATTCGCAAAGTGGGTTAATGACGTTACCAAGGAATCAACGCAAGTTTAAAACAACAATTATTAGACATTACGCGGGCCAAAGAATTCAGATTTAAACTCCCGCTGATCTTAATAATGATATTAAATGTTAATTTCCCATATTACCAATACTTCCTAATCACTGGGCATCTATTATGTCTATGGCCGTTAATCTTGTAGCAATTTATGTTAAATCGCGGCTTCTTATGACGTATTGCTATTGTCATACTTTTGACGATGTGGTTGTTGATTCGCATTTTTGGATGAAGTTACTGATATTTTGTTTCTTTGTCGTTATTTTCGTACGGTCCGGTTATTTTACTTAGTTTCTGCCAATTTTCGACAGGAACAGTACACCTCAGCAGAATATGTAATGGTGTGTTCACAGATACTACTTAAGGCGAACATAGCTACATGATTTTTCTAGCAGTTAAAAGGAACTGTCATAAAAATGAAGCAATGACTGAGTAACATGTTAATGGGAAATAGCCGTTTCTCCATCTGTAGTTAGTGATCCCGTTTCTCCATACAAGAACAACGCCTGTCCATGGTAAACTAAGTCAATGATTAATGGCAAATTTCAATTCAGAGAGGTAGAAGTTCTTAATTGTTCCAAATGTTTTTAAAATTTTTAGGGGAGAGTGTTAAGCTATAGTAAGTAGAGTGTAGCAACTTGGATATATACCTAACAAAACTTAAAGCGGGTTTTCAGGTTACAGGATAGATTGGTAGTGCCAAAATTCATTGAAGTTAATGATATAATTGTAAAAAGCCACGTGTTCCACAACTGAAAATGTATTTCAGGGATAGAGTCAGTTTATGGAAGATGGGCAAAATTACAGAGGAGAGGAAGTGAAAGCAGTTGAAAAGGAATAAACATGGCCGAAAAAAAAATGGAACGTAGACACTGTCGCAGGGAGAACAGAAGTCTAAAAAGTTTTGGATTTGTACGCAATAGGTTTATAAAACCGGGAGACATTAGGTACACTTGAAATAATAAACAAAGAATTAATAGCAAAAAAGCCTTAGCTAATCGTGGTGTGTCACGTCACCTCCTCAACCTTTGTCAGCTTCAGTAAACCAATTGAAAATTTCTGCATCGAAAGAGGTGTCAAGCAAAGTGTTCCTTCTCTCCGAAGCTGTTTACTGCTGTCTTGGAGATCGCAATGTCATAGTTAGAATGGACAGAAAAAGGAAGTAGAATCAATGGCAAAAAAAACTTATTAACTTGAGTTTCGTCGATGACATTGCTCTTCTGGCCACCGACATTCGAAAACTCCAAACTTTTGTTACCGATCTTGCCTTTAAATATAAATCAGTTGATATGAGATTTAATATATCAAAAACAAAAGTTGCATAAAAAAATGGGTAATAGGGAAAATTTACAAATAAGTAATACATTTTCACAAAGGGTCAGTGAATAATTTCTATCTTGGCCAGCTGGTAAATATAAGAGGTGGCGTAAGAACCGTTGGATGAAACTGGGATGGCAAGCATTAGGGAAGTAATCTATTGTTGTTAAATCAAATATGCTCACAAATCTGAAGAAAAGTATGACGAGTACATTCTTCCTGTGCTGACTTAAGACCTTGAGACCTGGTCACTCAATGAGTATACAAAAGGAGTACTTAAAACAACACAAAGACTGATTCAGAGTTCAATGCTGGGTTCCACTAGAAAAGATAAGAAGAGGGAAACTGAAATCAGATCAGTTATAAGGGCCGAAATATCTTGGAGAAGACAGCCACTGTGAAGCACCAGTTCGTCGACCATGGTGGATGAAAATTTGTGTTGGAGTGTTGTCCAAGAGATAATTAGAGACAAAGAAGAAGACAACCGGACCGATGGTACAAAGACATACAAAGAAACCCTAGAGTTAGCTGGTAGAGTATCGGCTAATCCCGTTTTAAATAGTGAGGGCTGTTTACGTTTTATCCGAACGCGCACTTCATTTCATTATTGTTCAGACTAACAGTATTAGAGAAATAATGGGAAGATGGTGTCTAACCTACTAAATATATGAAAAAGGTGGAAATATTAAGCAACTCGTTTAATGAGATTGTCATACAAGGTTAGAAGAGAAACTCTGGATTAACAGACCAACATATCTAGAAAGGAGCATTACACTAAATTAAAAATAAATCCTGTGTATATTTTGACGGAAATATGTAGGTTAAGAAACCGAAAAGAACTGATATTGACAATAATAGTACAGATCTCTTAGTTGCCCTTTTATATGTAGTTGATTTGTTTGAATTTCGTTATAGTGTGAAATATAAACAGCAAGTATTTATCAACATTTTAATTTGGAAGTTCCAGACTATTTCCATGTTCTGCACATAATCTGATCCGTCATTCCCACTTTCTAAACAATGTCAGCATGTTTTCAAAGGCTGCTGTTATGCGTTTTTAATATGTTTCGATATTGGTTTAATTGTCTTACCGCGTGTCAAGCCCCAGTTTCGAGTAATATGGGTCGTGGGTTAAGTAACGCGCAGGCACTGTGGCATTAGTAGGTTATATCACCAGTAAACTGCTTATATAAATGAGGCTGCCGGGTAGTCAGGCGGTCGGTAAGTCATCGAGTGAAGTTATTAATAGTTAGTGCCGGCCGGGCGGCTCCACTTGGGTCCAACCATAGGGCTCCGAGACTTGCCTCCGCATCACCCTTTCCTCTGCTCTAAAACTGTAAACATTGCAATCGTTATCTATTTTGTCATAGAACTGTTCGATTGTATACTTATACCCGAGATTCTGTGCATCAGTATTCTTTTCTAGGAAAGGGGTGTAAATTTACTACTATACACGTCTGTCTGATGATATGTAAGGAGAGTTCTGTTTTTTCAGCCAATCATGAGGCAGGACAGTTCAGCTCTACGTTTTCGTCGCCATTATTGTTGATGGTAGTTGTGTCGAACTCGCCATATGTGTGAATATGTGTGTATGCGTCTCTCTTTGTGCATGTATGCGTATATACGGCGATCGGAGGCGACTCAGACTTCCTCTAACTCGTCTATCTAAGATATTTGTAATGATAGAAAAGCCCAACTTTTTTCTGTTACTCAGTGGTCCCGGCAGTTCTCTCCCATTTCCTCATTGGCATGATGGTTGCTGTTAGTTGTGTCGAATTCACCGTATGCGTGGTCATATGTATGTGTCTTCTTCCTCATTGGATGTGTGCCTAAATATGGTGATAGAAGATTAGTCGACGTTTAAATTTCACCGTCAGTATGTACTTGAAGCCTCTGTTTCTACAAGGAGTGGGCACTCTCCATTTCGCACTAACTGTGCTTCGTACCGTCTGCTAACGTTTATGTTGGGGAGCTTGCATAAACCACGTAGCTCCATTTTGGCCTCCTATTAACCCTCCTCCCCCCCCCATGTAGCCCTAAGTGGCTTTTGCCTATCCCCCCCCCACATAGCACGTAGCTTTTGACCTTTTGATTCCAGAAGACATTTTGTACCATTTTCTCGTGTCAGACTATTGTAAATTATATACGGAGTTAATTAAGTGAGGGAAATAAATATCCACATGCCGTTGTATGTTCTGTTCCTCATTATAACTGTGAAAAATGTTATGAAAGGAAAGCTGCGTGGCCTGGCTCGGAACTCCCCCCCCTCCCCCCACGTAGCTAGCCAACCCCTGGACCGAGCCACGTAGTTTTGCATGGTCCCTTGGGATAAGGAACTGACTGCCCCGTATTGTTCACTATACGCACTTCAAGGCTTGTCTTCGAAATCCGTTTAAACTCGGGACCAAAAAAAAATATTGGATAGAGGGATGAGGGGATGTACCAGAGAAGGGAAATACTTGGGTTACAAAACCACCGTCAGACCATTGCTTATGGGGGGGGGGGGGGAGGTGTAATATAGAGTTCACATTTTGAATATCAAATGCAGGGTGAAAGGGAAGGCACCTAACACAATAAAGGAGCTGGACTGAATGTCATTGGAAGATACGAGGAGGGTAAAGAAAGTGTTGGGTCTGTACATGGCGCATATTGAGTCTAGAATGGATATTGGTGGATGAATTCTGAGTAGTGCATGAAGGGAAAATTTAATCATAACAACAGGCTATCACTTGAGTTCAGGTATAATGCCAACATTGGTGATGAGGCATGAATGCGTAAAATTTGCAAACAGGACTGTACATGGCGTATAATGAGGTTAGAATGGATATTGGTGCAAGAATTCAGATTGGTGCATGGAAAAGAAAATTTTACCATGACCATACATGGTGAAGACACCTGTGTGGGTAAAGTATACAAATACCAACTTTCATTCACGAGTGCGATGAACCATTTCACGTCAACCAGTGAAGATGAGATAAGGTTAGAAAAATAAGGTGCCCTACTCATGCTTATATGAATTGTTTTTTCCCTCGTGCCATCCAGAATTTGAATACACAGAGCAGAGATTAGCATTACCTTCCATAATTCATGTCTATCGATAGTTGTGAAACAGCGTATTTTTTCACGATCGTCGATACTTCTGTGTCATATTATCCTTTGAATGCATTCGGTCGGAGTGCATTGTTGAGCGACATAGAGGAAAAATGCCAAGTATGGTGGTTTGAAAGGAGGGGGGGGGGGTAGAAGGTAGAATTGTCTATAAAATATTATCCCGCCTACTAAATATTTAGGGCAATCTGAATAGCAACCAAATCAGGAAGGTTCTGCTCTTCCTTAAGGCAGTTCAACATACCATGTTTCAGAAGGACCATGTCAGTGAACATGTGGTGACGAATGTGCAAGCCTTCTTCTGTTTTTGTGGCCTGTACGTTTGTCTGGCATGTCCGCATCGAACATGTTTGGGATATGGTCGGTCGGCAACTTATCCTCCTGCAACCACTGTCTATGTTTCGCGCCCAGGCAGTGAGTTTCCCAGCAGCATATCCAGGCTCTCTTTGATTCTTTGCTCTAGATGTTCTGATTCCAGCACGTGGTCGATTCACACCGAAATAAATTCTCATGGTCAGAGTGCACCCTACAGTTTGGTAGTTATTATCATTGAGTACTTGTCATGTCTCAAATGTGCGGAATAAATTTTATTGTAACTACATTTCTCCTCCAAGCACATTCAGACTCTATTTGATTTGTCTCTTAATAAATTACTGCCCTTCTGTTAAGTTGTGCCTGTATATGTAGTGAGTCTTCATGTTTTTTTTACCGATTTCGTGCCTTAGCTGAAAAAGACAATTTATGCAGATTTTTTCTACCGTGGAGGAAATCAACCATTTTTTATGGGTTTCATCGCTTTGACCATAGTGTTCATTGCTCAGTCGGTGCGGAGCCCTCAAGCGTGGAGGAAACATTCAACTAAATGCCGTTATGCCTCATCGACGTCAAAAGTGTGCCATATCAATATTTCAACGTGGCAGAATGGTTGGTGTCTGGGAAACTGGTTTGTCGTGCGGTGAAATTGCGACTCGCCTGGCAGTGGAACTCGAATCTGTTAACCCAACACAGTTAACAATAAACTGAGCTTGGATGTCCATTGTGTTTGTGGACCTATGAATGTCGATTTACGTGCTTGCAGCTTACATATGTTTTCTGTGCTGGAATAATTGTTGCCTGTTAAGGTTTTCTTGAGTGTTATCTAAGCACTAATGTCTAGCGTTGAAATCTCTCATCAGCACAAAGACATTGAAGGAAAATAGGAAATGGGAGAAGTCAACCATGAAATTATTTCGTGGGTATTAAATACGTAGGCTATCAGTAACTTGATGTCATATTACCTTTCTATTACCACCAATACTGCCTCTAAGTGGCTCTACTGGAACTTGCTTGGCAATTATTTCATTTTGTACAACAATTGCTAAGCTTGCTCTGCAGTTTTGGTTACGCTTTGTGTATGTCGTGTATCCTCTAATTCTGGTTTGTTTGTCTGTTGTGATCCATGTTTCTGTTAGTCCCACTATGACTGTTACTTTTTTACGGTTGCAGATTGTCAGCGCTGTGTTACAGTGGCCTGAGTCTATGAATTACTTTCTTCCCTCGTGCCATTCGAGATTAAAATGCACAATGTTAGTTTTTGTGCAAGCACCTGCTGCTACTCTCAGCTTTGCGAATTGCGGAGTATAGATGTGGATATAAGTTATGACAGGACGTTCCGTGGTTCGGATTTCACGTTAAACTGTACGCTCCATAGGAAAGGAACTGGTCGAAATAGCTCGTACACAATGGCTTAGGACACAACCAATCTTTGGGTTGTGGACTAAGTATGTTTAGTAAATATGACAAGGTTAATGAGGTGTCGTACTGATGATTATATAAACTATTTCTACTCTCATGTCATTCGAGTTAGAGGAACTTCTAATTAGCTAGAAAAAATAATCATCTTTTCCCTCTTCACCACATTTTACCAACATTTTGGGGGTCAGCTGCCTTTGATGAATTTTGCTAATAGCTTCCATGCTCAAATTGAAAATTTCGATTTTTCAGCCGCCTATGGTGACGCCAAGTATGTGTCTGTTTAGTTGACGAGGACCGTAATTCACTTTATCAAATAACTACTTTCTGTCCGTAAATGACTAAAATCGTCACATTAGCCTTATTGAATCACTTAGCATTTATTATGTGACACATGGAAGAGAAGAGACGACTATAACCGCAAGTTCACTCTTGATTTCAAGTATAAGGGAGAATAATAATGTTCCTTCCTTCGAAAGGCTGAAATACATTACCAAGGAAAAAGCTAAACAATTTAGCATGAACACCGAAATAGTTAGAATTGGGAATAATGCTTTTTTGTGATCGTTATCACGCCTTATTGCAAACACTGATAACTAATATGAAGAACGTAACTACTGAATGGTATATGATACAAAAAGAACCTTGAGAGTTTCTCTTCCCATCAGTGAAACAATGATAGATATATACTTATTAATTGGAGTATAATAAATTCACAAAAAAATAATTTAAAAATCTACATTTCATGCTGATGCGCTAACGGTTTTGTTAATCATATTACAAATATTTTTCACATCGTTCTTGTATGTGTGACAAAGAGCGCTGCAAACAGTCTTGAAAAAAATACAGGCCGATTGGTTTAACATCAGTGGAAGGAAAATTGATGGAAAGATTAATATCTAATCATACCAGAAGCGTCTGTGAGGAAAGAAACCGGTTTGCAAATCGACTTGGCTTCAGCCAACGGCATTGAAGTGAATCTAGTTTAGTGGGCTACATGTACGATATTTCAGATGAAGTAGGCAAGAGCGTTCAAATTAATAACTTGACACTAGGATTGAATGCACAAGATAAAAATTACTTTTGTTGGGAGGGACTAGTTACTTACCTTAAGATTAGGAACTATTAATTGGTGGAGGTTACACACCTATACATCAAGAAAACCCTTCAATGTCTTTTTGCTCGCTGTGAGCCTCCTCTGTTTCAGCTTCAGAAACACCATTGCGCCTAATTTAATTCATTGTTTTAAATATTGGAAATGTAGCTGAAATTCGTGAATTACCGTTAATACTATTAACTGTTGTTAATTTTAGAAACTTAACTACATTTGTTCATAACAATCTATCTCTAATTCAACATGATATCGTAAAGCGGGCATGTTTTCTGTATCTTTGTCGTGAATGCATTTTTAATTAAGAGCATTTTGTGGAAAGGACGAGAGGACTATTACCATGAAGTAGTATCAATTGTAGGCATAATGGAGTGATTAGTTATCATCACTTGTAGTCATTAAAGTCAGGGTTTGGAATAAGTTATCGAGGAATAACCTCAAACAGTGAAACTGTAAATATAAAAATTATTTCACTGTGCTTGTGATAGAAAACGGAATAACATTTTTTGCTAGATCTATTGGATTTGTGTGGAATATTCAAATTCTAGGCTACGAATTTAGAAGGAAATAACGTATATGGAGTATTTCTCCAATTTCTCGCAAGGGATTGATTGATTAATAGTATATGCACTGTAATTACAGGGGAACAGAAATGCTCTTTAAGTGATACAATACCAGCTAAGTAGCAATTTCTTGTTTGTTAATAATATGGAAAAGGTTCTCGTTTAATCAAATGCAAATGGATTTCATGAATTCACCACAAAACAACTTCTCAAAGACATGCTCCTTGATGTTCTACCATTTCAAATTTCTGAGTTATATAAGTTTTTCCATTTAGATTCTTAATGGATTTTAAACGAAAAAATTTACTTTTCGAATCGCCTGATCTTAGTTTTTATTCAGTTAGAATACATAAAAAAGTTTAATTTACGTTTTGAAAATACATAATATAGCACGTAACATACGAGGCATGTGGCTGCCTTTATCTGTATCTTAGTTTTTATTCAAGCTGTTTTTATACTCTCTCGGCATGGAAACAAAAATTTTATTTTCGTTTTGAAATATTACAGCACATAATAAACTACCTTTAGAAACCACCAGCAAAAATTGACGTGTAATAACCGTGTTCACCTTGTAATAAGTTCTCTTGTTTAGTGTGCTTGAAATATTTTAGAATGCATGCTTGTTTGTTGCACTGTAATCGAAACGCATTCATTTACCGCTTTATCCTAGCGCGCGGGCGGCTTATCTTAGTGCGGACCTCTTTTATAATGGTGAGCAAAAGGAATAACTGGAGCATCTGAGCAAAACACACAGTGTAATCGAGTTATATCGTAACCTGCTTGGTTTGGTGCATTCCTTGTCGACAGCTAATGGAAAATTCCTGTCAACACACGAAATTCAATGCTGCTTGGAAATAGCCAGATGACTGGGGTTATAACGTCCCGCGCGTGTTACCGGAAATAACGGGCCTGTTCAAACATATGTTTTTATAATTGCATGCGCTAGGGATCTTGTAGAAAACTACTATCGATGGTAGCCTGGGACAATGACGTCAATGGGATTCCTAGACGCCTGACAGAAGATGCACCCCAACCTGTGACGTCAATCGCCGCCATGGGTCCATTTAAATAACCTAACCTTCACCTCTGGCATAGCATGCTGTGTAATATGAAGTACGTCAGGACACTTCCATAGTTCGGATTCCCAGGAATTGTTATTATTTTAATAAAAGACATTCCTGTAAAAAATATTTAAACATGCTTATAGCATTGTTGGTCGATTACGCTGTAGGGTAGTCGGCCGCTGAGTGACTGAGTTTCTATTCGCCGTAGATTTCACTTCTATCATGGCTGAACATATAGTTTAACCACAGAGGAATCTGTCGTGTAACCAGAAGTTAGTTTGTTTGCAGATAGTATAATGTTACATAATAGGTTTAAAATAGAAGGGGGATCTCAACAGGATATTTTGCTGGGTAAGTGAAAATGAAATTAAATAAAAATGGCAAAAAAGAGTCAGCTTATTCAATACACAGGTAGAAAAATAAAGGCTTTGCACGATTATGAGGTGGAAAAGGAATATTTTGTTGAAGACTTGATGTGCTGTGAAATGACATCTGCCATGCGGTGTCATATGTCATAGATTATCATTTGCTATTAAACTGAAGGCAGGACACCTTGAAGATGGCAGAACTATATTTTACATTCCTTCATATACTTAAAAGATTTATGAGGGAACTGGATATAAAATCTTGGCTACAAAATTGCTTGATTATGATGAGGAAGTGTAAAAACCATATTGTGAGTGCTAAATACAAGAACTGGAAAGGATGCAAATGAAGGGAGCTAGATTTCTTTGTGCAACTTACTGCAGAACACACTCAATAACTGGTTTGCTTAACACTTAAAGGATATAAATAATAAATAACAATAATAATAATAAGAAAGCTATAAATAGATGACTAGGCAAATTGCGAATATATCAGGCGTATATTGATATTGAGACAAGTACGACTACTGGTAGAAGAATATAGACTAATGTGTGGATAGTGAGAGATGACCATGATGACAAACAAGCACTCGATTTCAGGTGTAAGAGACAGGGAAAATTGTCTTTTGTGTGTGTGTGGAAGTACGGGTCCAGAATAAATCACGGAGAGAAATGGCAAACAATTTGCCTACGAGAATATAAAAATTTAAGAAGAAATTTGTGATATGTGAATTTAGGTGAGTACAGAATTTGCAACACTGGCTAGACTGCACCATCACAATGAAATTAAATATTTCGGCTTTAATGGGACATTCCCCACAAGATATTTTGCTTGTAGCTATATCAACACACGATGGAACCGTTTCATGATTGATAAATTCAGTTTCTCGGTGTGTACTTTGCTTTCAATGCTGCCACCACGGTGTGCTATCTTTACCCTATCATAAAAAGTGGCTTTCTATCCAGCGCAGGTAAGACAATGTGGAAATAAAACTTTTATTGACAGTTATGCAGTCTAGTGTTCACAGTACACAAAAGAAGAATGTCCAAGATAGTTGTACAGGAATTAAGTTTAGAGATTTACTTCGTTATTTTGACTAGTTATTTCGGGAATTTTTGTTTTTACAGTACTAGTAGAAAATAATTTCTTGTACTTAGTGGTCAGCGAGATATTTGATGATCTATGAAGCGAAAAGTACAAGAAAAATAAACTATTTATACATTCATTTATAATATCCCTTGATATCATGTTTGCTAAGTTTATTGCTCAACAAAACTAATACCAACACTA
>JARYHS010013631.1:164790008-164811872 GCA_031002005.1 Vandiemenella viatica | reverse complement strand
TAACGAGGACCTCATTCCTCCATTACGTACCTACCTTGACGCACACAGTATGTTCATAGCAGAATTGTATTGTTTTTGTGACATTGATTTGCTTCCTGAAGACTATGATGGCACTCATGAGGATTCCTCCTGTCGAGAGTCTTCATTGGCTCGTGTGGGATTCGTTACGGTAGGGCTCTTGCAAATGTATGATATCTATTTGCATTTCCTCAGCTAGTTTTCTCACTTAAATTAATATTGCACTGTGCCCATTAGCATTATTCTGCCACGAGTTATCACAAAATGTCGGCATATTTGATCTGGATTAAGAATTCATTTCGTCTGTCAAGTATTTGCTTGACTAAAGGAGACTTTTAAGAAACAGTGAGATTGTTGGGCATTCTTTGCCAAATTTGTTGCACGACAATTAACTGTTATGACTTGCGAAAGTCTTCCTTTCTGTAGCTAGTTTATCTACAATGTTTGCAAGCGGCCAATATTTGAGTACAATATTTAGTAATACGACAATACTCATAACTAGAGTTCGGATCTTTGTGACCAAAGAAGTTGAGAAATATGCATTGAAATCTAACTTTAAAAATGGGTAAATACAAAATAAAAGTTACAAAATATGACCAAATACTTAATTTACTGTACATCAGAAAATTCTCAAATATAGATAATTTATTTTATCTAGCAGTATCACTTTTATGTAGACAGCATTATTTACTGCACCATCTAGAAACAAGCTTTTCAAAAGTTTTTTTAATGTTTCTGTAAAAAAATAGATTACTAGGTTTCTTTTTTTAATTATTATAAATTTTCTGTGGATTAGGGTGCATACGGTGACTAAAGTGACCAGATTATAAAATTGACAAAGCGGGACACCATTGACTGGGGGGGGGGGGGGGGAGGAAGGGGTACTGATTAAAAAGTTGTTCTATATGGAGCAAAAAATTTGTATAGTACGCAAAAATAGTATTTTAATACATTTTTTTAATTTCAACGTAATTACAATTTACAAATATAATACATTAAAAATTAATGTATTGTATTATTTTATTCTTTGGCATATATCTCATTTGAGCGAATATTTTTCAGTAGATTGCTGTCATTGTTTAAAAGCTCGTGAAATTTGTCACAAGACTTTTTAAATTATATTTCACACATAATATGGCTTTCAAAATCTCAGTACATAATTGTGAATTTTCTGTGGTCCACACTTTATTTACCTTAGAAAAAACACATTCAGTCGCAGCATTAGTTCCTGGTAACGAGGTGACCATTAATGACTTGTGGTGTTTTTCCGGCCTAATTCACCTCTATTAAAATACAGTATAAATACTGTACTGTCTGGTAAACTTAAGAACATTTATGTATTTATGAAATAAATTACTTACCTGAATTATCTGAATGGCTGATTTGTTGAAATCAGTTGTTTAACTAGCACTAGCACGCAGCACGATGTGTATCGTCTGAGAGGCAGTTACAAAATGTTTGCCAGTGTCGAAAAATGCCATTGTTCATTACCTCTAAACAATGGTGGTCGAATGCTAACAATTGATAAATAATGCGACCTTTAATAAACAGTTCTTGATAAGCACTTCTCGATAGTCAGCTCTCAATAATTATACGAGGCGCGTCCAGAAAGTAAGTTCCGTTTGGTAATAAAATGAAATTGTACACAGATACAGAAAAAATTTTTATTGCACAAAATTCTACAACTCTTAAACTACTTTTCCACATAACTGCCGAAATTTTGCAGGCATTTCTCATAGCGTGGCACCAGGTTTTGTATACCTTCTTCATAGAAATCTGCCGCCTGTGTCTTCAACCAGTTGGAAACAGTTTCTTTCAGCTCGTCGTCATTGGTGAGGTGATGACCGCCAAGGAAAGACTTGAGATGTAAGAACAGATGAAAGTCTTGCCAGTTCTTCTGTAACCAAAGATGGACGCCCACTTCGTTCTTCATCGTGCACATCACTACGCCCGCCATTGAACTGTCGGACCCATCTTCTCACCATCGAATCACTCATCGCATTTGGTCCGTAAACATCGCAAATTTGCCGATAAATTTCACTTGGTTTCACTTTCCTCGCATTCAGAAACCGAATCACAGACCTAATTTCGCAGGCGGCGGGATTTTCAATCAACGCCGACATTTCAAAGAAGCACAACAAAGTGTACGTAACTGACAGCGATCTCCAAATGGTGCACGTTCTTCCCCTTGATACACATCATCTACAGCGCATGTACGGAACTGCAATCGCAGCGCTGCAGCGGAGATGAATTGAAACGGAACTTACTTTCTGGACGCGCCTCGTATGTTGTGATTAAACTTTTGTATTGTAAAATGAACAAAAAATAATATGAAACTCATATCCTGGCGAAATAGCCACATGGTCGCCGAAAGCCGCATATTCCCTTCCCGTTCTCCCACCATTCCCTAGCTTGTCATGCATTCTTTCAAAAATCGGGAATTTTCTAAAACGCCGCGGGGCGCGGGACAAATTGTTAAAAATCGGGAGTGTGCCGCCAAAAGCGGGACATCTGGTCACCTTATGCATACCATTATTTATTCTTGTTTGATGCAAGCATTGCAGTGTATCTCCGCATACATATTCAAGTTCTGGAAGAGGAATTTTATCCTGTTGTCACTTAAAACTGTTTTGTAGCCTACTGTGAGAAGCTTCGTTCGACATCACAAGATGTCATTGCAGCGTACATGTAAAATTTACAAATTGTTTTATCCAGTGTTCCCACTCAACTGTTTATCAAGTGTTTTCTTTAGAGAACTAGCCACACTGCCCTTTGCTTGACCTAACTCAGTTTCTGCACTTTTAACGACTGCTGCATTGTCGAGATTAGAAGGGAGTGACAATAATATATAACATTAATTCTTGAGTGGTAAATTCTGACCAATTCAGTGACAATTAGTTTTGTTTTTCCTCCAGCGTATAATAGGAGTACATTTATGAGAATAATTATCTTAATTTCTTCTCAACTATAACTTGTTGTGAATTGCCGAGATTAGCTTAGGTACTGAGCACCCTCTGCCACCCACAATTTTGTGAATTGTAGAGTATATATGTAGATTGCCGGTACTATTAAAAAAGTCCAGATTTTTCCTTAACATATGATCATATGACTATATATAATACGTAATATGACCAAAACTAGGATAAATACATTAATATGTATACATAAAACACATTTAAATGTAATTAGAAATGTTCAGTGTTTAATTCAGCAGAATGGATATTTCAGTTTTTTTACTACCACTTGTGGTTAGGTTGAAATGCGGCCTAGACCAGAATAAAAATAGTTATCTTGTTAACATACAACGTAAGCTTAATTGGAAATGGCTGGAAGTAGTTATACATTATATGATATACGTTTTGTCACTAACTTGGTTTTCATGAAATTATTAACCGTAATAGACAAATTCTTTGTCCCTCATGGAACAATAAAACCATTCCGGTACAGATTGCATTTAAACCTAACCACAATCTCCATTAAATTGCCGCTATAGAATCAAACTATGTAGACATACAAACACACGCGTATTTGAATCGCAAACTGTATTTGCAGTAACAACATCGTTTGCTTCATCAAGATTCCTAGATTGCATGGCATAATTTAACACATTTAATTTCATCATACACTGTCAGCATAAACTACAACGTGACGAAAGAAAGCGCAATGCTAAATTCACTGAATCGCGATGTAAAACACACCCCTTTAAATCTCATTTTCAACACTCGTTAAAAAGTAATACTAGTCTATTATGTGCAAAATAGCAAGGTATGCTGATTTTCTACACTACACAAACAAAAATTTGAGAACAAAGTCATCCCATTGAGAGCTATGACTAAATATTTATATGCATGCTCCAAAGTTTGCAACTTCTACCGCCCTCTTCAACAACGATAATTAGAATTCAACTTACTTATGAAATGATATTCCAGGTTCTTTCCTGTCTGGCCTATTTGTGCAACCGTACGCAACACAAGATGGTATTATAAAACTCTTATACACATTACAAAATGAAATAATCATTGCATCTAACACAATGTGAACATCGCAATTGTTTGGAAGCGCAATATCGCCGCTGCCGCCACTGCACATGCGCGAGAGTTTAGAGCCCCTTCTCCGCCGATTTAACATCACTTCTCCTCCATATATTTCCTTCCTCCATGGATATTATTGGAGGTTGTGGTTAAGTTGACCAGAATCGCAACTGACACATTTTTTTTAAAAAAAAGGATAATTCACTCTGAAATCAGTTTTTAAACAATGTAAACTGCTTTCATAAGCGCTATCTATGTTAATGAAGGTATTAATTCATGCGGATGGAAGTAGTTCTATATTTTGCTGAATTGTGCCTGGATCAGGAATAAAACTGATATTACATGGTAATAGTAAACGTTTCTGAGATTCCGAATTTATTTTTAATTAGTTTCTATACTTCCGTCGTCAGTGTTTCAGTTTAAGTTATTACTGTATTGTTATGTGAACTGCTAACAAAATATGTAGAACATTATAAAATTAAGGTTATGAGCAATATGCAATAACAATTCCATATATTTAACTAGCTGCAAAAATGTATCATGCAATTATTTAAATAAATCAGGATTACCGGAGATCTCGATTGCGCCAGGAATTGGCGTCATAACACTGCCGTGGTCGAATACAAGACTCCTCTATAAATACTTTCCGAAGTACAGTTAACTGTGTTATGCTGGTCCAGGCTGTATTACAACAAAATTTATGCTTTAAAATAATGTCCCAGGCTGTTTTACAACGGAATTGCTGCTTGAAAATAATTTCTTGCGATTGAATACAGCAGTATTACGACGTGATTACTGAATATTATTTTGGTGGAATCGCGATCTCCAGTAGACGCGATCGTTATTCTTTTTCCTTACAAGCTTTCCCAGAATAAATTCCTACTTCCACCTTACGTTACTCCAGTCGTTATTCATATAAGGGTAATAGTAGCTATGATTACCGAATGCAGTATTAGTGGAGGTTGTGGTTAAGTTGACCAGAATCATAACTGACACATTTTGTTGCAGCATAATTCATTCTGAATCAGCCTTACAAACCATTTAAACTGCTTTCATAAGCGCCATGCGGGTGCAGTAGATCCATGTTTAACGTGCAATAGTGCCTGGACCAGGAAAAAACTGATATTACATGGATAGCAAACATTTTTGGGATTCCATTTTTTTTTTTTTTTAATTTCACTGGTTCTATACTTCCGTCGTCATTAATTCAGTAAAAGTTACTACTGTATTGTTATGTGAACTGCAAATGAAGTATGTAGAACGTTACAAAATCAAGGCAATAAGCATTATCTATACTATTATAAATCTGTAAGCAAGCTGCGTTTGTAGTGAGGCTTGATCTCTAATAACGCAAAAACTACCGCATCAATTTGCATGGTGTTTCCAAATTTTTAAAGCTAATGTTGCTGATCAACATCTGCAAAAGTAGCTAACGACTAATATGTACCATGGGAAGAAGAAAGTCAGTAAAAAACTTCAGAAATGTGAAACTGTAGACCACAGATAATTATACACATTCAGACGGTCACTCCATTCATAAAGAGACCTGATAAAATTTAGGATTTCCTTTTTTTTTTTTTTTTTTTTTTTTTTTTTTTTTTTTTACTTCTGCGATTATTTTTCTGGACCGCAGTACTTCAAAATAAAAAGAATACGTGAATCAAGTATAATCAGCATTTACTTGAATCGTAAAAGGTCTGTTGAATTACGAAAAAGTTATATTACAAATATTGAAGACGTATTGTCTCTGGTAGACTGTTATACAGTTTGTCTCTGGAACAAAATTGCTACGTGAATTCTGTACAATACAGCCACAATAAGCCAATACTTAATACGAAATTCAGATTTTTCTCGAAGAGCGATGTCTGAAAAACAGCTATTATAAATATCAGCAAGTAATAAAACATACTTCTTTCATAATGACTTGTGGGGAATTGCACATATTTGGAAGTACTTTATTCGATTAATATGTCTCGTGGCCACAACGTGCAAATATAACTAGGCATCCGAAAATTCAGGTACATGCGACTCAAATAATTACATAGAAAATACGGATATATTGAAAGAAACTCAAATAAAAAAAATTTCAGATCCTAATGCTACACCGTGTAAATTATAAAGCTAAAAGAATCGTCCCTTTGGCCTATAACAAAGCATATCAGCTGTCATCACTGTCCAGGTTGCATTTCAATCGATTTACAACTTGCGATAATTTTGCCACCAGAAATAATTGCTTGAGTTACATGCACATTAGTACATATACTGTACCGTGATCCATTTTGACATTTTTGAATTAATTATATCTCACTGAAATAATGACAATAATGATACGACGGTTTGAAACCAAGATTAACTCCAATGCACGTAAATTTCTATTTTAAAGCAGGAATAATTGATGGTGTATCAACATAAAATAAAAACCAATATCCAAACAGCAAAAAATAAATAAATTAGAAAAAATTGAGATGCTGTGATTATTGGTAACGAATTTTTATTTCAAATATAACTAGGCATCCTAAAATTCTATTCTAAACCGCGTAAATTTTAAAACTAAACCCGTTATGCCTGATGCTAAACAAAACGAGTCAATTGTCATCTGGTCCAGGCGGTTGTTTCGCCAGGTACTTACATGCGACTGAAATAATTCCATAGAAAATACGGCTATATTGAAAGAAACTTAAACTAAAAATGTTTCATATCCTAATGCTACACCACGTAGATTATAAAGCTGCAGGCATCATCTCTTAGGCCTATAACAAAGCATCATATCAGCTGTCAGGTTGCATTTCAAGCGATTCACAACTTGCGATAATGTTGCCACTCAGAAATAATTGTTTCAGTTACATGCACGTTACTACATAAACTGTACCATGATCACATCTCGACATTTTTGGATTAATTATATCTGACTGAAATAATGACAGTAATGATACGACGATTTGAAATCAAGAGTATCTCCAATTCACGTAAATTTCTATTTTAAAGCAGGAATAATTGATGGTGTATCAACATAAAATAAAACCAATATCCAAACAACAAAAAATAAATAAATCAGAAAAATTGAGATGCTGTGATTATTGGTAACGAATTTTTATATTTCAGCACACTTCCAAGAGGACTAAGTCGTAGATTACTGCTATATTTACATAAATTTATGGCACCGCGGTTATGTTGCAATCCTCGGTATCCACATTTAAAAATAAACTTTTTTGAGTTAAGTATCATGGAAAGAATATTTTTCATTAAATCCACAGATACATCCTTAACAAAGCTTATACCTAGCTATATAATCCCAGGCAAAGTTTACACATAAAATCGCCAAAAAAAATTACACATAATGATTATGATATCAGCTTTTTTAACGTTACAACTGTTATATATCCATTTAAATTTTCGGTACCACGGTTAACGTGGAATCCTCCATATCAGCATTTAAAAATATTATGTTTTAGCTGAGTTAAATATTGCTTTCAGAAATAATATTCGGCTAAATGAGAGTGAATAGACCGACAACATCGTCTGCAACGTCAAAGAGAACTAGATGAAATAGCTAGAGCCAATGAAAGTAACCTGCACCGAGAAAAGCGATTGACCTATAACCGGGTTCTATACGCTAAATCCATAGCTTCTGAAAGCGCACAGAAGAAAGAACGTCGTTTGAACCGCGAAAGCCTTTCTAAACAATAAATGTTTATACTTCGCACAATAATTACAACCACGAATTACTACTGTTAATTTTTCAGGAACCTTTTCTACTATTGAATCAATTGCATCATGTTAAAATATGAATAAAACAACTCTCTGACATCAGTATGAAAACCGAACCTAACGTATTAACCGAAATTAAACGAAACTATTCAGAATACATTAACAGTTCATGCCTTTCCACGTTAATGTCTGATAAGAGAATAAAATCGGTAAATAATTTCTACACCTGCCAAGGCACGCGCGCGTGAAGCAGCGGGCAAATGCTAGTACAATAATAATTCCGTGTAATTAACTACTGCAAAAAATTGAACTGCCAGAATATTGCATTCAAACCGTCATTTTTGACGGGCTCGAAGCTAGTACGATAATATTCCACATTCTCAACACCGTGGTGCCGAAGCTATCTTACACCCTGCCCCTCCCCTCCACTTCACCCCCCGATATACCATCACGCCCCTCATGTTCAGAACCTGTATTGTAGATGCTTCTTGATTCTTCCCGAGAGTGCATGTAGATAGTGTTTTTACGATAATGCAGCTTTTACCTTGTTTTCAGTGTCATTGACAATATTGAAAACAATATTAATTTAGATAAAGTTGGACTCTGCTGTTCCAGTAAGTTCTATTTAAGCAGGTGGTAATGGCAATAAATCTAACTGTGTCTAGAATCGCTTACCTTTGAAAACTGTAACGGACTTTGTTGAATATAAGGACACAGGTACCTAATTTTTTAGTACACTTTAGTCCTAACTTTTATCACTTTTTATTACATCAAGACAGGCACATATTACAATCCTTATTCCGTTCTTGGCCAGGGACTAGACTCATTTAAAACTGCTTAACACCTTCAGTAATCAATAACCCTGTTAACCTGAGTGACTGTATGATACCCAAAGGGTCACGAAGTCACAATTAAACTAATCTACCGGAAGCTATTGTTGTAAGTATTGCATCTCCAAAAACACAGACTAGTGGAGTAATTTTGTCAGCACGAAGTTACAGTTGATTCTTTGACATCTCACGGGAGGAGTCTGCAAAGACGATCAGAGGATAATATTAGTCTTAAGTAAAAATTACGCATAAATGTGGAAGTACAGTTTTAAACTGCATCTAAAATTTGCCTGTGTAGTCCACGTAGATCAGGTCTGTTCTGGTTGTGCTATCGTTTGACTGTGTGTGTTGACAGCTGCTCATAAAAATGGCGATTTTGCATCATCAGCTAAGTCTTTGTAGACGTAATTACTTAAAAAATTAAATATCATCTAAACTCTTACAATTATTGATAGCAAGAATAATTATCTGAGATTACTCCATAAATAACAGTTTTTAAAGTTCGCGTCATTGTTGCCAAGATCTCTTTGCTAGTTATTGCACGTTTCACTTAATTAAATTTAGTATAAGCTTGATAGTTTAGCATAAGCTTGATAGTTAGATTAATTTTAATACAATAGCATAGGTAAATATAGTGGTTTAAGTTATTTTACAGTGTTCAATTTCTTATATACCGTAAAAATCACTAATTCGAAAGTCGATTTTTAAGGTTTTTGTATTGTTCTATATTAAGACTATTTGGTTTAAAATAACACAGTTTGTTGATTAATTGGTTCTGGAATAATAATAATGAAACAACTAGAAATTATAAATAATAAACATAAGTATTCATAGATAGGATCCAGTTGTTTACATTAGGTTAATACAATATCGATATTTAAAGTTCCACTAACGAGATCGCAATCTAGTTTACAACAACAAAAATGTACGTTCTAGTAATTAACCTGTTTTGCGTGAAATATAATTGTAGTTTAATTGCCATCTAATATACTAAAATAGAAACTTCCTTGCCTTCTTTTTAAAAAATAAAACTTTCATAAGTAACTAATTAGTTGTTATCCACATTAGCACTTAATAGTATCGGCTGTTCATCATAAGTTCGTTTCGAAATTCATAATCTTAAGTTCATTGGTTCTTGAGGAGTTTTCTTACATAGTTATTATTCATGGAACTTCAATTTAATAAATATATGTATATATATATATATGTATGTATGTGTATATATATATATATATATATATATATAGATACACATAAAAATTTCAACAGTTTAGTCGAGTACAGCGCCTATAATATTTAATAAAAAACGTTACAAATATAGTATAAACTTTATTAGACTACTTCATCAAATAAATTTCAGGTTTGTTTAGAGGGCGTTTGAAGTGTTTGGGAGAATCATGACTGGAAACTGTGGCGCCTGCCGTAGGTACGTTGCGAAGGTTTTACTTGGTGTAAGAAGTGGTTTCACTGGGCATGTAGCGAAGAGGAAACGGGAGAAATAAATGAGGCTCTCCCATGGTTTTGTTCACTTTGTCTTAGGGATGATAAGATGTGGGAGATAGGCGAAACGATCAGGGAGTTGCGTGAAAGGATCAGGGTTCTTGAGGCTCGTCCTGTGGAGGCTCAGCCTCTGGAGGCGTCGCCTGTGGTGGCTCCGTCTGATGAGGTTCAACCTGCGGGGGCTCAGCCTGTGGAGGCTCACCCTGTGGAGGCTCAGACTGCGCAGGCACAGCCTGTGGGGGCTGAGCTTGTTGAGGCTCATGCTGTAGAGGCTGAAAGTAGAGATAGTGGGTTGGAGGAAGTTGAGAAGGATGAGTGGGAGCTGGTAACAGGTCGTAGGAGAAATATAGTAAACAGAATGAATAATCCAGACACTTCAGTAATTATAGGAAAAATAGGTTTTACCTGTTGCCAGAGTCAGGAGAAGAAAAGCCTCATGTAGATGTAGGAGTAGGTAAGATGCAGCAGACGTTTAGGAATAAGGCCGTGCAAGGCAAGAATAGGAAGAAAAGGGTTCTACTGCTGGGTAGTAGCCATGGGAGAGGTGTAGGCCCTCTTCTGTAGGATCAATTAGGTACAGGTTACCAGGTCACAAGGTTTTTCAAACCCTAGTGCAACATTAGGTCAGGTAATAGAGGATATAGGTTCACATTGTAGGAGTGTCTCCAAGGACGATAGAGTAGTGATAGAAACGCGAGTTATAGTGTAGAGAGTGACCTGAGGAAGGTGGTGAAAGAGGCATAGCATACCAGGATGGAGCTCATGCAGATCCTAAACGCAATGACCGGCCACAATTGAACTAAGCTGTGAGGCGTGTAAATGTGGAAACGGAAATGCTACTTGGGAAAGGCATTAGTTCTGTGTTGGGGGTTGTGCCTGTAAACACCATAGGTAGGTGGGGTTTCACTAGGCATGGCCTACACCTAGATAGAAAGAGGTACTTTCTGAGTTGTTAGCTAAAGCAGTAAGGGAGCCCATTTCCAGTGATGATGGGGTCAGGACTGTGCCTTTTTTAGGTTAGGGGCTGCTGGTGAAGGGACAAAAATAGATGATCAAAGTGATACTGATTGCAGATCCACGATGAGAAAGATCATAGATGTTAAAGAAATAGATGAAGTGGCTGAAACAATAACTGGCTAAGGTAAAACTGGGAAAGAGGAGATAAATGCTGAAAATATAAAGCCGGTAATAAGGGTGTTAATGGTAAACTGTAGAAGTATAATGAACAAAGTAATCGAATTTGCAAACTTAATAGAGATACACGAACCACAAGTAATAATTGGGGTAGAGAGTTGGTTAAAAGAAGATGTACTAGACAGTGAGGTTTTTCCTGATGGTTACAGAGTGTACCGCAGAGATAGAGGAGCAATTGGTGGAGTAGTCTTCATACTAGTTAGCAAAAACTACCACAGTTCACTGGCATTCATAGATAAAGACCATGAGTTACTTGGGGTAGTAAAAAAGAAAAAAATCAGGGTATTGGCTGCTTACCGCAGTGGTAGAATGACAGATGAAGATGAGGCTCTTGGGGGGATTTTAAATTCTTACTCAGATTTCAGAGGTGAGAATAGAATGGTCATTATTGGTGGGGATTTATGTAAACTGGGAAGGAAATAAGATTAATAACACACGGGAACAAAGATTTGCAAATACCTTAATAAGGGAAGGAGGATTTACACAAGTGGTAGCGCAAAATACTAGGGAACAAAATATTTTGGATATATTCCTAATACAGCCCGATGATAACCTTGTGGGGTGTCAAGTAACGGAAGGAATAAGTGATCATGAAGCACTTCTGATGGATATTAGAGGATTCAGTGTACCAGCAGCCAAAACTGAAGGGGGAAATAGGTGCAGTTATAAAAAGACACAGATTTCAAATTTGAAGAGATATTTCAGAGAAAGTTTCAGCAAATGGAAGGAAGGCACAAGTATAGTAGAGTCAACGTGGGAAGAGTTCAAGGATATAATAAGAAAGGGGGAAGAAAAATTCATTCCAAAGCAGAAAATAAAGAGATGTAGAGAACCTGTGTACCGTAATAGGGAAGTGAGGAGGTTAAAGAGGTTGGTATGAAGAGAACATAACAGAGTTAAGAGACAGCAGGGTAGTAGGGAATATTTGAAACAACTAAACAAGGACTTAATAATAGCAAAGAAAGTGGCTACAGATGGGTTTATAAAGAGTATTGTCAGTGCAGGAGGACCACTGACTGATGCATCTAGAAATTTCTATGGCTATATCAGGAAACTGAAGGGAAGGGAGGGTGTAGAGACGCTTATAGATAAGGTTGGAGAAGTAGTTACTGAGGATTTGAAAAAGGCAGAGATTTTAAGTAACTGGTTTAGTGAGAGCATTAGGGACAATGAATCAGAAACGGGAAAGTCTAATTCGGAGAACCACCTTAACAATACGATTAGAAACGAAGATACTTAAAAATTTGAAATTCATCCTGAAGAAATCATGAAGGAAATAAGCAAGCTGAAAAAAAATAAGGGAGCTGGTGAAGATAATATTACTACAGATATCTTAAAGATAGCCGGATGTGACATAGTACCTAATCTTAAAATATTATTTAAATTGAGTCTGGATACTTGCTGCTTACCGCAAGACTGGAAAAGTGTGATAGTAGTACCGGTACATAAAGGAGGGGTGAGAAATAGAGTCGAAAATTACAGGCCAATCAGTTTGACCTCAGTGGTAGGTAAAAATAAAGGAATGGAAAGATTGATATGCAACCACATCAGAAATGTATGTGAGGAACATAAGTGGTTTTCAAGTAGGCGACATGGGTTCAGGCAAGAATATTCATGCGAATGTCAGTTGGTGGGATATATGCAAGATATTTCAGATGAAATGGACAAGGGAGGCCAAATTGATAGTGAAGCACTAGATCTTTCAAAGGCGTTTGACAGAGTAAGCCATAAAATGGTAGTAAATAAAGTAAAAACAATTGGAGTGGATGAGAAAGTGATTTGCTGGGTAGACGAATTTTAAAAGGTAGAAAACAGAAAGTTAGGGTAGGAAATGCGTTATCAAAGGAAGTGGAAGTAAAAATGGGAGTGCCACCGGGTAGCGTATTGGGACCATTTCTATTCATTATTCTAGTGAATAATTGTGTTGATTGTTTACTATCTGAAATTAGATTGTTTGCAGATGATATAATGCTGTATAAAAGTATAAAAAACGATAGAGGATTGTAAACAGTTGCAGGATGATCTGGACAGGATATCTATTTGGGTTGGTAAACATGGGATGAAGATAAATGCAATTAGATACACAAATAAAAAAAAAAGGTTAATTATGAATATAGGGTGGGGAAAGAATTGCTTGCTGAAGACTTGAAATGTAAATATCTTGGCATTACTTTTGATAACAAGCTTAACTGGGCAGGACACATTAGACAGGTGGTAGGAAAAGGTTTCAAAATTCTGCACTTATTGGAGAGAGTGATGAGAGGATGCACGAGAGAAGTAAAGAAATTGGGTTACCAAACTTTGGTCAGACCATTGCTCGAATATGGTAGTGTAGTATGGAACCCACATTTTGATTATCAAATACAGGAGTTGGAGAGGGTGAAAAGAAGGGCTGCTAGATTTGTTTCTGGAAATTATCGCAGAATGCAATCAGTGACAGATTGGATAAAGGAGCTGGAATGGGATTCATTGCAAGACAGGAGGAGGATGAGGAGGGTCATGAGAGTGTACAGGGCGTATACTGGAGATGAGACATGGAAAGATATTGCAGTAGGTATGAAAAGTAGTTCATGGAAGGGAAAAGATGACCATGACCACAAGCTGGCATTCGATTTCAGGCACAAGGGTGTGGGAAGATTTTGTTTTTTAGGTAAGGGTGTCAGGGATTGGAATGAGTTACCAAGGGGAATGATGAATAACTTACTGACAACGTTAAAAGTATTTAAAGTTGAAATTTGTAGAGGGCAAATGTAGGTGGGGGGGTGGGGGGCGAAGTTTGGTGTGTAGGGAAATTGCCACGGAGCTTGTGCTCCATTGCAATTAAATTAAATTAAATAAATAAATTCAATGAAATAGTAATCTTTTTTCTTTTGATAGAAATACATTTATATTTTAGTTTAATTCAAATGTTAGATATATACTTTGGTATCCAGCTTATTTCAAAAAGGCTCAACAAAATTGAAACGCGATATTAACTAATAATAGCAGCAACAGTCGGGTGGACAGGTAAAATTTAGTGACTGGTATAGCCCTAATCTTTGTTGAACGATTAAAAGTAACAAAACATACAGATGCCGAAGCAACATCTTAATTAAGTTCCAATCAACGCAAGACATTCTCATGTCCTCGGTATTAATGAGACGACTATCAATGAAATCTTTATTTGAAGTTCTTAACAATTATTATTTTTTATGTGTATTTGTTCTCAACAATTAGCATCATGAGCAATCTTTTCTGAGAATCACTAAAATTGTTATAAAGTGTAGACTACAGTAAATATTATATACGTTTCTAAGTTACGTAATATTTTGACCAGATATTAATTTTATGCCTCGTCATAATTTAAGGTAATGGTACACTTCAAATTTGCCTGCCTTGTTGCTATCAAAGTTTTCAAAAAATAATCTCCATCAAAATAACTTAAGCTGTTTTTAAATTATACAAGAGAATCAGGTATTTGTATCCGTTTAAACACCGTCAATATTGGTTCGGTAGTTTTAATGTTATGCCAGATTATAAATAAAAATTTTTAAAAGTGAGAACAAATTGTAATTCATTGCTTTGTCTCCAGGTTACGAATTGTAAGTTATATAACCCACCTCACAGTTTATTCTAGACCATAAACTTTAATACTTTAAAATACCATTAAATTCTGATTAGTAGTTTTTCTGCGATCCTTAATAAACAAACATAACACCATTAGGTATTGTAAGGGTACGAATTTTACTGCTAAAACCTGATTAAATAATCACCACTCATCATTCATATGATATCGCAGATGGAGTCCTGTTCTACGTCACCACTGCTGAAGTACAGTGCTCTGAACGTGGCTTATTTGTTAATTTGCGTCTGGACGTGAGCCGCCGCCTCAAGTATTTGCTTTTGTTCCATTTCGGGATATATTAGATAAGTAAAGTTAGTTGGGGTAGGCTAGCATAACACGTGTGAACAGTTCTTTCATTCTAACCATAGGTCTGTACAAAAATTTCAAATGCAATTCTATTAAAGTGAATGAGAGGTGACTTTATGTAGTAACTCATCATTTCAAGAAACTGATTTTCCAACCATATCCTGGTCGAACACTGTATAAGACTTTTGTTTCGGAGAGGGGGGGTGGGGGAGGAGACCACCATCAATCCCTCTACTTTAATTAAGAATATTAAATATTAATTTACTGATTTGTTAATTGGTGAACTAGAACCTTGATTGCTGCAAGAATCTAAGTTACACAAAATAATATTCAATTTATTTGGTCTTCTGGCTTATACAAGGCCGGGCATTTTAACGTTACGTTAAACACAATATCCAAAGAAAATAAGCAAGCAATACCCGGCGTGTACAATTTGCCGGATAAATGCAAACATAAACTGATTTAAAATATCTAAAAAATTTTGCAAAGTCAACATACATTAATGTGGTATCGCAGACCAACAACTTAAAGTCAACATTTACAAAACAATCTCAGGGGTGCCATTTAAAGTGGCATCATTTGAATTAAATATAATGTGCAAGATGCTTAAAATTTGAAGTTATGAATATGGAAAATTGGTTAGCTCAGTAATTGTTGTGATGAGAGCAGAGTCTTATCTCAGAAGCTGTTTACTGGTTAGCAAGCCTTGTTAAAACCCTATGGAACCGTGGACCTTTGCGTTGGTACTTTACCGTTGTCGCATCTGCTCGACGAGGTGTGACATCCTCTGTGTCCAGTGTGTGGACCCATCTGCGCTAGCACATCAGCTGATTGCCTCTAGCAGGTGAAACGCTCAGTTTCCGGCCATCTGAGCCAGAATGCTTCTAGATGCAGTCATCGACCAACAGATAGAAGAGTGTCGGGCGACACGTCTGTACTTCAGCTCGTCTGAACAGCAAGTCCTCTATCATGGCGTCGTCTTCTCTCGCCACGTAAAAAGCCAGTTTCCCTCTCTCCGGACATGGAACATATGCCTTGGAATAACAAATGTGAACCCTGTAGCCATACACGATTGGTGAATCGATATATCCCACAATCACGTGTTTCGCGCCGTAGCTAACATTCGTCACTGGTTTCGCGCACATTTTGCTTGACCTTGCCCCTCCTCAACGGGGAGACGGGGACAACGGCCTCGCCAGGTAACTGTTTTCTGCCCGCCCTTCACTGCCGTTCCATTGTGGGCGAGGGCGCCAGAATATCGCCGGCATTTAGCATTGTCCAGCTATACCAACGCTCAAAACTGCAGTTCCAACAATTTTACATATTTAATACTTTCTCAACAGCAATTTAGCACAGAATTAAATCATATAATAATAAATTTGGCTGGCCAGGCTTAATACACAATTATTTTAGTACTAAATTAACCCTATATTTTACAATTTAAATAAAGAAATATAACAAAATCTGAATATTAATTATAATCATTTATTAATATTCATTGGGGATGACTCTGTCATACCAGAACACTCATACCACAAGAATTTATAGCTATCCCATTTCAAGAATAGAAGAGAACGACGCAAATCTTGTATTGGTTGGCAATTAAGTCAGGAGCAATGATAACTTCACAAGTATTAGATTAGTTAGAGAAAATTATTACCAAATCCACGGCGAGCATTTGCAGTTGGCTGTCAGAATTATAAAAAACGCAGCCAGACCTTTGAAATTTGGTATCAATAGCGGGATTGCTGGTCAGAATGCAGTCACTCATCAACACGCAATTACAAGATTTTTAGTAGTGTAGATTTCATTCTTCTGGCGATGTGTTGAAATGCCGAGATTGTGGATTAGTCTCGATAGGTTTCAGGCCCTCATCGAATTGTTTGTTGCACTTAGACATTTATGTGCAAAGATTGTCATTCAAACAACGCGCGCACTTCATCTCCACTTTCTTTTTGGTAGGTATTCGGCAGAGGTTTTACCTGTGGACGTTTGCTCTTACAGAACACGCCAGGTGTAAAGCCTCACGTTCGGTGCGTCTTAGATGTAGTGTTGCTTAGGTTAGGAGGCCGAGTGCTCTTTTATACAGGTGAATTTGCATGCTGGATAATTGTTATGTATGGTTCTTGAAAGTTGGCACCTCGTAGAGGGTGCTTTGATGGAACTGTCTAGATAGGTAAAGGGTCCTCTTCAATGTCCTGTTTTGTATCACCTGTATATATCACCACTGGGCTGGCATATTCCGTAACTGGTTTGAAAAGAGAAATACACGTTGAACTACACCCTGCACAACAAGCAATTTCTGTTAATGGGTAAGGGATTCAAATTTTAGGTTTAAGATTATATATAGTTTTTGATGTAGTAAAGGAAACTCAGTTTCAACTCGTTTCTTTCTCTTCTGACTAACGCATGTACACACGAGATGTCGTCAAGTCATCCCAGCATCAAGATGCATTTTGAAAATCAGGAGCTCGTTTGCTGAAGATAGCAAAACAAATACATAATATTGTGAATCATTTAAATCTATTTTACTTAAAACTATTGAAATGCTGTATTATCTGTTCAAAAGTAAATATTTTGCAGTTTCATACAGTAACTGTGTGCAGTAAGGGAGGTTCATAAAAGAAATGAAATTCATCTACTGTATTACTGTCGTAGATTACAAGGTATAAATCCACCTTTAAGTGAATGAACACAAAGTGTAAAAAGTGTGGAAATGGTTACTATAACGTTTTTAAAGCAGGGGCTGCAGCGTAGGAAACATTATCCAGACCAATTCATCAGTCTTCTGCATTATAGGTCAGGATTTGAACTAAAATTTCTCCTAATTGAGAAAGAATAAAAAATTAGAAACAGTTGGGCAAAAATTTCAAAAGAGTGAATTCTTTTTGATGGGTGTATTGCTTCATACAAAAGATAGTGAGGTGAAATAACGTTTCTGTAAGACTAAGACACAATTTTTAATTTTTTTTATTATGATTAAAGAGGTGATGAGAGTGGAGGAAACATTTAGAAGAAATAGTTGTAGCTGCAATTGATGGATTAGAAATAATTTCATATCTCCTTTTATCTGCCCCTACAGAATTCATCGACTGTTGTGCAATTCCGGCCGATCCCGAGGGGAGATGTCATCACTATTGGTAACGAAGATTGTCGCAGGGGCTCTACTGCTGAGAGCCGCTTACTGCCTGAATGGCGACTTTTCCCCCACGTTCAGAATGTTTCCATACAACGGACATCACAGCAACTGGCCAACAGGAGGGCGTCAAGGCAGATACCCCTCCAGACCGGCGTATTCCAGCATGGGCAAAAACATGATTTACACGACGGCACCCCCACATGGACAACTACATCCACCGCCGCACCCACCTGGACATCTATCACCACCACAACCACACTCTCAAATACAGCACCCCTTCAGCAACGAGCAAAATCCGCAGCCACCTAGACACATACCACAACCACAACCACACTCTCAAATACAGCACCCCTTCAGCAACGAGCAAAATCCGCAGCCACCTAGACACATACCACAACCACAACCACACTCTCAAATACAGCACCCCTTCAGCAACGAGCAAAATCCGCAGCCACCTAGACACATACCACAACCACAACCACACTCTCAAATACAGCACCCCTACAGAAACGATCAAAATCCGCAGCCACCTAGACACATACCACAACCACAACCACACTCTCAAATACAGCACCCCTTCAGCAACGAGCAAAATCCGCAACCACCTAGACACCTACCACAACCACAACCACACTCACAAATACAGCACCACTTCAGCAACGAGCAAAATCCTTACCACACTTACCCATCACACTCTGCTTCGAAAAACATTATGCCAAAACACATTATCCAAACGCCGCTAACAACAGAGACAAAGGCGCCAACTCCGAAATCAGCGGATTTATCACCAAAGAAGGTAACTTTCCCTATGGTAAAAAAGCCGCGAAGATTGAATTCATTTCCTCCGTCACCAAATACAACGCCTTCTAACCAATATCAGGTAATATCAGAGCCATCAATTCCAGATTCATCTGTTCCGTCAGCAAATACGACATCTTCTAACCAATCCCCGGTAGGGACAGAGTCATTAGATCTCAATTCATCTGTTCCATTACCAAATGCAACACCTTCCAAGCAATCCCCAGAAATCATAGAGTCACCAACTCCGAGTTTATCTGTTCCGTCAGCAAATACGACACCTTCCAAGCAATCCCCAGAAATGATAGATTCACCAACTCCGAGTTTATCTGTTCCATCAGCAAATACGACACCTTCTAACCAATCCCCAGTAGGGACAGAGTCATCAGATCTGAATTCATATGTTCTTCCACCAGATGCAACACCTTCTAACCAGTCCCCGGAAGTGAAAGAGTCACCAAGTTTATCTGTTCTATCATCTAGTGAGTCACCTTCCAAACAATCTCCGGTAGGGACAGAGTCATCAGATCTGAATTCATATGTTCTGCCACCAGATGCAACACCTTCTAACCAGTCCCCGGAAGTGAAAGAGTCACCAAGTTTATCTGTTCTATCATCTAGTGAGTCACCTTCCAAACAATCTCCGGTAGGGACAGAGTCATCAGATCCGAAATCATCTGTTCCGGCACCAAATGCAACACCTGCTAAGCAATCCCTAGAAGTGGGAGAGTCACCAACTCTGAGTTTATCTGTTCCATCATCAAATACGACACCATCAAACCAATTCGCGGTAAGGACACAGACACCAATTCCGGATTCATCTGTTCCACTAACAAATGCTGCAGTTTCTGACCTATCTCCGGTAGTAATCGAGATAGAGTTGCCAATTCCTGATTCATCTGTTCCACCACAAAATATGACACCTTCTACCCAATCTCCTGCAGTGACAGAGTCATCAGATCTGAATTCATCTGTTCCGTCAACAACGACACCTTCCAATCAATCACCGGTGGAGACAGAGTCATCAATTTTGAATTCACCTGTTCCGCTAACAGAATCTCCGGTAGTAAACCTGATCTAAAATAAAGCAAACAATTTTTTCATCCTAATGATTAGTTCGTATAGAGTGGTGTTCTGTGTGCCAATATAAACATTTGTTTTGACCTGAAATAAAGTGTAACAATGTTTGATGTATTTCAAATAGTACAAGTGTGCTCTTGTGAATCATAAAGTTGTTTCTGAACTCTAGATAAATATTTGAGTCCATTAATTTTATATAATCTGGTGGTATCCAATTTTTAGTTGAACCCTTGCTTCAGCTATCAGTTGTCATTTTACTTTTTTAACAACAAAGTTATCCTATATCTACTTTATGTTATATTATTTATTACAATTTTGTTGTCCTTGGCACCTGATGTCTTATTTTTGGTTTAAATTTATTTGAAATCTTTTTTTGAGTTTTTTTTTTTCAGTACGATGTTGTGACTGCAATTATTTAATCATTTATAAATATATATTTATAATTTAATTACAAAAAATAAAAAGAGCTGATTGATTTCATTTTTATTCCATTTGTATTATTCATACAATTACATTTATTTGGTTCTTGTTATTTTTGTCAGTTTCAGCATGAAATGTGCTATAGAGAATTGTGACATATATCAGTAATTCCATTATATGGAGACAACTGTATGGCATACGAATGTGTCACATATTTCGGTCTACATTTTTCTTGATTTAAATGATACCACTGGAACTAGTTCTTGACGCACAAGATGAAAAGATATTCTAAACATGGTGTAGTTAGAATACCATTGGTCCTGGGATCATATTAATCAATCCACTTTTACTGCAGTTCCAAGTATGCTATTACTTCTCTTTTCACCGAGCGTGGTGGTGTAACGGCTAGCGTTCTGGCCTCGCATTCGGGAGGACGGCGGTTCGAATCCCCGTCCGGGCATCCAGATTTGGGGTTTCCAGGGTTTCCCCAAATCACTCCAGGTGAATGCCGGGATGCTTCCTTCAAAAGGCCATGGCCGAATTCCTTCCCATTCCTTGCCCCCATTCTTTCCCGTCTTTAAAGTCCTAGTTGTTATAGGAGACGTTAAGCAGTTAAAAAAAAAAACTTCTCTTTTCACTTATATTGATGAATAAATATAAGACAAATACCATATTTTTTACTAATTATGTCAGCACATATTCAGAAGCAAACAGAGGCGCTGGTGTCAAGAATTTCTGAATGGGCAGTTGTGCTTGACCAATACTTTAAGATAAAATTTTAGCTAAAAAAAAAAAAAGTATTTTCACGAAGAAAAATTATTTTTGCACTTAGATTGGAACACTATTGCCACTTATATACATTTTCCTAGTGTTTATCCAAGCTAAAGCTGATGAGTATCATATATATTATAACTTGAATATCAGATAAGTTCATGGGCGCCCATGGGGGGACCAAGACCTGGAATATTAATATGCTGGCTGCTTATGATGAAACTGTTGGGGAGAAACAAAACTCATCTTCAGAGTTCACAGATTAGCGTAGAACAGTTATTTATGGTGGGGATATAAATTTTCCTTGTGTCAACTGGGCAGGAACTAATATTAATGACACAAGAAAGCATAGAGTTTCAAGTAGCATAGTAACAGAAAAAGGCTTTTCACAAGCTGTGTGTAGAGCACAGAATAATAGGACAAAACATGCTGAATATGTTCTAAATAATGCCCGATGATAATCTT
>JARYHS010013631.1:164746010-164789008 GCA_031002005.1 Vandiemenella viatica | reverse complement strand
TTCAAGCAAATTACTGAACAGATGTTCAGATTGTATCAGTCGTGTGCTTGCCCACATTTGTAATGAATTCTTAATGCGAGGTGTGTTTCCAAATAGACTAAAATATGGATTTGTAAAACCGTTTTTCATAAAAGGAGATGCAACATGTGTAGATAACTATCATCCCATTTCATTACTCTCAGGATTCTCAAAGATTTTTGGAAAAGTCATGTAATGTATAGTAATAAAACATGTTACAAAAAATAATATCCTCACTAAATCACAATTTGGGTTCAAAAAAGGAACTTCCATAGAAATGACTATATATTCATTTTTAAATAACACATTTTAGGAACTGAAAAAAAGGCCCTGTAGGAATATTTTGTGATCTTGCAAAAGCATTTGAATGTGTAAATCATGAATTACTTTTGAAAAAATTGGAACCGCAGGTAAATGGTTTAAATCATACATGGAAAGTCGAATGCAAAATGTTTCAATTTTTTATTCTAAAATAAGTAAAGATGTTTCATCAGAGGGGGAGAACATAAACCATGGAAATTCACAAGGTTCTGTCCTGGAACCCCTCCTATTCTTGTTGTACATCAATGACCTTCCTGGAAAGTTATCTGATAAAGTTAAGAGTGTTTTATTTGCAGATGACACTATGACACTAACCTCACTGTGAGAAAAACACCACACAGCAATCTTGAATTTAATGAAAGTGAAGTACTTAATGAAGTAGCAAATTCATTAAAATTAAATTTTGAAAAAATCACAATATATTAGGTTTAAAACAAAAATTTATGCGCAGCCAGATTTACAAGTAAGCTATAAAAATAACACAATATTAGAAACAAAGAGTATAAAATTCCTTGGTATTAAAATAGATGAGAAACTCTGTTGGCATGAACATATCACTTCACTACTGAAGAAGTTAAGTAGTGCCACCTTTGCAATACGAACATTTTCTCTAACAGCAGATCTAGAATCAACGAAACAGGTGTACTCCTCATATTTTGATTCAGTGATGTCACATGGCATAATTTTTTGTGGAAACTCTTCACAACGTAATAAAGTTTTCATAGCACAGAAAAGAGGTATTAGGATATTGTGTAGGGTACAACCAAGAACTTCTTGCAGACAACTTTTTAAAAAACTCAATATTCTTACAATTACTTCTCAGTATATATGTTCTCTCATGTACTTTGTCATAGATCTTTTTAACCTGTTTTCTTCTAATTCACAGGTACACAATTTCAATACAAGAAACAGAAACTGTCGTTGCCATGCCATGCCAGTTTACAAACAACACGCTCAAGGCTGACTTCAAGGCAGACTTCAAGACTTGCAACTGCACCTGAAGATGGCGACTGAGTTTAAAGTCGCCGAAATATTGTGCTGTTTCCCGAGAAACGTTTATAAATCTCTGTCATTAGTACAAAGAGGAGTTAATTATTCTGGTTTACATCTGTTTAATAAACTTCCCAAGAGTATAAAACAGTCTGCAGATAATAAATATATATTTAAAGAAAAACTGAGAGATTATCTTATTGGCAACTCCTTCTACAATATTCAAGAATTTGAACAAATTAATTAATTGTATTCAATATGACTTTTGAAAAATTCAATTTTAAAAATTAATGTTTATTGTTATTCTCTTTATTTGTCTTTGAACAAATACTTGTTTTTACTATGATTATGACTCATATTGTATGTATGTGTATTAAGCATGACATGTTTCACATCCCAGAGGTCCTTCCTCAGCAGGGATCCACGAAACGAGATTGATAAATAAATAAATAAATAAATAAAAGATGACAATGACCATCAATTGGCACCTGATTTCAGACATTGGAATAAAATTCTAAGTGATAGACAATTTACCAAAAACGTCAAAGGAATTTAAAGTTGAAATTAGTAGAGGAAAAAAGTAGGTGAGAAAAGGAAAGGGGAAAATTGGGTGTGTAGGCAAAGTGCCACTGGAATAATCGCTCTTTCGCAATTAAACTACATAGTTACCTAAATGTATAAGCAAAGGTTGTTAATGGATAGTTACTCTCCATCATTATTATTTCTAACTCGCGTCATGTTATGGACAATAAATCTATACTTATAATAAAACTTTAACAGGTGAAAATATTTACATTAAGTACAGTATGATATAGAAGCCAAAACAGCATTTAAATATATTTTTTTTGTCTATCTCTATGCATGTATCGTTGAAAGCGTATCATGCTGAAGCTACCTGATAGATTTGAGTGAGAGTTAGAATAATTATAACACATAAAATAAATTAACATTTAGAGTAGTTTTTATCCCAAAAAACGATCCTTTGGATGGACGCGGGTTCAAATCCCCGTTCGACCATCCTAATTTGTATTTCCCATGGTTTCTCCAAATTATTCCAAGGGTATGTCGGCAAGGATTGTTCAAAAGGACATGGATAAATTCCTTGCCTTCCTTTCTTTGCCTATAATGACCTCGACGATGCGAATAGTCAGAAGCAAAAAAGGGAATAAATTAAGGAAGCTGAAAAAAGGTAAGTTTCCCGTGGGATTTGTGATGAAAATTACGGTGTAAATGCAGTTTGTAAAGATATGCATGTCTAGTGACGTGCGCAGAATAAAATGCGTGTGGCAGGGATGTCATACAGTGAAAGAGCAGAATGTGGGCAGCGTCGTGAGGGCAAGTGTTGTTGGAGTTTCCTGTTGAAGATAACTAAATATACCTGTCTAGGTTTTAATGTAGAGACTCATACTTTATTTTTATACTTACTTATTGTTAAGAGGAACAATTTGTAGAAAATCTTACTATTAAGAGCACCGAAGTTATATGTCAAGAATTATTAAAAAAGAGATCTAACTTTTCTTAGTAGACAAAAAATGCTAAATCTAACACTGATTCGGTTCACAAGAAACTAACAAAGAACGAATTGGTAGGTTAACTTCTGAATGCCAAAGCTCTGCACAGTCTACCTACTCAACGTGAGACCCATTTGACAGCTCTACGTGAGTCAAATGCTAAGGTTCGCACCACAAACTACACAATGTGAGACGGCATATCTACACTCGGCGCAACGCGGAGTTCTGTGCATTGGAGAAATTTACTCAGCATGGAATGCACTTAAGTGCTGATAGTTTCTATTATCCGAAACTTTCACAAAGCATGAGGAGCGTTTAGAAGCGGCTAGATACTGTTATGATCGTCTGAGACAAAACAGCGGTATTCTAGCTTCTGTGACAATTTACGAAATTCTTCAGACGGAAACACAAGAAAAATTTGGTTTCGCTTAAATAATGATTCGCCATTTATTAAATAGAAAACTCAATTGTGATGAAATGTTGCCATATACTGAAAAGGACTGCCATAAATTTTCTTGTCTTTCTAATATTAAATACGCCGAGCATGCTGGTGTAGGTAGAACAGTCCAAGTTTGTGTTCATTGTCAAGCACTTTAATGGAGGAAAGAATCGAATGTACTGTGTTGCTCAGGTGTAAAGTGTGTTTAGATATAAAGATTCTATAGCGATAAATCAACTGCAAACAGCCCGAACAACGGGGAGTACCATACTAGTAATGAGTTAAGAGCTTTTTTTAATTTTTATAAACTTTTCTCGGGAAACAAACCGTGTAATATTATTATTGGGACACAATATTTCGGCGACATAAAACTCTGTCACCATCGTCAGGTGTAGTCGTAAGATTTGAAGTTTGCCTTGAGCACGTTATTTACAAACTGACATGGCAACGACAGACGTTGTTAAGTGGCCTAGCATTATTTCAGACTTCATTAGACGCCCGCGGAGGACATAAAACGTAAGGGACCGTAACAACGTCTGTCGTTGCCATGCCAGTTCGTAAACAACGTGCTCAAGGCAAGCTTCAAATCTTACTACTACACCTAAAGATGGCGACGGAGTTTTGTAGCCGAAATATTATGTATCAATAATAATATTACTCGGTTTGTTTCCCGAGAAATGTTTATAAATATATATTTTTTTAACTGCTTTACGTCTCCCAACAGCGAGGTCTTTAGAGACGGGAAAGGATGGGGGCAAGGAATGGAAAGGAATTCGGCCATGGCCTTTTTAAGGAAGCATCCCGGCATTTGCCTGGAGTGATTTGGGAAACCATGGAAAACCCAAATCTAGATGCCCGGACGGGGATTCGAACCACCGTCCTCCCGAATGCGAGGCCACAACGCTATCCGTTACACCACCACGCTCGGTGTTTATAAATAAGCAACGCCGAGAAAAATTGTATTCATATATAGTAAAGAGCTTGTTTGTTTCAAATATTTCAAGAGAAGATTTTTGTAAATATAATCGTTTGGTTGACGACGTTGGCATGCGAAGTTTGGGAAAGTTTTTTTTTTAGGCACGTCTGTTAATTGGAGAAAACATGTCTCAAAATTACTTGATTTGCTTGCAGTCTCTAGGATAAGATTTTTGTGATTCCCGTCATTTATTTGAAATTAGAAGGGTCCACTAACTTCTCATGAAGGACTCGGTGATTGAAAATATGTTTGTGGTATACAAACAAGTACGACCGAGGCAGGTGTTGATTCATAATTAGTTGAACAGTTGGAAGACGAAAAAAAGTGTTGGAGACACGCAGGAACGGCGCTAGGGTTTTCCGGTCCAGGGTAAGCGTTCTTAGCTCCCTCTTCCAGACCCCGACAAAATTTTTAATATTACAGTTTTTTTAAAAAAAATTATTTGGCTATATATGTCTCACAAGGAGTTGTGGCCGTAAAAGCACTGGCTATTTGAGGATTATCTTCCCAGAGCAGGTCAGACAAATTTGGACAAGGGAAACTTTGTGATGGTATTAAGAAAAAATTGGCGAAATCAATTCATTTTTTGGCATAACGTAGAAAAATTGGGTGAACTTGGGAATGGTCGCATGTCATTTGCAACTGATGAGAATGACATAAAAATTTTGGCAGCTTAAGTTACACAGTCGACCATAAAAAAAAATCCTCAACGCAAAAATATTTTACTTAAAGTGCTGAGTCTACCCTTGATATCACTCATATCGACCAAACTCAATTAATTATCAGATTTGGCGAAGAAAATGGATTAACGATTTTTGCGATTCCTTTTTAACACTGGTTACAGATCAGAAGACAGGTTGGAAACAATCCTAATATTAGTATTAATAACTGCAGAGGTCAACTTTAAATTAAAGCGGGAAATGCGTTTGGGAGCTGCAAGGGTCTACATGCAAATATTACTTTAAGCACTATATGTATTTGAGGATTATCTTCCAAGATAAATGGGAAAATGACAGGTGAATGGAATATTCTTGCAGTTCATTTCTTTGTGGTTGCCTAAATAAACAGAATTGTTGTTATGTAATGCTGATAACAACATTTTGTAATGTTATACGAATTTCGACTGTAGTTTACACAGTAATACAGTTGGAACTTCAACTGAATTACTGATGTCAGAATTAGAGAACCAATTAAATTAAAAATATGTTAAGAATACTAAAACGTTATGCTATTCCGTGTGATATTGGTCAATAAGCCTGCAGACTGGTGTCAAACTGAGCCAGGTAGGCGCACTCTCCTCCAACTCTGTTGCATTAAGTGTGAAATTAAAGGTTTCGCTTTGCCGATCATTCACCCACGCGAAATGGTGTGGTGAACCACCGGTTTTAGGGATATACGGGGAATTATAGCGACTGTTGTAGAGCGACTTAGAAGCTAGGTCAGTTGCGATAGATATTATAAACAGGCGAACCAGAAAGAATGTATACACTTGCGGGACGAACGATCTGCTAAGTAGGTCCGGGAATTCTGTATTTTGCCTGCAATCGACGAGTAATCAAGCCAGAATGACGGCATCAAGAGGCTACGGGATTGAATATCTGCCATGCCCTCCTAGGAAAATGTAGTGGGGAGAGATGAACAAAACTCCGGGACCATCGACTGAACGAGGTCGAACTGGGCGGCCAAGAAGCAGCAGAGGACGAAACTGGTCTGGCCGGGCCTCGAGTGCCGTCTGGAAGCAGAAGAAGGCCGGCGACGAGCGGCAGCGATGGTAGCAGCCTTCGTCGACAGCACAGCACGGCTAAACATAGAACAGGTGGGAATGATCCTGCTTAGACGCCCATAGCTATGTAGAGGGCATTTTGGAATAGTACATTGTATGGTAAATTGGAATAAAGAATTAAGGCGCGCCCGAGGCGAGCGGTCGCTGTCGATCAGCCGAGCCAGCTGGCCATTGGCCCGGCGTCAGTGATTTTGTGACATACTTGGCGACGGCCGGGACATTGCCCGCCGCGAACGTTCTGGAAAAGTCGCGAGTGACGACACGCGACGATCCACTATGTAAACCCCGGGTTTTGGAGTCTCGGGGGCAACAAGTACAACACTACTACGCGCCGTCTCTGCGCCGGTCCGCGCCACACTCCGCCGCCCCCGAAGCCAGCCAGCCATCGCAATTGTCTGTAAGTTAACTCGCCATTATTTTGGTAACTGCTGCGTGGACTCTGCTTGACGCAACCAAAGCTGTACTTGGCACAGCATAGTGGCAATAAACTACTGGTTGTCTTCTAATTATACAACCCGCTGTTCTAACAGTTAGAATAGTCAGAGCTGAACCCTATCCTATAGCAGCTTGTACCCGGAAGACTGGAACGCGGAGCTGCCGTACGTCGACAACCACAAGTAGTCTAGCATTACCTACGGCCTACCGCTCGTTAATCCTGGCTGCGTCTGTGACTGTGGCTACTAGATCAGTAATTGGTCCACAGCCCTCGGCCACATAGCAGTCGCTACAGCTACTTGGGGATGGCATAAACCAATGGGAAGTTAAGGAAGAAACGTTAGTCTCTGGCATTAGCCGAAAGGTTAACTGATCTGTTTGGAATAAGGGAGTGGAAGTTCTAACAGGTTGTTAAAATGATTATTATGTACTTACTTGAATAAATTTAAACATAGTACATAACCAGCTGGTGTATCATTTACGCAAACTACCACTCAAAAGCCTCCCATAGCATAATTATTCGGCCTGAGGTAGGCGTAGGGTAATAATAAAGGCTTTTATTTTGTGTCGAGGTGCGGCATCAGCCAGCACGAAAAGTGTTCAGCGTGAGGGTGAACAAAATACTCCAGTGAGCTTGCGACTAATGAGAATAAAATAGAGAAAAATAAGACAGAAATTACAACCCACAAATACAGTGTTACAGAAATCGGCGAGACATGTCGGCACAGTAGTAAGCAGTAGCACTAGAGCGGTATCAGCACAACACAGCAGTTGCGGAATCGAGGACAGCAGGGAAAGGTCTGTGTCAGCACTACAGCAACTCAGCAGAAAATTAAGCATTGCAGCTAGGCCTACCAGTGCCGAAAACAGTGACACTGCGGAAGGCAAAAATGTAGTAAAAAGAGAGAAATAACGAATGAGCTTCTCAGAAGCATTAGAATTAATTCCTACATTCTCTTGTGGCGAGGAAGGAGAACTGGGTGATTTTATAGATAACTGCGACACGGAATTCAGTCTTGTATATGCTGAAGATCACCAAATTCTTTTAAAATTTGTAAAGACTCGTATCGGAGGTCAAGCTATACAGCGGATTTTAATTCATGAGAAAGTCAAAGATTGGAAGGACGTACGAGCTGCGCTTGTAGAAAATTAGAAACCGAAGCGGATAGTGGATTATTATGGAATAAATGGGTTTGAAATTCGGCAGAAAACAGGTGAATCTGTTGCAGATTCGGCCAGTCTCTTCGACCGGATGGTAGGCGAATTCCACGAAGCAACCAAGTGAGAATAAAAAGGGAGTGAATTAGCAAATTAATACATACCCTTGCACGCACATTATTCGTTCGAGGGTTAGTAGACAAGAAACTCATTGCAGCCCTCAGGGTCAGAGGCACGGATTTATAATTAATTGGAACCTTGGAGATTGCTCTCACTGAAGAAACAGTAATTATGTCGGCCAAAGTGAAACGACAGCACAAGGGAGGTGATTGAAGGCAGCAAGCAGAAATGAGTAAATGAGGAAGAAGTGAATATTGGAATGCCAGGGGCGGAAGGACTGTAGAAGATTGCCAGTTGTGCGGAAGTCCTGGCACAACGCTTGACAGTGTGTAAGAAAGGCAGTTACACGCAAGGTGGTAACAGCAGCGAAAACGCGGTGTCAGCTTTTTCGACACAGCGGACACGAGGGAAAACAATGCAGAGGTGATGTAAGACTGCGAGAAGTCACTGCACAGCCGGATAAACAAACCGAAGCCAGAAAACGATAACAAGAACGAAAAAATGGAAAGTATTACAGCAATTGTCGGAAATGGAGGCACCAATCAACAGAGTGTAGCGCGTGCCCGTGGACAGAGGAAGTACAGGAATTGGAAAAGAGTGAATGCAGCAGTAGCAATAAATATGATTAAATACAGTTAGAATGCCAAGAAAGCAAAGACTGCTTCAAGAAAAAATGAGACAAGAATGCGAAGCCGAGTGGAGTTCTCCAGTGTTACTGAAGAATTTGTAGAAAGAAAGGGAAGAGGCGTCGAAAGATGAAATAATAAGAGGGTATCGGAGGCAAGTGGAAATCGCTATTGGTAATGACTACGAAGGAGCAGAAGGATCTGAAGGATCTGAAGGCGAGAGATTAGTGCAGGAGGAAATAAGAAGAAAAGCAGAGGCTACGATAAATTGCAGGATTGTAAAATAAATAGTGAGGCAGTTGTGGGAAAGCGGATGCACTCGATGGTATTGCGAGGTAAAAGAATTAACGCACCACGGCTCGGGAGAACCAATCAAAGTGGCTTTACTAGCAAGCACAAGAAAAGTTTTTACGTTAAGAATGCAGACGCAGGCATTACAGTGAGACCGCAACTATAGCAGCATGCGTGCGTGGTGGGCAGTCGCTGCGTCAGGCGTCTTCCGTCAAGAAGCGTTTCGTAGGCTGGCCGTCCAGTGGACGCGAATTAGCGCGAAAAATCTTCGCGCGAATACACGCGAATAGGCACGAAGAGATCGCTCCAATCCAAACAAAGGTAATTTTATGTGACTCCGTCCACTGCGAGCGCCTGAATCGCGCGAACTTACGCGAGGGCGATGAGATCCAAAAATTTTTGGATTTGTTCGCGCGACGGATATAGACAAACTGGTTGCTCTTGTTCTAGAAAGAGCCCATTACTGGGATCAAAAATTATCTTATACCACCAAAGAAATGTAGATGTGAGAAGAAATTGGAACAGAAATGAATTCACCAGGTAATTAATCCTATTACTTATTCGTTTATATAAACAAAATGCAATGTTAAATATCTATTATTTTCACACAGTATAGGCTTTATTTTTTGCTTGCTGTCATCAGTATCTCTACTGGTTGGTGTGATGGGTATTAGATGATTAAATAGAAACTTCCTGGCAACAATTAGGGAAACAATACAAATTACACAAAAGTAAAAATTACGGGAAATCGTCAGTATACGTTTTAAGTGAAAATATAAAATATAAATAAGCATTCAGCACCATATTTACAAAATAAAACGCTTTCAAACATTCAAAATCTTACTCATAACATCATAGGTCGCATAATATTCTTAATTGCATTCCTTTAACCAATACTCCTTGCACTGTACTGCTTTTAATACAACAGTCATTCAATTCATTTCAAACACTTTAATCCATTCTAAATGTATTTAAATTTACTGTTTTTATATTTTTTAAATGTTTTTCATCTCTTTATTTTACACTGGTTTTTACTGAGTATTTCGCCGAAGAGAAGATGTGAGCCTAGAAATTTAGCCGATCTAGGACGTAAATTGAGAATTTACATTTATTCTTTCTCCATTAAAAAACTAAACAAGTATGTACTAAGGAGTTTTTGTTCTTATTTCTTTTGTTATAGTCGCTGACATTAAGAAGAAATGGAAAGGGTTGAGGGGTACATTAAGAATAGGTTAAGAAAATATTTGGAAGAAAAATCCGGAAAAGGCGAAGTCTCAAAACAGTGGCCCTATTTCAATCAAATGGAAAACTCCTTTCTTTTGGCAAAAATACGATTACTCATCCATTCCTCACCCCTTTCTGCAGTTCTTCTTCTCGCTAACATTGTTGATTCCAATGCATATAATTACAACAATTGAGAGAAAGGCATTGCTACTGTTCTTTCTGCTACAAACAACAACAGAGAACTGGCGACAGAATCGCGCGAATCTGCTTTCAGTGGACGGGGTGTCTTCGCGCCAACACGGTTCGCGCGAATACTCATCCATTGGACGGCCAGCCGTAGGCTTTGTGAACCACAACAGAATGCAGCAGGACAATACGATCGCTTATTACAGCATGAGTTGTTTTAGGTCAGTAACGCAAGGTTGTGCGGAAGGAAATAAACGCAGCAAAACAACACGATTGCTGATGGCCACGGAGCGCAACGAACCCTTACGATCGCATTGCGATGGAAGTGCCAAATCAAGAGAGAAGCTAGTAGCAAGAAATATTGAATCACAATTAATACAAGCAGAAGATATTGTGTCATATTCAAAACCTAGGCGAAAATACGTTGCAGATCGAATACTTGCGATAAGCAAAGAATGAATTTGTTAAGTGCTATGGACGCTGAATGTGTTGTGTTAGTGACGAAATAAATGTCTGGAGTTTCTGAACTGCTTATTATTAATTGTATGTGCTGGAAGGAGAAGTTTACCCTTAAGGAAACAGTATCAAGCGATGTGGATGGAGGAGGCGAATTTTAATGTTTTTTTTTTTCCTTTTCGTTTCAGCCATCTATGGACTACGATTATGCAACTTCATTTCCTCTTCTGAGTTTCCTTTCTCCGTCGCCAGTACTCATTCATTCTCTGGCTCTCTCATTTTTCCGAATGATATTTCTTCAGTCAGATCCTTTACCTTCATAATTTTTCCTTTGACTAATTCTCTCTCTTGTATGTCTTCCATGCTGATCCCACATCTTTTCAGATCCTGATGGACCTCCTTCACCCATGGAACTTGAATTTCCCTGTTTTCTTGAAAGTTGAGTATTTTCTTTGCCATTCATTCTGGTTCCATTCTCTTTACGTGTCCATAGAATGCTAATCTCCTTTTCCTAATTGTGTTTGATCCCTTTTCAAACTTGTCGTATCTTGATTCGATCTCAAAAGGAAGTTAAATTCGCTTCCTGTTACCTTTTTTGGTCCCAAGATTTTCCTTAGAAACTTACTTTCTTTTCTCTTTCGTCAATCCCTTTCTCCCTAGTGTTTCTGCTGCGTATAAACACCCTGGCTAAGGATTGCAATCCCGCGGTGTTTTCAATCCCGCGGGATCCGCGCGGGATTTGCGCCAATCCCGCGGGATCCCGCAGGATCCGTGCGGGATTGGTACAAATAGTTTTTTAACGCATATATTTATAACATAGTTTCTTAAAACGTTAATAAATTAAATAATAATTAAATTAATAAATAATTTTTAATGTTAAATGATAAAAATTAACAGTTAACAATATTTTGATTGACAAAATTACATTAAAACTTTTTAGCGTGTCTTAAGTATATTTCGAGGTTTTACATTTTTGTTTTTTATTCTAAACCAATTCTTAAATAAATAATAAAAATGAAAAATATTGAGTCTTAGGTCATGTTATGTGCCTTACAATACATCACATAAGTTTAAAAATATAGTTTGCTTAATGGCCAAGTTACCAGAGTTTTTTTTTTCTTTTAAATTCTAAATAAACTTTCCATAACACCGAGAAAAGCATTCCATTTAACAAAATGAAGTGAATATACTCTGTAAAGTGTAGACTTGGCTCAAAACAAGATCTCATAACTTTTTGTCACTGCACAAGCACGAGACTTGGCCCTTTTTTGCGTGATTCATTATTATATCTCCTGATTCCTTGATTGATATTAAAGTTGATTCAATGTTAATAAAAGAAACTACTCACCAACACGTAAACTGTAAAGTATTTCAGATTTACTTATGTGGCGTAACGACGTTTAAAAGAGTGGAAATTATTATTTTTTAGTAAGAAAGACTTTCTCGGCGAATGATTGCTGTGAAGTCCTTATAGGTTGTATCTCCGGATTTCATTTCAAACACCAGAAATTACACACGTGAGGAAGACGGCGGAGGCAGCCGTCGAAGTATGGTGTTCCTACAACACAATTCATCGATACACCCGTGAAAATTTCATTATAACTTTTTTTTTTTTTTTACCTTTATTCGAAATAATAACAAAGAGAAGAGGGATTAATCGAAAGCCTGAGTGGCACATGTAAGCAGGTGGCTTTCGTCAAAGAAACGCATTGAGGCAGCGGCCAAAACAACAAGAAGTCAAATGATATACAATTTCCTTTTGAAAGCTGTTAAATAAATAGGTACGCGATCGTTAAAATTACGATAACATTAGTTTTATATCAACGAATAATCAAATTTTCAGCCGCAAATTAGGAAATTGTCACATTTACTTTATCTGCAAATACAGAAAATAGGAATAATGAAACCGTGAATAAAAAGCTGTAACTGTGTTGTTCAGATACCGTGTGCGACACTTAGAAAATAAGTATAAATACGCACCATAACTCAAATTACAGAAATGTGTACTCGAAACAAACGAAAGTTTTGATGAATACCTAAAAGTGTATTTATTTACTTACGAATGACGAAGGTTGACAAAAACAAACGTTTGTTCAAATGAGTCAAATGCCAACTGGAAGGGTACAGGCAAACAGTGCAAAATATCCGACAGAGACCGAGTTGGGCAGCGAGTCACGCAGACTGACACGCGTTTCCGCCGGATTTTGCGGATTGCGGATCCGCTTAATTTTGTGCGGGATCCGCCAGACTGTCTAATGATGCGGGATCCCGATTTGCTGGATTGCAATCCCTAATCCTGGCTTCACTACCGTACTATAGTGCTTGTGTTTTGCCTGATAGGAGAGTAATTTTTATTTGTATGCCTTTTAACAAATCCTGAAAGCTGTTTCCATCTCTCTCGCCCTATATTCAACTGCAGCCTTTTGTTCTTTTAATATCACCATATTTAGTTTTCAGTGTCAATGTCTGGTCTTTTGCGTCTATGTTCATGTATTCCGTTTTCTCAAACGATATTTGTAGTACTGCTTTCTCAGCTGTTTCCTTCAAGACTTCTATCTGTTTGATTGCAGTATCCAGATGTCTTGCAAAGAACACAATGTCGATTCTTGGCTGTCGTTGACCTGGTGGGGCGCGCCGAACCCCGTGACGGCTGGGACCTTTGATTGGCCGGGCAAATCGAACCATCTAGACGGACGCGGGCCTCGGCTATAAAATAAGACCACTCACTGACCCCAGAATGAGGGTCGAAACGTCGGTTTCAAGAAACGTGACAGAGCACCACCCGGACAGCTAAGAATCACTTGACTCTGGCCGCGGAAGCCTACGATTACAACACAATGTCATCTGCAAAAGCGAGACATGTCTATTATACAGGGTGGGGCATTTAATATGTTTTCTGGAAATATTTCGGAAAGAAAGCATTTTAGCAAACAATAACCTATATAAAAAATAATCGTACAGTAGGGGGCTACAATTATGTGATATTGGTTTTTTCACAGGTGGCGCTGTTGTCGTTACAACAAGGTCAACTTAATTCTTTTAAATGGGAACTCCTATTTTTTTGAAGATTCCGATTCCTCATGAAAAAATAAAAATAGTTTGCTTAACTCACTTTTCTGTTAGCCTCACAGATGGCGCTGTAATCGCGAAAAATGAATATTCGCGTTTTTTGTGTATAATTTTAATTATTGTTTAAATAATTACATGTAATTTTCATTCTGTAAACATGGAGGATAATTTTAAAGGATAATGACGAAATTGACTTTTTAAACGCTTTTTCTTACTTATTTACAGCCATGTCTTCAGCAGGTGCTCAAAAAGGTGACCATTTACTTCCAGACATTTTCTGAACCTTTGCAGAAATGACGCCTGAACAGCTCGAAGTGTGTCAGAAAATGTCTGGAAGTAAATGGTCACCTTTTTGAGCACCTGCTGTAGACATGGCTGCAAATAAGTAAGAAAAAGCATTTAAAAAATCAATTTCGTCATTATCCTTTAAAATTACATTCCATGTTTACAAAATGAAAATTACATGTAATTATTTAAACAATAACTAAAATTATACACAAAAAATGCGAATATTCATTTTTCGCGATTACAGCGCCATCTGTGAGGCTAACAGAAAAGTGAGTTAAGCAAACTATTTTTATTTTTTCAAGAGGAATCGGAATCTTAAAAAAAAATAGGGGTTCCCGTTTAAAAGAATTAAGTTGACCTTGTTGTAACGACAACAGCGCCACCTGTGAAATAACCAATATCACATAATTGTAGCCCCCTACTGTACGATTATTTTTTATATAGGTTATTGTTTGTTAAAATGCTTTCTTTCCGAAATATTTCCAGAAAACATATTAAATGCCCCACCCTGTATATATATATATATATATTTTTAACTGCTTTACGTCTCTTTTTAACATCGAGGTCTTTAGAGACGGGAAAGGATGGGGGGCAAGGATGGGGGCAAGGAATGGGAAGGAATTCGGCCATGGCCTTTTGAAGGAAGCCTCCTGGCATTTGCCTGGAGTGATTTGGGGAAACCATGGAAAACCCAAATCTGGATGCCCGGACGGGGATTCGAACCGCCGTCCTCCCGAATGCGAGGCGAGAACGCTAACCGTTACACCGCCCCGCTCGGTCTCTATTATATATAGAAATGTAACTATTACAGAAGATGGTCGACTAAGTGTTGGGAGAACAACAGCGGCGTTGGACGGAAGGAGTGACATCGCCACGGAAACAGGCTGAAGAGTCGCTCAAGTGGACGCAGGCCGGTCCTGGCAGTGTAGTGGCTAGCGCGCTCGCCTCGCATTGCAAGGGCCGCCGGTTCGAGTCCGGCCTCGGGCATGGGTGGTTTTAATGTGTTGTGTTCGTCTTGTGTTGTCCTCACTGTAGTGTCCACAATATCATAGTGAATTTCTGATTCAGCAGTTGCAACGTAAACAAAAAGACCGAAGGCCATATTTAAAAAAAATAAAATAAAAGTGGACTCAGCGGAATCAACCAGTCGCTCCGCCGAATACGCAGCGTCAGCAGCGGCGCTAACAGACACGTGCGCGATGCAGAACAACAGCAGTCACGAGAGAATTCGGGAACGTCTCCACCAAGAAGACGCAATCTTTGTAACAACACACATACCCTCAAAATATTGTATACACTTTACCCGTAACTTCAACGCGTACAAATATAATAAAGGTAACAGAAATTGTAGGGAAAGAAAAATTATCTACTATATAATCTCGTAAGGTCACTCATTTAGTCACCTCTATAGCTATTGGCTGGAGAACGGTACCATGTGTCAGCCTTCGTTCGCAAAACAGCGACCAGACATACCAATAGTAGAAATTCGTGGTTATGTTCACAATTTAATAGCTACGCAACTGTTCATTAAGTTTGCTTTTCGTAGCGTTTTACAGGTAAAAAAATTCTGAAAAATTTTGCGGCTGAAAAAACGTTGATCTGCTTTTCAGTAACATGCTGCTAATGAAAGCAACTTAAAAAACTAAAAAAAAAAAAATTACTAATGATCTCTACTGTAACCATGGTGCCAATTGTCATTCCGGCTTAGCATAAATTTCAGTTTAATTAAAACTTCACTAATGTTTCTGCTTGTCCAAAGTTTTTGCAATACGGTTTATTTGCTTTTCAGGTATTTTACTGACCACTTTTGTAGACGGTCTTTATTCATGTTCACTCTACGTGAGTTATTAGGTTATTTTAAGTGGACATCAGACCAAATGTGTCACCGAATCAACTATTCTGGCAATCCATTTCTTCCGAGTTGCTCAACTGTTTAATAATATGGAATGTGTATTAAGTTCTATGGTCCTTACAGATATTATGACCAATGGTTACATTATGAGTGCTTGCCTACTCTCAATAATAATAATAATAATAAAAAAAGTAATGCTTTCGAAGGAAATAGGAGTTTTTAAATTTTGCAGCGTGAACTGTAAGGGTCAAATACAAGTCAAGCTTGTATTTTAGCAAGTTCGAGTCTATGACCTTTGAAACAATTATACGATTGCGCTATGGTCCCTGTTCGTGTTTAATACCTACCTCTATTAATGCTTCTGAGTTCTTCAGGCTCAAGCGATTTTATTCACCCAGAAATACAGGTCAAGTTTATATTTGGTGAAATCAGGTCAACCTGCCATAATCTTTTATCCTAAAAACTGGAACTAATTTAGACCCGTGACGATACGCAAAAAACGGCCACGGGCTTACACTAGTATAAAATAACCTTGAATTGTAGATAATGAAATACGGATAGAGATAGGTAAAAATACTAAGGGGAAATGTCTTAACACCAGATTTGTTCATCGCGTTCACGTGCAATCCGCAGTGGAATTCGACAAGAGTTATTCCCTGGCCAAACATCTATCGACTGTCATGACATCACCGCAAGCACCAACTACTCTCCCCCTTCACCTCCTTATCCCCTTCGCATTTCCTTAATTTTTGTCAATATTCTTGAAGATTCCCACAGTATTGTAGTGATCTAGGCGATCACTTGCTGAAAACCTTATATTAATTTCGAAGAAGCTATCCAGGTCGGGCGAGCATGAAATAGTTAAGCAATAGGAGCTATGACCTGAGAAGTAGTACGCATATCAGCAAGCCAGTTGCCAAGCGCCTGTCATTACTGCAAGCTGGTAAAGTGACTTCATACCGCAGGTTAGCGAGGAGTATTGCCCTCTCCACACAGTGGGAATAGGTAGGGGTTATTCTATTAAAACCCTGGGGTCAGCTGTCTGTCTGTCTGTTACTCTCCAGAAGTCTACAACGTACCACATCGTCGCCGTCTACTACTAAGGTGGGCTCTGCTGCGAAAGATGGGTGTGGGCATTCAGATATACAATCATTTGGGCAGAGTCATTTGGGCATAGTCTTCAGGGAGATTATCAATAGTCCATTTAGTTTGGGCTGCGAGGTGCCCATAAGTTACATGCTCGCCTTGTCATTGGCCCTGTGTTGAATGATCCAGTTAAATGCATAACCGTTTTGTTTTAATACCAATTAGACACTGTAAATATTCACGCATGCCACCAGTCATTTTCATGCAAATAAATGTGTAAATATTGTAATTGTCGTTTACAGTAATTTAACCTCCATTTCTATCTTAATATCTGAATGTACTGAGCCACATAACCTGTCAGGTGTTGCAGTAGGGACCTACGACGAATATTCACATCACAACCAAGGCTGAGCTCTAATCTCACTCCTTATCCATGGCTCCAGTGGAAGCTTACACTGTCTGCTCATATCGATAAGCTGACAGGGTCACTACAGTATTTATCCGAAATCAACGGAATTTTGCATACGCTAAAAACAGTAAAATTGTGTCTATATTTCGTTTGCAAAAATCCACCATCTCTCCTCCTTCCCTCCCCCATTCCATCCTTAATTTTTGCCAATGTTATTTATACATTTCCACAGTTTTTATCCGATATTGATGCAACTTTGCACACATATACTTGAAAACAAGCAGAAAGATACTTCAACAAAACTTTACAAAAACCCAAATACTTTTTCCCTTTACTTCTTCCCCAAATAATTGTTTCCGAATGATCTTTGCATATACCTGTACCAACAGTTTTTATCCGTTATCGATGGAATTTTGTATACGCATATTTTAAAACAAATAGAAAAATAATGTCTACATTTCGTTTGCAAAAACCAAACCCCTCAAGTCCTTAACCCCCTCCCCACTCCAAATGTTTGCAATTATTCTTCACACATACCAGATATTGATGGAAATTTGCACACGTATATTTTAAAACAAAAATAAAAATTTGGTGTGCATTTAGTTTATAAAAACGCAATGACTCTCCCCCTTTACATCCCCTTTATTTTTGACAGCTTTTTTTCAATACAAAGCTACAGTTTTTATCCTATTTTGAAGGAAATTTGCACACATATACTTAAAACGAACAGAAAAATAGTATCTACATTACATTTGCAAAAACCCAATTCCTTTCCTCTTTCACTCCTTGCCAATGTTCTTTATAAAAACCGACAGTTTTCATCCGATTTCGGTTTAACGTTGAACATTTATACTTTGAAAACAAAGCCTCTCTACACTCGGTTTCCAAAAATCCACCCATTCTCTCCCATCATCCTACATAAGCAAAATTTTCACTTGAAACCTTTCAGCTTTTACAAACATCTCGATAACGGTGGGTAAACTGGCTGAAGTGGATAGTGACATTCTTAGAGCCCATAACATTTTATGTCAAACAGCATTGGACCGATTCCGGTTGGAGAAATGCTGACCAAGAAGTTAGAACTTGACATTTACAAACAATTTCAAAGCTTTTATGAAGACATAAATCTGTAGTTTTCATCCGATCTCGAAATAAGTTTGCGCACATATGCTTTAAAGTAAGCGAAAATTAAGTGAACATTATGTTTACATTTAGTTTACATAACAGCACCAGCTCTCTCCCTTCACACCTTTTAACATAAATTTACAAGTTTAACTTTTTCGTGTTTGACACATTCTTCAAAACGGTAGGGAAATCTGTTGAAGGTGATAGTGATGGAGAACAATCCGATCAAAAGGGATAAAACACCAGAACTTTCATATTCAGCCTTCGATCAACAATGGGTGGTCTGATTTTGCAAGAGACCGAAAAACCAAAAATACTGTATATAGAAAAGCACTAGACTAAACTTTTTTTTTCAAATTTAATATAGCTATGCACGAGAAACGTTGACTTTCAGTTATTTTGTAGATTTTAATGTGTCTGCTTTACGTATGTATTCCAACTAGCAGAGTAGAATAGGCATTGCAACATATTCCGAGCAAACCTTCTTCTTCTTATTCTTCCTATCAAGTGCCAGGCCTGGTGGCCTGTTACGGTCTCATTCCATCTTCTTGGTGGTCATCCTACATCTCTCCTGGCTCTGGGATGACACTTGAGGATTTTTCGTGGAATCCGGTTATCTAGCTGGTGTTAGTTTTCTTGCCATTGTCGTCATTGTTGTTATCCGTCCTGCTATTTCTTGTTTGAGAATCGGAAGCAAAAACATTTTGTCCTATCAATTAGTTGCTAGTTAAGAGGTAGCAAGTCTGGTTGTGGGGCTGCCACATTGACGCTTCCAGACCAGCGTTTGTTTTTCTGTTGACTCCGTTAGCCTTTGACAGTCCCCTATCAAACCTGCAAGGCAGCAGGTTCCCCTCTCCTTGTTTAGCCAGAGGACCTACACTGTTTCCCTGGTGATGGTTTTTTGAGCTACCAAGTGAGAATTGGATGTCTGGTGTGGACCAGTTGTGAGATAACAGCCATAGAGTTAGTTAATTGTAAAATAACTAGTGTAAGTGATAGTAAAAATAATATGGAGGGATGTTTAAGTTGGCTAACATGTAATGCAAAGAGTTATGCAATGAATATCGCTGACTGCATTATATTTTTTTTTTCGTTGGTGGTTTTCATGGATGTTTTAGTAGTAGAAGTCGTTGAATTAAGATTTGTTAAGCTTATGAGAGTTTCAATACTGAATGTGAAAAAAATAATCATTGTTGGAAAAATGAGAGAAGAATTATTTAATGAGTAATGAATAAAATTTATCAAGATAATGGTTTATACTAAACAGCAGCGAGGTGGCTATCGTTAGTAATTTTTGGTTTAAATCCAGAATGCATAACGGGCCATATTAAACGGCAAAAGGAAGCATTTACCTCGCACAGTCTGCATGACTTGTCTAGAGTCAAGACATGATCAGCCATGCTCGAAAAGTTCTACCTTGTTCCAAATAAAAACTGTATATCTACTCAAAGCTGTTTCAAACATCAGGCTCCCACCCCCTCTCCCCCACCCTTCTAGTTCTCGGCCCTAGACGACCATTTAACACCTCCTTTTTACTTTTTGTCACTGCGCTCAGTTGTTGCGATGCCCATGCCACGGCCCAAAAACCATATGTCAAGTTGCGAAAGGAAATCCTAAAATGTATGCATATCCTTACAGCCCTCATTAGGATTTCGGCTATCTGTATTTCATTGAGGAATACAAATCGGAAATAAGTAGAGCTCAATTGCTAACAATATAGCAGGTTAAAATTTCATTTAAACAACCTCTGATCGACTATGCATTGTAATAATGTATTACTTCTAGCCATCAACCAAATCAAAAGGATAACGTCCTTCTGAATAAAAAAATTGAAGAAATACATATACCGAAAATAAATTCTCTTAAACAAAAGGCAGAACAAATAAAACACATATTTCTGCCATATTTCTTTCTCATATACCTTTACGAAAGAAATGTAAATATCTTGGCATTACATTTGATAATAAGTTTAACTAGGCAGAACACATTGGACAGGTGGTAGGAAAAGGTTTCAAAATTCTGCATTTGTTGAAGAGAGTGATGAGGGAATGTATGAGAGAAGTAAAGGAATTGGGTTACAAAACTTTAGTCAGACCATTGCTTGAATATGGTAGTGTAATATGGGACCCACATTTTGAGTATCAAATACAGGATTTGGAGAAGGTGCAAAGAAGGGCTGCTAGATTTGTTTCTGGAAATTATCGCAGAACGCAATCAGTAACAGATATGATAAAAGAGCTGGAATGGGAATCATTTGAAGACAGAAGGAGAGTGAAGAGGGTCATGGGAGTGTACAAGGCGTATATTGGTGATGAGCCATTGGTGTAAGAATTGAAAGTAGGCCCTAATGCATGAAAGGGAAAAGATGACCATGAACACAAGCTGGCACTCGATTTCAGGCACAAGGGTGTGGGAAGATTCTCTTTTTTAGGTAAGGGTTTCAGGGACTGGAATAAGGTACCAAAAGAAATGATGAATAATTTGCCAAAAATGTTGAAAGAATTTAAAGTTAAAATTTGTAAAGGGTAAATGTAGGTGGATGCAGAAAATAGGGAAGATGGTTGTTTAGGAAAATTGCTACCGGAGCATGTGCTCCATTGCAATTTAATTTAATTTAAAAATTTATACCATCATTAACCGCTCCTATTGAATCTTCAGATCACCGAAATATAAGGTTAGTACCTAAAATCTCAGAGGCTCTTTAATACATAGTGCATGACTAAACCACCAAGTATTTAAATACCAAAAACAAACTGGACAACTTTCAGTCAGGATTTCGGAAAATGTACAGAACGGTGACGGCACTAATAAAATTAACAGACGACGTAACACTTACTATGGATAGATGAAAATGAACAATTAATTTAACAGGGCATTTGACATTGTCGACATGGACATTCCCGTGTCTAAACGCAGAAGACTAAACTTTGAAGGTTGTCCTGTGAATGGTTCGAATCCTATTTAACAAACCGTCTATATTGCGTTGCGGATATCACTGAAGAAAAGACTGCATATAGCGGTGTCCCCAGCGCTCATTCCAGGGATCACTTCTATTTTCCACTTGTATAAATCATGTAGCTACTGTCTTTTTTTTTTTTTGCTGTCGTCAGTCTTTCGACTGGTTTGATGCAATCCTCCATCCCTTCCTATATTGTGCTAACCTCTTCATTTCTACATACCCCTTACAACCCACGTCCTCAATTATCTGCTCCATATATTTTAATCTCTGTCTTGCTCTACAGTTCTTACCTTCGACTGTTCCCTCCACTAACAAATTAACCAATCCTGCATGTCTCAAAATATGACCTACCAGCCTGTCTCTTCTTTCTGTAAGCTTCTTCAACAAACTTCTTTTCTCACCCATCATTTCCAAAACTAGCTTTAATTTTCTTTATTTCCGGTATTCCTAAAGTCCATGTTTCGCTACCATCAAGTGCTGTGCTCCACACAAAGAGTTTTAAAAAGATCTTTCTAATTCATAGATAAATATTTGAAACTAAAAGGTTTTTCTTTTTCATGAAGGCTCTTTTTGCTTGTGCTATTCTGCTTTTAACATCATTCCTACTTTTCTGTTGTAATTTTGCTTCAGAACTCACTTACTTCTCCTGTTGCTTCTGATCCTATTCTTATATTTAATCTACTAGTATTGGTATCATTTCTGCTACATTTCATCACTTTAGTCTTGCTTTGATTTATTTTCAGTCCAAAATCTTCCTTCAGTAGTTTGTTCATGCCATTCAGTAACTTCTCAATATCCTCAGCCCTCTCTGCTAACAAGACAATGTCATCAGCAAATCGTAGCATACTGTTTTTTCTCCCTGGAAACTTATGCCACATGGAAATTTTTCTTTGACTTTCTTCATTGCTTCTTCTACATACAAGTTGAATACTACAACCTTGTCTCACACCCTTTTTAACTGATGCATGTCTCTCGTGATTCTCTACTTTTATTATAGCCACTTGGTACTTATATAGTTTATAAAGTTTTCTTCTATCTCGATACTTTAGATCTGACTTCTTTAAAATTTTGAACATCTTGTCCCACCTAACATTATCGAAAGCTTTTTCTAAATCAACAAATGCCATAAAAGTATCTTTGTTTTTCTTGATCCGCCCTTCAAGAATTAATCTTAAAGACGTGATTGCTTCCCTTGTACCGCGATTTTTCCTAAAGCCAAACTGATCTTCACCTACTATCTCTTCTACTACTCTTTCCATTCTTCTGTATATTATTCTGGTCAGTAATTTTGAAGCATGTGATGTTAGACTAATGGTGCTATAATTGTCACATTTTTCAGCTTGTTCTTTCTTTGGAAATATGAAGATGATATTTTTATTAAAATTGGTTGGAATTTCTCCTGTTTCATAAATTTTTGATATCAGCTTGAATAATCATTCGATTCCTTCCTCTCCTGGGGATTTAAGAAGTTCTGCAGGGATCTCATCAATTCCAACTGCCTTATTTGCTTTCAAGTCATTCAGAGCTGTATTAAATTCTGTCCTCCTAAGTCATCAATGTCGACATCGCCTTCATTTTTCATTACACTAGTGTTCAAGTCGTCCCCATCATACAGTTTCTCAATGAATTCCTTCCATCGGTTAGCTCTATCTTCTGAGCTTAAAAGAGGTTTCCCATCGGCAGCTTTAATGTTCATACCTCTTTTCTTCATTTCTCCAAAATTCTGTTTGATCTTTCTATATGCAACATCTACTTTTCCTATGACCATTTCCATTTCTACTTCTTCACACTTTTCTTGTAGCCATTTTTCTTTTGCTATTTTGCATTTCCTATTTATTTGGTTTCTAAATTGCCTGTACTGCTCTCTTCCTGCTTCATCCTGAGCATTTTTGTACCTTCTCTTCTGATCCATCAGCTCCAGAATTTCTTCTGTGATCCAAGGCTGTCAGGCAGCTTGTTGCCTAAAGCCTAATGTTTCTTTACCAGCTTTCATTATTTCGGTCTTCAATACATTCCATTCGTCTTCGGGTGAGCTCCTTTCAGATTTACTTCTTAGACCTAAGTCTACCATTTCTGCAATTTTTTCTCTCGTGCTAGATTGTTTCAGTTTATTCACTTCCAGTCTGTTCTGCTTATACTGCTTCCTTATTCGCTTACATTTCTTCCTTATTCGCTTACATTTCAGCCTACACTTCATTATTATCAAATTATGGTCAGAGTCTATGTCTGCTCCTGGGTACGCTTTACAATCTAGAACTTGATTCCTGAATCTCTGTTTTACCATGATATAATCTAGCTGACAATCTGCCTGTATCCCCAGGACGTTTCCAGGTATATGTTCTTCTTGCATTGTTCTTAAACAATGTGTTAGCCACTACTAGCTTATATCTTTCACAAAATTCTAACAACCTGCTTCCTCGCTCATTTCTTTCTCCTAGACCAAAGCTTCCTACAGTATTCCCCTCTTTTCCTTCTCCCACTATTGCATTCCAATCAGCCATGACTATTAGATTATCCTCCCCCTTCACATATTGGATTAATTCTTCAATTTCGGTGTATATTTTTTTCTATTTCTTCGTCATCTTCGTGTGACGTTGGCATATACACTTGTACTAATGTGGTTGGGACGGGCTTAGTTTCTAACCTCATCAAAATAATCCTGTCACTAAACTGTTCATAATAACTCACCCGTTTCCATACTTTCTTGTTCATTACAAATCCTACACCAGTGACTCCATTGACAGCTTGTGTGCTAATTATCCTGTGTTCCCCAGACTAGAAATCCTGTGCGTACTTCCATTTAATCTCACTAATCCCAACAACATCTAACTTAAGTTGCTCCGACTCGTAGAATGTTTCTATCCATTCTGATGACTCCTCCATGAGCAGTCCCCACCCGGAGATCCGATTGGGGGACTATTTTACCTCCGGAATATTTTACCCAGGAACAAGTCATCATAATATATTTAATTTGCGAGGATTACATGTCCTCGGGATACCCTTTGGGTCTTTAATGCAGTGGTTTCCCGTTGCCTTCTGCATCCCCATGCCGTTGATCATTTCTGATTCATCCTCCTTTAGGGTCCGTTTCCAACCGCAAGGGCAAGAGGGTGCCCTGAACCGCTCCCCGCATTTCCGCCCTCCTTTCGGAGGCCGTTGGCAAGCAGTGGGTGACTCCTTATACCGGGAGTCTTTCAGTCGCCAGATCCTCGTCTGTGCAAACATAGTGCACCACGTGAAGAAGAGGTTGACATTTGGTTGGAAAAGGCTAGTATGGTATAGTCTCTCCCAAACCCTTACACCCTGCTACTGTCTTAGGTACGTCATCGTAACTATCATCTATACGCATCAGATCTTTCAATTGATAAGAATTTATTTTCTTTTACGATTGGGATGCAGGTTAATCTTCAAATATTTAGATGAAATTATCGTACAATTATATAAAACATATAAAACCATGCTCATGAATAGCAGAAAGAAAATACTTTATATTACCATTTCTAATTGGATATTAGAATTAATCCACGTGAGCAATATGACGTAATTAGATTACAAAGCAAACAGTTAATTTAATTGCGATGGAGCGCTTGCTCCGTTGTCAATTTCCCTTCATTTCCATTTTTCTCTTTTCCTTTTCACACTTACTTTTGCCCTCTACTAATTTCAATTTTAAATTCGTTTAAGGTTTTTTGAAAATTATTCATCGTTTCTCTTGGTAAATTATTACAATCCCTGAAGCCCTTACCAACGAAAGAAGATCTTCTCACACCATGATGCCTGAAATCGAGTGTCAGTTTGTCGTCATGATCATTCACCTCTCCTAACTCTTCCACCAATATTTTTCAACACCTAATCATCAATATACGCCTTGTGAACTCCCATGACCCTCTTCACCCTCCTCCAGTTTTCCAGTGAATGCCATTTCCGCTCTTTTACAATATCAGCTACTGATTGTGTTCTGTGGTAATTTCCACAGATAAATCTAGCAGCCCTTCTTTGTACCCCCCTTCCAAACTCTCGTATTTGATACTCAAAAAGTGATTCCCATATTACGCCACCATATCCAAGCGATGGTCTGACCAGAGGTTTGTAATCCAATCTCCTTACTTCTCAAGTACATCTCCTAATCACTCTCGCAAATAAGTGAAGGATTTTGAAAAGCTTTCCTACTACCTGTCCAATGTGTTCTACGTTATTTAGTTTCTTGTAAGATGCTATGCCAAGGTCTTTCATGTCTTCAACAAGTAACTCTTTACCCACCCAATAGTCATAATCAGTCATTAGTTGTTTTTTTTTATCTGTGTGCCTTATAAACTGACCCTTCTTTGCATTTTTGTTCATCCTATATTGATCTACCCAGCTAGATATACTGTCCAAATCACCATGCAGCTGTTCACAGTCTTCTACTGTCTTGATCCTATTATATAGCGTTATGACATCTGCAAGCAACCTAGCTTCTGATAGTACACCATCAATAAAATCATTCATTAGAATAGCGAATGACAATGGACCCAATACGCTACCCCGTGGCACTCCCATTTTCACTTCCACTTCTGTTGATATTGCATTTCCTACCTTAACTTTTTGCTTTCTACCTTCTAAGTATTCTTGTACCCAAAAGATCGTTTATTTATCTACTTCAATAGTTTCTACATTATTTAGCACTATTTTATGACTGACTCAATCAAAAGCCCTTGCGCTGGCAATATGACTTCCCTTGTCCATTTCATCAAAATACCTTGCATATGGCATAATAACTGAGATTCGCATGAATATCCCTGATTAAAGCTATGTTGTCGACTTGAGAATCACTTACGTTTCTCACAGGCTCCTTTGATCTGGTTTCATATCAATCTTTCCATTAATTTACCAACCACTGATGTCAAACTGATTGGTCTGTAATTTTTGACCCTTTTGGTCACCCTTCCTTCACGAACCGGTACTACTGTCTCAGCTTTCCAGTCTTCTGATAAGCAATAATTATCCAGAATTATTTTATTTTTAACTGGCTGACCCGGCAATGCTTCACTATTGCTGGACTTGAGTAGGCACATAGATTAAATGAGAAAATATTTACATATAAATTTTAAACTGCTGTTTCATTCATTTTCAGTTGGAAAGGGTGAGAGGGGATGCGCTTTGGAAAACATATGCAGGTAGTATTTTTCTGTTTGTTTCAAACTATAAGTGTGCAAATTCCCATTGACATCTGATGAAATATGTGGTTTTGTCTAAATTATGGGGAGGAGGGGTGGGTTTTTTAATTTTTTTGACAGGGGTGAAAACGTAATGGGGTTGGAAAGGGAGAGAGGGGATGAATATTCGGAAACCATACGTAGGCAGTGTTTTTCTGTTTGTTTTAAAGTATAAGTGTACAAATTCTTATCTAAATCGGATAAAAAATGTGGTTTGCCTAAATTATGGGGTAAAAACGTAATGGGGTTGGAAAGAGGGAGAGGGGATGAATATTCGGAAACCATACGTAGGCAGTATTTTTCTGTTTGTTTTAAAGTATAAGTGTACAAATTCTTATCTAAATCGGATAAAAAATGTGGTTTGCCTAAATTATGGGGTAAAAACGTAATGCGGTTGGAAAGGGGGAGAGGGGATGAATATTCGGAAAACATATGTTGGCAGTATTTTTCTGTTTGTTTTAGAGTATAAGTGTACAAATTCCTATCTAAATCGGATAAAAAATGTGGTATTGCCTAAATTGTGGGGTGAAAAAATTAGGGGGGTGGAAAGGGGGCGAGGGGATGAATATTCGGAAACCGTATGTAGGCAGTATTTTTCTGTTTATTTTAAAGTATAAGTGTACAAATTCCTATCTAAATCGGATGAAAAATGTGGTATTGCCTAAATTATGGGGTGAAAAAATTATGGGGGTGGAAAGGGGGCGAGGGGATTAATATTTGGAAACCGTATGTAGGCAGTATTTTTATGTTTGTTTTAAAGTATAAGTGTACAAATTCCTATCTAAATCGGATAAAAATGTGGTTTTGCCTAAATTATGGGGTGTTATGGGGAATAGGGGGTGACTTTTTGAATTTTTTTTTTTTCACAGGAACCTTCGCAGACGCACACTCGAAAACTCTCCAAAGTTTCATTGGAATCTGATAAATGGTATAGGAATGGATAGAAGACGAACAAACCCACAAACCCACAAACAAACATTGATTTTTATATATTTAAGATAACATTTCGATATAAGATACGTCACATCCTGGTATCTTTAAGACATCTTTATTAATATTAACTTTATTCTTTATTAGCTTTCTTAGGTCCTTCATGATGTCGTCAGGATGAAAATCAAATATCTTATTTTCATCATTTTTAATTGTGTGGATTTACACCCTCCAGTTTTTGAATCTTAGTCCCTAACGGTATCACTGTACAAATTGCTTAAAATCTCTGCCTTTTTCAAATCCGCAGAAAATTCTTATTCATCCCATAATAGTCTGAATGACCTCCCTTACTCTCAGTTTTCAAACATAGCCATAGAAATCTGTAGATGCATCCGTCAGTCCCCCTGCACCAATAATATTCTTTATAAACCCATTTTTATCCTCTTTCTTTGCTATAGATTACTTATTTAGATGTTTCAAATATTCCCTACTGCCTTGCTGTTTCTTAGCTCTGTTACGTTTTCTTCTCGCCAATCTCTTTAATCGCCTCGTCTTCTTCGTCTACGAACGTTCATTACATTATTTTCTTTTTGGAATAAATATTTCTTCACTCTTTTTATTTTTTCCTTGAACTGTCCCCACTTATACTCCACTGTACTTGTGCCACCCTTCAATTTGATGAAACTTTCCCTATAATATCTTTTCAGTTTAGAAATCTGTGCCTTTTTATAACTGTTTCTACAGGGTCCGGCAATAAATCCTCCCACATTTCACGTAGCCGGTGTGCGGGTTGTAGTGAGGATACTGATGTGGAGTGTGTTTTGTTTTAAAGAGGTGTACCTGCGGCCTGCCATTTTCAGTGTGCGCCATGTCATGGCTTGGTGAGTATCGTGCGTTTGTTGTGGATGAATTTATTTGTAACAGTTGTTCTGAGATTTTCAGAGACGATTCGAACTTGGCCTACATGACCGTGTCCCGGATAGAAAAACTATTCAACTGTGGGTGTCAAACTTTACAAAGACAGGTTCAGCACTAGAAAGAAAACCTACAGGCCGTCCTCGGACTGCAACAACGCTGGAAAATTTGGCGCGTGCGAGTGTGTCTATGCAACATTCACCAATCTTTTAGGATACTTATTTATTTATTTTATTTATTTATCAATCTTGTTCCATGGATCCCTGCTGAGGAAGTACCTCTGGGATGTGAAACATGTCATTGTTGATACATATACACATAATATGAGTCATATCATAGTAAATATATATATATATACATATTTTACAAATACAAGAAATAATAATTAACATACATTTTTGCAACTGAGTTTTGCAAACGTCATAATGAGTACAATTAATTATTTTCTTCAAATTCTTGAATGGAGTAGAAGGAGTTGCCAATAAGATAATCTCTAAGTTTTTGTTTGAATACATCTTTATTATCTGAAAGCTGTTTTATACGATTAGGTAGTTTATTAAACAGATGTATCCCAGAATAATTAACTCCTCTTTGTACTAATGACAGAGATGTTTGTGTTTTATGCAAGTTATTTTTGTTTCTTGTATTGAAACTGTGTACCTGTGAATTAGGTGTAAACAGGTTAAAATTTTCTATGACAAAGCTCATGAGAGAATATATATACTGAGAATACATTGTAAGAATATTGAGTTTCTTAAAGAGTTGTCTGCAAGAAGTTCTTGGTTTTACCCTACACAGAAACCTAATAGCTCTTTTCTGTGCTATGAAAACTTTTTTACTTTGTGAAGAGTTTCCCCAAAAAATTATGCCATATGACATTACTGAATGAAAATATGAGGAGTACACCTGTTTCATTAATTCTAGATCTGCTGTTAGAGAAAGTGTTCGTATTGCGAAGGTGGCACTACTTAACTTTGCCAGTAGTGTAGTGATATGATCATGCCAACAGAGTTTCTGATCTATTTTGATACCAAGAAATTTTATACTCTCTGTTTCTAAGATTGTGTTGTTTTTATAGTTTATACATATATCTGGCTGTGCATAGTTTTTTGTTTTAAACCTAATATAATGTGTTTTTTCAAAATTTAATTTTAATGAATTTGCCTTAAACCAATTTGCTACTACCCTAAGTACTTCATTTACATTAAATTCTATAGTACTGTTTGGTGTTTTACGCACAGTCAGGTTAGTGTCATCTGCAAATAAAACACTCTTAACTTTGTCGGATAAATTTCCAGGAAGGTCATTGATGTATAACAGAAAGAGGAGGGGACCTAAGACAGAGCCTTGTCGAATTCCATGTTTTATTTTCTCCCAGTCTGATGAAGCATCTTTACTTATTTTAGAATCAAAAATTGAAACTTTTTGCATTCGGCTTTCAATGTATGATTTAAACCATTTACCTGCAGTCCCAAAAATACCATAGTATTCCATTTTTTTCAAAAGTAATTCATGATTTACACAGTCAAATGCTTTTGCAAGATCACAAAATATTCCTACAGGATTCATTTTATTATTCAGTTCCTCAAATGTGTTATTTAAAAATGAATATATAGCCATTTCTATGGATGATCCTTTTTTGAACCCAAATTGTGAATTAGTTAGGATATTATAGTGTGTAACATGTTTTATTACTCTACTATACATGACTTTTTCAAAAACCTTTGAGAATGTTGAAAGTAATGAAATGGGACGATAGTTGTCTACACATGTTACTTCTCCTTTTTTAAATAATGGTTTTACAACAGCATATTTTAGTCTATCAGGAAAAACACCTTGTATTAAGGATTCATTACAAATGTGAGCAAGTACATGACTGATACAGTCTGAACATCTTTTCAGTAATTTACTTGAAATATTGTCATAGCTGGAAGAATTTTTAGGTTTTAATTGTTTAATGAGTTTATTTATTTCTGAGACTGTTACTGGTGGCAATTTCATCTCCACAAAGCTATTTGGGAAAGCAGTCTCAAGAAGCCTTAGAGCACTATGTGGGGATTGCTTTTCTATGCCTAATTTATCTACTACTGACGTAAAATGTTTGTTAAATATTTCACAAACTTCCCCTACTTCGCTATACACATGTCCATTTTGTTCTATTTTTATGTCTTTAGAGTGATTTACAGTTTTTCCTGTTTCAGTCTTTATTATATTCCATATTGTTCTCATTTTATTGTCTGAATTTTCTATTTTCGCCGATATGTACTTGTTCTTGGCCTTCCTTATTACATTTCTTAGTATTTTAGAATAAAGTTTATAGTGAACTTTCAGCGCATAGTTATCTGATTCTCTCATTTTCAAATAAAGGTCCCTCTTTGTTTTACTAGAGATTCTAATACCCTTTGTTATCCATCCCATGCCCAGTTCATTGTTTGGAGTGTTGAGAATTTTCCTTTTTTTGAAACTACCTTCAAAAAGTGTTAGAAATATACTCAGAAAGGAATCAAATTTCGCATTAACACCCTGCGCATTATATACTTCTAACCAGTTTTCATTGTTTAAGGTATCTATGAAGTGTTTTATATTATTTTCACTAATATTTCTTCTATAAACCCAGCTTTTCTTTATCTGTTTAACAGTGTTCCTGGACTCGATACATAATAGCTGGGCATCATGATCTGAGATACCATTTATTACTGGATGTATGCTGTAATTACTGCACTGAGAAATATCCATAAAAAAATTATCAATTGCAGTCCTGCTATTATTTTGTATTCTCGTAGGAAAATTTACAAGTGCTGTTAAGTTAAAAGACAACATCAAGGCTTCCATATCTAATCTATCATTGCTGTGATTCAGAAAGTCAACATTGAAATCTCCACATAATACTATTTGTTTGCTATTTGTAAAACTTAGTAGCAAAGACTCTAAATGAGATAAAACAGTCTGAAATTACCTGAGGGGGCCCTGTAAATTGCTATCACTATCAGCTCTTCCTTATCATATTCTAGTTTAGTAACACAACATTCAAAGTGTTGTTCTATACAATACTTACTTACAACTACACTACTGCATTCAATATTATTTTTAACAAAAATGGCAACTCCCCCTTTCTCCATTTTACATCTGCAGAAATGAGAGCTTAATTTATAATTGTACACTTAAAGCCTATAGTGTACAAACATCGTCCCACAACACTGCAAGCACTTAAAGAGGCCATTACCCAAGAATTGGCAGCCATTCCAAGAGAAATGACACGAAAATGTATGGAGAACTTTCTGTATAGACTTTGTCAATGTGTCAACAATGGAAAGCAGATATAATTTTTAAAACCAAATAATTAAAAATGACAAAGTATGTATTTTTCATAAATAAAACTGATTATTCTCTATCATATTTAGTTTTTATGTGACAACACATTAAAATGAGGGAGGTTTTATTGCCGGACCCTGTATTTCCCCCTTCAACTTTGGCCCATTGGGTTACTGAATGCTCTAAGACCCATCAAAACTGTTTCAGAACCCCACAACATTATCATCGGGCTTTATTAGGAAAATACCTAACATGTTTGGTCTCCTTGTGTTCTGCCCTACAACTTTTGTAATGGCTTCTTCCATTAACAAAGGATTTGCAAATATCTGTTCCCTTGTGTTAATAATCTTATTTCGTACTCAGTTGACATCTGGTAAATTGAAATCTCCGTCAATAATGACTCTCACTTCTGAACTCTGACAATGGAATTTAATTTTCTCCTCATCTTCATCATTCCCCTACGGCAAGCAGTCAATACCCGGGTTTTTATTTTTTTTACTCCCGAGACGACTTATGTTCGTGATCTCTAAAGAATAGTGAACTGTAGTAGTTGTGAGGTACACAACCTCACATTTGTGTGATTTTACATTAATTAAGCTATTTTTTTATTTAATAAATTGTAATGGTGTTTATTAACTCGGAATTTTTAAGTTCGAAGGTCAAAGAATAACAAGATGAATAATGAGATCTCTGAAAAATAAAAGAAGAGTCAAGAGTGAGTTGTTGAAGATAAGATTTGAATGGAGAGGACGAGTTTTTTTTTTTTTTTTTTTTTTTTTTTTTTTTTTTTTTTTTTTTTTTTTGTTGGAATTAACAATTTTGAAAGAAGAGATGAAACAGTTTGGTTCACTGGAGAAGCCACAAGAATCCTGGCGGGATTATTAATAGTAAAATATTAGCCTGAGGGTAGAAGGTTTAGGGTTATGGATAAAGATAATGTTATATGACTTGAGAAAAGAGAATTGTTTGTTAAATAAAATATATACAAGTGATGAGATAAGTAGAAAGTGTTTTGATTTGAGATTGAGATATATGTAGATATAGACAAAGGAATTAATTTGAGTTTGTGTGATGAGAATTGGAATAATAATAATTTTGATTTTTCAGCGTGAGTATCATATTAAAACCAGCGCCGGACAAAGAGGGGTTAAGGAAATCTCTATATACTGGTCTGGTGCTGGAAATAAGAGGCAACAAAATATATAAATATATTTAAATTATTATACAAAATAGAGACGTTACAAATAAGTACGTTACATAGTCTTTGATAACCAGTTTGAATATCCCTCCACCTATTTGTCCTTTATCTCTACGGTACACACTGAAACCACTGGAAAAAACCTTATTGTCTAGCACATCTTCATTTAACCAAGACACTACCACTGTAATTACTTGTGGTTCATGTACTTCTCTTAAGTTTGCAAATTCTATTAGTTTGTTCATTATACTTCCACAGTTCACCAGGAACAATCTTGTTATTTGCTATGTGATATTTTCATCATTACTCTTCGCCTTGCCAGTTCTGCCCCCGTCAGTTATTGAACATAAAAGTAAAAATGGCAACAAAAAAAAAATCTCCGGTATAACCTTAACAATTAAAACACAAAAATGATTATGTTACACTTGCATGGATATGATCGTTCACTCAGCATTAATTCTTATAAAATTTACTGTTGGTTTAGTAGATATGAGTGCAGTTCGATTTACCAGGGCTTCTAGTGTTGTTCGAGAGAAATTGAAATAAAAATGCATTGAATTACTAGTCTATAGTACTTACCAGTGTCCGTATATCTACGTGCTTCACTGGAATCATGGTGGCTTGCAAAACACCACTGGAAATGCAGTTTGTTGTCGACGACCTGGTTTGCACTGTTCCTTAACAGCAACAAAAACCGGAAATCATGTGTGGACTCTTGCAGTCAGTATTAATTACTTGCGGCATTGAACAGACTGGTTGATTGCATATCAGTTAATTCTTGCAGAAATATAAGTTCACAATTTCTCCACCGTCAAATTATCGTGTCTGTGGTAAGTCCCGCCAATTCCCTAACTTAGTGTCTGCTCTCCACTGTTTTCGTTTTGCACCGTACTTTCAAAGAAAATTACAGTAGCGCTCACATTGCAGACCTAAAGTTTCATCATATAGCTACAATAATGTTTGTAAAGACTTGATACTTAATATCCACCTGCTTCATCTGCGTTGTGAACAAGATTGGATTATGACATTTAGAGGTGCGTTTGATTTTGTAGCTTTTTAATACTTAGCCTGAACACAATGATTCTAATTCAGATAAGTGTAACGAACTCCACATTAAGAGAATAATTCACAACTTCCTGAATGATGTCTTAAGAAAATCAGATTCGAGATAAATATGGAAACTCCGTGTGATACTTATCGACACGTAGAAGTTTTATAAAATTACGTATATATCCATTCTGCATACTAAATACGTAGGAAGTAAGAGTGGAATATTCTAAATTCCGAATTAAACTGTGACGTATACCCAGTAGACGAAAACTTTTAGACTTAAAAAATAAACCCGTTTTGGTTTTAACAAACAGTTAAGAACCAATGGCGACAAATGAAGAGACAGTTTCTCCGGCATGTTTACTATATAAACACGTCAATAGATGCTGAGAATGTTTCATGAAACATAGTTCGCGATGTATTTAGTCTGTCTGAACTTTAAAAGCAACTACTGTGTGCCACCTCTCCCCTTTAATATGTAAAACGAAGGTTTTTACTGAGTAAAATAAAAGTGCAATTTTATAGACAGTTATGCGATGTTATAAACTGCATGCTAAGAAGAAGAACGTTCTACATAGCTCTTTACAGATTTATTTATTTATACTGTCTCATTAGCTCAGCAATTTAGCTTTGTATAGTGCCGATAAAAATGATTTTAAGTGGTTGGGTTTCTGGGAGTGCATTACGGAGTTAAATGTAACAGAAGTTTATAGGTTTAAGTGTACTGATTATATTGTTTTTTTTTTTTTTTTTAAATTACGATATCATAAAATTAATACCACGATTTCTTATACTGCTTTTATATCTGGCTTTTCATTTTGTTGCCGTTAATTCCACATAGGACGACCAGCCTTCGTGCAGTGAAGGTGGTAATATTGTGTTACAGATCAGCGATAGCAAATTCTAATAAAAGAACTGGTAAGTTGTACATGAAATGATTAGTGTGTGTTATGTAATGTGTTTATAGAAATAGTCAACAGTTTGATCACACCTTACTTCTAGAAGGACCAACCAAACACAAAAGCCCAAACGTTCCGAAAGAATTTGTATTTACCGTTTACAAAACTAATGAGTCAGGATTTTTATTCATAACTATTGTAAACCAGTGACCGGTTTTTGCGTATCGTCATGGGTCTAGAATAGTTCCAGTTTTTAGGGTCAAAGGTTATATCAGGTTGACCTGATCTGACCAAATACGAACTTGACCTATGTTATCCTTTGGGTGAATAAAATCTCTTGAATATGAAGAACTCAGAAGTATTAATAGACGTTTTAAATACGGACAGGGATGATGGCGCTATCGTATAATTGTTTCAAAGGTCGTAGATTCGAAATTGCTTAAATACAAACTTGACTTGTATTTGATCCTTAAAGTTTATTCTGCAAAATTTGCTTCCAATACATCACGTTTTATTTGTTTTTTTGTTTTTGGTTTTTTGTTTCTCTTGTTTTTTGTTTGTTTTTTATTGAGACTTGGCATTCTTAATGTAATATTTGGTCATAGTATATGTAACGGCCAGAGAACATTATATATATTCCAGATTATTAAACAGTTGAGCAACTCGAAATTAATTACATGAATACTCGATTCGGTAACATATTTGGTCTGATGCCCCCTTTTAAATAACCTAATAACATACGTACAGCGAACATGAACAAAGACCATTAACGAATGTGATCAGTAAAATACGTACAAAGGAAACAAATCATAATGTATAAACTTTTGTAAGGCAACAACAGTAGCGAAGTTCTAATTAAATTGAATGACAATTGGTATTCGTGGTTACAGCAGAGACCATGTAATTTAAGATTTTCAAGTTTTTTATGCTGCTTTCATTAGGAACATGTTACTGAAATGCAGTTCCGCGTTTTTAACTATGAAAAGCTACGAAAGCAAACTTAATGAATGTGTTATGTCAATTAATTTGGTAGTAGTTGTTCAGCTATTAGACTGTGAACATAAACTCGACTTTCTTCTAATGATATATCTGGTGACTGTTGATTTGCGAGCGAAGGTTGAGATGTGACACCGTTCTCCAGCCAATAGCTATCGAGGTGACTGAGTGAGCTTAGGAATTTATATACTAGTGCTACTTAGAATATAATTAAAACATACTGAGCAATCTGTGGCATAGTTTTATTTATACGAGTATACTTGCATGACCGAACCTAGTATGCCTGCTTCAATTTCTTCTCCGTCTACCACAACGAAGAATTTTATTTCGAGCAATGCTATTTTTCATTTTTAGCAAGTGACCTGGGCAACCATATGTGTGTAGTCCATTGTGCCATATAGCGTAAAAAGCTTTCTAACCGACTTCAAAAAAAGGAGAAGGTTCTCAGATCGATTGTATTATTTTTTGATGCATATTCAGCGATATCTTCGCCAATTGCGAATCTATTTTAATGGTTTTGTTTAGTGAGTAGGATATATCTTCAAAGTGGTCCCATAAAAATTTAATTGAGAATCCACCCTTCCCTACCCTTTTACACCCCTTAAATTTTATACAAACCCACATTATTTATCTGACTTCGTTAGAACTTTGCACACGTATATTTGAAAATAAATAGAAAAATACTGTCAGCATTTAATTTTCAAAACCGCAACCTCTTTCCCCTTTCCACCCACTTCATTTTTCTCAATATTGTTTTTAAAAAGCTGTAGTCGACACTGTTTGACCGATCTCCATGAAAATTGGCATATACATATATTTTTTCATGGAAAAGATTTCTGCTCAAATAAAAAAAAAAAACACCCTTTCCTCCTATACATCCCTTAATTTTTTTATATACAAAACCACATTTTTTATTATATTTCGAAAGAATTTTGCACATGTATACTTTAAAATAAAGAGAAAAATACTGTTAACATTTAGTTTGCAGAAACTCTCTTCACCCCCATAATTTTGTTAATGACCTTTGCACAAAGTTACAGTCGACACTGAATGATCACTATGAAAGTTGCCACATATAAGAATTTTTTCGTGGAGAAGGTTTCTGACCAAAACAAATCCAGGAACCACAACCCTTTCCTCCTTTTAAACCACATAATTCCTAAAAAAAAGTCACATTTCTATCCAATTTGGATGGAACTTTGCACACGTATACTTCAAAACAAAGAGAAAGTTACTGTACACATTAGTTTTATAAAAACCGAACTCAACATCCGCATATTTTTTTTTATATACATACCCACAGTTTTTATCAGATAATAATGGAAATTTAGACATATATACCTTAAATCGAACGGACAAAGACGGTCTACATTTGGTACACAGAATCCCTCTTCCCCTTTACCCCCACCCCTTTTAATTTTCAATGTTCTTTATAGAAACCCACAAATTTAAATCCAGTCAAAATGTATTCAGCTGTTTTTAAGTTATACCAGAATAATCATGAAATAGATTTGTCCTTATGTCCCAACATTTACGTTAGATTTTTAACTTGGATCCCAAACTTTCACGTTGTGAAAACTCATTAAAACTCTAAATTTTCTGCATGATGCAGGAACAAACAGAAATATTCGAGGTACAGATTAATGTATGTGATATGTATTAATCCCGCATGGTACATATTCCGATTATCGAGCAGCAACTTTACCAGATTTTGTTAATAGGTTGAAACACAGCCTGGACCAAAATGTAAATTGACATTCTTTATCACAGCATCCAATTCACCCCGTTCTGGGAATTGTTGGGATACGTCAATATTTAGTTTACATCTGGAAATGACTCATGTCATAATAATAAAACTTAGTACACATGTTACGCAACGGAAATATAAAAATAGCGTGCCTCAAATATATTTAGTTTACTTCTGGATATTACTCATGTCATAATAATAAAACTTAGTACACATGTTACGCAACGGAAATATAAAAATAGCGTGCCTCAAATATATTTTTTCTATATTTGTGAAACAAAATTTTGAAAGATAATAAAATTAGTTTTATTTAAAAATTTTCATTCAAAATTTTTAAGGGTTAATAATTCGGCTATGGCCCCATTAACATCAGCCATGTCTTCGATTTTGTAGTTAGACATTACAAAAGTATACACAAATTTTCACGATGCTTCAAACGCCTACCCAAAAATGTGTATCAGCTCTAGGACTAAAACATTGTCAAATTCTTAGTGTTTATTAGAAGACTATGAATGAGAAATTTATATCAACTTATAAATCATTGTTATTTTTTACGTGTAGTTGCTCTCTACAATTAGAACCATGATAAAGCTTCTCTGAGAATCGATAAAATCGTTAAGAAGCTAATTCTAAGACTTTATTCGAGTGCAGAGAAAAAACATTTGATACTTTTTTATTTTACTATTTTGACCAGATATTAATTTTACGGCTCCTATTGATTTAAGGTAACAGGATGATATACAACTTAAATCTGAGGATTGCCTATTTGCTCTCGGAGTTAAAATAAACCTCCGTTAAAATGTCTTCAGCTGTGTATAAATTATACCAGATTTTAAGGAAAAAATTAGATATTTGTAAGAAATTTTAGGTTCCTACTGCGGATACAAGCGACGTAGAGAGACGAGGTACATCTAATTTTTTGTCTCAGAGAGTTCCAATCGTTAAAATGCCTTCACTATTGGTTAGGTAGTTTTCAAGTTATGCCAGATTACAAATAAAAAAGTTTAAGTTCAAATCAAATTTAATTCACTGCTTGTCTCCAGGTTACGAATTGTAAGTTTCGTAACTCCCCTCACATTTTACATCAGATTATGATCTATCGTATTGCAAAACACTATCAAAATCTTTTTAGTAGTTTTTTTTGCGTGCGCGGAATGAACTGATAAACATCATAGCCCCATTACAGATTTTAAGGGTACGATTCGTACCGCTTAAATACAAGAAAACAGGCACCGGGAACAAGGTATTGCAATGGTCGGGTCGTATTCTGTGTCAGCACTCCTGAGCTACAGAACTCTGTACGTTGCTTCTATATTAATTCGCGTCTGGGACAGCACAGTACGTGGGTGTGATCCAATTGTTTGCTTTTGCCCCATTTCTGACAATATTAGATAAGTAAAGTTTTTTGGGGAGGCCAAGATGATCGAGGGTGAACAGTTATTGTTTCATTCTAACCATAAGCCTCTACAAAAATTTCAAATGCGCTTTTATTAAAATAAATTAAAGGTGACTTTGCGTAGTAGAGGAATGGTGCTTAATATGAGACACACTTTTGGAAATCCATTTTAAGGCCCTAAAAGTAAATGCAATTATATTTTTTATTATGGTAATAATATCTTTCATTATTTAATTTTACCATACATTTATCATATTTGCAATAATAAACAATCTTTCAAAGTAATTATTAAATTTTCACAAACAAGGCATTTCTTACAAATGATGTAAAGGTTTCCTAATGTGAGACAGTAAAAATATTTTCCTTTGATTTTTTATTACCTAATGATGATATGTGAACATACAATTTTTACTTATTCATTGAATTCTGTTATCCTTCACTCATTTAACACTACTTATGTTTATTTTTAAGACATTGCGGCCAAACAAAATTGTCCTCTGTGACACCGCAATCTTCATGAGCCCAGCGATAACATTTCGTGTACTGTGTCCATTTTTCACCGTGTTTGTCGTCAGAAAAGCGCCCTGTACAGAACAAATACTCTGCATCATCGTCATCACTGCTGTCTGATTCACCACTGTCATCAAGATGGACATCGGATGCCGAGTCACTAGACGATTCTTCTGCTTTAGGTCTACGCTTTGAAGATTTTCCACTCTTCTCCCCAAATAACTTTTTGGCTGCTTTCTTAGCTTCAGCCGCTGATTTCTTCTGTGTAGAATCTTGCAATCGCTTCACATAAGGAGATGAAGTTAGTAATGTAGCAGAGCACGAACGAGATGTTAGACCTTCTTGACTATCTACAGGTGGATTCGCGATCTGTGGGAGAGGTCTGATGTCTGTAGGTCTGACAGCTTGACTAACAACACCATCACTAGTTTCATTTTCGTTTTTGGCATCTATTTCTTGAGGAGCGCCAGCATGACGATGAATTTAAAATTCGTTCTTCCTAAAGCTCTTTCTGTTGCGTGGGATGAGACCTGTTTTTTTGAAGGCATTCACAGATGCTTCCATTGTTGCTGCTCGGTTGTAAGCTGCCCCAAATAACCTGGCTATTAATAATGGGGTGGTAACACGACCTGGGTTACTTGCCAAACATGTTTCTTTCTCTTGGGAATAGTAGGTTTTCAAAAGCCCCATAAATAAAATAATCGGACATAGTTCTAGAAATGCTTCAACCTCTATTATTTTATTTGTTAGATTATTTATTAGAAGTACTAGGAATTTGGAGAAATATTGATTAACTTCTTAACAAAATACTACCCTAATAGCAAAGATCCAATGAACATTCCAATTTCTGATCATAAGACTAGTCAAAGTAATCCCTGTTTATGCTAATTTAAACAAAACAAATGCAATTTTCAATATTTTACTAAAATAATGATCAAATATTGTTATCTTATGATAATATTGTATAAACTACGTATACAACAAATTGTGAGAGAACGAGTTCCCCCAATATGCGATAGGTATCGTAACATGCGACACTGTCTATATTGTCTTAACACCGATGTCACAAAAACTCTAAACCAGTGGCGTAGCATGGTCAACAAGGGCCCCAGTGCAAAAAATATATTTTGGGCCCTCAGGCCAGATGGGCTTTTTTTTTTGGCTTTGTGTTCTTGGTAGGGGCCCCCTGAGCTGAGGCTTGGGGCCCCTGAGTTGTTCTTGGGGTCCCTCTGAGAGGAGAGGTGGTTGGGGGCCCCCTGAGCAGTGAGGGCCCTTAGTGAGGGGCTCCCTGTTTCTCAGGGGTCCTCTTAGACGATGGTAGAGCTAAAAAAGGTCGCCAGTTTGCCATGAAAGCCCGTGGAGCCTCTGAACTGCGCTTGGGGCCTCCCAGAGGTGCGTTGGGGGCCCCCTCAGGTATGCATGTATGCTATCCCCATTGTAGCTACGCCCCTGCTCTAAACGCTACAAATTTAATAACAGCTTCTACTACTATGTATTCAACAATGGCGTCTTACTTGCTGTGTCGTCGTCGGGCAGGCTAGAGATGTGTTTAAGAAACTATCCACCAGATTTCAGCACCTGCCACCAGATCAGGATGGCCGGAGTACTTTATCGAAAGCTACTCCTGTCGGATTTTATGTTTAGTCGCCCGGTAAAACCTTTCTATTCCACTCCCTAACCGCTCGTGGAAAAAATTAGTACAGAAATGAATCGGTTCTGGCCCTGATTTCTCTTATCTTATTTTCGCGGTCATTTCGTAATATGAATGTTGCTGGTAGCAATATTTGTTTACTATCATTTCGAAATACGTCAGTCGAGAATTTTTCAATTAGCTTCTGTCGAGAGCAACGCCTTCGGTGCTCCAGGTCTCCCCAGCCTAACTCCTTCAACATCGCACTTACGCTTTCCCTCCAACTATATATACCTGTCAGGAATCGGGCGGCTCTTCTTTGGACCATCTCTAATGCCTCCATTAATCCCTTTTGATGGGGACCCCATACAGAGCAACAATATTCTAAGTGAGGCCGCACTAGTGACTTGTATGCAATCGATTTAACTTCCGGAGTGCACTGTTTTAAATCACGACCCAGAAATCGAATCATACGATTTGCTTTCCCAGTTAAATTCTCGATATGCTCATTCCACGGCAAATTATTACGAATTGTTATCCCTAGGTATTTAGCGGAATCTACCGTTCTAAGGACAGTGCCATTAATTTTATATTCAAAGCTAAATGGTGTCAACTTTTTACTTACACTCATGACTTGGCACTTTTTAGCGTTTAACTCCAACTGCCAATCTTTGAACCACTCAATTATTTTCATAATATCGTCTTGTAACAAAGCACAGTCGTCCTGGGTTGTGATTTCACGATAAATAATAGCATCATCGGCAAATAATCTTTTCATCCCCCTTATTATGTCGCACAAATCATTAATGTATATGAGAAACAACCAAGGCCCTATCACGCTTCCCTGAGGAATCCCGGACCTCACTTCAGTAAGTGATGAACGCTCACCGTCGAGAACTACACACTGTGTTCTGCCCTCCAGAAAGCCTGCAACCCAGTCGCATATTTGTCTACATATGCCGTAACCGCGAAGTTTCCTAAGTAACCTAGTGTGAGGCACAGTGTGGAAAGTTTTTTTAAAGTATAATAGAACTAAATCAACCTGGGATTGCTCATCTATAATACGGCTCAAGTCGTGAATTAAAAGAGCAAGTTGTGTTTCGGCCTTTTCTGAATCCACGTTGATTTAGATTTAAAAGTTCACCTTCATTCAAAAACCGAATGACATTTGAATAGATGATGTGTTCTAAAATCCTGCAAAATATTGAGGTTAACGAGATCGGCCTGTAATTTTGAGGATCATTAACATTCCCATTTTTAAACACTGGACTTACCATGGTGGTCTTCCATTCGGCTGGTATTTTTTCTTGATCCAAGGAGGCGGTATATGATTTCATCAAATACGGCGCAATTTCCTTTGAGTACCTAGAGTAGAATCTTGTAGGAATACTGTCTGGTCTTGAAGCCTTATTGGGATTTACATTCAAAAACAGTTTAGTTATTCCCTCAACATCGAGATCATTCATAAATTTGTTGGTACAATTGTTAAATATCGGAATATCCTCCGAGTTTTCTGTCGTGAAAGCTTTTTTAAATACATTATTCAAAATTTCTGCTTTCTCTACGCTAGTTTCTGATAATTCCCCATTTTCCTTAATCAACGACGGCATGACCTTACGAGAGCCTCTTATTAATTTGACATATGACCCCAACTTTTTTGGATTAGTACTCAGATCTTCGGATAAATTTCTGGATTGGAATTCTTTAAACGCATCACGCATTGCCTTACGTACTTTCGGGCGCAACTGGACTAATTTAGCGCGATTAGACGAGTCCCCCGATTTCTTTACCGTGGCATGTATAAGCCTTTGCCTCGTGAGCTTGCTATTAGACATTTGTGTGTAATTTTAGTAGAGTAATGATTGTCATTCAAAGAGCCCGTGGAACTTCATCTCCAC
>JARYHS010013631.1:164649677-164745010 GCA_031002005.1 Vandiemenella viatica | reverse complement strand
AGGGGTCAGATATTCAGGGATCAGTGTTCAATATGATCCAAACACATTAAATGTCTAGCAAATGATAAGATTAAATTCAAGAAAAGTTTTTAAAGAATTTGTAATTGACAACTCCTGCTGTTGAAGGATTTATTTCTAAGGTATCTACAAACTAACTGTCAATAGTTTGTTTAAATCTAGTTGATTTAATTAATTTACCATGTATGCTATAGCTATACATCCTCTGGTGTATGTATTATTTTGTTACACAATTGTTTAACTGTAATTTGACAACTTTCCATCCCACATAGCCAGTCTTTATATTGGGATCAATGAAAATGAATGTATTGTACTGTAGTTTGTTGGTTCTGTACTTTTCTTTATTTTCTGTTTTGGTGTAAATATTTCCTCTCTATCTTTTATTATTTCCTTGAACTCTTCCCCCTTCAGTTTTTGCCACTTGTTTACTGACTTTCCTAATATACATCATAACTGCATTGTGATTGCTTATCCCCCTAGTTACTTGACCCCCCCCCCACAAGATTTTTATCAGGCTTTATTAAAAAGATGTTCAATGTATTTAGTTCCCTTGTGTTCGACCCTATCATTTGTGTAAAGTCTCATTCCCTTACTAAGGTATTTGCAAATATCTGTCCCCTGGTGGTGTTTTTCTTATTTCCTACGCAGTTGGCAACTGGTAAATTTAAATCCCATCCAATAGTAACGATTCTGCACTCACCTCTGAACTGAGAATTTAGTTTCTCCATAGCCATTGTTAGGCAAGACTTACCAACGTACTTTATAACAGTCTACCTGCATGATCCCAAAAGTGTTTCTTCACTTTACCATCTATTAACCAAAGATCCCACATGTCGTTTATCTTCTGCCGTGTATGAATGTCCTATTCCTCATTTAGTGCATTGCTTATCAGTCCACAGACGTTTTGTGAAGCACATAATGAATTGTATCATGTTTGGTGCAGTAAGTCTACTGTTCTAGGACTCAGATCAGTGAGAAACCTGTATATTCAGATAATATATTAGTTTTATTAGCTTCATTATACAATCAATTCATTGCCAACTGTGTGCTCTTTGTAAGGTGGAAGAATTATATGAAACATAAATTTTGAAAAAGTTAGAAAGGTTGGCAGTTGACTAAAAATGGACAAAGACTATTATCATAATGGCATACCACAGTTGTTTTATTTTAAAAATTCATTATGATATGATGATAATGTCAACGCTGTTTATTTCAGTTTCCAAATATTGGAGAGCTTTTGCTGAGGCGTGTGGTCATTCAGTTCAGGCGTGGGTTCAGAAGAAATGATAAAACTACTTGCATTTCTGCAGTAACTTTTATTGCTCATCTTGTAAATCAAAGAGTGGTGAGTCTACTATTTATTTATATCCAAATTTATGATTGATCTAGAGAATTAATATTCCATATAATTATTTAGAACTGTGTTTTACATATAATGGACAGATTAAAAAAAATTATGCTGAAAATATTCATATATGCACTTTTTTGTTGAGTGTGTTTATTACCAATAATTAATATTAACAGTTATTAAAATTCTGCATAATGAAGATAATAGTGTTGCCTGAAAGAGAAATGGCTCATCATCATCTTCAATTTTCCATTCCAGTGGATTGGGTGTGGTAACGAAAAAGTCTCTTTCGTAATATCCCGTCTTGCAATCGCCTCTTTTCCAGTATCCTCTGGACTGTGACTGGCCAGGTCTTTTTGTGCTTGTATTGTCCAGTTATCTTGTGGTCTCTTTGCTTTAAAAATATGCCTCAGATAGTCTATGGCTATTAGTTATATATACTGATTTGTGTCAAGTTGTTTGCATTAACCCAATTAAATTTTTTTATGCATCATAAATTTGTGACCTCTGCACTACTCTTGAATACATAGAGATAAGGTTGACATTCCCCTTATTTAAGTAATAATATACTAATAGCTTTATAAAATGTTTAACTTATTTTAGTATATATGTTGCAAATCAAATTTCATAATTCGCAAAATCCATAGTTACATATGAAAATCCATGCTGAACAATACCAATTATCGGATTAATTAAATATTATCTCATTCTTGCTATATCTTATTTTCTTAAAAAGAATAATAATAATAATAATGCATGTGGACTGAAGTGTTAATAGAATATGGCCTTTTCAAAGTGGTAGTCACTACTTTATGTTTACATATACTGTATGAAAATAATTAAAGATGTGCAGCAAAATAAATGAAAACTAAGGAAGTGGAATAAACCAAAACTAACCATAGGTGGCCACATTGACACAAAAAAGATACTAAAACACACAAAGCATTGAAATACGATAATAATAAAGAGGAAAATTCTTTAAGGCATAAGGAAATAAATAATAATATAATAAGAAAAGATAGGGAAAGTCAACAACTTTCCATAGAAGAAGACGGCCGGGCTTCAAAAGAAAATACGAACGCATATAACACAATATTTTGATATTGAATCTTGGTCTTGGAAATAGCTGAAGCACATGGGGATTAGATCAGATGTGATCAAACAGATACTCGCCAGCCGAATGGGCAACCAAGTAAACAAAGCAAGGCTGACTGGGGTGGTAGTATGGTGGTGTTAGGAAATACTGAATCAATAATTAATACTTGTGGGGAAATATTATTGCTGAAAGTGGGGCACCATCACATGAGTAATGAACTTAGAATGAAATAAATATGAATACAAAATATAATATTTTAAAATTGTAGGTAAATGGTTAAATGATTATAAGTGCTGGATCTCCTAGAAGAGTTTTATTGTGGTTTGAGGCCAGGAAAATGCCTGGTATTATGGTTGTTTTGTTAAGCTAGTTCCCATCTGTGGAGTCCAGAGGGGTTTGTGGTTTCATGAAAGATTCTGATAGTCCTCATTACAAAACAGTTGTTTATGTAGTTCAAATTGTGGGCACGGGCATGAGCTGCCATAGGATAGCTTTAAAACAACTCTCTGATACCAGCACAATTTGACTACATCCTACAGATCCAACTACTTCAATTTACCAGGAAACATGTACTTTATTTGACCTCCCTGTACTTTTACAATTCCTGTCACCAAAATTCATGACACTCCTTTCTCTGCAGAATCCCTTGCACCCACATTGTATCTTCTTCCCTATATGCACAAGGCTGGCAACTGCTGGAATAAGTTGCCGGGAGAAATGATGAATAATTTGCCAAAAGCATTGAAAGAATTTAAAGTTAAAATTTGTAAAGGGTTAATTTAGGTGGATGCAAAAAAGGGTGAAGATGGGTGTTTAGGGAAATTGCCATTGGAGCATGTGCTCCATTGCAATTTAATTTAAACTGTAACTTTCCAACCCCCACCGTTACTATTTCCCGGCTAATTTATTAATTATTTATTATCGAACTTCTTTGCCGGAGATTGCCTGCATTCTCTTTATAGAAGATCACAAGGTGAAAGGTCGGAACAATTGCAGTGAAATAAAACTTGGATAGATGCACCACACTAATTTGAATTATATTCTGGCAAACTTGAGTACATTGATACAAAATCTACTCTCTAATCAGCCACTTATATTCAATCAAGCATGATGGTTTTTCCTTTAGCTATGCTAAATATCAGCAAATCCTTATATCATATAGTCTCTCAAAGGCAATCATACACTTTCCTTTTTAATGTTCTATATTTATTACACTTATAACTTGTAGCGAGAGTGATTAATTGGCAGAGAAATAGAGAGAGAGAATTATATCACATGGACCTACACCATGCAGGCAATCACTGCACGCAACCACACAGAGCGAAACTGAGAACTTTTCGAAAACTGAGAAAAAATGATGACGCTATTGTATCCTTGGGGCCTTAAATACTTCATGGCTAACTGTATTTGGGTGGGTCGATGTCCTTCTGGGAGGTGCACTACCAACATTGACTTTCTGGCTTCCCTGTTGGTGTGTGCACAATCTCTGCCAAATGGGAGAATGCACAGAGTTTCACATATACTGCCCCTCCCAGAAGATGCCTTTTTGCACCCGTGGTTTGGCGACAGACTATACTTCTCTCCTCGCCAAACGAGGAGGCAGGAAGGGGTTGACCTACCTCTAGGCTTTACCTTGGTACCATAATAGCCACTGCAGCCATCTCCTAAAATTCTTAAATAAAATCTACTATCTGCCTCACTCTTGCTACCATAATTAAAATTTCTTAATTCAATTCCTTATTTTCTATTTAATACTCTGAACAAATTAACAAAGCCAACTTTTTTTTTTTTTTTTTTTTTTTTTTTGTACAGATTATTCCTTCATACATAAAAGACACTTATTTGAATGCCTGTAGATAGATCCTACTCGTCGACTGCTGGATTTCTTCCTTTTCTCATGGACATCACATTCTTGTAAACTAACACCCCTTACTGACAGCACCTCGATGCAATAGAACACTTCCTGGTAATAAGGCCAATCTCTCCCACATAGCTCACTGAACACATTTGGCCTCATTTCCTTGCTTACTTCATCCTCTTGATGGATTTCTTCTTCAACTCTCAAGCTTACTATCGGAAATGTGGCACTTCTATGTGGCCTCATCTTGGCCTTCTGGAGCAACAATATCTGAACAAAATCTTACTGAAACCTCTTTCGTGGTACATATTTATGACCAGAACTCACAGTGGAAATAACCTGCTATACTTTCTCAATTCTTTACAGTATAACCACTCCATCAACTCCACTTGAACTTATTCCCACACACGTCACTTTTCTTGATGTTGGCATTTCCTTACAGCAGAGTGATTTGCATACCTCTGTTCACATCTAACCTACAACTTTACAACAAGAACTTCACTTTAGAAGCTACCACCCATTCTGTATAAAATGTTTCCTTCCTTACAAGCAGGTCATCCATCGCAGATGCATCTATTCTGATGAAGAATCACTCTATAGATACTCCCAAAATCTATTATAACTTCTCATTTCCCACTGCTACCCCTCTCATTTGTACAAAAAAATAGAAGGAAAAAAATCTTTCACACAACATTCCATTCTTCACTCAATTACTCCAACCCTGTACCTCTAAAACTTAATCGTAGCATGATATTCATCACCCAGTTCCCTCCTAGTTTTGAACACGTTAACTTAACCCTTCAATGTGGGCACAGTTTTCTATGTTCTTTCCCTATCCTTCTCCACAAAATTGTGTCCAGTTATTTCTTTATATAATGGCAATGGCAATGGACTTACCTCCCCTTAAAATATATTACTTTAATTTTTAATATGGTATTTTATTAAGTGTTTAGGTTGGCAAGACATGTGACAAACTCAGAGAAGCAGGATCTTAGAAACAGTGGAGATTGGTATGCATAGAGTTGATTATGGCAGGTTGTGAAAAATATCAGAATTAATCATTGAGTCTCATTTAATGTATAAGGAATCTTTATTGTTATTAAAGTGAACATTAATGTTGAATGAATCAAGCTGTAATTAAAATCAAAATGTATATAATAAAGAAGACTGGAAAATTCTAGTAAGATTTTGAATTTGTGGAAGCTTACCAAAATAACATAATTCTTACAAGTTGACCATCCAGTGTTAACATCTTGTTCCACAAATACTCATCTCGTGATTCTCCCAAACTGCCACACGGATCCTTACCAAGCAATAGGCCCCATTATAAAACTTGGAGCAAGCACGCATCTGGCACCACAGGGAAAAGTTTCCCCATCACTGAATGTGCCATATGCTCTACAACACAACCCATCCATCAGCTCTCCTGTCTCAACTGTACCAGCTCATATATAGACCTCGTGACTAACCAACTTTCCATCAGAATGAATGACTACAGGCAAGCAGTTTACATCGGCAACTCAGACCATTCAGTGGCAGCTTATGCCACTTTCCACAGTTTGAACATTAACAATTGTTTTACAGTGAGAGCTATCAGAATCTTTCCTAAAACCAAATCCTAATCTGAAATCCACAGGTGAGTACTAACTTACTAATGCATCCATGATACCAATCATCTCCCTGGTCTCAGCATCTGATAAAAGCCTTTTATTATTTATTTTATTATTATCTAAGCATAATTATCAACCTGGAAATTGGTTGGCCCCTCCTAAAGGAGGTATACTTAGTCTGGGTAAGGTAAGTTGGCCAATTGTCTTCTTCCTTATATAACGTCATCCGGTAATCCTTCTGGGTAAGGAGACCTACAGCTAAACATGGAATCTGAGCCCTTGAAGCTTTCTGGCATACTTATTATGTATGTAGTATTTGCCTATAAATATTGACTATTGATTCATTATTCCCCCCCCCCCCCCCAATCCATTACCATCTCTGCCACCATTGCTTGATTTCCTTGGCTGACCATTTGTGTGGCAGGTATCTGTAGGATCACATTTCATCTCCTCGCCATATGTTCCATCTACCTGCAAGATTGGAATTATGTTTTAATCTTTTCAATATTCGTCACCTGCCTTCATGTATCTTAAGTGTTGGGTTGTCTCTCCAGTATTCATAACATAAATGCATGGAAAGGAAAGATAAAATACATCCACCATTCACCAAAGTTGAAGGAAAGAGGACAGAGGCAACAGAAAACATTCCACAGTAAAACACAATATTTTGGGCTATGCCCTTCTTCAGAAAATGAAACATGTGACTGATCTCAAATGGGCACCCACAGTCAACACAGACACATGAGTGGCGATTTTGACTATTACGATCGTAGTGGACAGTAGTTTTTCTCCTCCTTCACACACACACACAACACACAACCTCCACAATTTACTTACACTTGTAGTCTATAAACTGAAAAGAATTTATATATGTTACAGAAAAAACTACTTAGCAGATTTTGATGGGTTTTTCACCATTTTAAAGTTTAGAATCAGACTTGAATCATTTGGTATGTCTCATTCTTCAACATTATGTAATGCTGGAGCAGTAAGTGAAAATTTGAATATATAGCATGAAACACCAAAGATGCAATACCAACTAGATGTTGATATTTTATATTTCATAAAAAGTAATAGCCATATTACTCCACCTACCGGTTCCTTCCTTAAATTTCAGTTTTTCAGTCTTTAAACCCCATAGATGGCTGTATTATATATGAATGTTCCACACAGATCAACATAAATTAATTTTAATATCATCATAAAAAAACTCTCAAGAGATTCTGTAAGATCACAGTGAAACTTGTTCAGTGCGGACATGGAAGTAGTATGACATCTTGTGTTTCTCATCCTAATGTATTCATCACGGTTGATTTTTTTTCATGAAAAATGACTGTAAAAAATTGTAAAATCTTCTCAAAATGACAATTAACCCACTCTCCCTCGTAGTCCAGTTAGGATATCTGTGGAACATATCAAAAAGTTTCGTTATTTTTACAGAATGTCTGGGGAGAATTCGAGACAAATATTTCAAATTGTGTGACTAATAATAATTCTGTGTGGTTGTAATGACCTGGTGACAAGAGTTTTTATTGGCTGCACATTCCGCCACTGTTGTAGCCACCTAACCTAACCCGGCAATCCTGCCGGGTACAGGGGACCTTCAGTTTAACAGGAATCCGAACCATGGAAGCATTCTAGCATACTTCACTTTACACAGCAGGCTGTGCCAGAGGTGAAGGTCAAGTTAAGGGCCTATGAAAATCCTCGCTGAGACAGGGATTCAAACCTGGGACCTTTCGATCTCCAATCAGATGCCTTAACCCCTGATCCACCAGATTGCTCAGTTGTGTGACTGAAATTGCTTGTAATATAACCTAAATTTTGTCATTGCATTAACAAAATTTGTTTAAAGAATGTTGAGCTAGCCCCAATTCTATTGCAAATCACATTTAAATTCATTTTCTTAAGCATTTAAAGGAATATGTTGAACTAGAGAATGATATTTATGTCGTAACGTCTATATAGGATTCTGCCTATTTGTTAATAGAAAATGTTGCATTCATTTTCTGAGGTACTTTAAGCCATAAGAAGCAAAACAAAATATGTAACTTAGCAGATACAAAATTTTACTGAAGAGATATCAAGCTTTGAAAATTGAATCAGACAAATCTGAAATCATTTAATAAATTCTTGAAGCCACAGTTTTAAAGATAGGAGAATGATCTATAGCTTAAATATGCATAAATTTTTATTACATGTTATGTAATAATTTGAGAAACATAGTTAAAATTATGGGTTGTTTATGGAGGATTTAATGAAAACTAGTGATGGCCCAGGGGTCGAAATTCGTTCTAATTCATTAATTTTTTTTACTGTAAAAAGAGTAATATTGATTGAATACATTCTTTTTAAATTTGTTCTATTGCATTTGCTGTGAGCATACATGTATTATATACTGTATACATTGACGTCTGGCTGCGAGCGTGTACCAATACTTCATTAACTCTTAGCTTGTGTTATTTGCCTTAATTCCCTGCAATACCTGTAAAATTTAAATGACACACTCCACACTTGTCTGAATTTGAAATTTTAGCTTCTGAACTGAACATAGCAAATGATGAATGGTATATACGAATATTTTCAAAATTATTTTTTGACTTTCTGTTTATCGATGGTTCATTTGAATTTAGTCCATCATACAATGACTTAAAGTATTCATTTTGACTTAAGGCTGATAAAACTACCTTAACCGTATGACAACATGAAATGAATGCACTCCTTTCACCTGAAGTGACAATTGATTGCATTGCAAAACCTGCATTATAAATTCTAAACTATCAGAATTTCTTGGAATGACATTTAGTGCACATTTAAGAGTATCCATGAAAATAATTTCATCATTTTGTGTACTATGTTCACTATTTAAATTTGGTCTATTATCATAATTTCACGCAAATTGGTATTCCTTCTTCTTTGTCTCTCACTCCGACCTGTCAAGGTTCTATGTGGAGGCATAATGGAAGCAGGGGCGAATATCTGAAGAAAAATAAAAAGCCAATTTAAATTGTCTGTTAGGATGTCGAAGTCTCTGTAATATAGAAAATATTTCTTTTGGAAATGTTCCTTTTACCCGTCCACATTGAACTATGCTGTGAGGCGGGTTAATGTGGACACGGAAGTGCTACTTGGGAAAGGCATTAGTTCTGTATTGGGGGTTGTGCCTGTGAATACCATTGGTAGGTGGGGTTTCACTAGGCATGGCCTACACCTAAATAGAAGGGGGAAGGGAGTACTTTCTGAGTTGTTAGCTAAAGCAGTGAGGGAGCCCGTTTCCAGTGATGATGGGGTCAGGACTGTGCCTTTTTAGGTTAGGGGCTGCTGGTGAAGGGACAGAAATAGATTATCAAAGTGATACTGATTGCAGATTCGCGATGGGGAAAGTCACAGATATTAAAGAAATCGATTAAATGGCTGAAACAATAACTGACTGCGGTAAAAGTGGGAAAGAGGAGATAAATTCTGAAATGTAAAGCCAGTAGTAAGGGTGTTAATGGTAAACTGTAGAAGTATAATGAACAAAGTAATCGAATTTGCAAACTTAATAGAGATGCATGAACCACAAGTAATAATTGGGGTAGAGAGTTGGTTAAAAGAAGAAGTACCAGGCAGTGAGGTTTTTCCTGATGGTTACAGAGTGTACCGCAGAGATAGAGGAGCAATTGGTGGAGGAGTCTTCATACTAGTTAGCAAAAACTACCACAGTTCACTGGCGTTCATAGATCAAGACCATGAGTTACTTGGGGTAGATTTCTGGGGTAATAAAAAAGAAAAAAATCAGAGTGTTGGCTGTTTACCGCAGTGGAAGAATGACAGAAGAGGATGAGGCTCTTGGGGAGAAATTAAATTCATACTCAGATTTCAGAGGTGAGAATAGAATGATCATCATCGGCGGGGATTTAAATTAACCAGGTGTAAACTGGGAAGGGAATAAGATAAATAACACAACTGAACAAAGATTTGCAAATATCTTAATAAGGGAAGGAGGATTTACACAAGTGGTTGAGCAAAACACTAGGGGACAAAATATTTTGGATATATTTCTAATTAAGCCCGATGAAAACCTTTTGAGGTATCAAGTAATTGAAGGAATAAGTGATCATGAAGCAGTTCTAATGGATATTAGAGGATTCAGTAAACCAGCAGCCAAAATTGAAGGGGGAAATAGGTACAGTTATAAAAAGGCACAGGTTTCAAATTTGAGGAGATATTTTAGAGAACAATTCAGCAAATGGAAGGAAGGCTCAGGTACAGTAGAGTCAAGGTGGGAAGAGTTCAAGGAGATAATAAGAAAGGGGGAAGAAAAATTTATTCCAAAGCAAAAAATAAAGAGAAGTAGAGAACCTATGTACTATAATAGGGAAGTGAGGAGGTTAAAGAGGTTGGTAAGAAAAGAACATAACAGAGTTAAGAGACAGCAGGGTAGTAGGGAATATTTAAAACAACTAAACAAGGACTTAATAACAGCAAAGAAAATTGCTAAAGATGGGTTTATGAAGAGTATTGTCAGTGCAGGGGGACCATTGACTGATGCATCTAGAAATTTCTATGGCTATATCAGGAAACTGAGGGGAAAGGAGGATGTAGAGACACTTATAGATAAAGATGGAGAAGAAGTTACTGACGATTTGAAAAAGGCAGAGATTTTAAGTAACTGGTTCAGTGAAAGCATTAGGGACAATGAATCAGAAACAGGAGGTTCTAATTCGGAGAACGAGCTTAACAACACAATTAGAAATGACGATAGTAAAAAATTTGATATCCATCCTGAGGAAATCATGAAGGAAATAAGAAAGCTGAAAAAACATAAAGGGGCTGGTGAAGATAATATTACTACAGATATCTTAAAGATAGCCGGATGTGACATTGTACCTTATCTTGAAATATTATTTAAATTGAGTCTAGACACTTGCTGCTTACCACAGGACTGGAAAAGTGCAATAGTAGTACCGGTACATAAGGGAGGGGTGAGAAATAGAGTTGAGAATTACAGGCCAATCCGTTTGACATCAGTGGTAGGTAAATTAATGGAAAGATTGATATGCGACGACATCAGAAATATATGTGAGGAACGTAATTGGTTTTCAAGCAGGCAACATGGTTTCAGGCAAGGATATTCATGCGAATCTCAGTTGATGGGAGATATGCAAGATATTTCAGATGAAATGGACAAGGGGGGCCAAATTGATAGTGTAGCACTAGATCTGTCTAAGGCGTTTGACAGAGTAAGCCATAAAATGGTAGTAAATAAGGTAAAAACCATTGGAGTGGATGAGAAAGTGATTTGCTGGGTAGAAGAATTTTTAAAAGGTAGAAAACAGAAAGTTAGGGTAGGAAATATAGAATCAAAAGAAGTGGAAGTAAAAATGGGTGTGCCACAGGGTAGCGTATTCAGACCATTGCTATTCATTATTCTAATGAATAATTGTGTTGATTGTTTACTATCTGAAATTAGATTGTTTGCAGATGACATAATGCTGTATAAAAGAATCAAAACGATAGAGGATTGTAAACAGTTGCAGGGTGATCTGGACAGGATATCTAATTGGGTCGGTAAACATGGAATGAAGATAAATGCAAAGAAGAGTCAGCTTATTAGATACACAAATAAAAAACAATAGGTTAATTATGAATATAAGGTGGGGAAAGAATTGCTTGCTGAATACTTGAAATGCAAATATCTTGGAATTACTTTTGATAACAAACTTAACTGGGCAGGACACATAGGACAGGTGGTAGGAAAAGGTTTCAAAGTTCTACACTTGTTGGAGAGAGTTATGAGGGGATGTACGAGAGAAGTCAAGGAATTGGGTTACAAAACTTTGGTCAGACCATTGCTCGAATATGGTAGTGTAGTATGGGACCCTCATTTTACGTATCAAATACAGGAGTTGGAGAGGGTGCAAAGAAGGGCTGCTAGATTTGTTTCTGGAATTTATCGCAGAATGCAATCAGTGACGGATATGATATAGGATCTGGAATGGGATTCATTGCAAGACAGGAGGAGGGTGAGTAGGGTCATGGGAGTGTACAGGGCATATACTGGTGATGAGGCATGGAAAGATATTGCAATAGGTATGAAAAGTAGTGCATGGAAGGGAAAAGATGACCATGACCACAAGCTGGCACTCGATTTCAGGCACAAGGGTGTGGGAAGATTCTCTTGTTTAGGTAGGGGTGTCAGGGATTGGAATGAGTTACCAAGAGAAATGATGAATAATTTACCGAAAACTTTGAAGGAATTTAAAGATAAAATTTGTAGAGGGCAAATGTAGGTGGGTGCAGGATAGGGGGAAGATGGGTGTGTAGGGAATTTGCCACCGGAGCCTGTGCTCCATTGCAATTAAATTAAATTAAATTAAATTAAATGGTATAGGAATGCATAGAAGACGAACAAACCCACAAACAAACATTGATTTTTATATATAAGACTAGCTGACCCGGCAATGTTTCACTATTGCTGGACTTGAGTAGGCACATAGATTAAATGAAAAAATATTTACATTCCCAATACCACTATATATTCGCGGTGGAAATTACCTATACATGTTTTACTTTCCCCTATTGAATGTTATTATGGTTGATATACGGCCTGGCCCAGAAGAAACGTCACCAAAAGTACATGGAGTAATATACTACCTATAACTGATTTTTAAAATGCTAAAACTCGAAAACAAAGCGAGATATCAAAAATTATATTATTTATTTTCAATTTGTCTCGTCGAGTTACATTATGGGGAAGAGGGGTGGGTTTTTAAATATTTGTTTTTTGACAGGAACCATTTTCAACATCCCATCGACAATTCACCATAGCTTCGCCGTAATCGGACGAACGGTTTGCGGGTTTGTTAAAATTATGGTGTGTTATGGGGAAGAGGGGTTAATTAAGGTGATGGAAAGAGAGGAGAGGGATTGGGTTTTTGTGAAGTTAATGTGTACAGTATTTATCTCTCTTTTTTAAAGTATAAGTGTGCAAATTCTTATCTAAATCGGATAAAAAATGTGGTTTGCCTAAATTATGGGGTGAAAACGTAATGGGGTTGGAAAGGGGGAGAGGGGATGAATATTCGGAAACCATACGTAGGCAGTATTTTTCTGTTTGTTTTAAAGTATAAGTGTACAAATTCTTATCTAAATCGGATAAAAAATGTGGTTTGCCTAAATTATGGGGTGAAAACTTAATGGGGTAGGAAAGGGGGAGAGGGGATGAATATTCGGAAACCATACGTAGGCAGTATTTTTCTGTTTGTTTTAAAGTATAAGTGTACAAATTCTTATCTAAATCGGATAAAAAATGTGGTTTTGCCTAAATTATGGGGTGTTATGGTGAATAGCGGGTGACTTTTTGGAAATTTTTTTTTTTTCACAGGAACCTTCGCAGACGCACACTCGAAAACTATCCAAAGTTTCATTGCAATCTGATAAATGGTATAGGAATGCATAGAAGACGAACAAACCCACAAACCCACAAATCCACAAACATTGATTTTTATATATAACATAACATTTCGAGATAAGATACAACGTCACATCCTGGTATCTTTAAGACATCTTTATTAATATTAACTTTATTCTTTATTAGCTTTCTTAGGTCCTTCATGATGTCGTCAGGATGAATATCAAATATCTTATTTTCATCATTTTTAATTGTGTGGATTTACACCCTCCAGTTTTTGAATCTTAGTCCCTAACGGTATCACTGTACAAATTGCTTAAAATCTCTGCCTTTTTCAAATCCGCAGAAAATTCTTATTCATCCCATAATAGTCTGAATGACCTCCCTTACTCTCAGTTTTCAAACATAGCCATAGAAATCTGTAGATGCATCCGTCAGTCCCCCTGCACCAATAATATTCTTTATAAACCCATTTTTATCCTCTTTCTTTGCTATAGATTACTTATTTAGATGTTTCAAATATTCCCTACTGCCTTGCTGTTTCTTAGCTCTGTTACGTTTTCTTCTCGCCAATATCTTTAATCGCCTCGTCTTCTTATTATACTACGAACGTTCATTACTTTATTTTCTTTTTGGAATAAATATTTCTTCACTCTTTTTATTTTTACCTTGAACTGTCCCCACTTATACTCCACTGTACTTGTGCCACCCTTCAATTTGATGAAACTTTCGCTATAATATCTTTTCAGTTTCGAAATCTGTGCCTTTTTATAACTGTTTCTATTTCCCCGTTCAATTTTGGCCACTGGGTTACTGAATGCTCTAAGATCGATCAAAACTGTTTCAGAACCCCACATTATCATCGGGCTATATTAGGAAAATATCTAACATGTTTGGTCTCCTTGTGTTCTGCCCTACAGCTTTTGTAATGCCTTCTTCCATTAACAAAGGATTTGCAGATATCTGTTCCCTTGTGTTATTACTCTTATTTCGTACTCAGTTGACACCTGGTAAATTGAAATCTCCGTCAATAATGACTCTCACTTCTGAACTCTGACAATGGAATTTAATTTTCTCCTCATCTTCATCATTCCCTTACGGCAAGCAGTCAATACCCGGGTTTTTATTTTTTTTACTCCCGAGACGACTTATGTTCATGATCTCTAAAGAATAGTGAACTGTAGTAGTTGTGAGGTACACAACCTCACATTTGTGTGATTTTACATTAATTAAGCTATTTTTTTCTTTAATAAATTGTAATGGTGTTTATTAACTCGGAATTTTTAAGTTCGAAGGTCAAAGAATAACAAGATGAATAATGAGATCTCTGAAAAATAAAAGAAGAGTCAAGAGTGAGTTGTTGATGATAAGATTTGAATGGAGAGGACGAGTTTTTTTTTGTTTTGTTTTGTTGGAATGAACAAGTTTGAAAGAAGAGATGAAAGTTTGGCTCACTGGAGAAGCCACAAGAATCCTGGCGGGATTATTAATAGTAAAATATTAGCCTGAGGGCAGAAGATTTAGGGTTATGGATAAAGATAATGTTATATGACTTGAGAAAAGAGAATTGTTTGTTAAATAAAATATATACAACTGATGAGATAAGTAGAAAGTGTTTTGATTTGAGATATATGTAGATATAGACAAAGGAATTAATTTGAGTTTGTGTGATGAGAATTGGAATAATAATAATTTTGATTTTTCAGCGTGAGTATCATATTAAAACCAGCACCGGACAAAGAGGGGTTAAGGAAATCTCTATTTACTGGTCTGGTGCTGGAAATAAGAGGCAACAAAATATATAAATATATTTACATTATTATACAAAATAGAGACGTTCAAATAAGTACGTTACATAGTCTTTGATAACCAGTTTGAATATCCCTCCACCTATTTGTCCTTTATCTCTACGGCACACACTGAAACCACTGGAAAAAACCTTATTGTCTAGCACATCTTCATTTAACCAAGACACTACCACTGTAATTACTTGTGGTTCATGTACTTCTCTTAAGTTTGCAAATTCTATTAGTATGTTCATTATACTTCCACAGTTCACTAGGAACAATCTTGTTATTTGCTATGTGATATTTTCATCATTACTCTTCGCCTTGCCAGTTCTGCCCCCGTCAGTTATTGAACATAAAAGTAAAAATGGCAACAAAAAAAAAATCTCCGGTATAACCTTAACAATTAAAACACAAAAATGATTATGTTACACTTGCATGGATATGATCGTTCACTCAGCATTAATTCTTATAAAATTTACTGTTGGTTTAGTAGATATGAGTGCAGTTCGATTTATCAGGGCTTCTAGTGTTGATCGAGAAAAATTGAAATAAAAATGCATTGAATTACTAGTCTATAGTACTTACAAGTGTCCGCATATCTACGTGCTTCACTGGAATCATGGTGGCTTGCAAAACACCACTGGAAATGCAGTTTGTTGTCGACGACCTGGTTTGCACTGTTCCTTAACAGCAACAAAAACCGGATATCATGTGTGGACTCTAGCACTCAGTATTAATTACTTGCTGCATTGAACAGACTGGTTTATTGCATATCAGTTAATTTTGGCAGAAATATAAGTTCACAATTTCTCCACCGTCAAATTATCGTATCTGTGGTAAGTCCCACCAATTCCCTAACTTCGGGTCTGCTCTCCACTGTTTTCGTTTTGCACCGTACTTTCAAAGAAAATTACAGTAGCGCTCACATTGCAGACCTAAAGTTTCATCATATAGCTACAATAAATGTTTGTAAAGACTTGATACTTCATATCCACCTGCTTCGTCTACGTTGTGAACAAGATTGGATTGTGACATTTAGAGGTGCGTTTGATTTTGTAGCTTTTTAATACTTAGCCTGAACACAATGATTCTAATTCAGATAAGTGTAACGAACTCCACATTAAGAGAATAATTCACAACTTCCTGAATGATGTCTTAAGAAAATCAGATTCGAGATAAATATGGACACTCCGTGTGACGCTTATCGACACGTAGAAGTTTTATAGAATTACGTATTTATCCATTCTACCTACTAAATACGTAGGAAGCAAGAGTGGAATATTCTAAATTCCGAATTAAACTGTGACGTATACCCAGTAGACGAAAACTTTTAGACTTAAAAAATAAACCCGTTTTGGTTTTAACAAACATTTAAGAACCAATAGCGACAAATGACGAGACAGTCCCTCCGGCATGTTTACTATATAAACACGTCAATACATGCTGAGAACGTTTCATGAAACATAGTTCGCGATGTATTTAGTCTGTCTGAACTTTAAAAGCAACTACTGTGTGCCACCTCTCCCCTTTAATAAGTAAAACTGTTTTTACTGAGTAAAATAAAAGTGCAATTTTATAGACAGTTATGCGATGTTATAAACTGCATGCAAAGAAGAAGAACGTTCTACACAGCTCTTTACAGATGTATTTATTTATACTGTCTCATTAGCTCAGAAATTTAGCTTTGTATAGTGCCGATAAAAATCATTTTAAGTGGTTGGGTTTCTGGGAGTGCATTACGGAGTTAAATGTAATAGAAGTTTATAGATTTAAGTGTACTGATTATATTGTTTTTTAAAAAATTACGATATCATAAAATTAATACCACGATTTCTTATACTGCTTATATCTGGCTTTTCATTCTGTTGCCGTTAATTCCACATAGGACGACCAGCCTTCGTGCACTGAAGGTGGTAATATTGTGTTACAGCTCAGCGATAGCAAATTCTAATAAAAGAACTGGTAAGTTGTACATGAAATGATTAGTGTGTGTTATGTATTATGTTTATAGAATTAGTCAACAGTTTGATCACACCTTAATTCTAGAAGGACCAACCAAACACAAAAGCCCCAACATTCCGAAAGAATTTGTATTTACCGTTTACAAAACTAATGAATCAGGATTTTTATTCATAACTATTGTAAGCCAGTGACCGGTTTTTGCGTATCGTCATGGGTCTAGAATAGTTCCAGTTTTTAGGGTCAAAGGTTATAACAGGTTGACCTGATCTGACCAAATACGAACTTGACCTGTGTTATCCTTTGGGTGAATAAAATCTCTTGAATATGAAGAACTCAGAAGTATTAATAGACGTTTTAAATACGGACAGGGATGATGGCGCTATCGTATAATTGTTTCAAAGGTCGTAGATTCGAAATTGCTGAAATACAAACTTGACTTGTATTTGATCCTTAAAGTTTATTCTGCAAAATTTGCTTCCAATACATCACGTTTTATTTGTTTTTTTGTTTTTTGTTTTTGTTTTTTGTTTCTCTTGTTTTTTTTGTTTTTTATTGAGACTGGGCATTCTTAATGTAATATTTGGTCATAGTATATGTAACGGCCAGAGAACATTATATACATTCCAGATTATTAAACAGTTGAGCAACTCCGAAGAAATTAATTACATGAATACTCGATTCGGTAACATATTTGGTCTGATGCCCCCTTTTAAATAACCTAATAACACACGTACAGCGAACATGAACAAATACCATTAACGAATGTGATCAGTAAAATACGTAAAAAGGAAACAAATCATAATGTATAAACTTTTGTAAGGCAACAACAGTAGCGAAGTTCTAATTAAATTGAATGACAATTGGTATTCGTGGTTACAGCAGAGACCATGAGTAATTTAAGATTTTAAAGTTTTTTTATGCTGCTTTCATTAGGAACATGTTAATGAAATGCAGTTCCGCGTTTTTAACTATGAAAAGCTACGAAAGCAAACTTAATGAATGTATTATGGCAATTAATTTGGTAGTAGTTGTTCAGCTATTAGATTGTGAACATAAACTGGAATTTCTTCTAATGATATCTCTGGTGACTGTTGATTTGCGAGCGAAGGTTGAGATGTGACACCATTCTCCAGCCAATAGCTATCGAGGTGACTGAGTGAGCTTAGGAATTTATATACTAGTGCTACTTAGAATATAATTAAAACATACTGAGCAATCTGTGGCATAGTTTTATTTATACGAGTATACTTGCATGACCGAACCTAGTATGCCTGCTTCAATTTCTTCTCCGTCCACCACAACGAAGAATTTTATTTCGAGCAATGCTAATTTTCATTTTTAGCAAGTGACCTGGGCAACCGTATGTGTGTAGTCCATTGTGCCATTATAGCGTAAAAAGCTTTCTAACCGACTTCAAAAAAGGAGAAGGTTCTCAGATCGATGGTATTATTTTTGATGCATATTCAGCGATATCTTCGCCAATTGTGAATCTATTTTAATGATTTTGTTTAGTGAGTAGGATATATCTTCAAAGTGGTCCCATATAAATTTAATTGAGAATCCACCCTCCCTATCCTTTTACACCCCTTAAATTTTATACAAACCCACATTATTTATCTGACTTCGATAGAACTTTGCACACGTATATTTGAAAATAAATAGAAAAATACTGTCAGCATTTAATTTTCAAAACCGCAACCTCTTTCCCCTTTCCACCCACTTCATTTTTCTCAATATTGTTTTTAAAAAGCTGTAGTCGACACTGTTTGACCGATCTCCATGAAAATTGGCATATACATATATTTTTCCATGGAAAAGATTTCTGCTCAAATAAAAAAAACCACCCTTTCCTCCTATACATCCCTTAATTTTTTTTATATACAAAACCACATTTTTTTTTATCATATTTCGAAAGAACTTTGCACATGTATACTTTAAAATAAAGAGAAAAATACTGTTAACATTTGGTTTTCAGAAACCCTGTTCACCCCCATAATTTTTGTTAATGACCTTTGCACAAAGTTACTGTCAACACTGACTGATCACTATGAAAGTTGCCACATATAAGTATTTTTTCGTGGAGAAGGTTTCTGACCAAAACAAATCCAGGAACCACAACCCTTTCATCCTTTTAAACCTCATAATTCCTAAAAAAAAAGTCACATTTCTATCCAATTTGGATGGAACTTTGCACACGTATACTTCAAAACAAAGAGAAAATTACTGTACACATTAGTTTTATAAAAACCGAACTCAACATCTGCTTAGTTTTTATCAGATAACAATGGAAATTTGGAGATATATACTTTAAATCGAACAGACAAAGGCGGTCTACATTTGGTACACAGAAGCTCAATCCCTCTCCCCCTTTACCCCCACCCCTTTTAATTTCCAATTTTCTTTATAGAAACCTACAAATTTAAATCTAGTCAAAATGTATTCAGCTGTTTTTAAGTTATACCAGAATAATCATGAAATAGATTTGTTCTTATGTCCCAACATTTACGTTAGATTTTTAAGTTGTACCCCAAACTTTCACGTTGTGAAAACTCATCAAAAACTCTAAATTTTCTGCGTGATGCCGGAACAAACAGAAATATTCCAGGTACAGATTAATGTATGTGGTATGTATTAATCCCGGATGGTACATGTTCCGACTATCAAGCAGCAACTTTACCAGATTTTGTTAATAGGTTGAAACACAGCCTGGACCAAAATGTAAATTGACATTCCTTATCACAGCATCCAATTCACCCCGTTCTGGGAATTGTTGGGGTATATCCATATTTAGTTTACATCTAGAAATGACTCATGTCATAGTAATAAAACTTGGTACACAACGGAAATATAAAAATAACGTGCCTCAAATATATTTTTTCGATATTTGTGAAACAAAATTTTGAAAGATAATAAAATTCTTTTTATTTAAAATTTTTTAAGGGTTAATAATTCGGCTATGGCCCCATTCACATCAGTCATGTCTTCGATTTTGTACTTAGACATTACAAAAGAATACACAAATTTTCACGATGCTTCAAACACCTACACAAAAATGTGTACCAGCTCTAGGACTAAAACGTTGTCAAGTTCTTAGTGTTGACTAGAAGACTATGCATGAGAAATTTATATGCACTTATAAATCATTGTTATCTTTTACGAGTAGTTAACCTCTACAATTAACACCAAGATAAAGCTTCTCTGAGAATCGATAAAATCGTTATGAAGCTAATTCTAAGACTTTATTCGAGTTTAGAGAAAAAAATATTTCATACTTTTTATTTTAATATTTTGACCAGATATTAATTTTACGCCTCCTCTTGATTTAAGGTAACAGGATGATATACAACTTAAATCTGAGGATTGCCTATTTGCTCTCGGAGTTAAAATAAACCTCCGTTAAAATGTCTTCAGCTGTGTATAAATTATACCAGATTTTAAGGAAAAAATTAGATACTTGTAAGAAATTTTAGGTTCCTACCGCGGATACAAGCGACGTAGAGAGACGAGGTACATCTAATTTTAAGTCTCAGAGAGTTCCAATCGTTAAAATGCCTTCACTTTTGGTTAGGTAGTTTTCAAGTTATGCCAGATTACAAATAAAAAAAGTTTTAAGTTCAAATCAAATTTAATTCACTGCTTGTCTCCAGGTTACGAATTGTAAGTTACGTAACTGCCCTCACATTTTACATCAGATTATGATCTATCTTATTGCAAAACACTATCAAAATCTTTTTAGTAGTATTTTGCGTCCGCAGAATGAACTGATAAACAATCATAGCCCCATTACAGATTTTAAGGGTACGATTCGTACCGCTTAAATACAAGAAAACAGGCACCGGGAACATGGTATTGCAATGTGTCAGAGCTCCTGAGCTACAGCTACCTTGCTTCTATATTAATTCGCGTCTGGGACAGCACAGTACGTGGGTGTGATCCAATTGTTTGCTTTTGCCCCATTTCTGACAATATTAGATAAGTAAAGTTTTTTGGGGTGGCCAAGATGATCGAGGGTGAACAGTTATTGTTTCATTCTAACCAAAAGTCTCTACAAAAATTTCAAATGCGCTTTTATTAAAATGAATTAAAGGTGACTTTGCGTAGTAGAAGAATGGTGCCTAATATGAGACACACTTTTGTAAATCCATTTTAAGGACCTCAAAGTAAATGCAATTATATTTTTTATATGGTAATAATATCTTTCATTATTTAATTTTGCCATACATTTATTATATTTGCAATAATAAACAATCTTTCAAAGTAATTATTAAATTTTCACAAACAAGGCATTTCTTACAAACCGAGCGTGGTGGTGTAAAGGCTAGCGTTCTGGCCTCGCATTCGGGAGGACGGCGGTTCGAATCCCCGTCCGGGCATCCAGATTTGGGTTTTCCATGGTTTCCTCAAATCACTCCAGGTGAATGCCGGGATGCTTCCTTCAAAAGGCCATGGCCGAATTCCTTCCCATTCCTTGTCCCCCATCCTTTCCCGTCTCTAAAGACCTAGTTGTTATAGGAGACGTTAAGCAGTTAAAAAAAAAAAAAAATTTCTTACAAATGATGTAAAGGATTCCTAATGTGAGACAGTAATAATATTTTCCTTTGATTTTTTATTACCGAATGATGATATGTGAACATACAATTTTTACTTATTCATTGATTTTTGTTAACCTTCACTCATTTAACACTACTTACAAGGTCTGTAGCAAAAGTAAGTAGAATAAATCCACGAAAAACAGTTTATTGTATATCAAAGTACAAATTACTAAAATTCTTCAAAATAGCACCCTTGTGTCATCGACACACCGTTGTCAGCGCCTCTGCCAGTGGCGGTACGCTTCCTGGAAGGCTTCGACTGGAACCTCGTTCAGGCATCTCGTCACGGCCTCTTTGACGTTATCCAGCGTTCCAAAATGGTTGCCTTTTAAGCTCCTTTTTATTCTTGGAAACAAAAAGAAGTCCGCTGGAGCCAGATCGGGGCTGTAGGGCGCTTGGGGCAACGTTGCCACCTTGTGCTTGGCTAAGTACTCGGTCACGATGGAGGCGGTGTGGGGCGGCGCCTTGTCGTGGTGCAATCTCCAGTTGGCAAAGATCTCCTTCCGGACGCGTTGCACTCTCTTCCGCAGCTTTTCGAGAACTTCCAAATAAAACTTACTGTTCACTGTCTGACCCTGAGGCACTAACTCTTTGTGGACAATACCTTTTGAGTCGAAAAAGACAATGAGCACCGCCTTTACCCGGGAATTGCTCATCCTTGCCTTCTTCGGCCGCGGGGAATTCTTTGTGTGCCGTTCTGCATTTTGTTTTTTTTACTCGGGGTCGTACTCAAAGACCCATGTTTCGTCACCAGTAATCACGTTATCTAAAAAATTCGGGTCACTTTCACAGCGTTCCAAGAGATCACGCGAGATTGCCACACGAGCAGCCTTCTGATTGGGCGACAGGACTTTCGGGACCATTTTGGCACACACCTTTCTCATGGCTAAATCTTCTGTAAGAATACGATGCACTGTGGTTTTTGGAATATTGCACTCTTCTGCTAACATTCTGATACTCAGGCGTCGATAGGAATTTAGCATGTCTCTCACTTTTTGCACATTTTCGTCGCACTGTGTCGTTGACGGACGTCCAGAACGTTCCTCGTCGTCAACCTTCTCTCTACCCTCCCGGAACATTTTGTGTCAGCGGAAAACAATTCCTTGGGACATTGCTTTATCTCCATAAGCATCCTTGATCATGGTCAAGGTCTCCGAACCCGATTTTCCGAGCTTAACACAAAATTTTATAGCGTATCGTTGCTCCACGGAACGTGACATCGTGAACTCGTGACGCGACTCCCGAATTAGGTCCAAGTCTATCAGCGATACGCACGCTGTAACGGCCTGCAGACAACTGATGCAGATCGCGTTGCTTTCCTAAGACTCCCCACCACGTTTCCCGCCAACAATCACCCCACTCCAGTCGTCCGCGTCGGCGGGAAAAAATCATTCTACTTACTTTTGGGACAGATCTTGTATGTTTATTTTTAAGACATTGCGGGCAAACAAAATTGTCCTCTGTGACACCGCAATCTTCATGAGCCCAGCGATAACATTTCGTGTACTGTGCCCATTTTTCCCCGTGTTTGTCGTCAGAAAAGCGCCCTGTACAGAACAAAACACTCTGCATCATCGTCATCACTGCTGTCTGATCCACCACTGTCATCAAGATGGACATCGGATGCCGAGTCACTAGAACGATTCTTCTGCTTTAGGTCTACGCTTTGAAGATTTTCCACTCTTCTCCTCAAATAACTTTTTGGCTGCTTTCTTAGCTTCAGCCGCTGATTTCTTCTGTTTAGAATCTTGCAATCGCTTCACATAAGGAGATGAAGTTAGTAATGTAGCAGAGCACGAACGAGATGTTAGGCCTTCTTGACTATCTACAGGTGGATTTGCGATCTGTGGGAAAGGTCTGATGTCTGTAGGGCAGACAGCTTGACCAACAACACCATCACTAGTTTCATTTTCGTTTTCGGCATCTATTTCTTGAGGAGCGCCAGCATGACTATAAATTAAAAATTCATTCTCCCTAAAGCTGTTTCTGTTGCGTGTGATGAGACCTGTTTTTCTGAAGGCATTCACAGATGCTTCCATTGCTGCTGCGCGGTTGTAAGCTGCCCCAAATAACATGGCTATTAACAATGGGGTGATAACACGATCTGGGTTACTTGCCAACCATGTTTGTATCTCTTGGGCATAGTAGGTTTTGAAAAGCCCCAGAAATCCGAAGTCAAGTGGCTGCATTTTATGCGTTGAGTGAGGTGGCAAACATACAATATGAACATTGTTTTCACGTGCTTTATCTAACATATCGAGATTCTTCGTGTGGGAATAACACCCATCAAGAATCAAAATGACAGGGTCATTTGAAGATTGCTTTATGTGGCTCACAAAATGATCAAACCACAGAGTAAAAATATGAGTTTGTATCCAACCACTTGAATGACAAGCTGATATTGATCCTGAAGGTGCACCGTCCATCAATTCCTGCTTCATATGCTTCCCCGGGAAGACCATTAGTGGCGGAACATATGTGCCAGCTGCCTTCATACGCGTTACAACTGTGATGAGATTTCCTCTTTCTGCCGTAGTCAAGGCAGCAACTTGTCTCTTCCCTTTCATAGCAATAACCTTGCTGTGTTGTGCTGCACAGACGTCACCCCAGTTTCGTCAACATTGAAGACTCGGTGTGGGTTATGGTTGACTTTAGATAACAAAGATTCATAAATATCAAAAAATTTTCCCACATTTTCTGGAGTAAAAGCTTTCACTCTTGCTGCAGCAAGACCCTGAGGAGTTTTCATTGATAAAATGGGATGTCCTGCTGAAGCCTTTCCTGAATTGAAGGGATTCTTTAGCCTATTCCTTACAGCTAACTGGAAGGCCATGTTTCTGATGTCCTTACATTTGAGAGCATAAAATCGCTCTTCCATTGCAAGACAGTATTTCACTAGTTCATCTTCCAGTTGAGATGAAAGAACAGGCCATCTGCCAAGATTTAACCCGTATGAACTCCTCGGGTATACGAATTTTATTCTTCACATACCTTTCGAAACTAGGTTTTGATACAGCAAAAAATTTTGAGGCTTTTAAGTACTCCATCTCGCCATTTCTCACACATGTAATGGCAAGAACCATGGCTTTGTTTTCCTTTCAGGTTCAAATGCCATCTACGATGAATAAATACAATAATCGGACATAGTTCTCGAAATGCTTCAACCTCTATTATTTTATTTGTTAGATTATTTATTAGAAGTGCTAGGAATTTGGAGGAATATTGATTAACTTCTACACAAAATACTCCCCTAATAGCAAAGGTCCAATGAATATTCCAATTTCTGATCATACGACTAGTCAAAGTAATCCCTGTTTATGCTAATTTAAACAAAACAAATGCAATTTTCAATATTTTACTAAAATAAATGATAAAATATTGTTATCTTATGATAGTATTGTATAGGGGAAAGTGGATAAAACCGGGTAGGTGGAAAAAACTGGAATTCGGGTTTTATAGCTTGATTTGTTGTAATATCTAGCGAAAACTTCTAGAACTGGATCCAGGCGCAGCCAGACCTTTACAATTTGGTGTAATAGCGGGATTGCTAGTCACAATGCAATCACTCCTCAACACAGAATAATAAGATTTGTAGTAATGTAGTTTTCCTTCTTCTGGGAATGTGTTCAAATGCCGAGATTTTGGATTATTCTCGATCGGTTTCAACCCTGACTGAATTATATGCTTGCTATTACAATTACTCCGCGATTCACTAAAAGTGTGTGGCGGAGCGTGCATTGCACATATCCGGGAAGGTGATGGTTTGGAAGGGATATACGGGATATGGCAGGAGGCGCCCATGAGCTATTGTGAGGAACCATCCCAGCATTCGCATGGAATGATCTGGGGAAACCATGGAAAACCCAGATCAGGATGGCCGGAGTACTTTATCGAAAGCTACTCCTGTCGGATTTTATGTTTAGTCGCCCGGTAAAACCTTTCTATTTCACTCCCTAACCGCTCGTGGAAAAAATGAGTACAGAAATGAATCGGTTCTTGCCCTGATTTCTCTTATCTTATTTTCGCGGTCATTTCGTAATATGAATGTTGCTGGTAGCAATATTTGTTTACTGTCATTTCGAAATACGTCAGTCGAGAATTTTTCAATTAGCTTCTGTCGAGAGCAACGCATTCGGTGCTCCAGGTCTTCCCAACCTAACTCCTTCAATATGGCACTTACGCTTTCCCTCTAACTATATATACCTGTCACGAATAGGGCGGCTCTTCTTTGAACCATCTCTAATGCCTCCATTAATCCCTTTTGATGGGGACCCCATACAGAGCAACAAGATTCTAAGTGAGGTCGCACTAGTGATTTGTATGCAATCGATTTAACTTCCGGACTGCATTGTTTTAAATTACGACCTAGAAATCGAAGCATACGATTTGCTTTCCCAATTACATTCTCGATATGCCCATTCTACGACAAATTATTACGAATTGTTACCCCTAGGTACTGTATTTAGCGGGATCTACCGTTCTAAGGACAGTACCATTAATTTTATATTCATAGCTAAATGGTGTCACCTTTTTACTTACACGCATGACTTGGCACTTTTTAGCGTTTAACTCCAACTGCCAATCTTTACACCACGCAATTATTTTCATAATATCGTCTTGTAACAAAGCACAGTCGTCCTGGGTTGTGATTTCGCGATAAATAATAGCATCATCGGCAAATAATCTTTTCATCCCCCTTATTATGTCCCACAAATCATTAATGTAAATGAGAAACAACCGAGGCCCTATCACGCTTCCCTGAGGAACCCCGGACCTCACTTCAGTAAGTGATGAACGCTCACCGTCGAGAACTACACACTGTGTTCTGCCCTCCAGAAAGCCTGCAACCCAGTCGCATATTTGTCTAGATATGCCGTAACCGCGAAGTTTCCTAAGTAACCTAGTGTGAGGCACAGTGTGGAAAGCTTTTTTAAAGTCTAATAGAACTAAATCAATCTGGGATTGCTCATCTGTAATACGGCTCAAGTCGCGAATTAAAAGAGCAAGCTGTGTTTCGCAGCATAGGCCATTTCTGAATCCATGTTGTTTTGGATTTAAAAGCTCACCTTCATCCAAAAACCGAATGAGATTTGAATAGATGATGTGTTCTAAAATCCTACAAAATATCGAGGTTAACGAGATCGGCCTGTAATTTTGAGGATCATTAATATTCCCATTTTTAAACACTGGACTTACTATGGTGGTCTTCCATTCGGCTGGTATTTTTTCTCGATCCAAGGAGGCGGTATATGATTTCATCAAATACGGCGCAATTTCCTTTGCGTACCTAGAGTAGAATCTTGTAGGAATATTGTCTGGTCTTGGAGCCTTATTGGGATTTACATTCATAAACAGTTTAGTTATTCCCTCAACATCGAGATCATTCATAAATTTGTTGGTACGATTGTTAAATATCGGAATCTCCTCCAAGTTTTCTGTCGTGAAAGCTTTTTTAAATGCATTATTCAAAATTTCTGCTTTCTCTATTCTAGTTTCTGATAATTCCCCGTTTTCCTTAATCAACGACGGCATGACCTTACGAGAGCCTCTTATTAATTTGACATGACCCCAACTTTTTTGGATTAGTACTCAGATCTTCGGATAAATTTCTGAATTGGAATTCTTTAAACGCATCACGCATTGCCTTACGTACTTCCGGGCGCAACTGGACTAATTTAGCGCGTTTAGACGAGTCCCCCGATTTCTTTACCGTGGTATGTAATCGCCTTTGCCTCGTGAGCTTGCTATTAGACATTTGTGTGTAATTTTAGTAGAGTAATGATTGTCATTCAAACAGCCCGTGGAACTTCATCTCCACCGCTATTTCAGTTTTGGCAGGGGTACGGCTGAATTCTTTTATATATGTGACATTTACTCCTACAGAACACGCAAGTCGTAAAACCTCTCGTTTTGTGAGGTTTTGGAGAGGTTTTGAATGCGGAAATCGCTATCGTAGAACGAACAAGTCTGGTAAATCGTACGCCACCTCTGGTTTATTGACTTAAAGCAGTTCTGTCTGGTGGGCCTCCGTTTTAGAGAAATCAGGGATTAAAAAATGTAAAAAAATTGTGTTTAAATGATTAATACTGGTACGGAAGATCGTTTTTTTAATAACATTGGTTTAGCCGTGCTTGGTAAGGCGGTGTGTTCTGGAGTGAGGGGTTCTAAGTTCGACCTAACGACCCGTCAAATACTTTTTAGTCTGTTTGCATTTTTTTTATTTCTATTCAATCTTGTAACATTAAAAATTAGTTTTGAAACAAATTCTCCAAATTATTTATTTTCCTTTGGATGATGTAAATCATAAATACATTTGATACAAAAATTACGTGCACGCCAGGAACATTTTATAAAGGATATCCTTCCAAAGCCACATACAGTATTTCTTATTCGCTCAGCAAGGCACCGACTTTACAGGCACGGCTAAACCAATGTTATTATCAAAAGATCTTCCGTACTGCTAGGTCATTCAGACACAATTTTTACACTTTTTAATCCCCTATTTGTTTTAAACCGAGACCCACCATGTAGAACTGCTTTAGGGCAAGAAACCAGACGTGACGTACTATTTAATAGACTTGTTCGTTCTACGATAGCGATTTCCACACTGAAGAGCTCTTCTAGTTAGATGTGGTGTTGTTTAGGTGAGGAGGCTACGTGGTCTTTTGTGCAGGCCAATTTGCAAGTTGTATTGACCCATCAGTTTCACCACTAGATTATTGGATATTCCATAATCGGTCTAGAACAGAGACGCAGAATTTCTGCAAGCTGAAATACTCCCTGCACAACAGTCAGTTTCTGTTAATGGTTACAGAATTCAAATTAGTCTTAAAACTGTGTATTTTTTTTTTTATGTCACAAATTTTTTAAAATAATTTTTTATTTTTTAAGGAACCTCAGTTTAAACTCTTTTCTTCTCTCAGACTAACGCACGTACATACGAGATGTCACCAAGACTTCCAGGATTACCCAGCGTCAATATGCATTTTTAAAATCGGGATTCGTGTGCTGTAGATAGCAGAATAAATATATTACATTATATTGTGAAATCTTTAACTGTACTTTACTTTAATGAAATATCGTCTACTAAAAAGTAAATATTTTACAGTTTTACAGAGAAACAGTGTGCTAAAATGGAGGTCAATATAAGAAATGGAATTCATCTACTGTGTTACTGTCATTGATTCGACGTATAAATCTTCCTTTAGGCGAATGAAATCAGATTATACAAAAATGTGCAAACAGTTACTATGACGTTGTTAATGCAGGTGTTGTATCCTACGAGATGTAAGAGTGAAATATTATCCATACTAGATTAGTTAATCAGTCTTCTGTATTATAGGTTAAGTTACAAAATCCTTCATTTACTGGAGAGGGCGTTGAGAGGAGGTACCAGAGAAGTTACGGAGCTGAGTTAAAAAACTTTGGTCAGACCATTGGTTGAATATGTTGGTGTAGTTTGGGACTTACAGTTTGGTTATCAAATACAGAAGTTGAAAGGTGTGTAAAGAAGAGCTACGTAGATTTTTTTGTGGAAATTATCGCAGGACCTTGTCAATAACTGGTATGATAAAGGAGCTGGGTTTGGACTCATTGGAGGAAAGGAGGAGGGTGAAGAGAGTGCTGGAAATGCATAGGGCATATGTTGGTGATGGAGGGATATTGGGAAAGAATTAGGAATAGTGCATGGAAGGGGAAAGGTGACCATGACCACAAGCTTGCGCTCGATTTCATGCATAAGGGAGTGGAAAAATTTTCTTTTGTTGGTAAGGGAGTCAAGGATTGGGAAAAATTACCAAGTGTAATAATGAATAATTTTCCAAAAACGCTTAAGGAATCTATAATTAAAATTTGTAAATCATAATAGTAAATGGAGGAGGAATTTAACATTCCAATTATAAAAGAAAATTTTAAAAAATATGTACATAAAAGAAGGGGTAATGGATGACTGCGGGAATTGCCACCGGAGTGTTAGCTCCATTTCAATTAAAAATCAATAATAAAATAAATAAGTTTTGATTATTAAAAATCTAAAATGTTTCCAAATTGAGAAAGCATAACAAAAATCACGAACCGCGGGAACAAAATTTCAATAGAGTGAAATCTATTTGGCTAGGCTTATTTCTTCAAACAGATGATGGCGAGGTGAAATATCGACTCTGTATGACCAAACACATCTAGAACATATATATATATATATTTTAAAATGGTTGTTCCGGTAATGGACGCAATAGAAATACTTTCCATATCACCTTTTATTTGTCCCTACAGAACTCATCGTGGGCTGTGGAATTCTGGCCAAGCCTGACGGGAGATGTCATCACTTTTGGTAATGAAGATTGTCGCAGGGTCTCTACTGCTGAGAGCCTCTTACTGCCTGAACAACGACTTTCCCCCCATATTCAGAATGTTGCCACCCAGCGAACATCACAGGAGCTGGCCACCCATGGCCTCTAGACCGGCGTATCATAGCAAGAACCGAAACTTAATCTACACGCCACCACCCCCACTACGACAACTAGCTCCACCACCACTACAACAACACTCTCAAATACAGAGCTACATCAACAATAAGCAAAATCGTTATCACACTTTCCCCACCTACCCACCATACCCTACTAGGGCCACCTTCCCAGAATTTCCAACACCCTCTTTCCAAAAGCCGCTAACAACGCGACCAAGGCGACAACTCCAAATTCATCCGTTTTGTCACCAGAAACGACACGTTCTACCCAACCCCCGATAGTAACAGCGTCGCCAGCTGCAAATTCATTTTTTCCGGCACCATATACAACGCCTTCTAACCAATCCCCGGTAGTGACGGAGTCACCAACCCCGAATATATCTCTTCCGTCACAAAGTACGACATCTGCTGATCAATCTCCGCCAGTGACAGAGCCGACAACTTCGAATTCAGCAATTACGTAATCAAATACTTTATATACAGACCTACCACCGGTAACAAGTCTTCCGGAAGGGATAAATTTTCCAATCGAGATTCAACCGCATTAAAGCCAGATATAAACTAAAGATGGTCAAACGGATTTTTTCCTTTAACAGGTTATTCTGCTGTAGTGCCTTTTTTATATAAGAGCTTTTTTTTAAAAAAAAAGGTATTTTCTCCTGATATAATATTTGTGGATACTTCAATATATACTTTGCCGAATAATGCTGTTCTTTTGTTGAAAATCGCCGAAAACCACGTAAAATCACCGGATATTGCGAAAACATCGTGAGTGCCTCTCAAAAGTAGTAAATTAACAGTAATATAATTAAAAAATGCCTGTAAACAACCACGCCCTCAAAAGTAGCAGCATAAAAGCAGATAGAAGAGTAATTGCCAGGACTTTTTGAGTCTATCTAGTAACAGCGACATTATTGGAAATTAAATGTAAAGTTTACGATAGGCGGCAGTTTAAATATGTCGTGATCAAAATGGAAGTCATGATAACGTCCCATACAGCGGTAAGAAAACATAATTGGAAGTGGGAAATACTTATAATGAGAAAATATTTTATGCTCTTTGAAGTTAATTAACTTGAAGTAACAATGGTGCAAATATATACGTGCTACAGACAAGTTAACCTTATCTAAAATAAAACAAACAACTTTTTCATTCTAATCGTTAACTGGAGTGAAGTGATGTGCGTACCATTCTAAATTTGTTTTGAACAGTGGGAAAATGTAACGATGTTTGATGTATACTTTTCAAATAGCGCGCGAGGGCTCTTGTATTTCATAAAATTGTTTTAGAACTGTTGATGGATATTTGACTCCATTAGTTTTATATAACCGATTGATATCCAATTTTTATTCCACTCTTGCTTTAGCTATCAGTTATAATTTAGATTTTTAATAACAATATTATCCTATATATAACACATGTTATTTTATTTCATTCAATTTCTGCCGTTCTTTGCACCTCCTGTCTTACTTTGGTTTAAATTGTTTTTTAAGTATTTTTTTTTCAACTGTGATGTTGTAATTGAAATATGATTTACAACTGACTATTAGCTTGCCCTTTAAAACTGTAGTAGAATACAACTGTTTAACATACAAGTGTGGCAAATATTTCAGTCTATATTTTGCTGAATTTAAACAATGTCATCAGAATTAGTTCTAGATGCATGAAATAAAAGATATTCTAAACATGGTGTAGTTTTATAATAATTGGTCCAGGAATCTTATTACTCAACCAACTTTTGTCTTTAATACAGCAGTTTCTCATGTATTATTTTCATTTACTTTGGAAATAAATATTAGACAAATACCACAAGTTTCACTTATTACATCAACACACACTCATAAACAAACATTACCACTGGTGTGGAATTTCTGTGTAACCAGTCGTGTTTTGCTTATACTTTTGGAATAAGATTTTAGCCACTTAAAAAAGAAAAAGCCATTTGCACAAAACAAAATTATTTTTGTACTTAAATCGGAATATTATAACTACATATACACGTTTTCCTGGAGTTTATCCAAGCTAAACAACATAACTGTCATTTATATTACAACTTGAACACCATAATTACTTTGAATTTTAAAGTATGTTGATACAACACTAGAACTTTAACTGTGAATAAGAATGTTTATGTATGAGATAATAGTTACTTCATTTGTACAATTGGGGAGAAGTAAGTGATATCTGTTACAATTTAAAATTAATTTAATGTAAAGGTGCAAGTATACGTTCTTGCTATACAAGAGTCATGACAAGATTATCTGTAGTTAAGTCTGAAAGCTTGGTGGATTTAGAACAACATATTATAATCAAACTTTGTAGTAATTTATTTATAAAAATTAAATTGTTGCAGAAATTTTAAATAACTAGTTTCTGATTGTTGAGGTAAATTTACTATCACATATTGTAAGATCTGTGGGAAATATAACATTTTGGTATCAACTTTCCAGTTATAATATAAAATTACTGTTAAATAACTGATTATTGATATTCACAAGAGGACTACGCAGTTTCAGTATTTTAAATTCCATTTGTGAAATTCATTATAATATGTTATATGTGAATGCAGACTTTCCCGGCGAATAAATGACAAAAAATCTTCACAGGTTTGCAGCCGGATTTTATTATAAGATGACAAGCTTTCGGCCACTATCTCAGTAGCCATCTTCAGGTCGATAACAGTAGCGGCGATCTTGCGTTTACGAAAGCCAAGCGTTTACTGGTGTCGCCTAGCAACCTCATGACGCTAGCAGTCTTGCTTCGCTGTGATTGGTCGAGGCGGCGGTCACCCATCCAAGCGCTCACCACGCTCACAATTGCTTAACTACCGGAGCTTAGCAGTACCGGTCACCCATCCAAGTTCTTACCACTCTCAGCATTGCTTAACTGCCCGAGTCTAGCCGGCTGTCCACACTCCACCGGATCGCCGGCAACCAGGGAATGTGGGCCGCACAGTATAGATAACCCTGGTTTCCAAGCATTGCTCAGCAAATAACCCATGTCACGGTTAACCAGGTTGTCATGTAACCGTATTTCTATAGCTTCTTTAACCACGGACTCCCAAAAGAACGAACATTTAGTCAACACCTTCACGTTGTCAAAGTCCATTCTGTGGCCATTTTCAATAACATGTTGAGCAACAGCAGATTTTTCCATCTGAAAAAGCCGAATGTAGCGTTGATGTTCCGCCACACGGGCCTTGATTGTGCGTACTGTCTGTCCAATGTAAGATTTCCCACATTCACAGTGTATACTATACACCCCCGGTGTCTTCAGCCCCAAGTCATCCTTCACAGAACGTAATAAGTCACGTATTTTGGCAGGAGGACGAAATATGCTCTTAATACCATGTCGATCTAGTATCCTGCCTATTTTCCCGGATATGTTACCAGCAAATGGGATATATGCCAGATCTTTATACCGTTCTTTAGGTTCAATTGGCTGTTTGTTTGGCGTTTTTTGTAGTGCCCTTTCTATTTGTCCGTTACAATATCCATTTCTCCTGAATGTAGTACGGAGATGTTCCAGTTCCGTCGGCAGACTGTCAGCATCAGAGATTTCTTTCGCTCTATGCACCAGTGTGTAAAATACAGCATTTTTCTGAGCCGGGTGGTGGAAGCTTCCGGCATGTAAGTAACGGTCCGTATGGGTAGGTTTTCTATAAACACACTGGTGCATAGAGCGAAAGAAGGTGTTAGAAAGTGAATGTTGGTAGTCGCGCACGTAAAAAATTGTGGAACAGTGCCCGGAAGAAGGAGAACGTCGATTCGAGCCCAGGAACCAGTGGAGTCAAAAGCAGCCTGTGGAGCCAAGCAGCAGCCCAACGGCGGTGAGGAACAACGCGGTAGCAGCCTCCAGACAACGGCAGTAGCGTCGGTCGGTGAATTCCAGCGTCGGAAGTTAGTAGTAGGTGAACGGGGATTCGAGCACACCCAGCTGTAACTTCGAAGTTTGGCCAATAGGTGAGTGGAAATCACCATGTCTGTCCTTCTAGAGAATAGAGAAGTCCCTTTGCAAGACGCAATTAACATTTTGAGTCAAAAATTGGCGGAATTAAACCCGCGTAGAGTTGTTGATACTGAATCAAAGTCTAAAATTAATAATGCAGTTATGAATAGTAATTTAACATTTGGTGGTACAGCTAATGAGTCAATTCAAGAATTTTTTATTAAATTTGAAGATTTTTTGTCATTTAGTGATTTGTCAAGTAGTGAGAAAATGAGGATTCTGAGGACCAAATTGGTCGGTGAAGCGTTTAAGTTTGTTGTTTATGATGATGATTGCAAACAAACTGGGATGTATGAAGGGTTGAAAAATGAGCTTTTAAAGCGCTTTTCAAAGAAGCAGACATTGAGATTTTATAGGGAACAGTTACGTAAGTTGAGAAGACAGCATGGGGAGGACATTCAACATTTTTCTGATAGAATTAAAATAGTAAATGATAATACATTCACATTAAAGGGTGCTGATGAGAGAGACCATAAGGAGTATAACCTTGTTGTAAGGCATGAGGCAGATCAAAGGGCACTTGACGCGTTTTTAGGTGGTTTAGGAGGTGAAATTGGAGAATATGTGAGCCTACAGAAACCCAAGACATTTAACGAGGCGATTGAGCATGCTGTGACGTATGAGCAAGTGAAGAGTAGGCCAGTAGGTGATCAAAGAGAGAAGCCACCGAGGCGAGTATTTCATGCTAAGAGGGGGCCAAAATGTTATGCATGTGGGAGATTTGGGCATATATCCGTGAATTGTTCAAGTGAGTCAAGATTTCAGGGCAATTATCGTGGAAGGGGTAATAGGATGTGGCGTGGAAAAAAGGTTGAACAAAAGAATTTAAACGAGGAAGGGGTGAGCAGAGCCGCGATGCCGCACCCCCAGTAAAGAGGGTACCTGTTGTATTCCCAAGGGCAAATCCTCAAGTGGCAAATTTAATTGTAAGAGTCAGCATAAGTGGAAGACAGTGCGATTTATTAGTTGATACAGGTGCTGAGGTGACCTTGTTGTCTAAGAGTATTTGTGGAACTCAGGGGTTATGTCCACCCGATTGTAAGATTACTGGTCTGGATGGGAGTAGAGATATTACAATATTGGGAATGAAGAATGTTAACATCTTAGTAGATAATTATGTTCATGATGCATTAGTTTATGTAGTACCTACACTAAATTCTTCATATCAGGGTATTTTAGGCATTGATTTTCTGACCAAGCACAATGCGGTGATCGATGTGGCGGAACGGTCGATTGTTTTGCGGAAACACAAAAGTGTAGACCCACCTTCGTCGTTACCAGATAACAAACAGTGTTCTTGTCCAAAGGAGGGAAAGGCCATCCCAAATTTGGCAGTTACCCGAACATACAAATCTGTCGCCTGTCTAACCAAAGCAGAGAAAATTCCAAAAGCATCAGGTAAAGTTATTAATGTCCCAGTCCGAGATAGTTTAGGGTGTGATGAAAATTCTGTAGTGTTGGTCGACACACCAGATGAGTCTGGATGGTTGGACTTGAACCAATGCTATGTTAAGAGAAGTGTTTGTAAAGTGCGCACAGTTAACGGTAGTAGATGTGTTCCCGTTATAATTGAGAATTTTGGTGAAGAAGATGTTGAAATACCACGTGGTCATGAGATAGCACATGTCGAAGTTTTACGTGATAAGGAGCTAGCTAGCAGTATATTTGTTGATGTTGATGATGATGTTAATGAGGCTGACCATAAAGTAAGAGGTGAAAAGGCGCGTATTGCCCAAGTGAAGCGCGAAGTATGTTTTAAGGATAAGTTGAGCCACTTGCCCCAGAGAGATTTAGAGAAGATTGAAGCATTATCGCGGGAATTTAGAGAGTTGTTTGAACCAGGTAGAACCCTCCCAGCCACAGATATAGTTGAACATAGAATTTTGACAGGAGATGCATTACCCATATATAAGAAGGCGTATCGAGTTCCTTCCCATCAGAGACAACTGATCGATGAGTTTATTGATCAACAATTAAAGGATGGTTTGAGTAGAAAAGTTCGGATGGTAGAGGCACAAGACCCCCCTTCACTAGTAGAGTTGCCAATTGCGCAAGCAGAAGATGAGGAATGCAGTAAGTGGAGAAAAAATAAGTGGTTTGTATTTCATGATAATGTGTTGCATCGCATAACTAAGCGCGGTGACAGAGTAGTAGTCCCCAAAGTCTTACGTGAGTCAGTAATGAAGTTGTATCATGATTCCATTTTGTCAGGTCATTGTGGATGGAAGTTGACTAATCAGAGGATAGCTAAACAATATTGGTGGCCAGGTCGTAAAGGCGATGTCAGAGAGTATGTAAAAAGTTGTATTCAGTGTAATGAGAGACTAGGTCCAGGAAGAGCCAGAGAAAAGTTACAACAGTTACCAGAAACAGCAGAGCCATTTCAGAGAGTTGGTTTAGATGTAATGGGTCCTTTTAAGCGTACTAAAGCAGGTTACAGTTATGTACTTACCATCACAGATGCTTTTTCAAGATATTTAGTAATGGTGCCTTTGGAAGATCAAACAGCAGAGAGTGTTGCAAGAGCTTTTGTATTAGGATGGATACTTAAATTTGGCGTACCGAATTCTATTATTACGGATCAAGGATCAAATTTCATGTCAGCATTGTTCACACAAGTCTGTAAGTTATTGGGTATTGAGAAATTGCGAACTACGAGTTTTCACCCACAAGGAAATGGTAGAACTGAAAGAATTCATAGAACTATTGGAAAAATGTTGAGCAACTATGTAAATAAGTCACATAATGATTGGGATTTATTGTTACCATATGTGGTGTCCCCCGCCAACCTGGGCCCAGAATTGGGAAGCCAGGCTCTGCCTGTCACAAGCCAGGACTAAGGGGGAGTGATAGAGGAGTAACACCTCTTTAAAAAACCTTGGCCCAGCTGGCCCGGCTGGCAGCACCTTGTGAGGGCTCCTTACCAGGGTTACGGAGAAGACCTCAACGAATCACTTGGCGGAGAAGTAGTATTTCGGTACGGCAAGGGATGCGGAAGAGGCAGCCCAGCACTCAGGGATTAATATGAGTGCATTCATCGTAGCGTCTGTCTCAAGTTGAGCGGCTACACCCAGCGTCTGACCCAAAGTGGGCGGCTGTTCAAGAAATCGCCAATCCGTTCTGAAGCAAGCGTGGCGATTATGCTTCACCCCTTTAAGCAACTATGATGAGCGGCATTATTGGAAAACAATCCGGAGGTAAAACAGCCCCCCATTCGGTTCTCCGGGAGGGGGCTACATTAATGTCAGCAGTCAAAGTTCCTAAAGAGCAAACAAGATCATCAATAGAAAAACAGCAAATAATTCATATATGCACTTACAACTGCAGGTCTCTTAAAGGAGAATCCCGACTTACAGAGTTGGAAGACGCGCTCCAAAAAATCAAATGGAGTATAGTGGGCCTCAGTGAGGTTAGACGTCCAGAGGAAGAATGTATCGAACTTAAATCAGGCCACATCTTGTACCATTACGGAAACTCCTTGGGAAAGCTAAATGGAGTGGGCTTCCTGATAAACCGTAGTGTGAAAAATAAGGTTAAACTAATAGAAGGTATTTCAGATCGAGCAGCAAGAGTAGTGTTACAACTATCAAATCGCTACAAAATACAAATACTGCAGGTATATGCTCCAACATCCTCGCACTCAGATGATGAAGTAGAGTCTTTCTACGAAGATGTCACGACACTGCATGACAGAGGCAAAGACTGCCATTTCCAGATTATCATGGGAGACTTCAATGCTATTGTAGGCACCAGGAAACAAGGAGACACTGTGGTCGATAAGTTCGGAATACAAACTAGGAATGACAGAGGGGAACGACTTGTGCAGTTTGCAGAGCACACAAAAATGCACATCATGAACACATTTTTTAAAAAACATCAAAGTCGAAAGTGGACATGGAGAAGTCCAGATCATAAAACTAAAAATGAAATAGACTACATCCTGTCCAATAGCCGACATTTTGTTCAAGACGTCACTGTTCTAAATCAATTCAACACCGGAAGTGATCACAGGCTGGTCCGAGCGAAACTTAGTATCTGCATAAAACAGGAAAGGCGAAAGCTAATAAAAGGAACCAATAAAACATCAGTAAATATAATCAATCTCACTGAAAAGAAAGACATTTTTCAACGCACACTATCGAAGAAACTAGCTACCACCGCCAATGGAAATTTAGCTTCAACTATTAACACATTAGCCATAGAAATTGCAGGAACTGTTAAAACCACCAAATTAAGTAAAATTAGCAATAATACAAAAACTCTCCTGAAGAAACGGAGGAATATGAAAGTAAAACCTGAAAAAAACCTAATTGAATATGCTGAACTGTGCAAGACCATTAGAAAAGAAATAACAGCTGACATCAAGAAATATAACGAAAACCAGGTCAGATCAGTTATAGAGAACAAGAAAGGCTATAAGAAAGCAAAACAAAGATTAATGATAGGAAAGAAACAAATAATAGCTTTAGATGATGATAACAAACGTATTACAGACAAAATGGCAGTATTGGATCATATCAGGAACTTCTATCAGTCCTTATACAGCAAGCAAGATGAAAATCCTTTAATGACATCAAGCCCAGACTCACCAATTCCTGAAGTCCTCCCATATGAAGTTAGAAGGGCAGTGAACGAAATGAAAAAAGGATCAGCTAGTGGTTATGACGGCCTGTCTATTGACGTACTCCAATTGACTGGAGAAGAAACTTACAGACACCTAGCTAAGGTGTTTTCACAATGCCTCGAAGAGAGAAATATCCCATCCAGCTGGAACAAAGCAATGATTGTGTTGCTATACAAAAAGGGCAGTCGTTACAATATTAAAAACTACCGCCCCATCAGCCTTCTTCCTGTCATATACAAAGTGTTTACAAAGGTCATCAATAACCGCATCAGTTCCACCTTGGACACAGCGCAACCAATTGAACAGGCTGGTTTTAGGTCAGGATTCAGCACAGTAGATCACATCCAAGTCATCAACGAAGTAATAAGTCGAGCAAATGAATACCAGATGCCCCTCTGTTTGGCCTTTATCGATTTTGAAAAAGCTTTTGATTCAGTCCATCACTCTGCAATCATGCAAGCCCTTTTAGAACAAGGAGTGAATCCCGGCTATATTGACTTACTGTACAACATCTACACCACTTCCACTGCTTTTGTCAACATCGCTGAAGTCACCAAAGAGTTCCCAGTAGAAAGAGGGGTAAAACAAGGAGACTCTATATCCCCCAAGCTATTCACATCAGTCCTAGAGTTGGCAATGTCAAAAATCCAATGGCAAAACCGAGGTTTGAGAATAAATGGAAGAAATCTCAACAACTTAAGATTCGCTGATGATATAGTTTTACTCTCAAACAGTCTGGAAGAGCTCAAAGAACTGATAAATGAACTAGAGACAGCGTGCAGTGAAGTGGGCCTTAAAATAAATATATCAAAAAGCAAAATCATGCAAAACAAATGGGCAGAAAAAGATAAAGACAAGGCGGACATGAAAGATTCTGGTATTGAGTTCGTAGATCAGTACATCTATCTTGGCCAACTGATCAATATGAATGGTGACTCAAAGCCTGAGATCTACAGACGGATAAAGCTGGGCTGGAGAGCATATGGAAGAAATTCCATAGTTTTTAAATCGAACATGCCAATACATCTTAAAAAACAGGTATTTGAACAATGTGTATTACCGGTCCTCACATATGCCTGCCAGACTTGGACCCTAAATAGTCACACGAAGCAAAAACTGAGAACTGCCCAGCGAAGTATGGAAAGAGCAATGCTAGGGTTTACAAGAAGAGACAGGAAAAGGGCTGTGCACATCCGTTCAATAACTAAAGTAACAGACATCTTAAAAAGAGTCATGACCCAAAAATGGCAATGGGCCGGTCATGTTGCTCGCAAAAGAGATGAAAGATGGACTACGGTAGTGCTGGACTGGATACCGAGAAACCTGAAAAGAGCAAGAGGAAGACCCCCGGATCGCTGGGATAAAGATATACGTCGAGTTACAGGCGTGAACTGGAAGAGGGCGGCTCAGGATCGATCGGCCTGGAAAGAACTGCAGCAACACTATGTAGAATTAAATTCTAATATATAGCTCATTAGGCTTAAAGAGGCTATATCCTGAAAAAAGGATTGATATAGCTGCAATAATAATAATAATAATAATATGTGGTGTCAGCTTATAATACTAGAGTCCATGTTAGCACAAGGAGAACCCCATTTGAAATTATCTATGGTCGAGAAATGACGTCACCTTTCGAACTATTCAAAACTTCAAAAGATATTGATAATCCAGAAGTACGTAGTCTAGCATTCAAGTTGAAGAAAATATGGTCAGAAGTTCGTAGAAACAATCAAAAAGCATTTCAGGCACAAGCTAAACAGTATGATAAAACAGCTAAACCGCAAGAGATTAGTGTCGGAGATTTTGTAATGTTGAGCACACCATTTTTAAGAAAAGGTCAAACACGTAAATTCACAACAAATTGGTCAGGTCCATTTGAGGTAATACAGATTCTTTCGCCAGTTACAGTTAAAATCAAGCTACCAGATAGGGATATTGTTGTCCATAAAAATCGTCTTCGTGTGTACAGTTGGAATAGGAAACACATAGTGAACCCAGGTGAAAATACATCAACAGACAGAAAAGCAACACAACATGTGGGACAACCTAAGCAAATTCCAAAGACAGTAGCTCCACAAAGTTCAAGTCCATATTCATTGCGAAGTAAAGGCCCAGTTCAACCATCTCATACATCTCAAAAGCCAGCAGTAAGGTATAGTTTGAGACCTAGGAAGTAATCAATAGAATATATGTATTTCATGTTTCGTATCTGCTGTAACATCAAGTGTAGTTTTGTATTTTTGTATGGTTAGATTTTTGAGTTTAAGATATTTGAGTTGATGATGTTCATGTTTGTAACGTGTTGCAAAGAGACATGTGCGTATGGTGATTTTCAACCACCTAGCCTTGTCCCTTTGGAAGTTTGCATAAAACACGTTTACTGCGGTGAACAAAATGTTGTAGCCTCGTGGAGAGCAGTCGAGCAGAGCAGTTGAGCAAAGCAGCTGAGCAGTGCAGAGCGCGGGCAGCAACTGAAGGCGCCCCAGTCAGCGCTAGTAGAGGAGACTCAGAGTGGCACGTGTGTGTGTGTCCAAGTGAAGTGCAGTGCAGAAATTTACGTTGAGTATTAATCATGTTTTATTCAGTGATTTTATTGAGTATCTTGTTTCCTTTTGTTTATTTAGTCCATGTAAAGCCTCTTAGTAATGGTGTAGTATTTTCTAAGGAGAGTGATGTAATTGCTTCAGATAATTATTGGTCACTGGTAATAGATTATGATTTGGGAATTGTAAGAGATGAATGCACCAAGCTAGATAGCACATTCAGTACTCTTGATGAGCTTACTAAAGAAAATCTGTCGCATAACGATTCAGCTATAACTTCAGTTTCTTTGAATCTAAAAGTAATGTATTCTGCTTTACAGCAAGAATTTTACAATATTTTGGAAATTCTACCTCATAAGCCAAATAGAGTCAGAAGATCATATTTCGATCTTGGAGGAAAAATTTTGAAAACTGTATTTGGAACTTTAAATTCTGAAGATCTAGAGCATTTAGAGTCAAGGTTGAATAATTTGGAAGCTGTAGGGAATGATGTTAAACTTAGTCTTTCGTCACAGTTGATTTTGATTCAGCATATGGAGGAGTCCATTACAAATCATACACAAGCAATACAAGTATTAGCAGATGCCTTCATCTCACAGACTAGGGAAATTCAATCAGTAATAAGTAAGAATATGCATGAAGTAGAAATTGTACTAACGGTTTTGAATTTTCAGATTTTTAGTGTAAAAACTTTACAAGAGCTTATTTTTGGGTTAACAAATGTACGTATGGGAATTGGCTAGATTAAGAATTGCTCTATTACAAGGTTCTAGTGGGAAAGTTAGTGATATTTTGTTGAGCCCTAGAGTGTTTTTGAAATATTTACATTTGATACAGAATAAGTTAGATTCAAGTATGTTTATGATTGCACCTTGTACAGAGGAGAATTTAAGAGTGTATTACCAATTGTCTAAGGTAAATATTGTTTTAATGGGTAGTAATTTGAGGTTAGTTGTTAATGTTCCTATTGGTGCACATGATTCAGTTTTAGAGAGATATAGTATTCATACTTTTCCGATCTATTGGAGTGAAACAGGCAGATATGTAAGATGGGATATGAAAGATGTAATTTTATTGAGCAAAGATCATAAGTCATATGTGACACTTAATCAGAATGACATGCAGAAATGTGAATCTAATATTGTAGAAATATGTCCATTGATGACTTTGCATGATGTAAGTGTAAGTAGTTGTGAATCTGATATGTTCCTTTCAGAAAATTTTGTTGAGTCATGTCAAAGAGAAGTTGTGACCCTCACTAAATCATATTTTGCTAGAGTTCATGATAATTGGATATTTACCTTGTTAACACCTGGTACTGTTAGTGTCAATTGTATTCAATCTCAGCAGACAACTAAATTATCAGTAAGTGGTTCAGGAATGTTTGTAAACACTACAGGTTGTCAAATAATTGGAAATGATTTTAGAACACCAGCAATTAAGTCAGTTAAGAAGTCTTATGATTTGTCTTATCCGTTGTATTACTTACCAAGTTTAACTCATGAAATTTATCACAGTCCTAAATTAGTTGAGTTGAATTTGACTTATAGTAAGGAGGTTAAAGAAGAGATTGATAAGTATCTTAAAGCATCTAATGACACTATTAAATTCAGTAAGATTATTGCACATCTAGAGTCACAAATGAGTTCTAGAGATCAACATAAGATAACAGTTGTATCTGCCAGTGTTACATCTATTATTTGTATTTTAATTGTCTTGTTTTTGGGTATTTGGTTATGTAGACATTGTATGAATAAGATGATTCAGAATTATTTTGCTGCAAATGCAGCCACGCAATCTGTTAGCAGCATACGAGTAACTATTCCAGAGATTTCACATGATAGTGTTGCAGGAGCAACACGTGTTTCAAAGGCGGGGGAGTTGTAAGGGAACCAAATAAATCCCCGTAATATTGTAATAAAGCGAAGTGAATATACGCGTCTGGCAAGCTGCACAGCCGTGCGCTGTAATCCGAGTCGGTATGTGCTGAGATAAGCGCTCGCGCTGGCCGGCAGCTACACGCAGAGAGTCCGCCTCGGGAGTTTGTACGTAGCACATCTATGTAGGAGTGCGTCGCGATTTTACTGCCAACATTGTCGCTTTATACCCCATTTCGGCAACAGGAGTCTAAATTTAAGCTAGCGGGGGTATTGCTAACATATTGCGTGGTGCAGAAATTACGTTCCTGTATTTGTGTCACTGTCCGTGTGTAAATTAACGGCGAATAAACTGGAACTAATCTGTAATCTCTGTTTCCGTCAGCAATAAACCTTACTAAACCGTATCAGGCTACCAACACTCAAGCCAAAGAACTCTACGCAGCCTTCAATAAAAAACAGTAACATCTTTTATTATACAATAGTTGTTCCGGCAGCTATTGTCCGCGCAGTTGTCGATTCTGCGTCATCAACGATCGACTGGTGTCAGAGAAGGCCGTCGTCCTGACAAGAAGAACATCAAGAAGACGTTGCTATCGGTCAGGTTAGTGATCACACCTCCGATAGTCAACCAGTCACCAATCAATATCCACTCAGCCATCCAAAACGGGTCTCTGGCGTCATCTGCGGGACTCAAACCCTGCACCACACGCACATAAACAGAGACACACCACAGCAGCAGGTCTTAAGGAATTGAGAAAAAAAATCCGCTGCTAGGGATTAGGAATAGGAGGGTCGTAACCTCTATTCTGCAAGGTGATTTAGGCACAGGCTACCAGGTAAAAAGTTTTTCCAAACCTTATACAATATTAGGGTGAGAATAGAGCAAGTATGATCACCTTGTAAGAATTTAACTTAAGAGGATAGATAGTGATAGTGGTAAATGCAGGGAGTAGTATAGATAGATATGCAAGTTATGTTGTAAAGTATCAACTGAAGATGATGGTGAAGGAGGCAAAGCACACCAGGATTGGACTCAAGTCTCATGTAGGTCTTGTTCTGCGATGATTTGCTACAGTCGAACCACATTATGAGGCGGAAATTCTTCTTGGCATATGTATTAGTGCTATCTTGGGGGTAAGGACTGTGGACACTAGTGGTAGTTGAGGTTTCAGAAGGCATGGCTAGTAACTAAATAGAATGATTTGTTAGCTGAATCTGTAAGGGACTCCACTTCCATCTCTAATAGGGTTTGGATTGTGCTGTTTTGGGTTAGATGCTACTGGTGAGGGGATATAAATATTGAAAAGACATAATTACTCAAGAATCAGTTGAAGCTGATGAAACAATAAAAGACAGGATGCCAGCTAGGAAGCTGAAAAGTGATGCTGAAAATATCATAAAACCAGTTATAAGACTATTATTAGACAGCTATAAGACTATAATGAACAAAGTAAAAGTGATAAGCTACTTAACATAGATAACTAACCACAAATATCTGCAGGGGTAGAAGCTTGATTAAAGCAAGGATTGTTAGACAGTGAAGTTTTCCTAAATGAAGATGATAGTAGATTGTACTGTAGAGATAAAAGTGTAATTGGTGGAATGGTATTCATATTTGTTAGTAAGGACCATTATAGTGCACTTGTGTTCACAGATTGTAGCCATAGATTTCTGGAAGTGATAAAAAGAAAATAATAATAATAAAAAAAATCGTCGTGTTCCACATGGCCAAGATATACCTATCCCACAGACATTACATACGGACATAAATAATGACTTAGATACCGTGCAGGAGACGGATGATGCTGATTTTGAAGTAGAGGATGTTTATTGTGTCATCAAACACAACATTAAGACTACTCCAGATGCTATAAATAAATGTTGAAGTTGATTAAATGTTAATAAAGAACGTCAATCCAACAGTCTTTCTACAGTTTAATGCCGTACGCGTTTCGCCTCTCATCGAGGCATCATCAGCAACGAATTATTTATATTAGTACTATTAGGATTTGTAGCCGCACATATCTGCTTTTACCCCAAAGCATGTACCGGTTAAAGCCATTTGTTGAATGTGGGCAGCTAGATGCAAACATTACTTTTACCCCAAAGCATGATTCAGTTAAAGCTTACGATCACCTTGAAAATTCTTTCAAACCGAATAGCCGAATCCAGTAATACACCCTGAGTTCAACAAAGCAGTCAAAGACTTTTATCAACATATAATCACCTGAGCGGAGCATTATGAAAAATTAATTATTCCAAGCGAACAGTGAAAAATAATTAAGATTTTTAATGTACGAAAATACTAGGCCAGTATGAAATATCCAACGTAGAACTGGAAGAAGTTCAAATCTGATGTTACAGATGAATGCTGAAAATTAGCTAGATAGGTTATGTCACTAATGCTGAAGTATTTAGAAGGGTTTCCAAGCAGTGAAGTTTCTGGAAGTGCTTACAGAAGTGAAGAGACAGGATAATAGGCCATATTTTTCGACACAATGATTTGCTTAAACTAATTGTTGTAGGAAATATAGAAGAATGAAACAACGGAGGAAGAAGATGATTAACGCAATATGAGCCAAATTATGAATTGCATTACATGTAGCAGCTATGCAGAGAAGCGGCATACCGGAAGAATTTCTACAAACCAGTTTTCTGATTGATAAATAAGAAAAGAAAAAGAAGAACAAAAGTAACTACCTTCTAAGGCTGTAAGGTATCTCACAGCACCTTTCAACGGTATTCTCTGCACATGGGTATTTTTCATGAGAGTGGAAACATTCATAGATATCAATAAATCAAACAAACCAGCATCCTTATTATATATAGACCAATAAGTTTATTCCCTATATTATCAAAACTTCTAGAAATGGTAGTAACATAAGTGACTAACTACCTTCCTTGATGCTACTAGAATCATCCCGCCTCATGAATTGGGCTTTCACCCACTGCACTCAATATCACACCAAATACTATGCCTGCTTGAAGACGTGACAATAGGATCTGAACTTAATACCGTGACTGCTAGTACTATGACTGCTTTCCTCTATGTTGACCAGGCATTTGATAAAGTATTGCTAATAAATGACAGTTATTGCCTGTTTTATTCATGAGTTTACAGTTATGAGTTCACAGAATAATTAAATTATATTCACTATAAAAATGTCTATAGTGGGTCTAAATCTAATATGGGGTACATAATTTTAAATGCGGCTCGCAGTGTTATGATGCATTTCCAAAGTGGTCCGTAAGATCATTTGGGTTGGCCATCCCTGCTCTATAAACTTAGATATACGGAAATGCTACTATATTTGTATAAAATCTTACAAAGCTTTCTGCAGAAACGAACTTTCAGTGTAAGAATGGGCACAAAAATAACTGCGAGTAATATTAGGAGTCCCACAGTAGTCTTAGATTATTCAATATATATATTTTGAATATACCGACGATTCCAAACAACTAAATGTATTGTACAATGATGACACAGTCATATGCACATCACATACCGACATCCATGTCGCCCTGTAAGGGGACCAGAAATACTTGTAATATTTTATTCAGAGATGTGACTTATTTGAAATACAGATACAAGATACAAAATACGTATTTTCATCTTGTATCTGAAATATTTCTTAATCTTTATTTTGCATCTTGTGTTTAGATACTTTTTCTTGGTATCTTTGTATTTAGGAAATACTAAATACTATTTACGCTTTTTTTTACGTTACGGCATCATAAAGATAAAGACGACAACGAAACGCAGTCGTAAAATTCATTAATACCAAAGGACAATTATGCCTGGTCTAGTTACCTTTGCCTGCCTTCATTGTGGTGAACTATGAAAACTATAAACAAACACCTGCCCAGCTGTGTATTGTCTCTTGTCTTTTCTCTGTGCAGGGGCGTCTCACTGCTCAGGGGGGCCCCAACCACTGTTCAGGGGACCCCTAAGCACAACTCAAAGGCCTCATCCTCAGGTCAGGGGCCCCTACCAGCAACACAAAGCAAAAAAAGGTCGCCCATCTGGCCTGAGGGCCCAAAATATTTTATTTTTTTTGCACCGGGGCCCTTGTTGACCTAGCTACGCCACTGTCTCTGTGTCAAGTCTTATCGTGTCAAATTATGTTTGGTGCTACGAAGTAAAATTATTAATATTATTATTATCCTGATTGAAACACAGAAAATTAATCGATTTGAAAAAAAAACCAGAAGCTTTAAAGAGCAATGGAGAGCACAAAAGAAAAAACGAATCTTGTTATATGTTTTTAGAGGACTCCGATTCCTCTATTGCTAATGCCACTAGTGGCGACAGCACAGAATCAACTGGCAGCGTCGCTGATTTAGAAATACTTCAATACTTAAGTAATTAGGACAACATCCTAGAAATATTAAATGTTTTTCTAACAATAAAAAAATATACTTTTAAACTATAGGACATAATTGTAGAGTTCCGCCCCTGTGCAGCGAATGACGAACAAACATGTTTCAAAAAAAAAAAAAAATGACATAAAAAGTATTTTATCTTGAAAAACTATTTGAAAAATACGTATTTTGTATTTCAATTACCATTTCCAAAAGTATCTTGTATCTGATATCTCAAATCCATTACTTAAAAGTAGTATTTCGTATCTTGTATTTCAGATACTTTTTGTGAGGTATCTTTTACATCTCTGATTTTATAGTAGCGTTCGTGAATATTGTTCTGTGGCGCGGTATAAGCTGAGTGCGTGCGATCTTTGCGGTTCTCATGGCGAGAGCGCATGTACTCGCCTTACCAGCACAACAGTAGCTGGGTGGAGGCATTACTGTACATGCATGGATTAAGCGCGCACTTCCAGTCTTAGCACTTTTACCCATTGCGGCAAAAACTAACAGGACTAGCAGGAGTAATGTCTAACAAACTGCGTGGACAGGAGATACAGTTCTGTGCGTTTATGTTTGTGAACTAAGGTATAGGGCAGACCTAAAATAAACCTGAACTGTAACGTGTAGCAACTGTTGTTATCTATAGCTACGTCTATATTCTGCAATTCACAAATATTGTGGGTGGCAGAGGGAGCTAAGCACCCGCACCAATCCTAATTCAGTTCATTCCAGTCCCGAACAGGAAGAGGGAAGAAAGAATACATAAAAGAATGAGTATGGAATCCTATTTCTCTAATCTTATCCCTCCTGTCATTGCGACCTAAATACATTGGCGAAAGAAGTATTTCATTGCACTCGTTAATTAAAGTAATTTCGCATATTCCCCAATAAATTGAGCCGAAAACGACGTCGTCTGTCTGCCAAACAATCCCAGCCCAATGATTGCATCAATTCTGTGACACTTTCGTAAGGAATCCCGCAATTCCTTTCTATCTATATCAGACCATACCATTCAGGTCACGAAGAGCTTATTATAACCCACGTTTCATAGATATAACACCTTCAAAGAACTGTTTGGCTGCCTCAGTATCTTATTCTCCTATGCATTTGGATAATTCTAGTTTATCTAAAGAATATTTGTTGTCAGATACAAGAAAACCGTCATCCTTAAGTAAAGCAGAAACATCAAGAAAGAAGAAGTCGATATCGGCAAGGTTAGTTGGCAATCAATCAATAACCACTCTGCCAGACGACGTACTCAGGTGTCATCTGCAGGACTCAAAACACCCATCACACATACTTGCTCTCTATTATAGCATATAACCACATTCAATAAGCAATAATACAACAAACCGAAAGACTAAATCACTAGCGCATATCCCTAAAACCCTGCAAATGTCAGACAAAAATTTGCACACTTGGACGACTACTAAGCACGTCGGATGTAGACATCACGGGAAACAACATACCATGGAATTCACATGATAAAACAGTAGAATAGCTTGATGTTGACCTTGGTAGGTGGTTAATGCAGAACGTAAACATTAATAATAAGCCTATGACCCCTTTCACACATGACGGTTTTGGACGTACGATAGAAAAACGTTTGTCCATATACCTGTAGTGGCCGGAATAAGGGCATGAGACCTTTCCTACAACATCTCAGCGTGTTTTTCAACAACCGTTCACTGCCACTGCAATAGGCGGCCACAGGATGGCGAAAATGCCATTGTGTGAAGTCAATGTCCTACGTGAACAAATGCAGGCTTTAGCACGCATCGAATATATGCCGTGCATCCTACTACCGCTGACGTTCAAGTATGACTGAAAATTTTGATAGTGAATAAATGATTGTGTAATGACTTCTGCTGTGGGATAAAAATATCGAAAATTTCATATTTGTCTGGAACTAAAACCAGGTGTAACGTTGTTAATGGTTCTATATAAATAATAATAAGAGACATAACTATGAACAATGAAGATAAGCCATTAATGTATTTTGTAACTTTTTATTTTTTTTTACTATTCATTTGTAAGCAGCTCATATAGTTTTCTAATTAACTCAAAGATTAAAATCAACAAGTTTAAAATTTGCATAGCTCTTGTTATATAATTTGTAAAAGGAAGCAATTAACATTATAAAAATATAATCATTCTTTAACTCGTCAAAATACGTGAAAAATATATTTGTTTCTTTTCTTATTTAATTGATAGGAAACAATTACGTTTTAATCTTGATCTAGAACTATGAATTAATCATAATGCAATCATTTTTGACTTTTTATTGCAGCACATTGTGATAAAGACGTCAAGACGTCTACTGAGTTCCATCTACGGTATAGTATACTCGTAGTCTTGTATGAAACCACTCCAGGAATGTTACGGAAAACATTGTCCCGCCAAAATCTTCGCTGTCAAAGCTGTCTAGACAAATTGTATTTAGTATTAAACAAAAAAACAAAATCATCATTCAAAACAGAGCGCTGCTTATTAATTAACAATAATATTATGACTGTTAATAACGTATGCTTGAGTGACGCGGGGATGTGCTAGTCGCAGCTAGACACATGGAGTACAAATATTTCAAAACAAAGTACTCCAATTATCTTCGAAGGTACAATCAGTTACACAGAGAACTAAATGTCGTTTACCAGGTATGCCAAAACAAAGAAAAAAAAATTATCAAGCGAATTAATGGAATACCTGTTATGCAACTCTGTGAACTAGTAAATAGAACGGTACAAACTAAGTTTTTTTAACATCTTTTTCTATCATACAGTGATTCTGAAGAAGAAGTGAACTATTAATTAAGTCAAATATACAGTGACTCTCCAAATAATTTATCTCATATGGCACCTATCTTCTATTTGTAAGAATAGGCATCCGACGGTCAGCCGACCTGTGCAGACGTCTTGACACCTGATGAAGACGACGCAGCTTGTCGTCGAAATATCGTGTTTTCAAAACACTATCCGGCGGTACACCCGTGAAGACTTCATTTCTATCTTCTATTTGTTGCTTCATTTGTTAACTGCATCTGCATTACACGTAAGAAAATAAGACTCCCCTCACTGCTTAAAACTAAGTGTGTGATATGAATAACAGTTTTTAAATCAATCCCATTGTAACTTTTTATTATTGTGATATTGTATTGTGTTGTATTATTGTATTAATACCGATAATATTGTTTTTATAATAGTCACAAACTGCTTGTTTTATCCCTAATGTTCTGCAGTCACCGAGGAAACCCGAGGATCACTGCCATGTACTACTTCTACCTTTTAATATTATAATACTGTTAAAAAAACGAGGATGTTTACTGAGTGAAATAAAACGTGCAAATGAAAATATTTATACAGTATTATAAACCATATGCACAGAAGAAGAACGTTTAATATAACTCTTATCAGATTTATTTAGTTTCTTTTTAAGTACCTATAAAAAAAAATGCATGTTCTAAAGAGCGAAATGTAGTGGAGGTTTAATGTTTTATGTGTAACAATTATAACATTATAAAATTTACATCAAAAAATTAATACCAGAACTTCATAAAACTCAATTATTCCGGGTTCTTCATTCTGATGCTGTTCATTATACACAGGGCGACCAGCGCACTGATGATGTTCTCTGTTCCGAATCAAAGAAAGAACTGGTAAGATTTGTATGTATCATAACAACGAATTTATATCTTTTTGAGTATTAACTTTATAGAGGTTACAGTTTGATCGCAAATTTACTTCTAGAAGTCGCAAACAAACTCAGCTAGCCAACCGTTTCTAAAATATTTGTGCCTACCGTTAACAATGAATCTGGATATTTGTTCATAATAGTGCAACTGAAAATTATCATTTACCATGGTATATTGTATGGCTAGTGCATTTAACATGAAAATTAAAACATTTTTAAAAGCACGTTAGTTTAACACATGTTAATAAGAGAACGACTTTAGCATTATAAGTTTTATGGGATCACATTCCCTCCTTCCAAACAAGTTCCCGCTCTTTTCCTACACCTTCTAATACCAATTCATAGTACATAATTAGTTCTTTATGGAATGCAGTCTATTGAACGTTAATACCTGTTAATGCTTCATATGAAAATGGTTTATCTCTTTTGTCTCATATTTATGTATATCAATGTTTCCTTGTACCATTTTACTTAGTTACCTTGGTCACACATTATTTTCAGTCGAAAAATGAATCTTAATAAGTCTCTTATTAGTTTTTCAGTCTATAGATACCACAATATTTTAAATATAATAGATTTCGATGTTTTTTTTTTTTTAAATTTAACACTGCTCTATTGCCCTGTTTGACTTTTAAAAATTAAATTTGTTATCAATAATTATTTCTAAATAATTATAGGGTTGAACCAAATTTATTTTCTAATTCCATTTGTTCCCATTACCATATATTTCGTTTTAGACACATTTCAACTTAACTGTTAGTGGTTAATCATTTATTAACCACTTTTAGCTCATTATTTAATATCTTCACTATATAATCAAAATGTCATTTTCAAAGTAAAACTGTAACCAGGAAACTTTCTGAATGTATACAATTTAAAAAAAAAGAATGAGTCGGTGATACTATTAATAAGCTGCAAAGAAGGAATAACTGTTTCCTTTCTTTTCATTTTTTTAACTGTTTTTATGTGTCTCTATCTGTATTTTGATTAATTGGATTCACCAAAAAAGAACTATTGGCTGGATTTCTACGGGGTTTTATTTAATTCACAGTCTATGGTCTCATGGGTAAAATGGGACATATCTCATTTTGATGTGGCGACAGAAAATTAGAAATTTAAAAATTAATGTCAGTTTTTTATTGAAGGCGATTCGTCTAAAATCAACTACTGTACTTGGATTTTGAGTGGGTTTCGTTTAATGTAAATGTAATTGATTCTCGAGGAAAAAATAGAATATGTTAGATTTTGATAGAATGTCGAAAGGCTGATATATTGTTTTTATATAATGTCTGTTTTCGTTTGAACAATATTCAATCAAACAGTAGTGTTTGGATTTTGATGACCTTTCGATTAATATACAGCGTGTGGTTCCGCGGATGGATTATGGATTGAAAACATGAGAAATTTAGAATTATTTTTCGCTGAACATGATTGATGCAAAAACTGCTAGTCAAATCATGGGGGTTTGATTAATGTATATCCTGTGATCCGGCGGGTAAATTAGGGAAGGATTAATTTTTATGTGACGTCGAAGAAATGAGAATCTACTTTTTTGATATAACTGTAACTAGGAAGAAGTCTGCACATTTGAGATATATTTTATAAAATGAGATGGTGGTTTTCGCTAAAGAGAAGGAATCAATATTTTTTTTTGGAGTCTTATGTCCTTCCGTCTACTGTTCGGACTTTGACGGGGTTTCATTTAAGGTACACTCCATGGTCGAAAAAAATGAGTTTTTTTTTATGCAGTCCTTGTTTTTCGTTGAAAGTGATTCACACAAAAGCTCTTGGTCGGAATCTGATGATATTTCGATTAATGTCGTATGACTATTCGTTGCATCGATAAAATAGGGTATGTTATAGTTTGATGCGACACCCTGAAGTGAAAGGTTGAGGATAATTCTTCGTTGAACCTGATTCGCGCAAAAACTACTGGTCGGATATTTGTGGGATTTTGATTAATTTACAACACATACTGATGGTTATGTTTCATATTGATGTAACGTAAGAAAACTACGAAATTTACCAAATAAGTACCATTTTTGATTGAATTCGATACACAAAATTACTGGTTGGATTTTTATGGGGTTTATATTAACATTCAGCCCGTAGTGACATGTACAAAGTAGGGTACGTTTTTTTTATGTGATTTCGGAAAAAATGTTTTTTTTTTATTAGTATACACTTTCGTTGAGTTCTAGTCACTGTATCATCCTAGGTAAAACAGAATATATTTAATTTGTATTTGAGGTTGAAGAATTAAAATTTAGAAGGCTATTTCGTTGAATACGAACTTGCAGAAACTAATTTTCGGATTTTTATGGATATTCGATTAATGTATAGCCAAATGTAAAATAGTAAATTCTTAATTTTGATGTGATTTTGTAAAGCTGATAAATTTTGGATAATTCTTCAGTGAATACTATTTACGAAAAAAACTATTTGTAGATTTTTGAATGGGGTTGGATTTCTATATAGTTTAAGTTGAAGTATTAAAATGAAAACTGGTGTATGTACCAGTGTTTACAAGCTCAAGAAGTGAAATTTCTATGGGCCATATATACTTTTTTCTGTGTGTTTCGTTTCTTACTAAGGCAGTGATCAGAGAATGTAATGAAACCATATGTATGGAACGAATATAAATAAACAAAAAGAAACTAATAAAAAATAATTTAAAAAACTGATGCGTGTATCAGTGTGTATTAATGGCGACTCCTCCGAATGTAAATATGCCGTATTAAAGCAATTTAAGGTTTAAAATTTTTGATAAAGTTTACGTAAACACATGAAACACATATATTCACACTTATACACACTTGGATAGAAAACTTAATGCATAACGTGAACTAATCTAAAGCGATGTAGCGAATACTCTCCGTTCAATATGACCTTAAGTGACAGTGGACGCTATTGAAGCTGCCTTCATCAAAGTATCATATTCGTTAACACCGCAAACGCAAATCGTTGTGACGAATGTTCATTTAATGTGTAAAGATGGTACATTTTTTCCTATCTTGCGCAAAAAAAAGTTTACCTTCAAAAAAGTCAGTAAATAAGTGTCCATTTAAAGGTAAGTTACTTCTTGCAGTTGAAATGTTTATCGCGAATCTAGCGCATTCACAATAACTGGCGGCTGCGCAGCGCAAATAAAAACGCATTATATCCGGAAAGCTGGTGGGCAAAATACCGGACTTCTTCGTTCGCGATGCGCATAAATACCGGAATTATTAGTGCACCGTGGGGCCCAAGCAGTCACGGCAAGTACTTTGGGATTTCCATGTCTCAACGACGTCATGAGAACGGTATACGACCACCAGCACCTAGAGGAGAAGGCCTGGCCTCTCAGTTCGTGACGTCACGCAAGTCAGGCATGAGCTCCTGTCAGACGCGACAGAAGAGTATGAGCGAAATATTATAGTAATTATTTTTCTGTTGTGCTACAAAGACTTCGTTTTAGCTTTTTACCTCAAAATATAATAGGTAGGCATTATTTCACATTAAAAAAAAAAATAGAAACAAAAGTGTTTGAAAAATATTATTATAACTTCCGACAAATTTTGCAGTGATTCAACGTTCTTATTCATCTGAAAATAAATTGGTCAAGAATTAACAGACATTTTAGCCTAATGAACGAATCTTTTGCTATTTCCGGTAAAGACAATGTCAGAGATATTTCTTTTCAATCAGAAAAAATTATCGGTATTTATTGATAAAGACAATTTCAGTGATATTTCTTTTTCATTAGAAAAATTGATCGTGAGTTTGTTTTCCCCTTGCAAATGCTGTCGAAAAATCAGTATCTTGGTTTTTTCATCAGCCTGCACTTTAACAGGCATGTAGATAATATATATTTAATTTGATGAGATAACCAATTTTACCAAATACAATAGCTAACATCGGTTTTTTAAAATGATAATAATAATATTTAACAAGTAGGATTTTTTCAAATTTTACACACAGTAAGAATAAAGAAGTGAGTTTGGCTTAGTCTTTTATGGAAGTGCAGCATTAATTAGCAAGAATTTCACAATTACTCACAGATGCATTATATCACATAAGCACATTGCAGAGTAAAAATAACTGATAAACAGCAAATCCATTTAAGTCATTTAAATCAAATAAATTAAAGTGGATCATATATATCTTTTAGAAAACTGGTTTTAGAATTTTTCGTAGTCTGATTTTTCTTATGATACTGAAGAGTAACTATCATTCTTTTTTCCAGTCATTCAACAGAGTACAGATACTGACAAAATCACAGAACACTGTCCTTCGAATAGCCTCTTTCAGATCCAGAATCACTGAGAATAAAAGCAGCCCTTTTAAATTTTAAGAGTTGCCCAGACCTCTCTCAAATGAAAACTTTTAAAATACTTGTTTTTATCACAATGAATTAATTTATAAACTTTAACGTAATTAAAATTTCTCATATTTATTGAATCCGTGAGGAAATATTAGTGTTTTGTCACTCTAAATAGGCATAGCTTCTCATAACTAATGCAGATTTAAAACATAATTCACATTTAAATCTTTTTAGCACTACATGGTCACAGTATTCAACAAAGTAAGCCAAAACAATTAGGAGGGAGTTAATCTGCTGGAAATTATAATTATTATACACTGAAAATGTCACAGGCCACACAGAAGAACTTTCAGTGCATTTCTTGCCCCATATAATCTAATACTTTTTTATTCAAGTTCTTCTCTTGAAACTTTTACAGTCAAAGTCTCTGCAAAGTGTATCTGAGCAGTTTGTAAGTAGTGCTGAATTTAATTGTTGCCTCTAGTTGTGTCTGGATGCTGATATCCATCCTATCACTGTAAATTGTCAATTTACAAAATATAGTTGAAAACCTGCCATTAAGAGATAATTGTATCAGTTATAAATATTCTAAAGAAAACCCGATTAATCCAGTAGCTGAAAATGTTGCTACTATTTGAAATGTAGTTCTGATGCATATAAGGCGTGTGAGTTTTGTTTGATTTTGTAGTGGCAATAATAGATAGAGGTTAGGTTGAAATGCAGCCTGGACCAGAATGACCTTCCTACACCATAAGATACGAGGAGTTTGGTTATTATCAGTAAATAAGCTGCTAGTGACTAGGTGTATCACGATGTAAACTACTTTCGAATATTAACGAACTAGTCAAACAACTTCTAAAATTTAATACAAATGAACAGCGTTATAGAAATGTATTCACGTTTATAAACTGACGGGCCACTAATGTTATAGTTAATTAACAATAAAAATACAAGACAAAAGAAACATGTAATTTTTAAAGCAGAATGAAACTTACTTTGGAACAAACTGTGGTGTAAAGTTTCTGTGCATTGCAAATATACCTCGCCGGCGTAATGCACACTCTTTAGCAGATTGAAATAACCCAGTTTTCGGTCCCTTTGGATAATATCCATTGCATCTAAGAATGCAGCATGTGTATACCATTTCTGCAGCATAACAATTTACTAATATCTATCGTAGAAAACAGTAAACTGCGAAAAAAAACGACTCACACTTCGCATGCAGAAAGCTAAGCAAATGGCTGCCTGTCAACGGACTGGCCTAACTAATGTGACGTCAGAACGGTTTTGTGACGTAGCCACCAGGCCTGTATGTAGATTGGTGATGATACGACATTGTGTCTAACAGTGTACTTGTTTATAGCACCACGTCAGCTTATTATCATTGCCAAACACAATATAACAACCCACAGCTCATATAAGGTGAGGTGAACTAACCTATTCTAACCTTACCTCTAACCTACTATAACAAACAATTTACCATTGTGTATTAAACTGAGTTTAACATAAGTTTCGCTTACCAACTGAAGGTAGCAGTTTTGCCTATGCCTTGCTATTGCGGTGTTGGCTTCTGTATACTGTCAACACCTTTGATCGACATTTTTGAGTTGTAAGATGCCAATATCTATATGCATTATTCTTTGCACATCCTCATGATGGTAAAGTGACGTGTGTGGTGAGGGATTCTGAAGGACTTTCTGGAGACTGCCCTGATGGCAGAAACTTTTTTTTGTACATATAGCACACATTCTGCAATCCACGCACATAACATGGCTAGTATTGTGATACATGCATGGGGCAATTGATATGTTGACCATTGACTTCATTGATGGAGAAAATTTAACTTTTTACCAATTTTTGTTATATTTGACCAGTTTTCATGGTTTTTTTACCTATTTTGTATATTTTAACAATTATTTAATGAAATTCATGGAAAGTGGCACAAACTAACGTATATACAACACAGTCAATTTTTGTTATATTTGATCAGTTTTCAAGAGTTTTTTATTTATTTTGTGCATTTTCACATTTTATAAAAATAAAATTCGTGGAAAGTGACATATACTATCTTATATGCAACACAATTTGTATCTTATCGATGCTGGTGTCTATTAAGACTCGGGCTTAAGACTAGTATGTAACTGATGATGCAATAAGCCACTACAAGAACTCATGAAAAATAACTCCATTAAGGGAGTTTTAATGGATGGTGGGTGAAATGAAACAAAGTGAATAATGTACAATGTGTTTTTTATTCACACTTTTCACATGCATGTTATATCACAAACATTATACCCAGGTTCATAATTCTTATTTACTATATTGTTAACATCATGCAATATGGGTTAATTTTTATATACAATTATTTCGTGTCTAAGTATAGTGTATAGTCCAATGATGAACTGCGGTTGTATGCCACTTGAGTCACATCCAGATTTTAAGTTTTTTTTCCCCATAGTTTCCTGAATTCACTCCAGGCGAATGCCCACTACACGCCTTGTCAAAATAGAAACAGAATGAGGATCTGACTGTTAACTCAAGAAATTCTGAAACATCTGTCAATATTTGTGAGGCCGAGCATATTTTCATGAACCTTGACACTGGTGTGTGCGTGTATAAGTTGTCAATATTCTTTAAGTCCTAAAAGGTTTATACTTTCGACTTTTGTGCTTGGCACCTTTCCTAGCTTGTTCTTGAGTGGTTACTTTAGATACGACAATATACTATGCATCTATAACCGCTGTTTTTGCAGAAAGTATGTATTCTTCCATTTTTACCCATGTCAATCGATGACTTCTTTCGTGGAAAGAATATTAGATAAAATGACCTCGACAGTTCTGTGCTTTCAAACAAACAGGAAATGTAACACTGAAAATAGTGCAGTTGAGTTTGAACACTGCCCCTGCCTTGACATTAGAAAGATACATTTTACACTTACAACTGCTGACCGCAATCCGTAAGCCGAAATGAGCTACTTAGTTTGACTGTAGCGAATCGAGCGGCAAATCCGCTACATACGGTGGGTTCTATCAACGAGACTGCCGTCGGTTCAGTTTCAACCGGCGTATGCATCATTATGTTGATAGACAACTAGCGGTTTAATTTACTTCTACAGTTAGCTAGACTGGTCGAAGCAGGTAATGCACCTGTTACTCGCTGCCTGAGACAAGAAACAAGGTTATAGCTAAGCAACTGTCCGTTTGCTAGTGCGGCTTAACTAGACAAGTTACTTGATGGAGGAAACGACTCACTATTGAATGCTAATACTTTAATTCTTAACTAATGACAAGGTATTCTTGAAGGAAAACACACCTATCCAGTAAACTCTATAATTTATTCTATCACTTGATGGAAACATACGACATTACATAGATCACACAATAAGACTGAAATCATGACGGCACAAAACATTTACTTATACTCCGTTCTAGGCACATGTAACCTTTTGCGATGATCTAACAGTTACACAAGACCTATCCCTTGAAATGAGTGACTTGAATAACTGACTATAAATCTTTAAGCAACAAGCGTAGGAATATCAGATGGTTCGGTGTTACCTTTAATTCTTGTAGGTGTTTCTTGAGTCGAAGATGGTGGTAGACTCTCCGTTCAACTAGGTACAGAGCGTCGTCTGCTAGCATTAGCGGTGGAGGGGGCATCTCGCCCTATAATTGGCTAGACCATTCACGTGGTTACTCTTAAGGTTCATAAGTGGCTTTCAGCGGTTCAACACGTACCACAGGGTGGGGACGGTAAATCTCACACACTCAGTGCTTACGAAAGGAAAACTTGCCACCCACGCATTTCTCATGCTACGCGAGTGAAACTTTCAGCTCTCAACCTTGAATCTCGGGTGATGTTACAACTCGACTCTGATAACAAAGCTTGCTTCCTGTCCGGCGACTGGGAACCTAGCTCGCTCGCCGAGGCCCACAGCTCAATAAAGACGAATGAAATCTAATAAATATTCCTGTCCTCTCTGATTGATATTCCAAATTTAGCGCCATCGCTACATGACAAGATCTCAGAAATCATCCTATCACTTCACATTTCATGTAGTACTCGAGAACAACCCGTTTATAAATAGTAATTATTATTCACGTACCACGCTAAACTAAAACCTGATGTGAGATAACTTTTTGGAAAGAACTGTGTAAGCCGGATGTATAAATATACAAATGAAACAAATTTAGCACTCACTTGAAAATCGAACAAATAGCAACTCGTAGCTGTTCAAAGTAATGTAAAGTACGTATAATATCTTCGCTGTTATGAAATCCTAAGGACCGAACGTGGTGGGTGAACGGTTAACGTTCTGGCCGCGCATTCGGGGGACGCGGGTTCGAATCCCCGTCCGTGTATCCAGATTTTGGTTTTCCATGGTTTCCTGAAATCACTCCAGGAGAATGCCGTGATGCTCAAAAGGCAATGGCCGTATTCTTTCTCGTTCAATGTGTCCACGTATCGCGCAAAACTAAACTCACCGAATTCTAGTAAACTACCTTTGGAGGGGGGACGTTAAACCTTTTGATATCTTTCGGAAGATTAGGCCTGAATGGGCCGACACCAGGTTTCGTAATTTCCATTTTTCAACATGCAGAATTCCTTCCCGCTTTATTAAACCGACTGGGGTTTTGAACCATTGACCACAATTTACGAAAATATGCTAATTATCTCAGTAGTTACGATGAATTAGCGAATAATTAGTATTTTAAGATCGCATGTTTGGAAGAGTAAGACTGAATGGGCCAGCACCAAGTTTCTCTCTCTCCCTTCTTCGTCTCTCATTATATTTAATAATAATAATAATAATTCGATGGTAGGACGGGGAATACGAACTCAAGTCCTCCCGAATGCGTGGCAAGTAGAGGGGAAGCTGAATATTTGTTATGCTAAGGGTGCGTCCATAAACCACGTAACTCCATTTTGGACTCCTCTTAACTCTCCATCCGCGCCCAGTGGCTTTTGCGTCTACCCGAACCTTGTGGGTGGGGACGTTAAGCCTGTTCGGTATCTTTCGGAAGAGTAGGCCCTTCTTTATCTTGCAGAATTCCTACCCGTTTTATTAAAACCGTGTGGTTTTGAACCGTTCGCCACACTATACGAAAATATGATAATTATTTCAATATTTACTACGAATTTGTGAATAATTACTGTTTTAATACCGCTGTACAGAAAAATGGTCATGTAACTGACGGAAATTGTCTGGGCATCAGCCGCAGGCTTAGTTCCTGTTGCGACGCTTCTTTTATACTGATATTAGAGGCCTGCACCCCAGCGACCTCCAGTCCGCAATCGAGATAATGACGGAAATTTTCACCCCAGCGACCTCCAGTCCGCAATCGAGATAATGACGGAAATTTTCTTGAGTAGCGGAGTTTGGACTACAGGTACATAATGGCAGACACTTGGGTACATGATTTGGGGTGAGTAATAACAGCGACGGTGGACGACCTCCAGTACGCAGACGGAAATTGTCCGCAGGAAGTGGGATGGGTAAATAACAGGGCGGCGTCTAATCGCCTCTAATCGGAGGGCAGGGCCGCACAGTCGGCGGGCGCCTAATTATAGGGGCAGCGGCCGCAGGGGAGCGGGGCGGGTTACCTAATTAGGGTGGGGACAGAAGCGGCGTAACCTCCCTACTATTGTGCATTCTGATGGACTTGGGCAATTCCAGCAGGACAATGCGACCACCCACTCGTCCAGAATTGCTACAGAGTGGCTCCTGGAACACTCTCCTGAGCTTAAGCACCTCCGCCGGCCAACAAATTCCCAAGTCATGAACATTATTGAGCATATCTGGCATACCTTGCAACGTGCCGTTCTGAAGAGATCTCCAACTACACGTACTATAACGGTTTTATGAACAGCCCTGCAGAATGCATGGTGTCAATTCCCTTCAGACATTAGTCGAGTCTATGCCACGTCGTGTTGCGTCACTTCTGCATGCTCGCGGGGACACTATACGATATTAGGCAGGGGCAGTTGTTTCTTTGGCTCTTCAGTGTATATATTTATATGTGTATGTGTGTGTGTGTGTGTGTGTGTGTGTGTGTGTGTGTGTGTGTGTGTGTGTGTGTGTGTGTGTGTGTGTGTGTGTGTGTGTGGGTGGGTGTGTGTGTGTGTGTGAGCTCATTTTGGCTATATAGGATTACATTAGTGCCATTGTTTGGCTTGAATTTTGATTTGGATGCTTACACTTCCGTGTTAATACTACCTTACAGCTTAACGTGGAATCCGAACCATGGAATCATTCTGGCGTAATTCATATTACACAGCAAGTTCTTCCAGAGGAGGAGGACGAGTTAAGGGCTTACGAAAATCCCCGTCCTGACAGGTAACGAACCGTGACCATTGTGCCACCAGGTCGCTGAATTATACGTATTATTTTTTAATTAACCGACTTCAAAAAAAGGAAGAGGTTCTCAATTCGTCTGTATTTTTTTTTTTTTTTTTTTTTTTTTTTGTGTGTATGTTCAGCGATATCTTCTCGAATTTTGAACCGATTTAGATGAAATTTTTTCAGTGGATAGTGTATACCTCCAAAGTGGTCCCACATGAATTTCATTGAGAAACCACCCCTTCTACCCCCTTCCACCCCATAAATTTGATAAAAATCCACATTTTTTATTCGATCTCGATGAAACTTTGGACATATATAGCCAAAAATAAAGAGAAAAATACTGTCAACTTTTGGTTTAAAAAAACTGAACCCCTCTCCCGCTACCCACACCCCTAATTTTTGCCAATTTTCTTTATTCAAAGCTACAGTCGACACCATTTAACTGATCTCCATTAAAGTTGGCAGTTACATGTAGTTTTTCACGGAGAAGGTTTCTGACCAAAAAAAATTAAATAAATAAATAAAAAACCACCCCTCTCCGATTTACTCCCCTTAATTTTATAGAAACCTACATTTCTTACCTGATTTTTATTGAACTTTGCCCATGTATACTTTAAAACAAAGAGAAAAAACCTGTCAACATTTGGTCTGCCAAAGCTCAACCCCCCTCCCTCCTTCCACCCCTTTAATTATTGTCAATGTTGTTCATAAAAAGGTACACTCGACACCCTTTGACCGATTATCATCAAAGTTGGCATATGCATGTAATTTTTCATGGAGAATCTGACAAAAAAATAAATAAATAAAAAACCACCCCACTCCCCTTTATACCCCTTAATTTTTATAAAAATCCACATTTTTATCCGATTTCGATTAAAATTTGGACATGTATAGTCAAAAATAAAAATACTGTCACCTTTTGGTTTGAAAAAACTGAAGCCCTATCCCCCTATCCACCCCCTAAATTTTTACCAATGTTCTTTATACAAAGCTATAGTCGACACCATTTAACTGGTCTCCATTAAAGTTGGCATATACATGTAATTTTTCATGGAGAATATTTCTGACCAAAAAAATTTAAATAAATAAATAAAAAACTACCCCATGTCTCCCTTTACACCCCTTAATTTTATAGAAATCTACTTTTCTTACCTGATTTTTATTGAACTTTGCCCATGTATACTTTAAAACAAAGAGAAAAATCCTGTCAACATTTGGTTTGCCAAAGCTCAACCCCTTTCCATCTTCAACCCCATTAACTTTTGTCAATGTTCTTTATTAAAAGCTACAGTCGCGATAGTTTGACCGATTACCATGAAAGTGGGTGCTTATATGTATTTTTTCACGAAGAAGGTGTCTGACCAAAAGATCTAAAAACCACCCCACTCCCCTCCCCATTAATCCACTTAATTTTTATACACAACCACAGTTTTTATCCAGTTTAGACAGAACTTAGCAAATTTTTACTATAAAACAAAGAGAAAAATAATGCCAACTCTTGGTTTGCAAAAACTGAACCCCTCTCCCTGTTTCCACCCCTGTTTTTTTGTCAAATTCTTTTTAGAAAGCTACAGTCAACACCATTTGACCTATCGTTATGAATGTTGGCACATATATATGTAATTTTTTATGGATAAGATTTCTGAACAAAAAATGAAAAAACTACCCTAGCTCCCCTTCCCTTAATAATTGTACAAAACCCACAATTTAATCCGTTTCGGTGGAAATTCGTATGCGTATACTTTAAAACAAATAGAAAAAGAAAAATACTGTCCACATAACTTTCAAAAAACGCAAACCCTATCCCCCTTTCTATCCCTTTAATTACTGTCAATGTTCTTTATACAAAGCTGCCGTTTCTTTTTGATTTTGAAGGTAGTATTCACATGTATACTGAAAAAGAAACAGAAAAATACTGTCTACATTTGGTTTAGAGAGTCAAAACTCCGCTCCTTCCTTTCCATCCTTTAATCTACAGTTTCTTTCCGATTCTGAAGGAAATTTGCAATCGTATACTTTAAAACCTACAGAACAATTGAGTTTAAATTAGGTTGCAGAAACCCAACTCCTCTTCCCTTCTTCCCCCCACCCCTCCTAATTTCCAATGTTCTTTATAGATACTCACAGTTTTATCAGATTTCCATGGAACACTTCACATGTATACTTAAAAACAAAGAGAAAAATACTGCCCACGCTAGCTTTACAAAAAACAAACTACTCTTCGTCTCCACACCCCTTAACTGTTTTTTATACATACCTACAGTTTTAGATGATATCAATGGAAATTTACACATGTATACTTTAAATAAATCAGAAAAGACAGTCTACATTTGGTATACAAAAGCCCATTCCCTCTTCCCCTTTACCCTCACCACTTTTAATTTCCAATGTTCTTTATAAAATCAATAGTTTTAAATCCCGTCAAAATCAATTAAGATATTTTTAAGTCATTGTATAATATTTATAAAATAAATGTGTCATAATGTCTCAACTTCAGATTTCATCTTGGATCCCAAGCTTTCACGTTGTGAAAACCAATTAAAAATCTATAATTTCTGTGTGACGCTGGAGCAAACAGATATATTCCATAGACAGATTTGTGTATGTGGTATGTATTAATTCCCAGATGTTACATGTTTAGGTTATCGACCAGCAGCTGTAACAGATGTTATGATACGGTCAAAACATAGCCTGGACCAAAATGTAAACTGACATTCCTTAACACAACACCCAATTCACCTCGTTCTGGAAGTTTTTGTGGTATATAAAGAAAGCAAGTGCTTTAATCCCTGAGCTACCAGGAAGTTCGCAAAATGGGAACTGATGCGTCATATTTAAAATACAAAACAAACTATAATACCACTAAAAATTTAAAAATAAAATAATTGTTTAAAAAACATAAAAACCGCCTTCAAAAAGAAAGCACTAAAAATTTTAAAATAACTTTATACCTTGCTTAGGAGAAAGTAAATCTAAATGGACAATATTTTACATTACTGTCATTGAAATTTTTACATTAATTAGTTATTTTTGGAGTCGGTGCCAGCGAAAGCAAGAAAAACAAAAAGATAAAAATAATAATGAATAACAATAATACATAAAAAATCATGTTACTGCTTACCTACAATTAATGCTAGAAACATGTTTCAACAAAACTGAAACATACAGATGATACGCCGATATTATACTAACTGTAATTTGTTTACTGCTTGATGCACTGTAGTGCTAGAGATATGCCTGGATGACCAATAAGGCCGAGCCACAGATTAAAATACTGTTAATTTGTTTCCCTAAGTTGTCTTCCGTAATAACACTATCTGCCTCAAGACAAGCTGCAAAATATTGGGAATTTTTTCCCCGTTTCGCCTCTAACACCAAAAGAAGTTCAGTAATTCGATCTTCGCGACGTGACAGCTGGCATCGACTCCAAAAATAACTAATTAATGTAAAAATTTCAATGACAGTAATGTAAAATATTGTCCATTTAGAGTTACTTTCTCCTAAGCAAGGTATAAAGTTATTTTAAAATTTTTAGTGCTTTCTTTTTGAAGGCGGTTTTTATGTTTTTTTAAACAATTATTTTATTTTCTTAATATTTTCCTTTCCATTAAATGGTAGGCAAGAATACGTGGAAATCATTTTTTTAAAAGAGGATAATATTTTTAATTCCTTAAGTTCAGAGGTTCCATTTAGGGAATAGTTAAAAGTTAGGAGAAGCAATGTACGGAAATGTGAGTTACAGGTGTGGAAAAAATTTTAAGTTATAAGTGGGGGAGAAGCGAAGCCGAAGGTTGAAATGCAAAGTAATACTGTAGGGCGAGGTTAAAAAATAGAAAAAAAGTGGAATATTGTCAACGTCAGCATTTGTTTGTTTCTTTTAATAGTTGAAGAATTCAAATTGGTATTTATGTTGAAATATCTGCAGTTTGTTTATTCATATGGCAAAGACTTCCTAAAATTGAACCTTAATTTCAGCTTGTTTTCTCCTCTCGTGATTAACATACATAACGCGAGATGTCATCAAGAATCTCGTGATGGCCCAGCGTCAAGGTGCATTTGGAAAACTAAGAGCTGCCGATGTTATTTATACTATTGAGAAATTAGTTGTTCAGATGTAAATATTCGGCAGTTTCTCACGCAGGAACTGTACACAGGATGGAAAGTTATTGCAAAAAAATTGAAATCAACAACTGTATTGATGTCATTGATCACCAGCGTATATATGAACTTATACTTACGTGAATTACATCAGAGTATATGAAACAATGCAGATGATTATTACGGAGGTCGTCAACGTCGTGGTCATTAGAGGCGGGATGTGATTTGGGATAAGGAACGGGAAGGAATTTTACCATGACCTTCTGAAGGAAGCATCCCGGCATTCGCCTGGAGCGATTTGGGGAAATCATGGAAAACCCAAATCTGGATGCCCGGACGGGGATTCGAACCGATGTCCTTCGGAATGCAAGGCCTCGATGTTGTTAGTGTTGGTATTGTACTGAACGAAACATAAGCGCGAGAAATTACCCATATTATTTTAATTCTATGTTATAGGCTAAGTTTTGTTTGATATAGATCTAAAATAAAATTAATGTGTTTCCAGACAAAATGTTTTCTAACTTAAAAAAAGAAAAACAAATATGGGAGCTGCCGGGCGGGTATTTCAAAACAGAAAATTCCGTTTGGCTTCGTATATTACATACAGAAGATTGTAGAATGTAATGTAAAACAAACATTTGCAACACCTTATTTTTATTAAAGTCAAGTACACATGGAAATATGTAAAAAAAAAAAAATGTGCTTTTAATGCATGGATTAATACATATCTCAGAATTACGCTTTGTTTCTGCCCTACAGAACTCTTCGGACGGTGTGCAGTTTCGACCGTGGTAAACTGGAGATGCCATCATTTCTGATATTGAAGATTGTGGCAGGGGCCTTGCTGCTGAGGGCCGCTAGCTGCCACACTAATGACTCTTCCTCTGAGACAGAAACGATTTTCCAGGTCCAACAGAGTTTGCTGCTGCCAGAAGAATCTCGTAGCAACTGGCCAACCAAACTCTGCGACGAAAACAATCACTGCATTCCCTGGCCACTACTCCCATCAGGAAAACTGCTAAGCAAATCACAGCCGCACCGTAATATGCAGAAGTATTATAACCATGATCAATTCCCCTTCCAGAAAATATTTGAACTACCTGGCCTTGGCCTATCATCCTACCCTCCAACGACCCATAATCCACTTCCGTCATCGTTCCCTCCAATATGGCCTCCAACAATTGCAACAACCGAATCATCGATAACGTCTGCAACGAAAACAACAACCCAATCATCGATAACGTCTACAACGAAAACAAAAACTCCTGCCTACTACGACAACCCAATTGCAACGACACAAACGTCGATAACAACTAAAAAAATTCTGTTAAAACCTTAGGCAGCCCAAACGCAGCAACTATATCAACACCGTCAACAACTACACCAACGCTGTCAACAACTACGACAGTCTAAACGCCGAAAACGATTACAAGTCCGTTACAAACAAAGACAAACCAAACGCCGACAACCACTAGAAAAACTCCTTCAACAACTATGACAACATTAATATATTTTTCTCGAGCTTCCAGCCGTGTTAATATGTCATATTTGCGGGACGTTTCGAAGGCGTCCATCTCTGCCTTCATTTTCAACCTGATGTCAATGTTTAACTGTTTGTTTATTCAGCCGCTGCTACGGAAACGGTGGAAGACAAAAACCAACACAAGGCGATTACGTCATCCGCTCTTCTGCTCGAGACCGACGCGAAACTGTTTCAGCATTTTAATCGCCGGGTTCCAGGCCGCACTGAGTTGATAACCAGTGTCCCTGTTGACTAATAAATCAGTTAATCTAATTTCCACAGCCTCTGTAATAACGCTGGCCCAAAAATCTTTGACCCGGGCTAAAATGGTTGTTTTTTCAAATTCAAAAGTGTGACCCTCTTGCACACTATGTTCGGCCACCGCAGATTTTTCTTCTTGCCCAAGACGAACATTTCTGGCGTGCTCTACACATCGCTGAACAATGCATCGCTGTGTCTGTCCAATGTAGCCGCGGCCACATTCACATGGTATATAATATACACCAGGTGTTCGTAAACCTAGGTCATCTTTAACGCTGCCGACCAAGTTACTAATTTTAGTGGGTGGTCTATAAATTGTCTTGACTCCGTGTTGTGATAGCAGTCTACCTATTTTGAAACTTAGGGCACCCACAAACGGCAGAAACGCAAGGCCCTTGGTATCAATCTGATCTCTCCGTCGATTTTCCTTCTGTTTAAACGCACGAGTAATCTGTCCCTGATTATAACCATTATTTAAAAACGTTTTCCGGAGATAGTCCAATTCACCAGCCAGGCTATGTTTGTCACAAATCCTTCGTGCTCTGTGTACCAAGGTAGTTAATACAGAGTGTCGTTGTGCCGGATGATGACAGCTGTTATTAGTCAACAGGGACACTGGTTATCAACTCAGTGCGGCCTGGAACCCGGCGATTAAAATGCTGAAACAGTTTCGCGTCGGTCTCGAGCAGAAGAGCGGATGACGTAATCGCCTTGTGTTGGTTTTTGTCTTCCACCGTTTCCGTAGCAGCGGCTGAATAAACAAACAGTTAAACATTGACATCAGGTTGAAAATGAAGGCAGAGATGGACGCCTTCGAAACGTCCCGCAAATATGACATATTAACACGGCTGGAAGCTCGAGAAAAATATATTAATATTCAACGCCGTGAAAAATTACGATCCTACAACTATGACAACAACTACAACAACTTTGTCACCAACAACGACAGCCCAAACGCAGACAACTACTACAACTCCGTTACCAGCTATGGTAACCTAGACATCGACAACAACTCTGTCAATATCTACGACAGCAACTACAACAAATCTGTCAACAATTACGACAATGACAAACGACGAAAACAACAACTCCTTTAACAACACCGACAACAACTATAAAGACTACAGCTACTCCGTCACCAACTATGACAAACGAAACGCCGACAAGGACTACAACTCCGTTACCAAGTGCGACGACACAAACGTCGACAACAACTACAACAACACCGTCAACAATAATGGTAATGACTACAACAACTCCGTCACCAACTATGGCAGCCCAAACGCAGACAACAACACCGTCAACACCTACGACAATTGAAACGCCGACAACGATTACAAATCCGTTTCCAAATACGACAAACCAAATGCCGACAAGAACTAGAATAACACCTTCAACAAATATGACAACGACTACAACAACTTTGTCACCATCAACGACAGCGCAAACGCAGACAACGACTGCAACTCCGTTACCAGCTATATTAACCCAGACATCGACAACAACTCTGTCAACTACAATAAATCCGTCACCAACTACGACAACAACTACATCGACTACAACAATTCCACTACCAACAACGACAACCGAAATGCTGGCAACGACAGAGTGCGAAAAAATGGTTCCAAAATTTCCAAAAACGTTACTAGATGAACGCGGTGGAATGAAATAAATCCGTAATGTGATATCCCGCGAACGAGTGTTGACTGCAGCATCGTGGCTGGGAACTGATAAAGTGCACCATGTTGCGACTACGGTGGATATGAATTAACGGGGAAGAAGTATCCAGTGGAGTCCCAGCACATGCACAGACGTTATTAACCTGACAAGCGGCGTTATGACCGGTAAATTCACCGTGGACGACACTGTAAGAGGAAAAACTTTTGGAAATGAGGCACTACAAATATGTTTCTGGGAAGATGGATTAAAATCACCATTTTCTCAACCCACTTCCTTAATTTTTAGAGGCTGAAACAAATATTTGAACTAGAATATTGAATTGTTTGTTAACAAGATAGATTTTTTTTTTTTTTTTGTGTAATTTTGTGGTATGTTATAGTAGACAAATATACGTTACTGGTCCGAAATGGATAACCACAGGGATACTCAGATAATGAATACAAAAAAAGTTGATGCAGATGAAACATTAAAGAGGGATAAAAAGTTATATTTAAAGTATTCAAATCCTAATTATAAGGCTGTTAATAGTGTACAATAAACATGCTCCATTGGAAATTATCCTACACATGCATTCTTTTTTTCATCCGAGTGTCCACCTACTTTTGCGCTTTACGAATTTTAATTTTAAATACTTTCGTCATTTTTGATAAATCGTTTATAACTTCCCTTGATAATTTGTTCTAATTTTTGATCCCTTACATACAAAAGAAATTTTTACCACCCTCTTATGATTGGAATTAACTACAAGCTTTTGATCATGGTAATAGTAATATTTTCCTTTCGATTCACTAATGTTAATTCTTCCACAAATATCTTGCCAAGTCTCGTCATCAATATGCGCCTTGTACACTATCATTACGCTCCCATTTTCTTTAAATGAATCTCTACCCATCTCCTTAACCATATACGTTATTCCTGTAATTACTACAGACAAATCTAGCAACATGTCTTTGCACACAGTCGAAATCTTGTATTTGATACCCAAAATGTGGATCCCACTATACACCACCATATTCAAACAATGACCTTGCCAAAATTATGTAACCCAGTTCCCTCACTTCCCTGATACATCCTCTCATCAGTCTATCCAGTAAATGAAGGATTTCGAAACCTTTTTCTACAAACTGCCCAATGTGTCCTGAGTTTATTATCAAATTTTATTCCAAGATATTTATACTTCAGGTTCCAAACAAGCAGTTCCTCTGTGTGTCTTAATAGCTGACTCTTTTAAACACTTATTCCTATGCACATGAATCACCTTGTATCTCGTTTTTATCATATCATATATCATATCATATCATGTTATATTATGTTATTATTATAACCTCAATTGTTAGTGTAAATTGATAACACAATCATTCATTAGAATAATGATTAGTAATAGTCCCCATACACTACCATATGGTACTCCCATTTTCACCTTAATTTCTTTTGATACTGTGTTTCCTACCTTAGTCCTTTGCTTTCTAACTTTTTAGAATATCTCTGCCCAGAAAATTCCTTTCTTATTCACTCCAATGGTTTCAATTTTATTTAATACAATATTATGGCTCAATCTGTAAAATTACGCAGAAAGATCTGTTCCTACAGTAAATATTTTTCCGAAATATCTTGCATGCAGCCAGTTAACTGAGATTTACAAGGGTATCCTTGGCTAAAGCTATGTCGTTGATTTGCAAACCATTTTCTTTCCTGAGAGACATTTCTGCTGTGGTTAAATGTCAACATCTCCATTCATTTACCTAGCGTTAATGTCAAACTAATTTAATTTTCGATCTTATTTGTCGGACTTTATGGACCAGTAATATTACCGCACCTTTCCGGTAATTTGATAAGTATCAACTCTCTAGACACAATCTAAATAACATATTAAGGAAAGGTACAATGTTATATCTAGTTATCATCAATACATCAGTAGTAACATTATACAAAGTATACCAGCATATTTACGCCTCTTAGTTCCTTCATAATATCGTCATGATGAATTTCAAACGTCTGCTCTACCTAATGTGGTCAACCTCCTCATCTAATTTACGGCCTCCGTTTCATGATTCATAGTTCCTAATGGTCTCGCGAAACCAGTTACTTAATAATATCTCTGCCATTTTCAAATCACCAGTAAGTTATCCTCCATGCTTATCTAAAAATATCCCAATACCTTCCCTTGTCATCCGTTTTCTAACATAACCGTAAAAATCTGTAGACTCATTATTCATGGTTTCCTTACACCCACAATTTCTTCATAAACCAATCTGTACCTTCCCTCTTTGCTGCTATTCGTTCCTTGTTCAGCTGTTTCAAGTGTTCCCTACTGCTTTGTTATTCCCCGGCTTGGTTGTGTTATCTTTTTCTCTCCTATTTTGCCTCTTATCCTGCTTCTTATGATATTCTGTACTTTTCTTTACATTCTGTACTGGAATAAACATTTCACCCCCGATTCTTATTATATCTTTGAGCTATGCCAACTTCGAATCCACTGCACTTGTGCTTTTCTCCCGTGTACTGAACCTTCTTCTAAAATATCTGTTCAGTTCTGAAATGTGTAAATTTTTATAACTATATCCTATTACCACCTTCAGTTTTGGCTTCCTGCTTAATAAACCCTGGAATATATCTCAGAAGTGCTTCGTGATCACTTATTCCTTCATTTACTCGATACCCCACAAGGTTATTGTCAGGCTTTTATAAGATATCCAGCAGGTACCCTTGTGCTCTACTCTGTCCCTCTGTGTAAAGTATTTGCAAACTTTTGCTCCATTTTGTTACTAATCTTATTTCCATTCCAGTTGACACATGGTAAATTTAAATCCCCACCAATAATGATCATTTCACGCTCGCCTCTAAACACTGGGTATGTATTTAGTTTCTCATCACTCGTTCTTCCACTGTGGTAAGCAGCAAACACCCTAATTTTTTCTTTTGTATCATCCTAGTAATCTACGCCAAGTAACTCATGGCAACGATCTGTGGATACTGGTCAACTGAAATATTCTTTGCTAACCAATACGAATCATGGAGGAAGTAATATATGGAGACGACGCAAGGAACCTTCACCATGCACTGGAGTGAAACCCGATAGAGAGAAGTGGGGTGGGGAGGCCGCCATATTGGTCGGCTGGAGAAACACGGGAAATAGGCACAAAAACCTCAAGGGAAACATAAGACAACCGTGGCACAACAATTTGATGATGGATTATTATGACCGAGCGTGGTGGGTGAACGGTTAACGTTCTGGCCTCGCATTCGGGAGAACGCGGATTCGAATCATCCTCCGGGCATCCAGATTTGGGTTTTCCATGGTTTCCCCAAATCACTCCAGGTGAATGTGCTTCCTTCAAAAAGGCCGTGGCCGAATTCCTTCCCATTCCTTGTCCCCAGTTCAAAAAAAAAAAAAAAAAATGGATTATTATGTAACTTGGCGAGAAACTTAAAAAATGAACAATATTTTTTTTGATATCCTGTTTATTTCTCGAGATAAACTGTCTCAAAAGTAAAGTGTTTTGGATTGAAATTAAGAAGAAACATTTCCCCAAAGTCAAATTTGATGATGGATTTTTATGTAACACGACGATACAAATCGAAAATAAAGAATAAAATTTTTCGATTTCTCGCTTGATTCGCGAGATATACTGTCTCCAAATTGAGGTTGTTAGGTTATGTTGCAGACTGGACCAAAAGATAATTTTGCTGCACATACACATTGGGTATTTTATTTTTTTTACTTATCCTTGTGGGTTAGGTTGAAACGCGGTCTGGACCAGAATAGAAACGTCACCAAAGGCACTAAGAACTATACCTGTAACTAATTTTTGATAGTTGAATCACTTCATTCGTATGTCAGAAGCTAACAACTAATATTAAATAAATTGTTTGTTCTCTTCTGGTACTCACCGCATTTCAACCTATCAACATTTCCATTAATATTGCCGCTACAAAATAAACTATGTACACACACCTAAACACATAAAATGCATCGCGAACTACATTTCGGGCAACAACGTTTCTTTCATCACGTTTAGTAATTCGCACAGCACAAATTATCACAATTATTTTCATCGTACACTGTCATTGTAAACTGGAACTGGAGCAAAGCATGCAGAATAACATAATCACAGTATCGCAACGTAAACTTGACCAGCTTAAATTAATCTTTCAACACTTGTCTACAATAAGGCTAGCTTTTCAGATGCAAAGTAGTAACATATGCTAATTGTCTACACTACACCAACAAATGTTTGGGAACAACATTACCCTGTTGAGTGCAATGAACAAATTTATAACGATAGGCCTTAATGTTGCAGATACCGAGCAGACACTTCAAGAACAATAATTGCAATGTGACTTACTTATGAAACGTTATTCCAGGTGGTTTCCTAACTTGTCTGTTTGTGCAACCGTATGCAACACAACTCGGCATTATAGAAAACTTTTGAATATTATAAAATGAAATATTCTCATCAGCAGACACGGCCAATTCCTATGGCCGCCGCGCATTCGCAATAGGAGACGAGTTTTTATATGAGGTTTCACAGATTTAGCGTTATTTCGTCTACGTATATTCCTTCGTCCATGGTATGAATACCTTTCCAAAAATTGCTTCTCTATCTCTGTGGAACACTAAAACAGCGATTCTCAACCAGTCGGAGCCCAAGGACCAGTAAAATATCAAAAATAATTCGAATCATTAACTTATTTTGGCGTAATTTTTACCTAAGTATATATTGTTTATCAACTCTACCGATTGTTGTCAACTCATACCACGGTCCCTTTAGACCATATATGGGCAACCCCCGGCCCCCGGGCCGGATCCGGCCCTCCACCAGCTTCAATCCGGCCCGCGAGAGATTCAGAAATTTCAAATAAGCTTCAAACTCAAGTCTCTCATTCATTTTCATTTGATTTTTCTATCTGTTTTTGTTAATTTGCTTTTTGTATGTTTGATTATGCTATTTTAATTCTAATAAATATAAAAATGTGTGAATTTTTATCGCCTTTTTATTTACTACCACATACTTATTTCTTACCTACGGCCCGCGGCCTCATTAAGTCCCGAAATTACGCCCTTAGCTAAGCAAAGGTTGCCCATACCTGCTTTAGACCTACAATAATTCCTTCAAAAACGGTCATTACGTGCTATTAATCCCACTTACTTTGATGACGTCTAGAACAGTGTTTAGTGAGTAAATTATTGCAGCAACAATGCGGTGCACCTTCACATCCTGTAAATACCAAATTTTTGCAGGTTACTGAAATATTCACGGCTTTTACTTTTTTTCTTTTTTTTTCTTTTCAGCGTCTTGTGCTCGTTTATAGCTTTATACAGTACACTTACCGTATTCACTTTATGTGAACAATTTTAATAATATTTATATTATATCTTTAATTCAGTTAGGATTAATTTTTTAATATTCTGTCTATGAACCATCTGAACTATCTTCGAAGACCACAGGATGAGAAACGCTGTTGTATAACGATGGGAAATGTCTCTTTGTCTAGTACAATTTGCTTTAACTAGACATTCCACCCCTTTAACTACTTGTGGTTTATGTATGTCTATTTTCTGCAGTATCCTTCACCTTCCCAGGTGCAACTCAGACTCTTAATGTTTCAGCAGCTACAGTTATTTCTTTAATATTTATGATTTTTCCCATAATGTTTCTACATGATATATTCTTTTCTACACCTATTTTTATCCTTCCAACAGTAGTCTCTTATAGGGTTGTAACGGAGATCATCATAGCGGATGCGGATGCAGAAGTTTTACAGAAGCGGATGTGAAAAAATAAATGTATAATTATTTAGATTTTATTATTCTACCAAAACTAAACTTAAAATCAAAACAAGTATATTTTTATCACAAATTCTATGTTTTGCAAAAGCAAAGTCTATTTCCATCTAAAACCGTTATATTATTTTTTTTACCTAGTATTTCAACAACAAAAAACTTTGAATGATTTAACGAGTGAATTAAATTATTCACATAATTATTGACATAACTACGCACACGTCAACAAAACAATCTTTGTCATATGACCTTTGCGACTCGACTAATTGAAGCGTCAAGCACAAGACCACGCCACCGCACATCTCCGTGCTCGCAACCCGCCATGAAAGGGACTGCAGTATTACATGTAGCACGTGCTGGATGTGGTTGGACTCCAAAACATCCAATATGAGCTCTGTCTTTCAACAAGCTACGGCGTTTGATCTTGATTGGAGAAAACACACGACGAGCGTGCGATAAGGACACTGGTGCGCTGCTAAAAAGTAAGAGTGGAAAGGACTACTTTGTTCCCTTCTATCTGCGTTGATGGGTGAGCGCATCCTAGACGGAGGTCCTACAAGTTGGACCGTGACTAGGCCGATTTACTTTATATGCAATTTCAAACTTGTAAATTCGTTCTTAGGTAACAACACCGTTCAGTTGATTGTTACCTTTATTACAGTATCGTAAGAAAGGAAACAACCACGTTTTTATTAGCTAAGCGATGATAGGGCCATTCTTGTAGAAAGAGAAATGAATAAGATATACATATTGTAGAGTAAACAAAATATCGCATTAATAGTTGCGAATGCGGATGCAAAAGCGGAGGTAGAATTTTATGCGAAAGTTTCAGACTTGTGGATGCCGAGCTCAGTAACATCCCCAGTCTCTAACGTAAAAAAGGCAGCACAGTCCTGACACCATCATAACTGGAAGTTAGATTGTTCGTGACTTAATTAATATGATAATAATCAGTCCACCATACAGTTCACTTTAAACTGCTTTTATTTTCATAAACATGACGTCAAAGATACTGTTTACATGCATACATACAATACAGTGATTGTATACAACACTTCATCAACAGACAATACAGTCCTTAGCCGTCGTAAATTGAGTCGTTGAAAACGGTTTCTCTGTCTCGGATTTTTGCTTTATATAAGCTTCATCGAAATTTCTAGAACACTTCAAAAGCTTCCGACAGATATTTCTAGAATATTAGCAATACTTAAACAATTGAAACATATTTAAAACAATCAGAATTAATACATAATCATTTACAATCATTACAGAATGGTCAGAAATGGAAATTAAAGATACTAAAACACAAAATTAACCACAGAAATCATTATTAACTGTAGCAAATTAGATATCGTAACTTGCATTAATACTTGGAATTACAAACATTCAAGCAATTCTCTTGTACAATTCTGTCCTTAGACATATTAAATGGCCTTTAAATAATTTCTTTCAAAAAATAAAGTATATATACACAGATTTACAGTTAATTCAAAACCAAACATACAAGATCATATTCAATCAAACTCTAGCTTACTATAAGTGCTTCATAAAATAACATTCCATTTAAGTTTACGTTTGAGGGCTGTTACAGTGCTCCCTTAATACAACTTAAGCTAAAACCTCAGAAACTACCCCCTTGTCCTACTGTTTATATATAAGACATAGATATTGAAAGCCTATCTAGCAATGGTGTTCGTAGCAACATTCCAAACATCAGAAACTAATGCCTTTCCAAAGTAGTATCTCAGTCTCCAGGTTTACTCGTCTCATTGCGTAGTTCAACTGAGCCGGTCATAGACACACAAAGCATGAGTTCCACGCTGGTATCCTATGTCACCTTCACCTTCACCACCTTCATTAGGGCTCACTCAATACCAGGGACGGCAAACCTTTATTGCTCTACACGCCATTATTTCAAAAAAAAAAAAAAAAAAAAAAAAAAAAAAATTCAGAATGAAGGCATGACGTGCCATCAAATAATTATGACTTAGTACTTAACTTATCCTGCACATTTTTTTAAACCAAATTAGCCATGTCGAATAGTTGCAAGGTTACATTCTTGTTTCATGCAGCCTGTATCGCATTTTGGACACAACACCAAAATGTCTTACGTTAGATTCCTTGCTTTAATAATCCTTCTGCATGATATTCAACATTTTTCAACTAAACGAAAACCTTTAATCACTTCACTAAACCATTTACAATTATACTTTCTTTGATAGGGAAATAAAATCTTCACACTTCAGATGCTTTCCATAACAACCAAAAAACATTTTTTTAAATATAAACTCAGAGACAATCTTTTTCCTGCGATATAAATCACAGTTCAGCCAATCTCTATGGTTGTTATATTACAAGTTGTACATATAACTCAAACACACTTAAACGAGCAGCTGTGCTACAAAATTAGTTTAAAACTGCAAGAACTATGAGTAATTGGTAAAAGCAGTCAATGATGTCAACAGAATGAAACGAGTGAATAAGTTATCCTAGCGTCCCTGCCACTGCCGTGCCGCCTCATTTGCTTACTCAGTCCGTTCGGTCAGAAATTCGCTCGTAAATATCTCTTTTGGTAATCTGTAGTCGTTCCGCTAACGGTACTTTCGTTCACGATGAACTTTGTTACTATGATCTTAAATTATGTACATGAAATAGTAAATTACTTTTATAGAGTAGGTACCTACTTATTTAAAACCGTGCCCAAATTATTCGATCGTGTGCCATCATCGTCACGCGTGCCATTGGTTCGCCATCCATGCTCTATACTATAACTCATACTTGTACCAATAATGTTCCTCAGAACCCCCACTATCACAATTTGTCCTCCTTAGTGAATTATGAATATAAGGTGGGGAAAGAATTGCTTGCTGAAGACTTGAAATGCAAATATCTTGGAATTACTTTTGATAACAACTTAACTGGCAGGACACATAGGACAGGTGGTAGGAAAAGGTTTCAAAGTTCTGCACTTGTTGGAGAGAGTGATGAGGGGATGTACGAGAGAAGTCAAGGAATTGGGTCACAAAACTTTGGTCAGACCATTGCTCGAATATGGTAGTGTAGTATGGGACCCTCATTTTACGTATCAAATACAGGAGTTGGAGAGGGTGCAAAGAAGGGCTGCTAGATTTGTTTCTGGAAATTATCGCAGAATGCAATGAGTGACGGATATGATAAAGGAGCTGGAATGGGATTCATTGCAAGACAGGAGGAGGATGAGGAGGGTCATGGGAGTGTACAGGGCATATACTGGTGATGAGGCATGGAAAGATATTGCAATAGGTATGAAAAGTAGTGCATGGAAGGGAAAAGATGACCATGACCACAAGCTGGCACTCGATTTCAGGCACAAGGGTGTGGGAAGATTCTCTTTTTTAGGTAAGGGTGTCAGGGATTGGAATGAGTTATAAAGAGAAATGATGAATAATTTACCGAAAACTTTGAAGGAATTTAAAAATAAAATTTGTAGAGGCAAATGTAGGTGGGTGCAGGATAGGGGGAAGATGGGTGTCTAAGGAAATTGCCACCGGAGCCTGTGCTCCATTGCAATTAAATTAAATTAAATTAATCCCCCTCAATGTGATCCTATATCTATCGATTTCTTCGGTAGGTATGAAGCTACTTGTACTTCCTCAATTTTTTTTTATACATAGATATGCGCGATCTTAGTAAGCACATTAAATTTTGTTTTTATAGTGCTCTTAGTTTCAAAGTTATTCATCTACAATTTTAACCGATGTGCCCACTCACTCACTCAATCATTGACGATAGTCAGAATTCTTGAGGTGTGCCTCGTATTAGTAGAAAGCTGAAATTTGGTACACAAGAAAACTTTAATTCCCAAAAGATAAGAAATGTTTAAAATAATTAAATATACGTTTATCTGCTTCTCATTTAAGCCAACCGTGAAATCTGTTTATAGCCAAATATCTTTATGTACCACAGATGTTAATTAAAATACGACCTTACTTAGTTTAATTAATGTGTTAAATTTAATTTTGTTTCACTCTGTGGCGGTGTCGCGTGTAGACCGAGCGAGTGGCGAACTTACCCACTGTGGATCTGTCCTAGCAACTACAAACTGTCTGCTGAGGTTTTCTTGGTTTCCAGTCGGCATCTGTAAGCTACTGGCTAGGATTAAAATACATACACAGAGACTTAATTTGCTTAAAATCAGGACGTAGGTGCTCCTTGAAATGATAGGAAGAGTTGTGACTATTTGATTTATTGTTGAAAGCGGCTGTATGGTACAGTTACATGAATTGATACATAAATCGGTGTTTTCCGATATTGGAATGGTGGATCATAGGATCCAAAACTAGTGCAGAATGCATTCCGAGCCAGCAGAGGGAGAGTGATAGAAAAATGCCTAAAATGTCCTATTTGGACGGTAACAGGTCTGCCCTACGAAGTTTCACATCACGGACTGAGGCGAATCGTACGCGCTAAGAAGCGTCTTCTGTTCTGGAAAGTGGGGAAAGCCTTCTTACGAGACGAAGCAAGATAATGAGAAGTCCATAATTCTGCAGTGATGTCTTTAACCTTTGCCATAGTTTGAAGTATGGTCAGTCTAAAAGATTTTTTTTTTTGAGGTGTTAGACTGTCATTAGAGGAGGTTTGCTGGGTGACACAGGATGTATACCTGTTCATGGGTCTTTGATGTTCACCAGTGCCGCTGTTAATGCGGCAGCTACTTAGGTGGGCACCTCGCGAATGGCGCGGATGAGCGCGTCTCGGTCGGCTGCCTGGTCGCAACAGTCGGAATGGCATGGTGAGTAGGGCGCGTAGTACCCTCGGCTTCGGGCGTGCTCGGTGGTCGGGTGTCTTGTGCTCCGGTTGCTGTGTGGTCGGTTGAACTGCTTGGTGTGGCCAGCCGCAGTGGACCGCTTGCTGTGATTCGCCGCTCTTCCCATCCGTGGTTACAGCAGATGTAGTCTTGGTCTTGGCCTGGCGGAGACGCAGACAGGCCGGGCATCCAGCCCAGCTGGCTCCGTGGGGTGTTGCTTCGCAGTTGCAACAACAAGGAGAATCCCGTTATCGTGGGCAGTTTGCCAGTCGGTGATTTTCATTGCATCGAACACACCTCTGTAGTCCTGTACAGTCACGGGCGAGATGCCCGAAGAAATTGCACCGAAAGCATTGGGAGAGTGCAAGCGGCGGCTTCTTCTTGGTTCCCACTTTGACCTTGTGCACAAGCAGCGTGGTAGGGCGCTTCGCCAGTTGGACCTGTTCGGCCGGTTGGACGGTGAAGAACGGGAGTCTGTCCTTAGTGCCTGGACGCCTCATATGGTGGACCTCGTTGGTGGTGATCCCGCAGTTATTAAGCTCTGCTGCGACCGCATGCTCGGGTGTGTCGCCGGGGAGACCACGGACCACCAGCTTGGCGGGCTTCCCTGGTAGTTGGGGGGCGTGGTGAATGTGGTTAGCCTCCATGAATTTCTGTAGTCGCTGCAGGAGACATGGGTGCTGCGGCAGGAATATCAGGCCGTCCTTCGAGTGGAGCGCAGCTTCTTATACAGGCTGTTACAAAAAGGTAAGGCCAAAATTTCAGGAAACATTCCTCACACACAAACAAAGAAAATATGTTATGTGGACATGTGTCCGGAAACGCTTACTTTCCATGTTAGAGCTCATTTTAATACTTCTCTTCAAATCACATTAAACATGGAATGGAAACACACAGCAACAGAACGTACCAGCGTGACTTCAAACACTTTGTTCCACGAAATGTTCAAAATGTCCTCCGTTAGCGAGGATACATGCATCCACCCTCCATCGCATGGAATCCCTGTTGCGCTGATGCAGCCCTGGAGAATGGCGTATTGTATCACAGCCGTCCACAATACGAGCACAAAGAGTCTCTACATTTGGTACCGGGGTTGCGTAGACAAGGGCATTCAAATGCCCCCATAAATGGAAGTCAAGAGGGTTGAGGTCAGGAAAGCGTACTAACATACTAACGAAACTAAAATGAGCTCTAACATGGAAAGTAAGCGTTTCCGGACACATGTCCACATAACATATTTTCTTTGTTTGTGTGTGAGGAATGTTTCCTGAAAGTTTGGCCGTACCTTTTTGTAACACCCTGTATACTCTCCCATCACGGCCTCCCTGGCTCCTGATAGGCTGATAAAACTGTAGCAGAACTCTCCTGGCTCCTGACTGGCTGGAAGTTTTTGGAAAAAGACTGAAATTTCCTGTAAAACTGCAGTAGAGCAGCCTTAATACATCTACTGACAAGGAACAGCAGTGTGACGAGTGAAACAAAATGCAAGATTCGCTTTCAAATTCATCAAAAAAATGTCCCATAAATTTCGGTTGTTAAAAACATTAGAAGGACATTATAGGTATAATACATTAACACACTTTCATAGGACCAGGAACTGAGCGAGAAACAATATAAAGGTAAACAGACAGCGACAACTGCATGAAGTACACAGTTGATACATACGAAACGAAGTACATATAAATGCCAATAATAGTTCTGCTTTACAAATCCAAAGAGAACTTAACATACAGAGGCAGTGCTACCAAAGTAGCGGAGTTGAAAAGACAGAACATGATACAGACACACACACACGAATACGCAATAATTTACAAAATTTTACGTGGAGTATTAACAAATGTGCAGATCTCCCAACTACAATGGAGATTTTGCATATTTCCTGGCTTACAACGATCTATGAATTGTGGCTTCAATCTAAGGTTCTATCTAAAAATGAAACGTCAGTTTTTGCAACATTGCAAACGTGTAAGCAAGTGAACAGTTCCCAGGACTGAAAACACCCTTGATTAGTTTCCAAGCTACTCATCATCTCTAATTGCTGCTCTAATTAGTTTCATATGGTGTTGGTCTTTTATACTTTGAAGTACATTTTTTTTTTTTTTTAAGAACAACCTGTGCGCAATAGTATAAAATCTGTGCTTATGTAAATTCAACTTAATCGTTTTATTTTCCCGCGGTGTTCTAATGGAAGCTAGCGTTTGCTGAGAGCAATGTTTTTGATGAATGGAACAGTTAATGAAAGGTAATTAACTATGAAGGAACAACACATTTATCTTTAAACAGGGATAGAAGAATACTTTGTAAATTATATTAGAATCAAGTGGCTATATTAAAAGTAGAGAATAATGAGAGACATGCATCAGTTAAAAAGGGTGTGCGACAAGGTTGTAATCTATCCCCGTTAATATTCATCTAACATGTAGAAGAAGCAATAAAGAAAGTCAAAGAAAAATTTCCACGTGTCATGAGTGTTCAGGGCGAAAAAATCAGTATGCTACGATTTGCTGATGACATTATCTTGTACGCAGAAAGGGCTGAGGATATTGAGAAGTTACTGAATGGCATGAACAAAATATTGAAGGAAAATTTTGGCCTGAATATAAATCAAAGCAAGAGTAAAGTGATGAAATGTAGCAGAAATGATACCAATCACAGTAGATTAAATATAAAAATAGGATCGGATGCAATAGGAGAAGTAAGTGAATTCTGTTGCTTGGGAAGCAAAATTATAACCGATGGCCGAAGTAGGAATGATGTTAAAAGCAGAATAGCTCTAGCAAAATGAGCCTCACGAGAACCGTTGAGGGCCCGGCTAGTATTGAGCCATACAAGTGCTGCTGCCTAGCTGCCCTGTGGCATCCTTCGCTGCCTGGGTACAGAATTCACCGCTGCCACTATGGCCAGCTCACAGCCTTATGAAGAACCCAAGCGCGACGATATCTACTTCAGAATATGACACCATGGAACATATACTGAACGGCGCGTTCGATGGTCCAGGTCTCCAGACGACATGCTGAAGGAAACGTACAACGACCACCAAATAATGTAGTATAATAACAAATATCTCGTCGTCTGCCAAATAGGTCTAACATACGAATGGAGACTATCCGATGATGCCGGAGGTCTTACGGCAGTTCTGAGGGGACCAAGCGATGAATATAACATCTACTTCTTAGGGGGTGGAGCAGCGGCCGTCGGACAGACACGTCCTGAGAGCTGTCCATCATACTGTTTGTCTTCGCTGAGAACTTCTGTAAAAAGAAGTTCTACAGGAAGATAAATGGACGAGAAAAGAGCCAACGACGGAAGCAGGCTCTAACCAAAGTACCAAGCCTCTCAGAGACTACTTCAGCATCTGTGGTCACACCAGCTCTATCAGCTGTCGGAGCACACGATGCTGCTATACTAGCGCCGCCAGTGATGCAGCTGGATTCACCAGATCGCCTGAACCGCTGCCGACAGCCGAGCCTTCGGTGGCGACGGAGATGGCTACCAACTGCGCAGAAGAAGAGACTCAGCCACCGGAGAGGGGTGGGGGGACCAGAACAAGGACCGGTCCTTCCGCTGCAGTTCGATGGCAACATCGTGGAGCTGATCGCAAGGCTCCACGCAGAAACCACAGACCTCTTTCTCGCCTTCCCAACGATGGACGGCCTGAGATTCCCATCGCAGCACTCATGTCAGCTGCAACGACTACACAGATTCATGGAGGCTAACCACATTGACCACGCCCCCCAACTACCAAGGAATTCCGCCAAGCTGGTGATGCGTGAACACACCCGAGCATGCGGTCGCCACAGAACATAAAAGCTGCGAACGACGTCCACAAGATGAGTCGTCTGTGCACAGAGGACCGACTCCCGCTCTTCGCCGTTCAACCGGCAGAACGGATTCCACTGGCGAAGCGCCCTACCACGCTGCTTGGGCAAGTGGAAACCAAGAAGAAGCCACCGCTCGCACTCTCCCAATGCGTCCGGTGCAATGTCTTCCGGCATCTCGCCCGGGACTGCACCGGACCACGGAAGTGTGTACGATGCGGTGATAATCACCGACTGGCAAACTGCCCACGACCACGGTACTCTCCTTGTTGTTGCAAGTGCGAAGCAACACCCCACGGAGCCAGCTGGGATGGATGCCCGGCCAGTCTGCGTCTCCACCAGGCCAAGACCAAGGCTGCACCTACTTTGACCTCCAAGGAAAAGAACGCCTAATCACAGCTCGGCCCGCGCAAGCGGCCCACTGTGGCTGGCCAGACCAAGGAGTTCAACCGACCACACAGGAACTGGCGCACAAGACACCCTATCTACAAGAAAGCGGGAAAGACCCTAGTCTACCCCAGAGCTACCGACCAATGAATCTCCTACCGTCGATCAGCAAAGTCTTTGAGAGGCTGCTCCTAAAGAGGATGCAAGCCTTCATAACAGAGAGCAACCTATTGCCTAACCACCAGTTTGGCATCTGAAGAGGTCACTCCACCCACAGCAGGTGCTCCGCATTGTTGAAACAGCAACCCGTGCCTTGCAGCACAAAGAGTATTGCGCTATGATGTCCTTGGACATAGCGCGCGCTTTTGATTCGGTCTGGCACACCGGATTACTATTAAAGCTCTACCAGCAAGGCTTCCCAGGGCCGCTGGTGAAGCTTATCCGCTCCTACCTTCTCGGCACACCTTCCACGTCAAGGTGGACGGGATGAAGTCAGGCAGGAGAAGTATCCATGCTGGAGTCCCTCAGGGATCAGTGCTAGGCCCCGTTCTGTACACCTTGTACACGGCTGACGTGCCCACGGCAGACCGTGTACAGACTGCCACATATGCAGACGACACTGCCTACATTACCAGCAGTAGAAGTAGGGTCGTGGCCACTGCACGACTAAAGGGCATCCTCCAGCAGACATTAGCCTGGGCTAGGAGGTGGCGCATCGAAGTCAATCCTACCAAGACCCAGGCAATCATGTTCACAAGAAAGTATGGCCCACGCAACGGTGGCCACCCGGTCTCATTGTTGCGACTGCAAGGCTCCGATATAGCCTGGAGTACTTCACTGAAGTACCTCGGAGTAACGTTGGACTCAAAGCTCACCTGGCGCGCCCATATCAACGGTGTTCGCAGAAAAGCCAGTGCGAGACGAAATGATATCTACCCCCTGCGGAATCGGAACAGCATACTGGCGCCGTCCCTGGGAGCGGAAACCAGCTCAAACCCGATGATCAGTGTGCTCGGCCGATATGAAATACTCCCTGGCCGACACAGGAGACCATTGGACCTGACGCTATAGGACAACACCACCTCGACAAATGACGACAACAACTATGCAAACAAAATCCGACAAAATCCTGACAAACAGCGGAGGAAATTTCGGAAGACAAACCTTCCAACAACAACTGCCACAAATTCTGATTTTTTTTTTTCAGATCTGGCAGAGAATGCCTGATGCTGCTGACACCCGACCACCGAGGTTTACATCCAAACCTCCTCTTTGCACCGGTAGGACATGACAATCCACCACTTAAAAAAAAAAAGAAAAAAAGGGCCTGCTAAATTTCTTTGCCAAACAGGCCTTATTGACGTCATCGCTAACTCTTACTTCATAAGAAATTAAAGAATTCGTAGCTGTATGTAGTGCCCTCTGTCCTCAATTGTCTATATTAATTTGGTTTTTGTTTCCACAGCCCGCTGTGTCACTCCCGCCTGAGGAACCACGGTTGGGCGATAAGGGTTTCCTGTTGGAAGGTTATCCCTTCCGTCCAGAGAATTACACTCCGGAGTTCGAAAGAAGAAATACCGTCGCTAGTCAGCTCCAATGTGAAGAGGATATCTTTCCAACGCTGTGCACAGACTTGTTGGGACATGAAGCCTGCGGTGCTCGAGTGGTCGATAACTCTGAGCAGCTGATAGGCATCGGTTCTGGTATAAAGCACTGCTTTAGGGGAAACATCCTCTGGTCTCTACACTAATTTAGATTTTCCAACAGCGAGAATTTGGATCAAGAAGATCACTGGCATCTGATCATCCATCGATAAATAAGTTGGACATTGGAAGCAAATACCTCACATGGGGCTGCTTGTCAACCATTGCCTGTTTCAAACTGTGTTCTTTTTTTTTATTATTATTTTAAAAAAAGAAATAACATATTTATTCCCTTTTCAATTTTTTTTTACATTTCCTCCTTTACGGTTATAGCAGATTACTGGATACCCCATAATGATTATTATAGTTGTTGCTAGATATTTCTAATCTAGAGCGATTTTTTTGCTCACATTATCAGGTAATTAAGCAAAGCAGATGTTTAGAAATGCTTTTGTAACAGAACGGGACGCAAAGTATCTATTTATGTACTATATATAGAAACAGAAGTAAATGCACTGTTGCTTAAATAGATTTTCCACCATAAACCTGAGATGCTCGACTGGAAAGCAAACTGCGGAATGAAGTTTTCTTGAGTTAATTAAAATCATCTCAGCTAGCAACTATATAGCAAAAATTAATTTTATGTTAAATTATATAAATACCCCAAATACCAGGTCATGTTGCGTCTTTTCTCTCTGCTTCAATATTTTTTCTTCTTTTATTTTTATCCGTAATTAAATATGTTTCCTTTGTTAATGTCTCATCTTTCTTGATTTGTCGATTGTTTTCCATTATTGATCGGTATTCTACTTTGGTGCTGGAGGCGTTAACAGGGACTGAAAACTGTGCGAAGGGTTAATTGCAGCTATTGACCCTTGCTGACATTTAGGGGCTATTATCGATAACGGAGGTTCCACTAAAAATGAAACTAAAAGTCGAAGAAGTAAAGGAAATCACATAAAAATATAAATAAATGAGAACTAAATAGGAACTGCGGCAATAAGAGATTAGAAAAGAAGCAAAAACAAGTATTTATAAAGAGCAGTGCAGTGGTTCCAATCTCTGTGTGGACTTGGATTTTCATAAATCTTTAAGCCGACCATTACCTTTGGAATACCTTACTGTGCAACGTGAAGTGCGCCAGAACCATTGTTCGGAAGCCATGTTAAACTCTAGGTTCCACCCAGGGTTAACAATGCTAGTTGGAACACAGGTATGTACACAACGAAAGCAAATTTAATTTAATTCTGATGGAAAGCACGCTCCAGTGGCAATTTCCAAACACACACATTCTTCCCCTACTTTTTTCCTTCAGAAGTTTCAAATTTTTTCAGCGATTTTGGTAAATTATTCATTATTTCTCTTGGCAATTTATTTCAATTTTGACTCCCTTACCCACGAAAGAAAATCATTGTGGTCATGATGACCTTTTTCCTCCTAAGCACTACTCCTAATTCTTACACCAATATATTTACACGCCTCATTACCAAAATACGCCTTGTACACCATCGTGACTCTCTTCACCATTCTCATGTCTTCCAACAAATCCCGTTTCAGCTCCTTTATCATATCAGTTACTCATTGTATTCTGCGGTAATTTTACAGAGACAAATCTAGTGGCCCTTCTTTGCTCACTCTCCAACTTCTGTATATGATACCCAAAATGTGTATCCCACACTACACCAAAGTATTCAAGCAATGGTGTGACCAAAGATTTGTGACCCAATTCCCTTACTTCTCTGGTATATTCCGTAATCACTCTCTCCAACAAGTGAAGGATTTTGAAACCTTTTCCTACTACCTGTCCAATGTGTCCTTGCTCAGTTAAGCTTGTTATCAAATGTAATGCCAAGAAATTTACATTTCGTCTTCAACAAGTAATTCTTTCTCCAGCTTATACAATCAAGCTTTAGTTTCTTATCTGTTTATGTGATAAAGTGTTCTTTGCATTTTTCTTCATCCCTTGTTTACCAACCCAACTAGATATCCTGTCCAGATTACTCTGCAGCTATTTACAGTCCTCTACCATTTTGATCCTCTTATATAGCATTATGTGATCAGCAAACAACCTAACTTTTAGCAGTAAACCATCAACGCTAACCAGCTAGAAGGAAGCAGTATTTTTTATTTGTGTTTCACGATTTGTCTACGTCAACTTTAATAATGACGTCTAGTTCATTAAAGACAATGTATTTAGAAAGAACTCTCCGGATATTTACATGCAGTGATTGCTGGGAACCTTGTAAAACCTAAACTTAATGATAAGACGGTAATTGGAATATGCGTCCTACAAAATCTCACACCTGTGGATACCTCTGGCCTAGCAGGATCCGTTGTCTGTTGGCTTAGTGGTTGAGGCGTTTGTTTTCAATAGTTTGTTTGGAATAAATGTGGAGCCAGTAATTTTTAAGAGTATGATCTTATGAGCCTGCGCCAGGACATTCCGTGGGTGGGATTCTATGCGTAGGTCTAGCACAACACTGCTCAACCTTTTTTAATCGTCGGCCCAAATAGATGATCCAAAAATCTCTGGCGGGTCAAAATTCCTATTTTTGTTTCTTTAAACAAATAATGGGTTTAAAAGAATTATGCAAAAAAATCTAATATTCTGAAATTTTATTTGTCGTTTATTTAAATAATACAATAAATAGCATCTTTTGTCAAATAAAGAAACAAAATTATATATAACACAACTCAAAATATAAAAAAACTAAGGTAATTGGTACAATGAATTTGGTTCTGACATTGTTTCCATTTTAATAATTTTCCTGTGTTAGGCGTCAGAGCAGATGTTGACAGTAACAAGTCAGAAATATGTTGCTGAGTTTTTATAGTAGTTAAGATTTGAAATAACCTTTTCACAAACATATGTTGATTCGAAACTACTTAAGAAGGAAAGTCTTCTTTTGGAACCAGTTTCCAGAAATCTGAAAAATCTTCTGAAGAAGATAGTAACTTTGAAGATACTCTTTCTGCAACCTTTTTTTTTTAGTGCACAATTATTTAGCAATTCAGTGAGTTCCAACTGAATATTAGCAGGATAACTGGTTATTTCAGTCAAACTGATTATGAAAGGATTCACAAAAAAATATATATTTTGGTTTTTTACTTTCAAAATCCTCGAATTTTCTCTGAAACGACTGTAATAAGCCCCTAATTTTAAATTCGTACTCATAGCAATTGATAGTAACGATATTGAGCTTCTCTTTCAAATCTTTGAGTACGGGGAGAAGGTCAATATTTTCTTTGGATAAATTAATTAAAAACTGAATTTAGCTTTGAATTCACTAATCAAAGTAAATTTTGTTTGAAGTGCTTTGTAATTTGAGATTTAAAATACTGAGGTAATTTATAACGTCAACAAGAAATGCAAGATCAGTCAAGCAGGATTTATTCTTCATTAAATCAGTTTCCAAAGGTAACGCCCCCTTTTCTCTAAAAATTCCAACACTTGTTCTCTCAAGCTGAAGAAATGTTTCAACGTGTTTCCTCTTGAAAGCCATAGCACAGCGGTATAGTTGTAACTCGTCGATGTCTTAAAAGAAAAAAAGAAAAACAACTGTGTATTTTGCACGTATATAGTTTATGCAACATACTACTGGGGCAAAATTATAATATCTAACCTCATTTTTTTTTAACACAAAGTTTCCTGGCGAATCATGCAATGAATATAATGTTCGACACAAGTAATTCTGTAACATAGCTACGCAACTTTGGTTTCCCCAGTCATTGCAGATGCACTGTCAGTGCAAATAGATAGCAGTTTGTCCCACGAGAAACCTTTTTTTTCCCAATGCATTCCTTAATTTTCATAAAAATGGCTTTTCCTTCGGTAGTAGTTTCCAGTAGACACTACTGTAATAAATCTTGAAATATATTCTAATGTTCATCAACACACCGCACAAAAATAGCCAACTGAGATTTACTCGTTAAATCCCAAATTTCATCTAACGACAATGAAAAGTATTTGCTCTTTGTTATGATATCTTTGATCTGACCACTAATATCAACTGACATCTTGTGGTGATATATTCTTGGTTACTTATGTATGTAGTTACCACTTTCCACCTTTATCTTATATTTTTATATAGCTAGCATCTACATATGAACCAATGCGTAAGTAATTTATTATTCTGTAAAACTTTTATTTATTCAGTTAATGGTTTAACAACTTCCACCAACACCAGTTGTAAATACGACCGTTAACGTTTAAATCGGACTTCTCATATTAATATTTCTCAATCAACATATCCATATAGGCTTTTAAACATGTCGCTCCTGGCAACCAAAAACTCAAAACAAAAGCAACACAAATGTAACCCAATCTCATGGAGTATGCATATTAATATACTTGCATACTACATAATAGTCCATAATATAACCATATGATCATCACAATCTCTTCCAACCTTTCAGTAACAGTGTGCTGTGAAAGTGACAGACTGTCGGCTTTAGCTTTGAAGTTCTCATCATCACAATTTTGTGCAAAGATTGTCAAAGTCTCTTTTAACAATTTCTCCATCAGGAAAAAGGTTTCTTCTTTTTTGATAAAAGCAAAGAAATCTCGTAAGATGTTTTAATTATAGATTCGAGCTCGTCGTGCATTTTAATGAAAATATTCTGTTGGTTGAAAAGTTCACGTTTCTTCTTTTTTTAAATCTTCTATGATGGCACTACCAACAGGATAATTTTTTTCAAAATATTATGAATTTGCATGCAATTTCCATTTTTTTTTTTTATATTTTTTTTTATTTTTTTTTTTTTTTTTTTTACAGCCACTGCAAAGAAGCAAAGTAAACAAGTGGGTTTCTAAGCCTTGCTTTCAATGAAACAATACTTCTTTTCCCATTCATCATGAAAAACACTGTAGAGCTCCTTCAATTTCGACGTACTTGATCATTTTTTTTTAAGTTTAATAACACGCCAGTGAAATTGAATTTTGTTTTATTTTTTGTGTCGTACGCGTATCACTCTATTTCCACAACATCATCAGCGATCGGCGACATCTATTTGGTATTTGTACATTTAGTTAGTTACATTCTATTTAAAAAACAATTTAAAGTTTAGTTGAAACTTACATGTGACTTTTTTAGATTGCTCTCATAGCAAGGGCGATATCACTGACGACGCTCTAGAAATAGAGTGAGACACGTAGGACACAAAGAATAAAACAAAATTCAATTGCATTTATGTCGCTGATGATGCTCTGGAAATATAGTGAAACAAGTATGACACAAAGAATAAAACAGAATTCAATTGCATTGGCGTGTTATTAACCTTTATAAAAAATTGATTAATTCGCAATTGAGGAAATGGCCCACAACATCCAGTCGTCGACGTACTTGGTTCACTGTGAGCCGTATTGTAACAAACAGCATTGTTTTTACTTTATTTCATGTATGAGAACACCTGTAATAATAGAAAACTCAAATTAGCTAATAATGAAAAACATACCTGTGAACGCAACAAGAACTGTCTGGGTATTGTGGTATGACAGAGTCATCCCCCAATGAATATTAATATATTCATAATTAATATCCAAGTTTTTATTATATTTGTTGATGCGTAAATAATTATGTATTAAGCCTAGGCGGCCAAATTTTAGTATTATATAATTTAATTCATTGCAAAATTGCTGTTAAGAAAGTATTAAATGTGGAAAATGTTGTAACTGTAGTTTTTAGCATTCGAATAGCCGGACAGTGCCGAGCGCTGGCGACAGGCAGGCGCCGCATACACAATGGACCAAGCAGTGAAGGTCGGAAAAATACCGTTAGGTGGTGAGGGCGATGGCCCCGGCTCTCCGTTGAGGGGTGCAAGGTCAGGGAAAATGTGCGCGAAACGAGCGACGAATGCTAGCTACGGCACGAAACACGTGATTGTGGGCTACGTCGTTTCACCAATCGTGCATGGCTACATGGTTTATATTTATTAATGAAAGTCTTCTTTTTCCATGCACTGAGAGGGGGAAGCTGGCTTTCCGTGGTGGGAGCAGAGGATGCCATGAGAGAGGACTTGCTGTTCAGACGAGCTGAAGTGTCATCCGACACACTCTCCAAGCTGTTGGTCCATGGTTGGAGCTAGACGCTTTCTTGCTCAGATGTTGCTGGAAACAGAGTGTCTCACCTGGTAAAGGCCATCAGCAGATGCACTAGCGCGGATGGGTCCGTGAATTAGCATCCAACTGTGACACAGCGTGTCACACTTTGTCAGGCAGATGTAGCAACGGTAAAGTTCCAATGCAAAGGTCAATGGTTCCATAGGGTTTAAACGAGGCTTACAAACCCGTAAGTGTCCCCTGAGATCAGACTCTCTGCTCTCATTATAACAATATTTACTGAGCTAACCAACTTTCCACGTTCATTAACTTTAAACTTTTAAAGCATCTTGCTCGTTATAACTAATTCAAATGATGCTTTTCACTTTAAATGGCGTTCCTGTTTTTTTTTTTTGTAAATGTTAACTCTGATTTGTTGGCATTTACCCGGCAAATTGTAAACGCCGGGTATTGCTTGTTTATTTGCTTTGAATATATTGTGTTTAATGTAATGTTAAATATGCCCGGCTTTGTATAAGCCAGAAGATAGAATAAATTGAATATTTTGTGTACCATAGATTCTTGCAGCATTCAAGGTTCTAGTTCACCAATTAACCAAATTAGAAAATTAATATTCATGTTCCCGATAAAATTTCATCCTGATGGTATCCCCGTCCCTCTCCAGATAAACGGGTTACCACATATATCGAGCCCAACACTGGGGTAAAGACGCTACAATTGGTCGCAAGACGTTTGACATTTACATATGTCGTTTAATTAATTCCCCAAATTGAAATTAATTAATCACCGGGAAATTTTTCAAGTCTTTTAAAATCCATGGATATGACCTTTGTCGATTAGTTTATTATTATCAAAAATAGAAATTATTTGTTTGAACATTGCTTTGTCAATGCTTGATTTGAAATTCAATTTCCTATATGTGTGATTTTGGTGTTTGCTATCAATTAAAATTTAAATTGTTGCATTAATGCTAAATTTGAAGCAGTTGTTTTCAAGTAAAAATTTTGCTTACTTGCAACAAGCAATGAACAATTTTAAAATAATAAATGTAGAATCAGTGTTTTGGATTTTAATTAATGATAATAATTAAGAAATTATTTGTGATGATTTTGCCCATGTGTTGGAGGTTCTTGATGTCGCATGTAACATCGTTGTATTCCTTGTTGTCTTTTTGTATGGGCTATCATGAATTTTGATGGAATGAGTCTTGTCGATATTAAATCGTGCTGGTTGTATTTTGATATCGATTACTAAATCTTTGATCAGAACCGGAATTTTGTATGTCATACGGTCAACCTATGAAGTTGAGATCACGCACTATTAATATGGCAGATCAATCAGTTATTCCCGGAGTTCCTGAGCAAATGAGTGAACTAAATCAAATACTGGAGAAACCGGAGATATAGCTGGCGGACGCAGATTGCATAAAGACCGGCGATACACCTAGTACGCGAAGCCTTCATTTCACTGCGATACTAGACAGAGATCAGATGGATATTTTTCCGACCCCTGAAAGAGAAGAAACGCAAAACCCACCCTCGCAACCCGCTAAGGAAACACATTGTGCGTCACAGAACATGGCAGAATCGCCACAGCAGTCTTTGCAATTGCAAGACATACTGTTTAACGCGCTGGGGGAATTGCACAAGCGTTTAGATGCGCAAGATAGGAATTCTGATTCGTTTAAGGAGGAATTAAATAAGAAATTTGATTTGCAAAAGTAAGAACTAACTACATTAAATGAACGTTTAGGTTCCCAACAGGAGGAATTAAGTAAACGTTTTGATTCGCAGGAGAAAGTATTAGAAAGGCGTTTCGATTCGCAAGAAAAACGTTCTGAGTTGCTAGGGTCAATGCTCAAGAACGTGGACGAGAATTTGTCCGTCTTCCGTGGAGAAATGTCCCGGGAGATGAGCGAATTTAAATCCGAGATGCGAGAAAATGTTTCGGTTTTGGAAAATGCGCCGACGAAGTTCAAGCAACATGCAATTCATTGCAAGAAACTAGCGTGGAAATTTCGAAGCGTTTGGAAGCTACCGATTTAGCTGTAGAACGGGTGTGGCAAGGAAACAGTCAAACTCTGGGACAAATATCGGAGTTCGTCCACGAAATAAATGAAAAGATGGAGCAGAACTTGCGGAAAGTAAACTCAGAGGTGTCGACGATCACGAGTTCGATTCAACAGGTGAAAACGACACAGCAGTATCTGCAGGAGTCACAGGAAACGCTTGCGCAAGACAGAAAGTCGAAACTTGCGCAGTTAGAGTAAAAAAATGAAGGAAGTAAGAAACTCTAACGTAGGCGGCAGTTCGACGCACTTTAATTGCAGGCAGTATGCAGCAGCAAAAATAGAGCTGAAATTGAATCGTTTCGGGTCCCGGAAGGATATAAATCCAAAGATATATCTAGCCGAAATAGAGATATATTTCGAAATAAAGGGAGTACCCGACTCAATGAAACTGGTATTTATTGAAGAATCGTTTTCAGAACCAGATAGGCTCTGGCTGAAAATCGCTTCTGAAACAAATCTATCTTAATCCGGCTTCGATGAATTATTTCTTGAAACTTTCTGGTCGGGGAAGATACAGAACCAGGCGAGGATAAAATTATATCAAGGGAAATACGTGCCTAAATATCACCACTGCATGGAGAACTAAGTAAAGAAATTGCTGGTTCAATGTAGACAATTTGATAATAAAATGACGGACGGGGAATTTATCGAAATGGTGATCGCGTATTTCGGCTCGCAAGTGCAGACGCTGATCAACCCGGTGCTTATTCGAACGGTACCAGAATTTCTTGATACGCTACGAAATCTGAATCGAATAGGACAAATGGCCAATAATCTTGCAAAACAAGATGCGGACCAGAGCCGAGACGAGCCACAGTTCCAGGCTAAGCGACCTCATAGCGGAGGTAAGGCACCCATAATAATGACCAGAGCGGGAAAGCTTCAAAAAAGCATGCTGGCAACCGCAACGGAGGTAAAAATAGGAAAAAACGGTAATACTCAATGGAGAGATGAAAAGAATCATCAGCGATTCCGAAATAATCGACCCGCATATCAGGAGCAGTCCACGATAAATACAATTTCGGTAGTAAACGCGGATCCTTAGGCGCGAGTGATGATGACAGAAGAATGTGTGGGCGGCGGAAATGACTTACCGAGTACCCCTCCCTCACAATGAGACTTTTCTGGAGACGCTGCAAACGCCGAAAGCATTTGCTTAGGCAGTTTGGCGTACTGGGGCAGCGCAAGAGGTTTGACGCAAGAGGTCATCATTGGTTGCGACCTCATGGAAAAACGTCAAGTCATTCTGGATTTGGGGAAAGGAACGATAACAAATTTGGTTCAGGAGGTGTTGCATTGGAAAAATGAGGTCTGTGAGCAGAGCCTCGGAATAAATA
>JARYHS010013631.1:164483122-164648677 GCA_031002005.1 Vandiemenella viatica | reverse complement strand
TTCTGTAAGGACCGTCATTTGAATTCTTGCAGGGCAGTCATGAAAATCAATCGCGGGTTTTTTTTCTTGCTTTTCTGTACGTTTGATGGGGTTCTGACATGCTTGTGTCAACCTCGCTAATTTAACATTTGGTGCGATCTTTTACAAAAGTCTATTGACGCCCTGACATTTAATTTTGATTTCAACACATGTGCCGAATTTGCATAATCAATTGTACATAACCAATGAATTTATGTGTTTTAATGTTAAGATACTATATGTACAGACTGTTTTGATTTTGCTTTCATATGAAAGAACGTAGCTAATTTTTTTCTTCTTTATTCTATTTCATTTTATTTTCATATGTGTCTAGTATAAGAATTTTCATTGTAACTTATGTGAAAAGGCGACCAGAATCACGTGTCCAATTTACACAGTTTGAATGTCATATGTTTATGATGAGAATTTGAGGTGAGCTGGAATTGCGATGCTGTAACTCATGTAGAAATAGGCAGTATTTTATCGCAACTTTGTTAATAATTTATTTCAACTTTGGTGTGACACATATGTGGTATGACAATGAATATTAATATAGTCATAATTAATATCCAAATTTTTACTATATTTGTTTATGGAAAATATAAATTGTAGGGCTAATTGATGCGTAAATAAATATCTATTAAGCCTGGGTGACCAAATTTTATTATTATATAATTTAATTCATTGCGAAATTGCTGTTCAGAAAGTATTAAATGTGGAAAATGTTGGAACTGCAGTTTTAAGCGTTCGAATAGCCGGACATTAGTGCCGAGCGCTGGCGACAGGCAGGCGCCGCATACACAATGGACCAGGCAGTGAAGGACGGAAAAATACCGTTAGGTGGTGAGGGCGATGGCCCCGGCTCTCCGTTGAGGGGTGCAAGGTCAGGGAAAATGTTCGCGAAACAAGCGACGAATGCTAGCTACGGCACGAAACACGTGATTGTAGGCTACGTCGTTTCACCAATCGTGCATGGCTACATGGTTTACATTTGTTAATGAAAGGCTTCTTTCTCCATGCACTGAGAAGGGGAAGATGCCTTTCCGTGGCGGGAGAAGAGGATACCATGAGAGAGGACTTGCTATTCACACGAGCTGAAGTGTAGACGTGTCATCCGACACACTCTCCTAGCTGTTGGTTCATGGTTGGAGCTAGACGCTTTCTGGGTCAGATGTTGCTGGAAACAGAGTGTCTCACCTGGTAGAGGCCATCAGCAGATGCTCTTGCGCGGATGGGTCCGTGAATTAGCATCCAACTGTGACACAGCGTGTCACACTTTGTCAGGCAGATGCAACAACGGTAAAGTTCCAGTGCAAAGGTCAATAGTTCCATAGGGTTTAAACGAGGCTTACAAACCCGTAAGCGGCCCCTGAGATCAGACTCTCTGCTCTCATCATAAACTGAGCTAACCAACTTTCCACGTTCATTAACTTTAAATTTTAAAGCATCTTGCTGATTATAACTAATTCAAATGATGCTTTTCACTTTAAATGGCGTCCCTGGGATTTTTTTGTAAATGTTAACTTTAATTCGTTGGCATTTATCCGGCAAATTGTAAACGCCGGGTATTGATTATTTATTTTCTTTGAATATATTGTGTTTAACGTAACGTTAAATATGCCCGGCCTTGTATAAGCCAGAAGACAGAATAAATTGAATATTATATGTACCTTAGATTATTGCAGTTTAACCAAATTAGAAAATTAATATTCATATTCCCTATAAAATTTCAACGTGATGGTATCCCCCCCCCCCACTCCGGATAAACGGGTTACCACAGTATGCCCAATGTTTGGTGCAGCATAGTCTTCAAAATCATACAAAACAATTTTAGGTAACTTTCAAGTAGTATGATGAGAAAATACTGCAAATACACCCGAACTCTCGCTCTTTTGAGAACCGACTGGTTCTCGAAACACAAAGGGCTGGTGACGTTGCCGGTGTTTGACCTTGCGAGCAAGACAGCATATCGTCTGACCGCGCGCATAAATTGGTCTTCGGACCAGTTTTTCAACTTGGTGGGAATTTTCAAACTTGCTCACGCGGTCCATTTAAAATTCGTCGGCGGGCTACATTGAGCATCCTTTGTCTAGCACCTCGGTGGCCAAATTCCGGAAAATCAAAATCCTGTCACTATGTCGCAAGAAATAATCGATTGTATTTTATTTCAGTGATAATGGTCGAGGATATTGGTATTTATTCGCTTTCAACAGATTGATCTCATGTTATTCTTCGTTTATGAGATGGATACATTAAAAGAAACTTGAAAATAACCATCAGGATTTAATTGATTTTATTCAACTATTCACAAACCAAATACAATCATTTCTCTCACTCACAACTCTTGACTGCATTTTTACTAGAATGGCCATGATGTCGCCCAATGGTGTTGTGTGTACATCTTTAATTATGGTGGTGTTTCCTGTGGTACTTGCGTTGCGCGGGGTCGAGATATTGTCAGCAACAACGTTAGAGTTATTAGGAAAGTTTGCCATTTTTGTCTCACTCATATTGCAAGGGATAGTGATTTATGTTCTGGCCAAAAAATTTCCGTAGTATTTTTCACAAATCTCTGCCGCTAAATCATTGCGTTGATGCACTGTATTTCCTATCTGTTCATGCATAATTTTACTGTTTTGAGAAGCTGCAAATACACGTACGCTATCCTTCAGAACAACTCCAGATCTGAGTTTTGCAAAGAAACAAATCATCATTGCGGATACAATTTTTTCCGTAAATGAAAATGAAGTACCGGAATTACACGCCAACATCACCGTTCAACACAAAAATAATTCGGAAATCTAACAAGAATCTAGCGATTCTACATAAAAATTTGACATTTACAAAACTCAGCAAATTTTGCATCACAAACATTAAATTAGAAATTTCAATTACATATTTTGTAAATCAAAATACAACAGCAACCAAGCAACGCCGTCATGAACACATCACATCCAAGTGAACGAGCGTGGTGGGTGAACGGTTTACGCTCTGGCCTCGCATTCGGGAGGACGCGGGTTCGAATTCCCGTCCGGGCATCAAGATTTGGGTTTTTCCATGATTTCCCCAAATCACTCCAGGCGAATACCGGGATGCTTCCTTCAAAAAAGCCATGGCCAAATTCCTTCCCGTTCCTTGTCCCTAGTCCCATACCTAAAGTGACGAGATTTTAACATTGGGAAAGTGGGACACCATTGACGGAGGGAGGGGGGGAGGGGGGTGTTCTTGATTAAAAAGTTGGTCCATATGGAGTACCAAAATTTTTTATATAACCCAAAATAGTATTGCAATATTTTTTTATTATTAATTTCAACATAAGTACAATTTACAGAAATAATATATTAAAAATCTTGTATAGTATTTTTTCTTTGGCATATTTCTCATTTGAGTGAAATTGCTGTCATTGTTTAAAAGCTCGTGAAATTTTTCACAAGACTTTGTTAAATTAAATTTCACACATTATATGGCCTTCAAAGTCTCAGCTCTTTATTGTGACTTTTTTTGATGTCCACACTTTATTTACCGAAGAAAAAACGCGTTCAGTCGCAGCATTAGTTCCTGGTAAGGACAGCGCGTATTCTACAGTTTTTAGTGCATTATTGTATGGAACATGGTTTGTTTCAAAATGATGAAATCTTTTTAACCATTTGTTCTCTATTGTGACTTTTGCTGAAGACCAAAATTTAACTTTTTTCTTATCAATATATTTTTTTAAATAATGATACTTTATTAAAAAGATCATTTTCGGAAATGTTACTCTACGGAAAATTTTTAGTAATATGATCCAATGATTTTTGCACATCATTCCAATTTAGTTTTGAATTTTCCGTAATGTGAGTCGTAAGTTCACTTTCAAGGCCGACGCTAGACTTTTTGACGCCTCTATAAAATTCAGTATAAATAGTAAGAGTACGATCTGCTAAATTCGAGAACATTTATGAAATAAATTAATTACCTAAATTATCTGAACAGCTGGTTTGTTGACAGCTCTTGTTTAACTAGCATTAGGACGCAGCACGATGTGTATCGTCTGAGAGGCAGTTACAAAATGCTTTCTCTGTTGTCTCTGGTTTTCGTCGTTGCCAGTGTCAAAAAATGACATTGTTTATAAGGTGACCATACGTCCCGATTTAGCCGGTACAGTCCTTTTTTTCAGCTTTTGTCCCGGGTTTTTTAAAATCCAAATCGGGACGCAAAATCCGATTTTCAAGGCCTGACATCACCCCCTCCTCGTTTTACATTCTTGACTATTTTCTGCATCCTCAGGAAACCTTTCCTAACTGTCACAAGTATTGTTTCCTTTTAAATATTTTTCATTTTTTCTGTTCTTTTGCGAATGCATGAATTCATTTCATTACTTCTACCCATTGTTGCGGTTGGCGTATTTTTTAACATTTACCGCCGCGCCTATTCATTATTGTCGACTACTTGTTATATTTGTTGCACGTGCTTTTAAAGTTGAACCTTTTTTTTTTTTGATGATGGTAGACGTGCAGTAAACAGTGCGATTTTTTGCCTGTGTTGAGTTTGTTTGATTTAATAACAGCGTGAGAAGAAAATAATGTCACCACCGAAACGAAAGTGTGTTTTTAATTCTAAACTTGAGAAAGAATATCCATTTATTAAGAAAAACATCACTGATTCGGATATTCGATGCAATGCATGTTCTTCTTCATTTAGCATGTCACGGGGGACGGTCTGATATTACGCATCATTTAGCTAGTGAAAAACATAGAATTGCAGTGCGTGCGAATGCATCCAGTTCCACTCTTACTTCATTTTTTAAAAGTGAATCTTTTGGTGAAAAAGAAATGAGATTGGCGGCCACTGAAGGAGCTTTTGTTTATCACACAGTGCGGCATAATCAGTCTTTTAGGTCATTAGATTGCACTTCCAAACTTGTACAGTGTGTTTATGAACCTAAATTCACATGCGGTCGTACGAAAGCGGAGGCAATTTTATTAAATGTATTAAGACCATTTGCAATTTCTCAATTACACTCTGACTTACAACAAGCTAATTTCGTTTCAATAATGACAGATGCCTCAAATCATAAGGATATTAAAATATTTCCTATACTGGTGAGGTATTTCCTTCCTGCTGAGGGGAATTAGTGTTAAATTGTTAGAACTTAATTCGCTGCCTGGAGAAACAGCGCAAACTATCTCTGCGTTTTTAATAGATTGTTTGGATGATATTAAGATAAAGGAGAAGGTAGTTGCTCTGTGTGCTGATAACACAAATTGTAATTTTGGTGGTGTGGCGAGAACGGGTGCGATCAACGTCTTCACAAAATTAAAAGATAACATAGGACACGATTTAGTAGGAGCAGGTTGTAATGCTCATATCATCCACAATACTAATCAGAGAGCTGCTGATATTCTCCCAATTGATATAGAAGGAATTGTCTCTAAAACATATTCATATTTCTACTTGTACACAGCTAGGGTTGAAACTGTTAAAGAGTTCTGCGAATTTGTTGAACAGTAGTACAGACAGGTATTAGGATACAGTAAAATAAGGTGGCTGGCCCTACTTCCTGCTGCCGAACGTCTTCTCCGTATGTTTTCACCCTTAAAATCCTATTTTTAATCACAAGACAAGTGTCCACATATCATAAAAACCTTCTTTGAGAACCCTTTGTCAGAGGCTTGGCCAGGTTTCAACTTTTCATTCAGCTATACAAAAAATAGAAGGTGAAACAGTGACAGTATTTGAAGTAATTCATGTACTTTGTGACTTTAGTCCAACTTGGCTTCAAAGGGAAACGACTGTTTTCTTACATCAGTTGTTAGGACCATTCTTCAAAATTTGGAGAAAGAGGCTCTTACTTCGGAAGTGGCAAAATTTCGACAGTATGTTTATACTTTCTACCAAGTTGCTGTTCAGTATTTAGAACAATGGACAGCCTCACTTGAGCATTTGAAACAGTTGGGTGGGTAACACTGAAAGAGATACCTAGATGGGAAGAGATACAAAACTCGGTAGATTTCGTTAAGAAAATAAACCCATCTGCTGTAATTGATGAAACTGCTTTGTACGACGAATACGTATATGTCAAACAATATGTGACATCAGAAATACTAGCCGAGTGGAGGTTGAATAAAACATCAGCTGACCAATGTTGGCTACAAATTATCTCCCACTTCAATTTTCATAATGTACCTTATATAAATATGCTTAAAATATTGGAGTTTTTTTTTCTGTTTCCCTCGAACTAATGCCTCTACTGAACGAGTGTTTTCCCACATGAATGCCTTATGTACAAGTGACAAAAACTCAGCTATCCATAAATTCCTTGAAAGCGACGCTCATCAGTAAAGTTAATTTCGATTACTCCTGTACCAACTTTTATAAAATGTTGTGTGAGAAGAAGGGAATTCTGAAAAGGATTTATTCATCTCAAAAGTATCAGCAATAAAAGCAATGGTCAAGAGATGTTGGCCTCAATAATTTTTAAGGTAAGCTCTTTTGTATCTATCTGTTTTAGGCCTAGAGAAGTCTGTAAGTCAGTAGCAATCCATGTAGGTTCGGTGGTTTCTATTAAAAATGTAATTTTATTTTATAAATGTTTACCTTTCGCTTTAGCTCCGCAATCAGAATGCTATTATTGTTTCTAAGATATATGTTTGAAATCCTCTGAATACACTTTAGTAAACATCCGAACCATGTATAAAAACAGTGCACATGCAAAAAGAGTCGTTTTAGAATATGACACCTATTTATTAGGCTAATATGCTATTACGGTGATGCATACTAATGTACTAACCATGACCGCCTGACCATTCCACAGGTTGCACTGTTCGAGGTTGACGTATGTAACCTTGGTATCAACTTACTCTACCGTGCCGCACAGGGCCGCATTTAGGGCTCGCGGGCCATTAGGCTGCACATGTGGTGCGGCCCCCCCCCCCCGCCCCCCAGTCGGCAGTGGGCTTGGGCGACCCCTCCGATCGGTAACCGAAGGGGGCTGTTCATGCTAAAGTTCCAAAAATTCGGTCCAAAAATCTGCCGGCGACCTTTTATTTTATTTTTTAGCTCTACTGGACTCTGGGGCGGGCCCCCATGTGGTTTTTTTTTCCGGGGGTGTCCCGGTTTGGTGGATTTAAAATATGGTCATCTTAATTGTTCATTAAGTCTAAACAATTGTGGCCGAATGTTACCAACTGACCAACAGTGCGACCATTGATAACCAGTTCTTGATAATCAGTTCTCAACAATTGTTTTTATTAAAGTTTAACATTATAAAATTAACAAAAATATACTGTATAAAACTCTTATCCTGACGAAATAGCCACATGGCCGCCGAAAGCCGCATATTCCCTTCCCGTTCTCCCGCCGTTCCCTAGCTTGTCATGCATTCTTTAAAAAAATCGGGACTTTCTTAAAACACCGCGGGACGCGGAACAAATTGTTAAAAATCCGGACTGTCCCGCCAAAAGCGGGACGTTTGGTCACCTTACCCATACCACCTCTAATGACCATAGCCGTCGACGAGGCGTTAAAAAAAAAAAAAAAAAAAAATCCAAGGCAAGTGGACAGAACCCTATGCACAAACACATCAAATTACACATGGAGTGATTGGAAAAAAAAATCTCCCATTATTATTGAAAAATTCTGAATGGATTGTTTAACTGATCCAAGCAACATGTACACATGAAAAAAATTGAACATTAATTTAAAACACAAAAATATGCAAGCTACTTAATGAAAATGAAAATAGCCAGAACAGTGTGTACTTTTAACATAAGTCATTGAGATATATTTTGTAGTAATGGCTTTTCGAGACCCAACGTTGGGTGCCATTTTGTAGTTGCAGGAAGGTATGGGTGATAACTTTCTAACTCCTCTATTTAATATCAAATGAAAACCCAAGGCTACTAATTTATTTGGTATTCCTACTGGCGTACAGCCTGAGTTTATTTATTTTTAACATTAACACCTGGAATGTAAAAAATATGGTCATGCAGAGCCTCGCCTTACAAATGCCAACAATAACCAAACAACAATATTTAAGCACTACCATATCATTAAGTGACCATGAAACAAATTCAATACAAAAGCTTCACACTTGCTTTGAATGAAAGGTTCCCTTAATAACAATCGGGAATTAATTTCAAAATTCAAATACAATCCTAACGTGAACTATGTTAGATTGGAAATACTGGGCGCCAGGATAATTTAAATTATCCATCACGTGTTGTTATAGGAAAGCTCCCGAAGTCAGTCACAACTAGCTCAATACTTGCCAGAGGTGATAACTCTCAATCAGTCAAACCTTTACTTTTAAAGGTCGTAATAGGGCTATACACAATGATTGTATTTTAAGTACCACACTGCACTGTCCGTAGAATTATTATTGTGATGGCGATAGGCGTCCCTAGACGGCGAAAATGTTATAGCACATTAGCTATAGCTAGCGTTGCCAGGTGCCCCGATTTGCGCGGGACAACCGATTTTCGGGGTCTGGAGACGCGTCCCGATTTCCCGTCGATCGGGACGCCAAATGTCCCAGTAGTAGGGTAAGGATGGAGCTGGGCCATATCCCGTTATAGGGCAGGTGGTGGGGGAACCTCCCTCCCCTCCCTTCCGTGACGTCACAAGATGGCGGACCAATAGTTCATTTGGTGGCCACTAGGTGACAGCACAAACCTCAATTTGCGCATACGATAGTTCCTCGACAGGCCGCCCAGATGGCGACACCTCCCAAGGGCTTAATTTCTTTGGGCGCAGATATTCCACTCCCCCGGGAGAGTGAAAGCTAACGGGGGAATTCCGCTGCCCGGGGCGTTTTTACACAGGTGCGCTCTCGTTGCGACAGGTGTCGGCTTGCTCAGCCAAGGCATCGTGCGTTTTGGTCTTGCATAACCTACCGGGACATAGAATCCCGGTTTCCGCTTCATTTCTTTGGGCGCAGATATTCCACTCCCTTAAGAGAGAAAGCTAGAGGGGAAATTCCACCGCCTGAGTCGTGTTTACACAGGTGCGCTATCGTTGCGACAGGTGTCAACTTACTCAGCAAAGGCATCGGGCGTTTTGTCCTTGCATAACCTACCGGGACATAGTATCCCGGTTTCCGATAGATGGCGGGGCATGGCTCATTTCGGGCTCGATACGTGGTGGTGAAAGCTACAAATATTTTAAGAAATATTTCCAGGCATAGGTGCATAGTATTCCGTTTCCCGATAGATGGAGCGGCATGCTTCATTTCTCAACGCGATAGTTATTTAAAACAAGCCTTTAAGAGAAATATTTCAAGTATTCCTGCCTGGTGTCTATCTGTTATTATCGGTATATCTATGTGACAAGTATTTCGAAACCATGGAGTTATTCCCGAAGTTCAGAAATATTATTTCCGTTTACCCAGCTACAAGCAGAGCCCATTATCTCTTGCGAAAGCTCTGTACACAACAAGGTGCAAATATTTCAGCACAGTAAAATATTTTCTTCGGTTCTGTGTCTTGAAATATACTTGCATTTGATTAAGCGTAAATCATTGCAATTTACTAAAAACAAAAAAAGTCCACATTAACGGATATTGAAACGACCTCGGTAGTGTTGGGGCTAGAGTGCCGAAGGTCGCCAGTTCGAGTCCAGCCGCGGTGTTTAAGTGTTTTGTGATATTATTGAAAAAGCCGTTCCAACTCCTCAAAGTTACGTAATTTCCATGCCTAGAAAGTATTGGGCCAGCTTGACTTGTTATAACTGAATAAAAAGGAAGTTGAAAAGCATAAATTTTCCTTTAAAATACGTTAACGTTCGATACGGGAAAAAAAAAAACCTTCATAAACTCAGCAAATTGGAAAGATATAAAACCGAGGAAGAATTATATGTGAACCTGTTTTCATGAAATTATTTTGCGTTCTGGCCTAGCATTCGAGATGACGGCGTTTCGAATCCCCTTCCGGGCATCCAGATTTGGTTTTTCCGTGGTTTCCCCAAATCACTCCAGGTGAATGCCGGGATGCTTCTTTCAAAAAACCATGGCCGATTTCCTTTGCCCCCCCCCCATCCTTTCCCCGTCTCTAAAGACTACGTTGTTAGAGACACGTTAAACAGTAAAAAGAAAAATGAAATTATTGTGATAAAGTATAGCAATACCACAAATTCGTTATTCCTTTCAAAATTCGTAGCCTCAAAAACCCATTAATGGGTGAAATCCTTTCATTGAAACCGACAGACATTCACCGACGAAGGTAGGGAAAACCATAAATTCCGTTCATCGAAGTAGGCAGGCATTAAAAATTAATTCACCGACTAAGAGACTGGAAACAAACTCACTTTTGTACATAATGTTATATTCATTATGAACAATAAAATATAGCTCACGAGTGTCACCTACATTCCGTGTATTTTAAAGGATACATTAAATTAGGGGTAATGAAACAGACCGAGAACACAGACACTTCTAAAACTTAAAGAGGCATTGAAGGGGTTTAGTGATGTATGTAAGTATAACCTCGACGAAATGAGAGCCGCTAAAATAAAGCAAAGTTGTCGATTTGAAAACCAGTTTCTTTCCCTACAAACATTTCTGAAGTGATTACATGATGTCAAACCAATCAGGCTGTAATTTTTTCCAGCCTATTTCTCAACCCTGTCTTTGGACAAGAGCTCACTTAAAAATATTTATGACAAAGCCTTTCCCATACCAAGGCTAGAAAAATCAAAGTTTCCAGTTTGACCATGGCAAAACTCAAGGAATGGAAGCATCAGTACGACACCTTATTTCTCTAACTTATCTCTGCTGCCATTGGTATAAAATATCTCATCGCATCAATTCTGTTATGCTTTCGTAAGCAATCACAAATTGAGTGTCCTTAGCTGCACTTTGTCTAAAATTCCAATCAATCCCTTGTGACACATCAGTGATTGACACCTTTAACTATATTTTACAGCACAGCACTTATGTTCCAGGAACGAAATACCATCTGTTAATCTTAATAATTTCACCCCTGTCGAATCGAAGTACGCCAGTCCTATGTGATAAAAATCGAGTCACGCTAAGCACAAAACATGCCTGAGACCATCGCCTGTGACCAAGGTGGAGATATAGAAAATTTATCCACTCCCTTATGGAAGAAATACAGTGCCGGCTCCTACTTATTGTCTTTTACGCACTATTACTAATTTTTTCACCAAGTTCCACCCCTAGCCTCATCGCCAACGTACCCACAGCACTTCCCCAAACCTCCTCCTGTTTTCCAATGATTCCCACTCCAATCCCTGATCAGTTACCTTTTGTTCGTGCGTTAAAGTAAACCAAAAACTCATACAGTATTCTCCTAATCAGTAGCAGGGATTCCAAGTTCACTTAAGGTGGTTCTACTGCAGTTTCCCAGGAAAATACCCCATTTTTCCAGGAAATTATTTTTCAACCAATCAGGACACAGGAGTGTTCTCCATTCGGTTTAAAACTGACGCCAACCATCGGATTCAGGACTAAGTATAACATTTGTTTGTAATAGTGCGCTTCATCCAACTAACCACGATAAAAGTGCCATAATGCCCTTAGCTAACTTGGCCATCAAATAAACACCATAACCCACATTTTCATTGAAGATCCCCACGCATCGACAAGTATCCAAAGGTGCAGACACTAGATCTATTACGCCGAAGATAGCACCCACACTTGAAATGTCGTAAATTGTTAGGTCAAAGTGGGTTTTTGGATATCTTATCCACTCAGGCCTCATCACGTAAAGTCTAATGCCAGATTGTGGCCATGGTCAACTTAGGCTCCATACAACACTCAGAATTATTCCACCAATATCTATTCTAACAGTATTATACGCCACATACAGCCCCCGACACTCTTCCTATCTTCCAATGACATCCAGCCCAGCTCCTTTATTATGTCACTTGTTGAATATTTTCCACTAATAAATCTAGCTGCCATCCTTTGCACCTTGCATTTGATGTACAAAAAATGTGGACTCCATACTACACAACAATATACAAGCAATGGTCTGACTGTGGGTTTGTGGGTTTGTACCCAAGCCCTTCGCTTCTCTGGTACATCCCCTCATCACCCTCTCTCTGTTAAATGATTTTTATCCCGAAGTGCATGTAGGGAAAAAAGTGAGGAACACAATTCGTATGCCAACACAAACGGCAGTAAACTGTAAAGAGCATAATGAAATGGGAAACTGCCTAAGCCCTGAATCAATGGTTAGAAGCACACGTTGATGGTGAGCATAATTCTAGACTCAAATCCACAGAGGGATGACACACGCACATTTCCATGCCTACAGCGAGGTCGACAGAACAACTAGCACCAAGATAGAACCCCCACAGAGGAAGAAGACACACACACACACACACACACACACACACACACACACACACACACACACTTGTACACGCATACAGCGAGGTCAACAGAACTAACAGCAAGCATCATGAAAACGATGAAGTGGGGCAGAATTGTCGTTACCACTGATTAACTGGATAGTACTATTGTTACAAAAATCATCAGACAGACGAGTTAAAGTCAGGTACCACCATACTTATGCTTACATCCGCAAAGACAGACGCAGATACACATGTCCAAGTCTACAGAGAGTTCAGTACAACTACCGGCAACAATCATGCAAACGAAAAATTGGTGTAGTACTCTCTTGCCTCATGACTGGCTGAAAAACAGAATTCTCGTTACATATCATCAGCCTGGCGAGATAGAGGGTGTGCAAAAGATGGCATGTTTTCACCATACACCTAAGTGTTTATACCATAAATAGTGTTCATCACACCAAATTGATTACATTTACCATCAACATGTCTCTCCCATACCGCAACCCTTTCTACCATTCAGTAAAAAGTGACCCCAGTACCATGAGTTGTAATAGACACTTGACTATCAGACAGATATCATAACCCGCATATTAAAACTAGGTCTCAGCCACAAATCTATACATCTCCATGCACAAGCACAAACAAACATAAGTGGAGGGACAGCAAAATCATACGCCCAGACAGACGTGTTTATGGAATATATCACCATATTAACGCATACAGACACAGAGAGAGACGCACAAACACTCACATTTCCATGCCTACAGCGAGCTAGCCACAATAACCAGCCCAATCAAAGCGACGAAAAAAAGGGGTAGAACACCCATGGCTCATAACTGACCGAAAAATCATCAGTAAGATATGTTCCAGGTACCATACTCTTCACATCAACATCATCTCATTTATCTCACACTACAGACCTCACTACCATCCAGTATCATGTGTGCTAGGTACAAAACTGTACACATCAGCACCACCACGTCTATCCCACACCTAAGCCTTTTCTGCCATTCAGTAACATGTACCCCTGGTACCACGAGTAGCAGTAGACATCTGGTCATCAGTCAGATATCATAACTCCCATATTCATACTAGGTCTCACCCACAAATCCATACGTCACCTCACACAAGCATAAGTGTAGGATCAGCATATCATACATCCAGACAAACAGTTAAAGGAAGGTATCATCATATTTACGCAAACATACACAGAGAGAGACACATACACATGTATACATTTCCATACCTAAAGCGATCTCGACTCAACAACTAGCCCAATCATGGCAACGCAAAAGTGGAACAGAACACCCATGACTGGCCAAAAATCATAGAAAGACACACATACACACACACTCATATGTCAATGCATTCACACAGTTCCATTCATCACCACACACATGCACATAACTGGAGGAAAGAGACTGAACATGCTACATCCAAAACTGAAGAGTTACAGGATGTGTGAAGTTTGAAATCACAGCCACGTCTCTCCCACACCGCAACCCTTTCTGTCATTTAGTAACATGTGACCCAGGTACTCGTCTAACTTTGAGGAGTTGGAACGGCTTTTTCAATAATATCACAAAACACTTAAACACCGCGGCTGGACTCGAACCGGCAACCTTCGGCACTCTAGCCCCAACACTACCGAGGTCGTTTTAATATCCGCTAATGTGGACTTTTGTTTTGTTTTCAGTAAAATTGCAATGATTTACGCTTAATCAAATACAAGTATATTTCACGACACAGAACTGAAGAAAATATTTTACTGTGCTGAAATATTTGCACCTTGCTGTGTACAGAGCTTTCGCAGGAGATAATGGGCTCTGCTTGTAGCTGGGTAAACGGAAATAATATTTCTGAACGTCGGGAATAACTCCATGGTTTCGAAATACTTGTCACATAGATATACCGATAATAACAGACAGACACCAGGCAGGAATACCTGAAATATTTCTCTTAAAGGCTTGTTTTAAATACCTATCGCGTTGAGAAATAAAGCATGCCACGCCATCTATCGGGAAACGGAATACTATGCACCTATGCCTGGAAATATTTCTTAAAATATTTGTAGCTTTCACAACCGCGTATCGAGCCCGAAATGAGCCATGCCTTGCCATCTATCGGAAACCGGGATACTATGTCCCGGTAGGTTATGCAAGGCCAAAACGCACGATGCCTTGGCTGAGCAAGCCGACACCTGTCGCAACGAGAGCGCACCTGTGTAAACACGCCCCGGGCAGCGGAATTCCCCGTTAGCTTTCACTCTCCTGGGGGAGTGGAATATCTGCGCCCAAAGAAATTAAGCCCTTGGGAGGTGTCGCCATCTGGGCGGCCTGTCGAGGAACTGTCATATGGGCAAATTGAGGTTTGTGCTGTCACCTAGTGGCCACCAGATGAACTAACGGTCCGCCATCTTGTGACGTCACGGAAGGGAGGGGAAGGAGGTTCCCCCACCACCTGCCCTATAACGGGATATGGCCCAGTTCCATTTTACCCTACTACTTGTTCCGATTTTTTTAACTAAGTGATAATCATTATCTCAAAAAAATGAAATCATGTTACACGTTTGAGACGCTATGCACTAAACCAGCAATGCCATTCTCGCCTTATGGTACAACTGAGCTCATTAACTTCAGCGTGATAATAGTTCGCTGAACTAATTTCTGGAGTGCTAGAATCGGTGATAGTTCCCCAAGTTGTTATCCTTTCCACCGCTAGGTGAGAGTACGCTCCTTCTTCCCCTTATTATTGTGTTTGAATCGAAATGCATTGTCCTGTATATTGTCTACCCACAGTATTCATGCTTACTCTTTCTTTTTTGCCGCTCATGCGTATCGTTGAAGCTCTAATTCTTACTTGCTGGAGACGCGATCTTGCTTTTAACCTCACTAATTGATCGTTCATCCATTCACTGGTTGACATCACTTGACTTTCGTTCGTAGTGCAGTTTTAATTAATCAAAGCAGGAGATATAAAAAGTGTTAGAACTATTTAAACAGTAAATGGCTCCACATATACTAAGTCTGATCATATATTTTAAGATTTTCAGGAATTTGGGATTATGTTTTGTGTTCGGGTATTGAGTTTGTTCTGGTTTAGTAATATGAATATGCGTGCGTGATTATAATCATTGGGATTGGAGATTGAATAAATTTTATGATTTTTCGTTTAAGGTATTTTGGTTCTAATGCTCTAAATCTAACTTTCGGGAGACAAAACGGAATGGAGCGTGAATCTATTTTGTACTGTGCCAATTTGATATGTAAGTATTTTTTTTTTTTTGATAATTCTATGAATATTAGCGATTCAGATACCAATTTTGAATCAAAAAACGATGCTCCTACGAGTACTCCGAGAAAGAAAAATCAACGAAGAATGTGATCTTTTCTTAATATTTGGGGAAAAAGTTATGTTTATCTAAACCGGCCCAAATAATAAATATAAAGCATACTGCACACCGTGCCAAAAACAATTTACCATATGCCATGGTGGCAAAAAATGGTATAGAAATAACTTGAAATGTAATTATCATAAGATAACTTAACAACGTCACTGCAAATATGTTTAAACACCTATCAAATAAGCACCAAAGAAGAAAAAGTGGTAACTGCTAAAGCCACAGAGACATCCCATTCGGTCAAGCACATCTTGTCATTCAGATCATTCGATTGTGGGTCAAAATTCGATCGTACTTTCTACGACGATTCTAAAATTGCTGAGAAATTGTCACTTGCAAGAACAATGATTAGTGGGATTGCATCGGCATCAAATCAAGACTCGGTCGAAGCTCTTCCAAATGATACATTTTATAATGTTAATATTTTAAACATGGCTGCGTTTCAGCAACGGTAAGAGTCACCCTTTTATAATGTTCCTACCGTTGCCTCCAATCACGGCGGAACAAAAAAAATTTCACCGATGATAAGATTTTAAAGCCCAACTACAAATTTAAAAACTTGAGTACTTAATTTTTACACCAATGAAGCTGCATGAGCCATATATAAATATTTAGTGATACGATTGAAGGAGCGAAATATTAGTAAACATTCTACAAGATATTGTGAAGACAACGCAAATATAAACTTTAGGTGCCACAATTCAGTTTTCCAGTAACTTCACCATGATAATGACAAAATTATATCAGTGGACAGTTCTACACACATTTTGTGTAACAGTTTAAAGTATGCTCTGGGTTTGAATAAATTTGACTTGGGGAATTTTGTACTAAAGCTGAATACTCATTTCTCATATTATGCAAATGATTTAATATTTTTATGAGACACATAAGTCTGAATTTTCTCCAGACCTGCGACGTAACAACGAGATGGTTGTCACTTCTCCTTCCTGCTAAACGTGCCAAGAAATCATTAGACATCCTAAGAGATTACTTTACACCTATGGCAGAAAACGAATGACCCACTGCGCTCTGGATATTCTTTATTCCGAAGAAACAGAACTTTACCTGCCTTTCTTTCAAAATTCACTGAAGATCCTATAAGACGCCGTATTGAGCGTTGAAAAGAAAACATTAATACGATATAATGGTCAATTCAAAAACTAATTGAAGTAGAGAATTGAACATGAATTTGAAGGCTTCACGTGCGGAAATTTATTCAAAAAGTTGCCGGATCAAACAGTTTCAAAAACAATAAAAGATTGTTCTTAGTGGTACAGAAATGTTTTAAGTTACATAGAGGTCAAGTACGAATTCAATGAAAGCAACATGATTTCCCCAAATCACTATGGGCGAATGCAGGGATCATTCCTGTAAGAGGCCATGGCTGAATTCCTTCCCGTTCCTTGCCTCTAGTCCTTTCCCGCCTTTAAAGACTCGATTTCGACGAGGATTAAAGCCGGAAGCAAAAAAATAATTAATACAAATCTAACTTAATCAAGCCACTTTTTCTGCAAGATGACACTTTCACGTGTCAGGAGATAACGTCATTCAGAAACTAAAAATTAACGCCTTTTTAGGAATGGATGAACTTTACAAATTAAAAAACTTCAATTTGTCTGTAGGGAATTTTATAACTAAGTTATTGCTAAAAGCAGTAAAATCTAACATAAAAATACAATTTTTATAAAAGCAAATGCTTTGTGCTATTAACAGAGTAAACAAATACTTAATTCAACTCCTACATACAATTTTTACACGCTTTATATTAGCTTGACTTGTATGTATGTATGTATGTATGAATGAATGTAACGAAATTTTACAACTCAATTTTGATCCACTTCCCGATGTTCGAGCTGTTTGAAATTTGGCACACATATTAAGAAACGGTGACAATACAATAATTTCATAGCTATATCCTGCTATGCTCATTACTTTGACAGTAACAACAGAAAAATGGTTGAATGTCGTGGAATTTTGCAATTTAATTTTAACCCAATTCTAGATGTCCGAGTTGTTTGAAAGTTTGTACAATAATTTCATAGCTATGTCTTGATATTCTGATTACGTTGACAGTAAAAACATAAAAATTTTGCACACGTTTTAAGAACCGTTGACAATACAGTAATCTCTTAGCAACGTCCTGCTATTTTCGTTACTCTGACGGTAACAATAGAAAAATAGTTGCATGTAATGGAATCTTTCATTTCAGTGTTTACCCGCTTCCTGACGTCCGGATCGATTCAAATTTTGCACACTTATTAAGAACCGATAAAAATTCAATAATTTCACTCTCACCACGTTGTCAGAAACAACTTAAAAGGTGTTGAATGTAATGGAAAATTTCATTTCAATTTCCACCCACTTCAGAAAGTCCAAATTGTCTGAAATTTTGTACATGCATTAATATCCGATGACAATTCAATAATTTCATATCTATGTCTTGGTAATCTCATTACTTTGACAGTAAAAACACTAAAGTGATTTAACCGTCTTATGAAAGATGTGGCTCAATCCAATAATTTCATATCTATGTCTTGGTAATCTCATTACTTTGACAGTAAAAACACTAAAGTGATTTAACCGTCTTATGAAAGATGTGGCTCATTTTCGACCACTTTCAGAATCGTCTTTGTGGCCTAGTTGGTTAAGGCGCGTGACTGGCGAGCACACATTCCCTGCTCGAATCCCGATTTCGGTTCGCATTATTGCGGATATTATAAATGTAAAAGATTAGGATAACCCATGGTTAGGACTTCAAGTTAAACTAAACGTATCCTTTACTTGATGGGATTACTGAGTTAGGCAAATGCAGCCGCGACATTAGTGCACAGGTGCGATTCGAGAAATCTTCGTCATTTGGCGGCCACACTCTTCGGAGATTTTCCACCCAATATAGCCATCATCATCATCATCGTTCTCCAGTTTCCCGGTTGTGATTTACGAGCCTTGGTTGCTGTAGACGATCGTCTTCTGCTGTCTCCTATCCAGAAAGCTTTCTCTGTCTGAAGTCGCTTAACGTGATGTTGAATAGTAAGTATTCGAAATATTACTTCGTACTATTATAGAAAAGTAGCCTCCGTCGTTTACCCTGCTATTGGATCTCTTGTTGAGTTGACCATTTAATTGTAATTAAAAATGAAACTACAACTCAAAGAAAAAGAGAGATTGGCGAAGAAAAGCCAACAGTAAGAATCATACTTTTTAAACCATCTGAACTAAAAAGTTAAAACTAAAATTGTAGTATAAAAAACTAAAATCACGCTTTCGTAGTAATGTGAACTAAAAGGTTAAAAATAATATTTAAATATAAACATTTTTTTTAACATTGATAGGACGTCCCAAAATTCAGGATAAATTAATTTGTTTGATTAAGCTTAAAGTATAAAGTCACTTATTACAAAATTAACTTTAATGTTAAAAAGCGTGGGGTGCGCTATACATAACTTTTGACAATGACTCTGTATTTACAAACAGTCAACGACAAAAAATATAAGACAACTGAAATAGCACTCCATGCTTTTTTACATTAAAGTTAATTTTGTAATCAGTGACTTTATTCTTTAAGCTTATTCAAAAAATTAATTTATCCTGAATTGTGGGACGTCCTATCACTGTTAAGCAAAATGGTTTATGTTTAAAATATTATTTTTAACCTTATAGTTCACATTACTACGAAAGCGTGATTTTAGTTTTTTAAACTACAATTTTATTTCCATAATATTTAGTTAGTTATCGTACTCAACAAGTTCGACTATTAATACGGAAATCATGAGTTCGTATCATATGATAGATACCTATAGTAAGTATCTGTCGTGCCTAAATTATTAAAATGAACGTAAATTGTGTAAGAACCAATTTTTTTTTTTTTTTTTTTTTTTTTTTTTTTTTTTTTTTTTTTTTTTTTTTTTTTTTTTTGCTGTTCCGATTTGTAAACATGAATCTCGATATTTTCCACCCTCTGTCCCGATTTTTAATAAACCGGACCTGGCAACACTATCCTTCAAGCAACGTACTGACTAATTGGCAAGCGACCTCACTGCCACAGTACCCTTGTTTCGAATTCTCGGATTCGATGACAAGGCTGAAAAATCATCCAACCTTTGAAAGATACACTCCTTCCACTCTCAAGGCTGGACGTCGAGTCACTCTCTCACGTCCGCAGTCCACGTTCCTCTCCGCCACTGGTGGTGGCCACGCCTCTTTCCCCGGCCATTTTAGTGCAGAGAGAAATTCATGGAAATCAGAATTACGCGGAGGATAGTCCGCTGTTGATTGGCTCCGCTAGTAGGTTCCTCCTGCACAAGTTATGACGATTGGCCAACATTGTCTTTTAGAGATTCCTGCGAATTCGTACGGTCTCGGGCATATTCGCCAAATATAACCTGCAGAAACGTCCGATTGAAGACAAGAGGTCACCGAACGCGCCAGTTCCGTGTTGGCATCCGCTAAGTCTAGATGTGCGACAAGGAAAGTGCTCGCCGAGCTGTCACGTCGGGCGGGTCGAGTGCCCCACCGCACTTGGCTTTTGCCGGTGGCAGTAGCAGCCACGTTGACGACCCGGCTATCGGAAACTGACTTGGCAACGGATATGAATCGGACGGCTACGGAACATGGTACGACGACCTGGCAACCGAACTCGGACTCGTGTATGGATACAACTGAGACCGTTCACACAACGCCAACGACAACCGGGCCTGCCCAAGGACACGACTTCCGGGGAAACAAGCGGTGCACCTCACCGCTCCTCTGCGGTAAAGCGAAGTTGTCGAGGAGTGAGAAGAGAGCCAGCCACAGTAAAATCAGCATCCCTGTGTCGCAGCTCGCCAACACCAGCAAAGACAAAAAGGCCTGAAAAAAGAAGACAACAGGTGCCTTCTCTTTCCCAGAACCATCCGCCACACTGCAGTATCGTGGAACACCTACGACCAAACACCGAAAAGCGAGCTCAGCCGGAGATAAACCGGACGGCGAAGGGTTCACGCTGGTGCGACGCACGAACAAGCCTCCGCCGACACTCGACCCCGGCAGAATAGAACTTAGTAACAGATACGACGTGCTGTACCAGGAAGGACCTGAGCAGCAGCAGCCGCAGCAGCAACAACAGCACCGCAGCAGCAAACAACAGCAGCCGCAGCAGCAACAACAAGAGCCGCAGCAACAACAAACAGCAGTTGCAGCAGCTAATACAGCCACAGCAGCAGCAACAACAGCAGCCGCAGCAACAACAACAGCAGCAGCAGCTACAACAGCAGCAACAGCAGCAATCAAAGTATTTGATTCCTCCTATTGTGGTACAATTTCAAAACAGTTATAAGGAACTGTACCAAATGATCAAAGGCACTTTGGAAAATCAACCCTTCCAAGCCAAGTCGGCCGGAGGCGATAAGGTCAAGCTAACCTTCAGTTCGACCGACCACTACCTTAAGGTGACCGCAGCGTTGCAGAGGAAGGGCATACCCTATTATACCTTCCCTTCTGCTGCCGAGAAGATACTGAAGGTCGTCCTCCGTGGGATGCCCTCAACCTTGCCAACTGATGATATCAAGGAAGAGCTTGAAGATCTCGGACTTGACATACGCACAGTGGCCCAGCTGAAGAGACCTGGCACTTCAGACATTATGCCACCCTTCTTGGTGGTCATGCCCGACAGGCCACAAAATAGAAAAATCTTTCAAATGGAGTCTCTTATGTCGCTGCGCATCTCAGTTGAAAAACTGAGATCCTCCAATGGCCCAGTCCAATGCTTCAACTGTCAGGCCATAGGACATGTCGCTCGCCACTGCAACATGCCCTCAAAGTGTGTAGAGTGTGCAGGAGCACACTTATCAAACGACTGCACTCTAAAGAAGGGGGAGGGCAGTCCCAAATGTGCAAATTGCGGTGACCAGCATGTGGCCAGCTATAAAGGCTGCGTTGCCTTCAAACGGGCAAGGGACAGGCAGCGTGGGGTCGCTGCAGAACAAGCTGCCAACGCGCAAAAGCAACGCGAGGAAAAGAAAAAACAGGATTCCGGGAACACCCAGCCACTGGCTGACAAACCCACCACAGAGCAAAACCAACCACGACGGGGCGACAATAACGCAACCTCCACGACGTCTCAGAAGTCATCCAAGACATCTCAGAAGCCACCAAAGCGCCAAATCCCGCAGGAAAAGGCACAAGGACCCAATAAGAAGAAGAACAACACCAAACCGTCAAAGAAAACAACTCCAACGACCTCATACGCGGAGGCAACTACTAGCCAGTCGCGAGACCCTAAAGAAGCACTGCCACCAGCGGCAGAAACTCAAGACTTGCCTACTCAAGCAAGGCAAAACCACCAACAGCACCACCCACTCCCCACACAAATCAATGAGGGAGGAGCAGCTATAGATCGTCTGTTCGACATTGTTGGGTCGCTTCTGACAATGTTAACGACACTACTGACAAAGTTCGATCAACTGGCCGCGGATATTAAATCCGCAATAACGACAGCTCACCGAGCCGACCTTCCACAGAACTCCCACACCAGTCATGGACAGAGTTAACATAGACGGCATATCAATATGCATATGGAATGCCGACGGCATTTTCCAACAACTCGGCGAGTTTCGGCAATTCCTACGTGAAGAGAACGTGGACATATGTCTTGTAGCCGAAACACACCTAAAACCTGGTCTCAGGGCAACGGTAGCCAACTACCTATGCTACCGTCATGACAGACCTACTGCGGGAGGAGGAGTGGCCATATACATTAAAAGAGGCATCCCTCACCACATGGTACACACTCCACCACTGCAAATAATTGAAGCAACGGCAATCGAAATGGCAACCACATCGGGACCGGTCACAGTCATCTCAGCCTATAGACCCCCACGGAGAGCACCAATAGAAGATGATATCCGCCAACTGCTCACCCTTAGGGGCAAGCTCCTTATTGGCGGTGACTTCAATGCCAAGCATCCTGCATGGAAGTCACGGGTCAGCAATCCTGCTGGGAATCAACTATATAGACTGTGCGTCAGGAACAACCTCCAGGTCTGTGGCCCAGACGAACCAACGCACCACCCAAGGAGTGGAAATCGTCCAGATGTTCTAGACATCGTAATCACCCGAGGCATCGCTGGCTTCGCCTCTGCCTACACCATGAACCGACTTTCATCGGACCACTCCCCAGTTATGGTGGACATTGATGTTGGTTCATGGAGACAAGTCATACCAAACCTAATCGACTACAACCGGACAAACTGGGAACTGTTTCGAGAAGAAGTCACAACATCCCTTCACCGTCTGCACCCACTGAACGAAAGACAAATAGAGGCAGATATAAAACAGGTCACATCAATCATACTTGACGCTGCAAATTCTGCGACGCCCCCTCCAATAACTAGACACCAGTCACGACAACTTCCACCGCACCTGTTAGCACAGATCAGGAACAAAAACAGAGTGGCTAAGGAGTGGAGGCTAACGAGGCAACCTGACACCAGACGCCTCCTCAACCGCCTGCAAACGGGAGTTGAAAGGCGGCTCTCCAAGAGCATCGGAACAGGGAATGGTCAGCGCGCCTGGCAGCCCTCAATATAAATGCGAACGACGGAAACCTCTGGAACGAGACCCGCCGCTTCACTAAACGACGCACTAGACTACCTCCACTACACGGCGAAAGAGGTCTAGTTTTCAGTGACGTGGACAAGGCTAACGCTTTAGCCGACCATTTTGAAAAGCAGTTCAGACCCGCGCAAGACAACGACGAGGAAGAATCAGCAGGGATACGCAGAAGACTGGCACGCTTTCTCGCCGCTGACGATGAGGGGTATGAAATTGAGGCAATTACTGCTGAAGAAGTCCGGCATACACTCAACACACTAAACTCCAAAAAGGCACCCGGCAATGACAAATTGGGTAACAAACTGCTAAAGAACCTACCACCTCTGGCCATTGAATACATAACAAAAGTATTCAACTTGATCCTCCGCACCCAGCACTATCCTAGATGTTGGAAGCAAGCTATTGTGGTTGGAGTTCCAAAACCGGGGAAAAATGGAATATTCCCTCAGAATTATAGGCCCATAAGCCTACTACCATCATTGAGCAAGGTCTTCGAGAGACTAGTACTCAAACGCCTAGATGCTCACATACAAAGGGAAAACATCATACCCAATTTCCAATTTGGATTTCAGAGGGGTCACTCAGCTGTTCAACAAATCCTAAGAATAGTTGAACGCGCCACGACTACATTTAACTACAGAGGCTATTGCCCACTGGTCCTGCTTGACGTGGCGCGGGCTTTCGATTCGGTCTGGCACAGCGGACTGCTGTATAAACTGTACAACCAGGGACTACCCGGCCCACTAGTTAAACTCATCCGCAGCTACATCTCTGGAAGGTCATTCAGAGTGAGGGTTGGTAATGACCTATCCACACGCCGCCCCATTCACGCAGGAGTACCACAAGGGTCAGTACTTGGCCCAGTGCTGTATAATCTCTTCACTTCTGATATCCCGGCTCCGGCAAACGTCCGCACAGCTCTATATGCTGATGATACAGCATTTTTCACCGCCCACAAATACAAAACTGAAGCCATCAGACGACTCCAAGCAGTTCTTCAACAAACTGAGGCATGGGCAAGACGCTGGCGAATAACCCTCAATACAGCTAAGACCCAGGCAATTATGCTGACGAGGCGCCTCGGGAAGCGCAACAGACAGCGGGACCGAACTCCAAACCTACATCTTAACGGTGAAATCATCGCGTGGTCACCCACCGTCAAGTACCTCGGTGTGACGTTAGACTCCCGTCTTACATGGAGGCGCCACATCGAGGATGTTCGACTGAAAGTAGCAGCGAGACTGCGTGAGCTGTATCCCATCCTCAATACTAACAGCTCATTGGCAGCCAACACCGGGGTCAGTGTGTATTGCAGTCTGATTCGTCCCGTGATGGAATATGCGTGTCCTGTCTGGGGATACGCTTCCAAGACTGGATTGGACCGTCTGCAAGTATTGCAGAATAGAGCACTCCGGCGAGCACTCCATGTGCCGACCAGATTTCCCACAGCCGACCTGCATGCAGCTGCAGGTGTTCCGTACATAAAAGAAAGGATAAAAATAACCACCGCTTTCTATAGAGCTGCAAGGAAATCCACTAACCCTCTCATTGCCAACCTAGGGCAATATTACGATGCCTTTGATAAACACAAGAGACCACTGTCAATATTGACTAGAAATTGATACCACATGAGCGAAAGAAAAGACATACCATAAGTAAAGAACAACATCTTGAAATGACTGAAGGAAATGTCAAACGACAAACCCTTCTCCCCAACTGCTTCTAAAATATAAAAGCAGAAAATGCTCTGATGTGTGTGTGTCACGAACGTCCGTTAACATTGGTGGGTATTTTCCCGGAGCTAAGGGATTATATTCCTGACCAGTTCCGTTAGGTAGGGAAGCTTCCATTGTCCCTGGCTGTCGCTTTGGCTGCTACCTGACATTGGGTGGTCCCAGGGATGCTGGATGACGACTTTTCCAGAGTTATTCCTTTTGGACATTCTTTAAATATAAAAAATGTATGGAATGGCCCATTTTCGTCATTCCGTTACACCTTCGACAGTTTCCTCCACAAGTAAGCAAATCCTGCATATCTCGAAATACGACCCACTATCCTGTCTGTTCTTTCTGTTAGATTCTTCCACTCATACACTATTTCCAAAACACGCTTATTTCGTACTTTATCTGGCCACTTAATTTTCAGCATCTTTCTATAGCACCACATTTTCCTTCATTCTGGTAATCCATAAGTCCATACTTTACTACCTTCAAGTTCTGTGCTCAACACACAGAGTTTTAAATGTTCTTGCCGAGTCCTAGATCAATATTTGAAACTAAAAGATTTCTGTTTTTCATGAAGTCTCTTTTTAGCTAATGCTATTCTGGTGTCAACATCATTCACCCATCAGTAATAACATAAATATCCTAAGTAACAGAATTCACTTGCTTCTCCTATCGCATCCAGTCCTATTTTTATATTTAATCTACTATTATTGTTATCATTTCTGCTACATTTAATCACATATACTAACGTTATAGTTATCAATAAACCAAATAAACCAGCATCCTTACTCTCTATGTGTAGATCAATAAGCTTACTCATATTTTATGATATTTTGGAGAGAATCGTACGTCAGCAACTTACTAACTTCCTTGATGTTACTAGAACAATCAAGCCTCATTAGTTGGGCTTTCGATCGATACTGTCAACCTGACACCAGATAGAACGCTTGGTTAAAGACGTCACTAGGAATTGAACTTAAACATCATTCCCTAACTGCTTTCACCTACCTAGCCCAGCATTTTTTTAAGTACCTGAATCCTTTATAAAGTTAGAAATGTAGCAATATTCTTTTATTTGTGTAAAATCTTCCAAAGTTTTTCACAGAATAGAATTTTCAGCGTACTAGTGGGGATACTAGTGGGGATAACGACGTCCACAGCATGATTAGTAACATTAGGAAGTCGATAGGGGTCTATATTAAGGCCCACCTTATTCTGCATACATGCTTCGGATATACCAACGATTCCAAATACCTCGGATGCAATGTATGCGGTTGACACTGTCAAATACACATTACACAACATCAATATCGCAAGTAACAACCATCAGTAAGCAGTATCACAACTAAATCTCTAGTTTAAATCTATGAAGGTTTGCAAATGTCAAACGAAATTTTCACACTAATACTATTACTAATCCTGACGAATACAGACATCACGGAAAAACAACATAACATGGAATTCACATGCTTAAACATTAAACTTTCTCGCAATCGACCTTGACAGATGGTTAGTGTAGATCATTCATAATAATGATAAAAATAAACCAAACCTATGATTATTTTCAGACAAGACTGTTTTGGATGTTCCATTATTGGTCGGAAGAGCTGCATGAGACCTTTGTAAGGGAACATAATAAATCCCCGCAATGTTGTGTAAAAGCAGAGTGAAAATAGCCAGCTTCTTAGCTACACAGCCGTGCGAGGCAACACGAGTCGGTATGCGCTTCATCAGCACGAGCGCTGGCTCGCTGCTAGACGCAGTCAGTGTGCCTCGGACTTTTGAACTTAACGCGCCAAAGTAGCGAGTGTTTTGTGATTTACTACCAACCATATAACTTTGTACCCCATTTCGGCAACTGGAGTCTAAATTCAAGATAACGGGGGTGCAGCTAACAAATTGCGTGGGACAGAAATTACGTTCTTGTGTTTGTGAAACTGTCTGTGTGTGATTTACGACAAATAAACCGGAACTATTTTGTAACTTCTGTTTCCTTCGGTAAAACCTTTCTAATCCGTATCAGGCTAACATCACTCAAGCCAAAGAACTCTACCCAGCCTTCAATTTAAAATATTTAATATCCTTATTAGATAATAGTTGTTTTGGCAGCTATCGTCCTCGCAGTTGTCGATACTGCGTCATCAATAATCGGCTGGTGTCAGCTAGAAGGCCGTCGTCCTGATAAGAAGAAGAACATCAAGAAGACGATACTACCTGGCAGGTTAGTAATCACACGTCCGATAGTCAATCAGTCAATCAAATCAATATCCGCTCGGCCACCCAAAACAGAACTTTGGCGTCATCTGCGGGACTCAAACCCTGCACCACACGCTTATAAATAGAGGTCTATTACACCTTTCACACAGCTCCACGATGGTACGGCGCTCTGACAATTCCGTTGTGTGAAGTGAACAAATGCAAGTTCGCACATCGAATATTTGCCATTCATCTTAGTACAGCTGACGTTCAAGTATGGCTGAAAATTCTGATAGTGAAGAACTGATTTCTGTGGTTGTAGAGACATCTGGGTTGTAGGATAAAAATCTCAATAATTTCAAGGACATGCTTGCAATTTGGAATGCCTGGCGTGAAGTTTGTTTGGAACTAAAACCAGATTTAATGCTGCTAATGTTTATTTATTATTAATAATAGAATTTAATCAATATGAGTATTAAAGATATACTATTAACAAATTTTATAACTTTTTATTTGATTTAAAATTGTTTTGTAAGTAGCACATATAGTTTGTAGATTACTTAAAGATTAAATCAGTAAGTTTAAATTTGCAATGATAATAACTTACCACGTAGCCCCCTTTATATAATTTTTAAAAGGAAGCAACTGAAAAGCGAAAATAATTTGGATTTGTTTTAATCATTCCGTAACTCGTGTATAATTAACTTGTTTCACCTCTTCTTTGTTGGTTCGGGTAATAATAATAATAATTCCGTGTGGTCGTAATGACCTGGAGATAGGATTTTTATTGGTTGCGCATTCCGCCCCTATCGCAGCCGCCTTAACCTAACCCGACAATCCTGCCAGTTGTAATGATTAATTGACTTTCTGGTTATGCCGCGTTGTTTATTTCATTACCTGAGCTTTCGGCTGGTATCCTCCAGCCTTCGTCAGAGATACTGTTTATGTTGACATAGCAACGAGCTCCAAGCATCGCAGAGTAAAAGGCCGCTATCTTCGTTGATGTTGTTGGTATTTTTTAAAATTTCTGCTGCCTCTTTCACCCGTCGGGGCCATCACTGATCTTCTCTCCACTGTAGTCTCGTTTCTTGAAATTTTATTTCATGCCCGGTATTAATAGCATGGCGTACTACGGCGGATTTGTCGCTGTTGTTATATTTGCAGTGGCGGATATGTTCTTTAAGTCTCTCCGCCACAGTGCGACCTGTCTCGCCGATATAAACACTGCCACAGCTGCAGGTGATTTCGTAAGCACCCATAAGCTGGTGTGGGTGTAATCTGTCCTTTACCTTTGTCAGTATATAAGGCTAACTGCAAACTTGGTCAGTCACTGACAAAGGTAAAGGACAGATTACACCCACACCAGCTTATGGGTGTTTACGAAATCCCCTGCAGCTGTGGCAGTGTTTATATCGGCGAGACAGGTCGCACTGTGGCGGAGAGACTTAAAGAACATATCCGCCACTACAAATATAACAACAGCGACAAATCCGCCGTAGTACGCCATGCTATTAATACCGGGCATGAAATAAAATTTCAAGAAACGAGGCTACTGTGGAGAGAAGATCAGTGGTGGCCCCGACGGGTGAAAGAGGCAGCAGAAATTTAAAAAAATACCAACAACATCAACGAAGATAGCGGCCTTTTACTCTGCGATGCTTGGAGCTCGTTGCTATGTCAATATAAACAGTATCTCTGACGAAGGCTGGAGGATACCAGCCGAAAGCTCAGGGAATGAAATAAACAATGCGGCATAACCCGAAAGTCAATTAATCATGAACAAAGATGGCCGTGGAAGTCTGAGGAATCATTTAATATATTGGAAGTTTTGGTGCAAGAAATGTCCTTCATATTTAATTTCACGATAAGTGCTCGAGCTAGAGTATCAACTTTCAATCTTGATTTCTCAAGTCTCCAAAATATTCCAGAAAGCAATGGTGTCTATCTTTGATATGAGGAATGGAAATTCCTTTTTCAATTAATTGTTGAAATGGCATTTCCTGTTTCTTGATTTTTTCCACCCCTAAATAAAAATTAAAAATAAAATATATAGCTTCACGAACGATGCAAGCACATTAGGAATAAATAAAATTAATTATCAAAACTAAAACATTAATAACAAAAGCGATAAAACTTAACTAAATCTATATTTAAATTATTTTACACTTGTGTTAAAAACAGGGTTGTATAAAATTGAATTAAAAAACGTGAATTGTACTTCCATGAGTATGTATATTCAATGGGAAAGAAATAATGTGAGACGTGAAGTTCTCCTATGCCCTGCGCATACGTTTCCTCATCGCGTCTTTGCGAACTATACCGTCACATGACGCGTAACAGTTAGGCGCGGTATCTCTGAGTACAGTGATTAACAGATTTGTTTTAAACTATCGAAAAGGAGAACAGGTAGGAGGACACTTTTTGAAGAAGGACAGAACCTACAAAAGGAGGACTGTCCTCCCTCAAGGAGGACGATTGGTCACCTTATACGAAATACTATCACACGGCCAAAATCTTCGCTGTTGAAAGCTGCCTGCATAAATTGAATTTGATATCAAATAAAAAAATTATCATTGAAAGCAAAGTGTTACTTATTAATTTATAAATTGATATTACGACCGTTAATAACATTCGCGTGCTTGATACGGGGATTTGGTAGTCATAGAAAAAAAAACATGGAGTACAAATATTTCACCGATAATTGGTGAACGCACCATAATATATCCACAACAGTCAGTTAAACTTATGTCAAAAACAAAACAAAAAATGTATGAAGGGAATTAATGTAGTACCTGTGTGCAATTCTGTGAATCCTCGAGATATTTTTCTATCAGATAATGATTCTGATGACGAAGAGAACTATTAAATAAGAGATATATATGGTGACTAATCAAATAATTTATCTCATTTGGCCACCTATCTTCAGTTTATTAATTCAATTATTAACTGCACCTTCAGTATATGTAACAAAAGAAGATTCCCCTCATCGCTCAAAACTAAAGGTATTAAATGAATCATAATTAATAAATCAATTTCATTATAACTGTTTTGATTATTGCATTAATACTGATAATATTGTAGTTACTACTGTCACAAACTACTGGCTGTATCATCAATATTCTGTAGTCACTGAGGGGCCCTAGTTGGCTCTTTTGAAAACTGAGGCGTCACTGCCGTGTGCTACCTCTATACTTTATTATGATAATATTAATACAAAACGACGTTTTTTAGTGGGTGAAATTAAACGTGCAAATGAAAACAGTTATGCCGTATTACACACCAAATGCGCAGAAGAAGATCGTTCCATTTTTGTCTCCTTTTAAGTACCGATAAAAATAACTATGTGGATGGTGTTATGAAAGTGCACTAAAGAGGGACATCTAATAAGGATTTAATGTTTAGTATGCAATGACTATAATATTTTTAAAAAAAATTACATCGTAAAATTAATACCGGCAGTACATAAAACTCAATTATTCCTGACTGTTCCTCCGGTTGCTGTTCATCCCAAACAGGACGACCAGTAGGGACAAGAATATGGTGCTCTCTGTTCCAGGACAGAGGTAGCAAATTCAAAAAAAAAAAAAAAAAGAACTGGTAAGTTTTGTATGTATTATAACAACATATTTTAGAGTCTTTATGTTATTAATCACAGTTTATTTATAGAAATATCAAACACACTAAGTTACCCAAACATCCCAAAACAATTTTTACCTATCGCTAAAAAAATAATGATTCCGGATTTTATTTATAATAGTTCGACTGAATATTATCATTTATTAATATTTAACCGATGGCTTTTACATTTAACACCCATATAAACCCAGTATATTCTTAAAAGCCTATTAATTTAAAACTTTTTAATATAAGAACAACTTCATCGTGATCATTTTTTATGGGATCACGTTTCATTCATAGCCTTCCAGTCAAGTTCTTACTCTTTCCCTAAAATTTCTAGTGCCAATTTGTAGTACATATTTAGTCCTGAATAGAACGCAGTCTATTGAGCCTTAATACCTGTACTTGCGTCATATTGAAATAATTTATCTGTTTAGACACATATTTATGTAAATCAATGTTTTCTTCTACCATCATTCTTAGATACCATGCTCACACATTATTTTTCAGTCGAAATATAAATGTTAATACGTCTCTTATTTTTTTTCAGGCTCTAAATATTACTCAAACATTTTAAATACAATATATTTTCTTTTATACGTCTTTTTTTAACACTGCTCTAATGCCTTTAATTAAATTTGTCTGCAAGTTTTTAATTTTTTACTTGTCATTTAAATACTGTGCAGCAGTTTCTTATTCGTGGCATCATTATTGTTTTATACAATGGCCCATTTCCTGGTCTAGACAGTATCTTCGTTATTAAGATAAATTTTTCTGCCACTTTTTTGTTTATATAATCCACATGAGCCTCAAACATATGTTTGCTATCTATAACTTATTCCTAGATACTTATATTGTTGAACCCAACTTATTTTCTACCTCTGTTTGTCCCCATTACCATATATTTTGTTTTAGACACATTGAAGCTTAACTGTTACTGGGGTTAGTCATTTACTAACCACTCATTATTTAATGTCTTCACTATATAAGACACATTATCCCCATTAAAAAAAAATCAAAGTGCCATGTTGTAACCATTCGTATGTTTGTTAATTATAAAGTTATAACTGAGGAAAAGTCTGAACGATTGCGTTTATTTAAAAAAAAAATAATAAGTTGGGCAGGTTATTAATAAGTTGCGAAGAACGAATAAACTGTTTTGTTTTTTCTTTCGTTCTGTCTTTCTTACTTTTTTTTTTTTCAATGTGTTTGTTTGTCCGTTTATCTGCGTTGGGATAATCGGGATTCACAAAAAAAGCTATTGGTTGGAATTCGACGGGATTTTATTTATTGTACGGCCCCTGGTCTCGCGGGTAATCTAGTATATGTCTCATTTCCTTGTGAAGTCAAAAAATGAGAAATGTTTTTGATAAATGCGATTCGCGCAAAAACTATACCCGGATTTTGACCAGGTTTAATTGAAAATACTGCCCATAGTCTCGCGGGTAAAACAGGATATTATTCATTTTGATGGAATGTCGAAGAGCTGATAATTTATTTAAAAGTTTGTATATTTTCAATTGAACAAGTTTTACTCAAATCTACTATTTTGATAAGATTTCTATTAATATACAGCGTGTGGTCTCACAGGTAAATTATGGATTGATAAAATTAGAAATTTAAGATTATTTTTCATTGAACGTAACTGAGGCAAAAATACTGGTCGGATTATGATGGTGTTTCGATTACTGTGTATTTTGTGATTATGCGGGTAAATTAGGTTATGTTTTATTTTGATGTGATCTGTTAATAGGTATCTCGTTTAAATGAAATAATTAGTGTAAGAAAAATCACTATCAAGTGCGTTTAATTGTTTTTTTTTCAAAGACATCAGACTTCATACAAAGATACTACGTACATTTTGTGAATAAATGCTCCAGCGATTAACTTGCAGAACCTTCAAAACTTAACTATTCAAAACTAAAACTCAACTAACTCAATCGTCTCTGCCAATCGCTTATTATTATTATTTATTATTATTATTATTATCAATTTAATTGCGATGGAGCTACCATTCCGGTGGCAATTTCCCTAGTCATCATTTATGGAATGTGAAATTCCTCCCCATTTACTTTCCCGATTTAAAAATTTTAATTTTAAATTCCTTAAGTGTAAATTATTCATCACTACACTTAGAAATCTGTTCCACTCCCTGACACCCTTACCAACAAAAGAAAATTTTCCCACGCCCTTATGCATGAAATCAAGCGCAAGCTTGTGGTAATGGTCGCCTTTCCTCTTCCATGCACTATTCCTAATTCTTTGACCAATATCCTTCCAAGACCTATCATCAACATATGCCCTGTAGATTCCCAGCACACTCTTCACCCTCCTCTTCTCCTCCAATGAGTCCCAATCCAGCTCCTTTATCATATCATTTACTGACTGGGTTCTGCGATAATTTCCACAAACAAATTTAGCTGTTCTTCTTTGCACACATTGCAACTCCTGTATTTGATAACCAAAATGTGGGTCCCAAACTACACCACCATATTCAACTAATGGTCTGATCGAAGTTTTGCAACCCAGCTCTCTACCTTTTCTGTTACATCCTCTTATCACCTTCTCCAGTAAATGAAGGATTTTTAAACTTTTCCTACCACCTGCCCAAAGTGCTCTGCCAAATTGAATTTGTTATCAAATGTTATGCCAAGATACACTTCAAGCTTTCAACAAGCAATTCTGACTCTATCCTATAATCATAATTAACCTCTAGTTGTTTATCTGTGTACTTTATAAGCTGACTCTTCTTGACATTTATCTTCATTCCATGCTGTCCTACCCATTTATGTATTCTGTCCAGGTCACACTGCAAATGTTCACATTCTTCACCTGTTTTGATCCTATTGTATACCATTATATCACCTGCAAAATACCTAGATTTTGACCGTAACCCATCAACATAGTCTTTCATTAGAATATTGAACAGCAACTGTCCTAATATACTGTCACTACCTAATAAGCTGGCACTTCTTTGCATTTATCTTCATCGCATTTTGACTCATCCTGCTGTTTAACCTATCCAAATCATCCTGCAGCTGTTTACAGTATTCTAATGATTTGATACTTTTTATATAATATTATATCATCTGCAAACAATCTAACTTCTGGCAGTAAACCATTAACACAGTCATTTATTAGAATAACGATTAACAATGGTCCCAATATACTACCTTGTGGGACTATCATGTTCACTCCTACTTCTTTTAGGAATTTTACTAAACAGCAAACCACCATTTTATCAGCTCCAATAGTTTTTACCTTATTTAGCACCATTTTATGGTTCACTCTGTCAAAGGCCTTTGAAAGAACTAGGGCTACACTATAAATTTGACCTCCTATTTCCATTTCATCAGAAATATCTTGCATATATCCTACTAACTGAGATTCACAAGGATATCCTTGTCTAAAGCAATGTTCCCGACTTGAAAACCACTTACGTTCATCACAGACATTTCTAACATAGTTGCATATTAATCTCTCCATTAATTTACCTACCACTGATATCAAGCTGATTGGGCTATAGTTTTCAACCCTGTTTGTCACCCATCCTTTATGGACCGGTACAACTATCGCAATTTTCTAGTCATCTGGTAAACAAGTATCCAAACTCAATTTAAATAATGTTTCAAGGTAAGGTACAATGTCCCATCCTATATTCCCAGGGAAACCACTTTTTACACCCATTCATCACCCTTCTGCGACAGGCACCACTGTTTCCAGGCATGATTTTTCCCAAAACAATACCTACTGGTACCGTTCAAACGAACTTTAAGAATTAATTTACGAAATTCTATTTATCTTTAATTTAATTAATAGTCTGCTTTGTTGGAAATAATAACTTGGTGAAAACTACCTAAAAGCCAACAAAATAAAACTTACGGTTATAAATTCTAAAATTAAGCAGAAGATCGAATTTTACAGGTCGATGCTATTTAGTGCTAATGTGAGAATAATAAGTAATCAGTTATTTACGAGAAAATATTTTTAAATATTAGGTAATTGTTATTTTCATGTACTCGAAAATAATCAACGAACAATTTTCTTTCCGGCAGAACATACCAAAGAATTTAATTTAAGTTTATAAATTTCTATACTCAACTAATATTGACTTTTTTATATATAATTATATTGAACCATTATAAGTAATAACTAGATAACAAAAGTACTTAAGAACCAATGAATAAGACTTACGCTAATGAATTTCAAAACATTTTACTATTTAGTGCTAGTGTGGATAACTATTACTTAAGAAATTTTTTTTAAAAAAAATGAAAAAAAATTTATTTTAATGTATTAGAAAGCAATTAAAGACAATTTTATTTTAGGCAGAACAAGTTAATTACTTTAAAGTACTTTTTATTTTCGTAAACTTGATTGCGATATCGATACAGGAACTTGCAATAACGATATTGTATTAACCTAATTTGAACAACTAGATGCTATATATAAACACTTATGTTTATTATTTATAATTGCCAGTTGTTATAATACTGTTCCAGAACTAATTAAACTGTGTTATTTTAAATAGAACAGAGCCTTAATATGGGACGATACAATAACCTTATCGAAGTTCGGACTACTGATTTGAATTAGTTACGGTATATACGAAATTTGAAACTGTAAAATAACTTATACCATGATGTTTACCTATGCTATAGTATTATAATTTAACCAACTACAAAGCTTATGCAATATACACTGAGGTGACAAAATTCATGGGATACCCTGCTAATAGCGTGTCGGTCCCCCGTTTGCCCGATGAAGTGCAGCAACACGAAGTGGCATGAACTCCAAGAGTCGTTGGAAGTCCTCTAGAGAATTATTGAGCCCTGCAGTCTCTATAGACGTCCATAATTCCGAAAGTGTTGCTGATGGAGAATTTTGTGCACGAACTGATCTCTCGATTATGTCCCATAAATGTTCGATGGGATTCATGTCGGACGATCGTGGTGGCCAAATCATCCGCTGGAATTGTCCCGAATGTTTTTCAAACCAATCGCGAACAGTTATGGTACGGTGACATGGCGCATTGTCATCCTGGTAAATTCCATCGTCGTTTGGGTACATGAAGTCCATGAATGGTTGCAAGTGGTTTCCCAGTAGCTGAACTCCATGCAAATACAGCCCACACCATTATGGAGTCACTATCAGCTTGCACAGTGCCTTGTTGGCAACTTGGGTCCATGGCTTCATGGGGTCTGCGTCACACTCGTACCCTTCCATCAGCTCTTACCAATTGAAGTTGTGACTCATCTGACCAAGCCACTTTTTTCCAGTCGTCTACGGTCCAACCGATATGATCACGAGCCCAGGAGCGCCACTGTTGGCGATGTCGTGCTGTTAGTAATGGCACCCGAGTCGGTCTTCTGCTGACATAGCCCATTGAAGCCAAATTTCGTGGGACTGTCCCAACGGACACACCCGTAGGACGTCCCACATTCATTCCTGCGGTTAGTTCGCGCAGTGTTGTTAGTCTGTTCACATTGACAAGTCTAAGCAGACGTCGCTGGTCGCACTCATTAAGTGCCGGTGGTCGACCACTGCGTTGTCCATGATGGGAGGTTATGCCTGAATTTAGGTATTCTCAGCACACTATTGACACTGTGGATCTCGGAATTTTTAATTCCGTAACAATTTCCGAAATGGGATGTCCCATGGGTCTAGCTCCAACTAGTATACCGCTTTTGAAATCCGTTAATTCTCGTCGTGCGGCCATAATCACATAAACAACCTTCTCACACGAAGCGTTTGAACACAAATGAAAGTTCTGCCCAGGCACTTACCATTTATACAATTTTTAAGCGTCACTACTTCAATCTATATATATACATATTGCTATCCCATGATTTTTGTCACCTCAGTATATAATTCAATGAAACGTGCAATAACTAGCCAACGCGCTCTAACAACAATGACGCGAACATAAAACTATTATTTATGGAGTGATTTTAAATTATTCTTCTCGCTGGCTATAATCCCAAGAATAGGCTATTTGACTATTTTTTGAAAATTGTTTTAAATAGTTTTTTGATACACGTTATTTACCGGGCACCATTTATTTTTTGACGAAAGTGCTTATTTTATGTAAAATTCAACGTTGAAATTTAGAGTATTTGAAAGCCCGCCAAAACGCTCCTTTGCTGCCTGGTGCGGGCCAACGACACCCGTGACGTCGCGTGCCAGCAAGCCCTGACTCTACATAAGTAACGTCTGGTTTGTTTCTCTGATTTGTGTATAAATTGTTGGAAATGTGGTTTATAAATGGTGTGTGGTACATCAGTTTACAACGCAACACTAAAAACGTTCCAAATAATCGTATTTGTCCACGTATTATCTGAAATAGGAGACAAAGTCGCTGCAACTTGCTCGTAGAAGCCCATACGACATTGCGGCAAGTCGCATATCATTTACTGTAAATATAATTTGCACCATAATTTCTTTGAAATAATGTAGTACGCTGTTTAAGGCGAGTATCAGTAAAGTTAGTGTTCTTAGGTTCGATCCTCGCATTGTAATATTTTTTGTTATTTGTGAGCGTTTTCTTTAGATACTAGCACCGCATGTTCTTTTCCTAAAATCCACCAAAACATTAATTTTTTCCGAATGTTTCACAAATTTATGGAAATCAAGCGTATTATAAACATTTTGAACATAACAAAAAAAAACAAAAAACATCAAAACTGAAACTGGACGTTACTTGCACATGTAACGATAGCGTTGCACACCCAAATAGATGATGAGTGCATCATCTAAAAGAATGTGGAATATCGCTGAAAGGCGAGGTAGAGAGGAAAACACTGGTTGGCCAGAACAGTCACGTGAGGAAAAGGAGTATCGTGATTGGCCGAGAGACGAGAAGCGGCGGATATACTAGCGAAGGAGGTCGAGTAGAGCATGTGTTCGGGAGTTTGCCGGTTGTGCGAAAATGTACGCCGAGTATGAATATTCGGTTGTGTGCGTCCATATTCTAGACTGCAATGAATAGGAACGTTAAACATCTGCGCTGAAGCAACTGTAGTTCGATGTGCTAATCTACAATCTTGAATATTGAGGACAGTCCGATACGACATTGATAATGTCTGGTCCCGACATTCTATATATTGTGATTGAATAAACTATGCAATAAATGCAGTTCTTGAGTTCGGCACCAGAGTGTTATTAATCAACACAAAGCAATCATATTTAATCATAAAAAGGCATATATATAATCATAACACACACCGATAAAAAATTTGAAAAAAAGAAAAGAAAATTATTATTGCATTAAAAGTAAATACCGCCAACATAGATGCATTTATGTCAGAAAGGCAACATCCAGTTGTATCGACACGTAAAAACTCCTACAAAAGTTATTCAAATCGTTCCGGAACTGTTAGTGACATTAGCATGAAATTGGATTTTTTGCAATGATAATGTATCTCTGGTATGTTTCAAAATTAAAAGCGGAAGGTTATACTTTTATAAAAGTTTTCTTGTATAACAGCAATTTATTTTTCAAATGTTTGCATGACGTATTATGACTTCTTCGAATAAAAACATTATTCTGTTAAGCAAAAAACAGCGAAGAGAAACGAAAAAAGGAACACACGAAAAAAATAATATCCTAATCAAGGTTCGAATATCGGATCTTATAATTCCTATAGCACTCTTTAACCATACAGCTACCTGGACACCATGGAATCGTTACTTATCTTCTCGTTAATAATGAACACTTAAATATCAGATTTTCTACGCGCGGTGAAGTAAACGTGGTAGGTAAACAAATAAACAATAAATTTAGTTTCGTTGGAAACAATTATAATTCATCTATAATTAGTTATCTGCAGTTATGAAAAAATTGTCCATAATATCCCGTTATTTAACTGTTGTGCTTACCTTATACTACACTTGTATTTTTCTCGTAAAATAACTAATTAATTTAAAATTTTAGTCACTCTTATAAAGGATTTCTGTTAATTTCTAACTTCCAGTTTAAATATAAATGATTCTCGAATTGAAGTTATTACATTCTCAAGCTCCGTAAAATAAAAGTCAGTCCTTGTTTCTATAGCTAGACCGATAAATAATTTTCGGTATTTTTCCGCTGTAGGCTTCTGCAAATTGTTCTTCATTTTATATTCAACACAACCTCTCATTAGTAACAAGAGATAACCAGCAGCAAATAGTTGAAAACTTGGATAGCGGGAAATGCTCTATACGCAGCCGCAGCGCGTACAGGCAGGTGACGTCACTAAAGCGATCTCCAATACCAGAGCGTTTTCTGTCACGTAACAAGAGGCAAGAAATATGTGATTTTTATTTCGCTTTTTTAAAATAAATGCTATCCACCTTTCTTTTAAAATTTAACAACAATAGCTTCCTTAAGCATTAATATACGCGAATGACTAAAATTTGGAATATGTTTTCAATATTGTCAAATACCTTACTTAGATGATAATTTAAAGGTTTTAAAGTAATTTAGTCTACAAAAACTTAGCTGATGATGCAAAATTACTGTTTTCTGAGAAGCTCTCAACACACACAGCCAAGAGCCAGAGAAGTTTATATTTGAGTAAAGGAGAGTTTTTTCTATAGTAACTATTATCATTTAAATAATCTGATTTCCCATTCATATCCTGGTCGATAACTAAGGTTTAAAGAATCCATAACTAGCTCACTTCAAGAAGAAGAGAACGGTGCAAGTCTTCTGTTTGAGAGATTTATCGGAGAAACCACAGGAAAATTATACAATTGAGTGACGGTAGTAATATACAAGATGTCACCAGCAGGACTGCTGTTTAAAAGACAGTTAATCTTTGACATATTAGTACAAAATTTGAACTAATATTATTTTTTTCTGCTAGGGATGTTTTTGGACTTGGAGATTGTGGATCAGTCTCGAACGGCACTTACCATTCTTGAAATGTTACTTTACTTTTAGACGTCTGTTTACTGTTTCAGTTGAATCAAGGTTGTTAAAGAAATAGTTCTGCGCCCTGTAAAGCTAGAACACCTATATACAGTATGTGTGTGTGGCATGTATTTAAAATGGGCAAATTAACTTAGGGAGCAACTGGAAATCCATAGCAATTAAAAAATTAAGAATAAAAATTCTCTAACTCCATACATTCTGTTATATTCCAAAAGTCCTCGGGAGATCTAGGGATACATGGAACATTTTTTCTTTAAAATTATCAAAAATTATAGTAGTTCATGATTTATATACGCGTGTATGTATATTCGTTTGCCAACTACAGAACCACGTTAACTTCGTTTGGCTTGAATTTTGCATTTGATGCTTACACATCCATGGTACAACATCCCTAGAGAGGACCTACGACTTAATGAGGAATCCGAATCACGGAAGCGTTCTGGTGTACTTCACATTACACAAGTTGTGCCAGAGGTGAATGTACGGTTAAGTAGGGACTTTAGAAAAGGCAGGGAGTTGAACCGGGGACCTTTCGAGCTCTAGTTTTTAATTTTTCCCTTTCTGTTAGTTGGTGGGCAAGAATATGTAGCAACAAATTTATATTGAAGAATATTATTTTTTATTGCTTTAATCCCAAAGTTTCATTAAAAATTTAGAAAACATACACGAATATGCGAGCCAATGGTATTGATAAAATGTTTAAGTATTAAGTGACGCAGAAGTCAGTTTGAAGAAGGTTAAAATCTAAAAGAAATCGAAAAAACAAAATATAATAATTTAAAAAGCTAATTGGTACTTCTACCTGCGCAAAAGGCAGTGTTACCAATGTCAGCATTTGTTACTTTTAATAGTTGAAGAATTCAAATTAGTATTTAAAATGAAGGACTATTGGGCAATTGTATCGGATGTGTATTGTTTTCTTTTCATGTAGCAAAGTCTACCTAAAATAGAACCTGAGTTTCAGTTTGATTTCTCCTCTCATGAATACCGCACATAACGCTAAAGTTCAAGACTTCAGTGATGTCCCAACGTCAATAAGCATTTCGGAAATAAAAGTTGCCGATGTCATATTGTCGGTTCTTTAAATCTAATTTATTTTACCCACCCGGAATTTGAGAGTGACTGAGCGTGTATAGGGGAAATAAATGTGAGAAAGAGGGAGGGGACCAGCTAAGCATATTAGTTTCATAATTCAGAATCCGTGTAAAATAGGTTGAGTACCCACAACAACGCCTTGAGCGAAGCGCTTAATTCCTATGATGTTTCAACAGACATCGCCACTCGAGCTATTGCCTACTGAGCTCGATCGACGGTAAACAATCGTTGAATGTGAAATAGGGCTGTAACGGAAGTCATCTTTGCGAATGCGGATACTGATACGGATGTTCAGTGCTCGACACCCGCAGATGCAGATGTTTTGAGGATGCGGAAGTGTAAAAATAAATTTATAATTATTTAGATTTTAATATTTTATCAAAAATGAATTTAAAATCAAAATAAGTATTTTTTGACAAATTTTATCTTTTTTCATAAGTAAAGACTATTTCCATCTAATACTGACATATTGATTTATATTTTGCCTCAAGCTTTTACAAGAAAAAACGTGGGATGATTTCACATGTGAATTAAATTATTAATATAACTATTCACGTGTCTAAAAACCAATCTTTGTAGTAAGAATTTTGCGGAGTTTGTGTCGCGAATAATTCAAGCGTCATGCACAAGGGCACGCCACCGCACATCTCTGTCCTCGCTTTTTTTTGTTTTTTTTTTTCGACGTCGAGGTCATTATAGGTGGGAAAAGATGAGAACTATGAACGGGAAGGAATTAGGCCATTGCCGTTTAAAGGAAGCATTTTCCTGGAGTCATTTTGGTAAACCATGGAAAAGCCAAACTTGGATGCCCGGACGGGGATTCGAACCCGCGTCCTCCCCAGAGCGTTACCGCTCATCCACCACGCTCGGTTCCGGCTTTCAACCGCTCTAGTGGCGCATTCACAGAACAACTTGTAGGACCTACGAAGATTCGATTTTCTATAAAGAACTCTTGATGGGCCGTGAAATGAGTTACAGGACTACATGTAGGATGTGTTGGATGTTGTTGGACTCCCAGGCAACCAAACTGGGTCCTTGCTGTCCAACTAGATATGGATATTGGAGGAAGCTATTGGAGGAAACATCCTACGAGTATGCGATAAGAACACATGGTGTGCCGCGAGAAAGTATAAGTGTGAAGGATTCCTGGGAACATTTGGTTGGACCCCTTCTACTAGCGTGAATGGATGAGCGTATCCTACTGTAGTATTGCACGGATGTTCTATAATTTGCACCGTGAAAAGGCCGCTTTACTTTACTTGCAAGTTGAAACTTGTAAATTCGTCGCTTAAGTAATAACTCCGTTTAGTTCATTGTTACTTTCATTGCAAGATCGTCAGAAAAAAAAATACTTTGTTGCTAGCTAAGCGATGATGCGCAGAATCTCGTATAAAATGAAAAGAATAATATATATTGAAATGTAAACAAAACATTCGACATACATCAGCATTAAAAATTGCGGATGTGGATATCCCTTACATCCTAATGTGAAAGCAAGAATTCTACTATAAATATATCGTGCGTACAAAACCGTCATGGGTGAAAACCGCTTTAGTGTATTTCGAAGGCGCTTCGGCTCAATCCTTGTGTATTATCCACAAAAGAGTTCAAATGGGTAAATTCGTAGTCAAGCTGTGTGTAGATATTGCTAGAAGACAGTGGAATGTGGAGAATAAATTTGCATCGTGCTTAGACATAGGTCCACTGGAACTTTAAAAGATGGCCTTGTTCAGTCAACTGTCAATCAAAATCGTGAGAGTAAGTAAAAGGAAATTCTTATTTTTGTTCTTCTCCATACACACACAAGTATGTAGGTAATGAATAAACGCGGATATGTACTGAATATGAAACAGAAGTTACATTATGGAAGCGGAATCAGAAGCAGAATTTATAAAAAAAAGTAATGAAAATTTCATTTGGTATCACTTTCTAATTACTTCTATTTAATAAAAATGTAAAGTGGAATATTGTTTATTTTAATAAATCAATCCGTCAGTAACTGAATTTTAAGTAAAGAATAATAGTTTTCTAATTACTGTACCTAATATTCGAAAGTAAAAAGTTGAAAATTAAATTCTAAAAACAAAAGCAGCCTTTTCCAGAGAGCATTAACGGCATTAAAATCCATTGGCACTGCTAAAGATTTGGATAAACTTCATGCTAGTCTTGCCGAAACGTATTGGACAGCTTAAGAAAAGGCAAATCGGAATAAAAAAGGGAACTAATGATGATTTGCCTTCTCTTGCAGCTTATTGTCCGACAAGTTATTTATAAAGATTACAAGTTTAATCGATTTTTACAAATTATGGTTTTGTATTTGCAAATATTTTTAGTAATTTTTTTAGACATTGTTAGTAAGACAGATCTTAAAACTGTAAGATAAAATTATCAGCATCTTATACGATCATTCTGAATCCAGAGAAGTAGAAAGTGTTGTCGCAGCTAAGGCTTCTGCATGTCATTTCTACATGGAATCGATTGAGCAATGACGATAGAATTTTTTTTTTATCGCGTCAAAACTTTTAAATGAATCTAATAAGAAGATGGGAGTAATCACTGACGTTTTGTGCTGTACTCAAGATTCAAATTTCTAAGAAATATGGCGGAAAATTGTGCAGTGAGGTACTAACTTTGAAATAAACGACTCACAAAGCTCACATCAGCATAAAATTCGCACCAAGTTAGAAGAAAAAATCTTAGGTTCAAAACAACTCAAGTTTTTTTCGTAAATCTTATTTTGACGTTTATCATCAAGTACTCATGTATTCAAAGAGTCAACGCTTCTTCAAATCTTTAGAACGATTCGCTTTGGGACAGCCCAGAAATGTTGAGAGAATTATAAATTTTTCTAACCATGATTGTGACTCCGTAATGATCAAGATTGCTACCTATTGTACTACAAAGATTACAAGTTAAATCAATTTTGTTTTTAAAATTATAGTTTTGTATGTGTAAACATATTTACTAATTGATGTAATCTTCTCGGGAGACTATCCGAGTAATTAAAGTGTTTCCACAAGATATTTCGGCAATCTGAAACTCCGTCGCCATCTTTTTGTGAAGACACTTCACCAGAAGATGGCGTTCTTATATTTACTAGTGATAGACGCATATTTCTGCAACTTTTGAAAACGCAAGATCGGAACAAAACATTTGAGAGTGGTAGTAGATTTTTTTTTTTTTTTGTGTGCAAATGGACTAAAGTAGTCTTAACAGACTTCGTGCGCTTCGTTTCACTACTCGTCACGACTATTGGGTAATGTTGTTAGAGCGAACGAATTTTTTCGATCTTACGCCGACTCAAGACATATCAAAGATCAACAATGTTGCATGATAGACTCAATAAATTCTCATTATCTCACAGCAATCTCACTGACGAAATAGATTTGGGAAAATTGTTGAATTGGTTCATTTTCAAACAAACAATACGCAGTACAATTTTTTCATTACGCTATTAATACTGAATAGTAAATTAAAAAGTAATTTTTGTATGCAATTAAAATATATTGAATAAATAATATGATAAATTTTTTAAATTCATTTTTTAGTTTTTGTCCATATAAATTACTCTTATGAGTTTCTCTGAATTCTTATCACCCCCAATTTGCCTCTCTACCCAACCGGGACTAACACGAAACGCCGGCCCTGCCTGCTACTGTGTTACTTTCACAGATTACAAAGGTATACACGTAACCTTGCGCGAATAACATCAGAGTAAATAAAATGGTGTAAATAGTTATTATGTTGATCTATGTGTTTCGACGTTGTTAATGCTGGTGTAGAACTGAACGAAACGTTAGATCGAAACGTTTTACAAACTATTTTACTTCTGTATTATAGGCTAAGTTTTGTTTGATATAAATCTAAAACAAAATTCATCTTGAGTTTAAGAGAAAAAAGTTTTCTAAGTGAAAATTATAACAAAAATCAGGGGCCACTGAGTGGATACTATAAAATAGAAATTTGTATCCGGCATTATATATTACTATATACATAAAAACAATTGTTACAAATTATTTTTAATACTGACAGGTATTATTGAAATATTTGTTTAAAAATTATTTTACCTTAATGGATGGAATTGAGTCTCAAAACCGCTCTTTGCTTCTGTCCCCACAGAATTCTTCGGACGGTGTGCAATTTCGGCCAAGTCTGACAGAAGATGTCTTCATTTCTGATACTGAAAATTTTGGCAGGGACTCTGCTGCTGAGGGTCCCTAGCTGCCAGACTACTGAACCTTCTCCAGAGATGGAAACGATTTTCCATGTCTCACAGAGAATGCTGTGGCCCAAAGGATCTCCCAGCAACTGGCCACTCAGAGACCGCCTCGCTCCCAATTTGCCATCAAACAGACGACGTTACCTTCTCAGGCAACAAAGCATATCACATCCACGCAATAACATACAGAAGTACTATAACCACGATCAGTTCCCCTTCCAGCAAATACTTTGGCAACCTGGCGAAACACCCTACCCTCCAACAACCAACAATCCACGGCCCTTTCCTATATCATCCTTCCCACCAATATGGCCTCCCACAATTGCAACAACTTCCCAGCCGATAGCTACAACCCAGTCATCGACAACATCTTCAACAACGCCACCAACAACAACCACAACTACATCAACTCCAAAACCAACTACGACCACAACAACAACGACTACAACAACTCCGCCACCAACAACGACAACAACGACAACTACTACGACAGCAACAATTCCACCACCAACTACAACAACTACGACGACAACTACAATAACTCCGCAACCAACTACAACCACAACTACAACGACTACAACAACTCCACCACCCACTACAACAACAACAACAACAACTCCACCACCAACTACGATAGCAACTACGACGACTACAACAACTCCGCCACCAACAACGACAACAACTACTACACGTCCACCACCAACTACCACCACAACTACAACGACTACAACAACTCCTCCACCGACAACGACAACAACGACAACAACTACCACAACTCCACCACCAACTACAACAACAACTACTACGACCACCACAACTCCACCACCCACAACAACAACAACAACAACAACAACTCCACCACCAACTACGATAGCAACTACGACGACTACAACAACTCCGCCACCAACAACGACAACAACGACAACAACTACTACTCGTCCACCACCAACTACCACCACAACTACAACGACTACAACAACTCCTCCACCGACAACGACAACAACTACCACAACTCCACCACCAACTACAACAACTACTACGACCACAACAACTCCAGCACCATCAACAACTACGACTACAACAACTCCGCCACCCACCACGACAACAACTACAACAACAACAACTCCGCCACCAACTACGATAGCAACTACGACAACTACAACTACTACAACAACTCCACCACCGACAACGACGACAACGACGACAACTACAACAACTCCGCAACCAACTACATCCACAACTACAACGACTACAACAACCCCACCACCCACAACGACGACAACAACTACAACAACAACAACAACTCCGCCACCAATTACGATAGCAACTACGACGACTACAACAACTCCCCTACCGACAACGACAACAACTACTACAACTCCACCACCAACTACCACCACAACTACAACGACTACAACAACTCCTCCACCGACAACGACAACAACTACCACAACTCACCCACCAACTACAACCACAACCACAACGACTACAACACCTCCGCCACCCACTACAACTACAACTACAATGACAACAACAACTCCACCACCAACTACGAAACCTACCACAACAACTCCACCACCGACAACAACTACAACAACTCCACCACCAACTACAACTACAACTACAACGACTACAACAACTCAACCACCCACTACGACAACAACAACTACAATGATGACAACAACAACTCCGACACCAACTACGACAACAACTACAACGACAACAACAACTCCGCCACCAACTACGACAACTACTACAACAACTCCACCACCGACAACAACTGCAACAACTCCACCAACAACTACAAGCACAACTACAACGACTACAACAACTCCTCCACCCACTACGACGACGACAACAACAACAACAACAACAACTCCACCAACTACGACAACTACTACAACAACTCCGCCACCAACTACAACCACAACTACAACGACTACAACAACTCCACCACCCACTACGACAACGACAACAACAACTCCGCCACCAACTACGACAACAACTACAACGACAACAACAACTCCGCCACCAACTACTACAACTACTACAACAACTCCACCACCGACTACAACCACAACTACAACGACTACAACAACTCCACCACCCACTATGACAACAACTACAACGACAACTACAACGACAACAACGACAACAACAACTCCGCCACCAACTACTACAACAACTCCACCACCGACAACAACTCCACCACCAACTACAACCACAACTATAACGGCTACAACAATTCCAGCACCCACTACGACAACAACAACTACAACGACAACAACATCTCCACCACCAACTACGACAACTACTACAACCACTCCACCACCGACAACAACTCCACCACCAACTACAACCACAACTACAACGACTACAACAACTCCACCACCCACTACGACAACGACAACAACAACTCCGCCACCAACTACGACAACAACTACAACGACAACAACGACAACAACTACAACGACAACAACAACTCCGCCACCAACTACTACAACTACTACAACAACTCCACCACCAACTACAACCACAACTATAACGGCTACAACAATTCCACCACCCACTACGACAACAACAACTACAACGACAACAACATCTCCACCACCAACTACGACAATTACTACAACAACTCCACCACCGACAACAACTACAACAACTCCACCACCAACTACAACCACAACTACAACGACTACAACAACTCCTCCACCCACTACGACAACAACAACAACAACAACAACAACTCCTCCACCAACTACGACAACTACTACAACAACTCCGCCACCGACAACAACTACAACAACTCCACCACCCACTACGACAACGACAACAACAACTCTGCCACCAACTACGACAACAACTACAACGACAACAACAACTCCGCCACCAACTACGACAACTACTACTACAACAACAACAACTCCTCCATCAACTACGACAACTACTACAACAATTCCACCACCAACTACGACAACAACAACTACAACGACAACAACAACTCCTCCACCAACTACGACAACTACTACAACAACTCCACCACCGACAACAACTCCACCACCAACTACAACCACAACTACAACGACTACAACAACTCCTCCACCCACTACGACAACAACAACAACAACAACAACAACTCCTCCACCAACTACGACAACTACTACAACAACTCCACCACCAACTACAACCACAACTACAACGACAACAACAACTCCTCCACCAACTACGACAACAACTACGACAACTCCTCTACCAACTACGACAACAACTACAACAACTATAACTACACCACCGCCAACAACGACAACCAAAATGCCGACAACGACAACTGAAGCGCCAGCAACAACAACCGAAATACCAACAACGACAGAGTGCGAAAAAATTGTGCCGATATTTCCACTTCAAGTGTTACTAGAAGACCGCGGAGAAATGAAATGTAGCGGCGTTGTGATATCTAGCGAATGGGTGTTGGCTGCTGCATCGTGCCTGGGAACTGACAAAGTGGGTTATGTCACCAGTTGCGACTACGGTGGATGTGAATTAACGGGGAAGAAGTATCCAGTGGAATCTCAGTACATACATAGTCGTCATCAACCTGAGAAGCGGCGTTATGACATCGCATTACTCAAGCTGTCCAGTAAATTCACCGTGGACAACACTGAACCGGTAAGAGGAAAAACATTTGGAAGTGAGGCAGTAAAAATATGTTTCTAGCGAAGAGGGATTAAAATCACAATTTTCTCAACTGCTTTTATCAATTTTCAGAGGGTGAAACCGTATAATTGAAAGAGAAATTGGATAATTTTTTAAGAAGATTCATAATTTGTATAATGTGGTATGTTATGGTAGAGAAATGTACGTTACTGGGGAGGGGATCGAAGTAAATAATCTCAGGGATACTGAACGCGGATCCACAATGGAAGTATCATAAATACAAAATAAATAGTTGAAGCTGATGAAACATTAATAAGGGGTTGCCACCAGAAGGGTGAAGCGTAATATTTAAATTGTTTTAATTCTAATAATAAGGATGTTACTAGTGAAGGGTATTATGAACAATGTAGTGCAGTTTGGTAAATTAACAGATATGTATATACCGCAAGTATTAATAGGGGTAGAATCTTGGTTAAAAAGCCGACTGATAGTGAGGTACTCCCCGATGTTTATACCGTAAGCCACATAACAATAGGAGGAATTGATGGAACAATATTCATAGTGGTCAACAATGGATATTAGAGTTTACTGATATTGATAAATCATAGTTATTTGGGGTAGATTTCTGAGGTGTTACAAAAGAAAATATAGGGTCTCTGTTAGTTTACATAATTGAAGAATCAGTGATGTCGATGAGATTTTTTGGAAGAAACTAATTAAATATTCAGAGTTTGAAAATGAGCTTAGAACAGTAATTAATTTAACTGATTTAATGAAACCATTAGCGAATATCATTCAGTAATAACGAGGAGAAAAAATCCGAGTAGAAGCTTCTCAGAGTAAGAAAGGAAGAGCAAACCAAAAAAAAAGCAAAAAATTGAATCTTAGAAAATTATGAGAGTTGTAGGTAAGCATAAAGATATTATTTGCCGTTTACTATACCTTGAAATACTATTTAAATTGAAACGAGAGCCATGCTGCATACCAGCGGACGAGAAGGTATGCTAGTAGTAATAACGGTGAGTCAAGTACGGGACATTTCGGCTGAAATTATCAGTAAAAACTATGTTGATCGCTTAGCGTTAGATCTATAATGAATATCAAAAAGTGAACCATAAAATGGTGACAATTTGGTAAGGAGTATGAAAATGTGTTTTGCTGTATAAAGGTATACTTAGAAATCAAAGAATCAATTCAGGAAATGCTGTATCAAATGAGGATGACATTATAATATGGGTTTATAATGGGAGACGATTGCCAATAACTCCATGAGGATATGAAAAGCGTATCTTATTCGGATGATCATCATGAAATGAAGATAACTACGATAAAGGATCCTGTTATTTGGTATTCAAATGTAAAATAAAGTGTTTTTTAATGTTTTGGAATGGAGGAGGAAATGATTGACGCAGAGATTGTGTTTTATTATCTAGGCATAACATTTGGTAGTAAACTCAAATAGTTAGGACACAGAAGTCAGCTTGTAGGGAGAGATTTCAGAATCGAGAAGATCATTCGAGAAGTGAGGAAACTGAATTACAAAGACTTGGCCAGATCTTTGCTTGAGTGTTATTGTTTAGTATTGGATCCACATTATCGGTATCACATGGAGGGGATGTAGAGGAAGACAGCTAGAGTTGTTTGGGCAAATTATTCCAAACACGGTTAGTAACTGACATGATAAAGCAGCTGAGTTGGGATACAATGAAGACCGTTGGTAGATGAACAGAATGCAGAGAAGGTATAAAGCGCATATTGGTAGTACGACTTGGAAAAATTTTGGTAGAATGATTTGGAGTAGCACGTGGAACGTAAGAGAATACGATAACAATAAGGATACAATGACATTATGACTCTTCCTAACAAAATGTAGGATTCGAGAGATAGTTCAACGTCATGGTGAAAGTGGACGCATAGTGCCACGTTCTCTGTAAAATTGACTCGATTTTGTAAACACTGAAATAACATCACCTAAACCCGTGAAGTTTCGTCTTGTTTCCTTCTCTTCTTCTGGGTGTTTCATTTTTTTGCCAGGCGATGCATTAAAAATGGATTTGTGTAAACATATTTGTTTTTCGTTATGCTAATCCACAGTTATTATCATATCTAGATAAAAAATTTCACACCTATATTTTAAGTCAAGGGGAAAATTACTTATTTCATTTGGTTTACAAAGGCACCCCTCTTCTCCCACTCGCACCCATAAGTAAAACTTACACGTGAAACGGTTCACATTTTGTTAATATCCTAAAAACTATAGGAAAATCGGGCAACGTGGATACTGATTTACTGAAAGCCCATAAAATTTCCTAATTATTGATCTTACCCCTATTCCGATAGGTTAATAGGGAAATTCGAATCTGAAATTTGAAAATTGTTATCAAGTTGGTGTGGTGAGACACAAACCCACAGATTTCATCCGATCTTGATAAAATTTTGCACACGCGTCCTTTAAAACAAGGAGAATTTACTGTCTCCGTTTTGTTTACAAAAGGCCAATCCATCTTCCCCTTTACCTCATCCGAGCAAGTTTGCAGTGAAAGTATGTAGATATATATAAAAATATTCAGTATACATAAATAGGAGTATGTTCAGCCACCACTACCGAGCACAGATCACTGGTGTTTGTGTGTGTTAGTAGCATTGAGTTTCCTATCGTGCACAACGTTTGTCGAATGCCGATAGCTGTAGTTGTGTGGGAGATATGGTGGTAACAATAGGTCGATGCAGGGCATTTTCATATTTCGACCAAAGACTTGTGTGTCCCTTTGCTTCTCTTTCCTGCCACAACAGACCATTGGTGTTTGTGTGTCATAGTAGTATCGAGTCTCCCATCGTGCACTATGGTGGTTAGATGTCGGTAGCTATGGGGGTGTGGGGTGTGGGAGATACGGTGGTTGAAAATAGTCGACCTGGAGCACTTTAAACCTTCGAAAAAAGAGGTATGTGTCACTATGTATCACTTTTCAGCAAAAACTATCTAGCACAGATCACTGGTGTTTGTGTGTGGTAGTAGCATAGTCACCAATCTTGCCCAATGTTGGCTGAATTTCGGTAGCTATGGGGGTGTGGGAGATATGGTGGTTGAATTGGCCGATCAAGGATATTTTCCTATTTCGACCAAAGATATGAGCGTAAGTATATTTCACATCGTTGCCACAACTATATAGCACAGACCACTGGTCTTTGTGTATATTAATAGCATCGAGTCTCCCATCGTGCACTATGGTGGTTAAATGTCGGTAGCTATGGGGGTGTGGGATTATGGTGGTTGAAAGTGGTCGACCTGGGGCATTTTCATATTTCCACCAACGACATATGTGTCCCTATGTATCACTTTTCAACAAAAACTATCTAGTGCATATCTCTGTTGTTTGTGTGCGGTAGTGGCATAGAGTCACCGATCGTGCACAACGTTGGCCGAATGTCGATAGCTGTGGGAGTATTGGAGATATGTTTGTTTAAAGTGGTCAATCAATGATATTTTCGTATTCGCAGACCACTAGTGATAGTGTGCGGTAGTGGCCTCGAGTCTCCCATCGTGCACTATGGTGGGTAGAAATGAGTAGCTATGGGATGTTTGGGAGATACAGGGTTGAAAGTGGTCAGTGTAAGGCATTTGCCTATTTCTACCAAAGACGTGTGTGTCCCTATATTTCACATTGCACCCAGAACTAACAAGCGCAGATCACGGGCGTTTGTGTGTGGTAGTAGCCTGGAGTCTTCCATCGAGCACTATCATGATCGCATGTCGGTAGCTGTGGGGTTGTGGTAGATACGGTGCTTGTAGCGGCTTTTTATATTTGGATGATAACCGTAAAACGGAACGGAATAAAACCATAATATATCTGATGACTTAAAATAAAAGGTTGAAATATGTGCAGTCATGAATTTTATTCAAGCAACTTGAGTTTTTAGTTATGAAATGTACTGAATGTATTACAAAATATGGAGCGGTCTGGCAGCTCAAATATGGTTAGTGGAAAAAAGGTGTTTAAAGTGCTTGCTCTTAAAAAATTCTGGCTCCAGTCCCGGGTTCAAATCCCAGTTAGGGCAAGAATTTTTAAGAGTTGTATTCGAACATACGAGCTACGCTAGGAAATCCCGTGGTTCCAATTCACAAACATAAATATTACTGAATCTACCAAATCGTGAAAAAGGTGCGTACAGATGTCCATACAAAAAAAAAAACAGGTTCTGGCGAATACAAACCTGCGCTTTGTGCTTTATTAATGGGCATAGTGAGGGGTACTTTTATTGGGAACTGTTTTCTTATAATTTGGAAAGGCGCGGTTGATTCAGAAGGTGTGAGGTTAATTCGAGATATGAACACAGTCTTATCCAGAGTGAATGAATTTACAACTGATGTACTCATCTAAGTGAATCACCACTAATCTTGCACTATTCATTAATCCATGGTTAGCATTAAGATTTCTATTCAATATAATAATAGTTTTTTTTTTTTATTTATACGCAATTTGTGGGGTGGTAAACCTGACGATCTCGGAAATGGCTCTAGCGATTTGGATGAAATTTCAAGTGTAGACAACGTTTTGCATTTCAAGTTTGTAACACAATTTTACAAGAAACGAGCAATTCTTGTATTTGGTATCTTGAAAAAGGCTTTAATTTTATTTCGAAGGTACCAGGAAGCCTACTGTTGTTAGTTAAGCTTCTTTTTTGTTAGAGTCAGAGCCTATGCACTTCAAAATGCCTAGGAAACCTCGAAGTAAAATGTTAAACTTTAATAAAACTTCACTTATAATTTTTTCATATTGAACAGAACTCGAAAGATGTAGAGCGAAGTTCGGTCACCAAGGTACTGACATTTAGAGCTTAATTGGAAAATAACTTTCTAATACAAAGTTTCATAAAAATTTAACGGTTATGGTCTACATAACCTATTTCAAATAGAAGATCATTAGATACTGTTACAAACCATAATTAATTTTGGTCATTTCTGAAGGTTGCTTTACCAACGGAAGTGAAGACCATATGTAAATAAAAGATCTAAAATACTATTCTCAGAATAATAATAAAAAAGGATTAATTCGGAAATCGTATCTGGTCTAGCTCCAATAACAGCAAAACTAAATCTAGTTTCATGTATGAGTATGACCTTTCGTACTAGAAATACCTATCGAAAAATTTAGAACATTGGTGAAGCCGAAAATTGTGGGGGACGGGGAAGAGGGTGTGGATGACAATATAAGGAGAAAGAATGAAACATGAAATACTTTCGCAGTTATGTTATCACAAACAGAGAAAGGATAAATATATTGTAACCTATCACTAAAGTTAGTTAAACGCGTCATTAAAAAGTTTATACATTTTGAATTTCAATTTTAGACTCTCCCGCTGAAATAACATAAAAATTTTCTGTCGCACACTATTTCCGTACCAATGTTCACAATGTCCACTATTTCGTTTTTTTTTTTTTTTATTAACACACAATAGAACTGCTTCGACCTTTTGGTTTTAAATATCATGAGCTCCACTTTGGTAACGTAACTAGAAGCGTCAGGTTTTTTTTTTTTTTCATTTGTGGTTCTCTTGTGGTACTTTTATTTCTGCCGGCGACTTAAACACCTTTAGAGATTCTTCATTATTATACCTTTTTAAAATTCCAGAATATGCTAGCCCAATACATCATAACTAGAATCACCATTCCATTTATGTTGCTTCGGAATATCTTTCGAAAAATCACTTTCATATATCGAGCCCCACTTTTTCATGAACAGTAGAATGCTAGACATTTTTTATGCCTTTACTTTTCGTCATTAGTGACGGGAAAGGACTTGGAATGTGATCTTTTGAAGCATATATTGCGAAAAACTATGGAAAACCAAAATCAGGATGGGGACTTCATCGTCCAGATAGCCAGCCCCGAGAGTACACGCTTTGTTACGCTAGTTATTGAAGAAGTGGAGGGAGATTGAACAAAGCATTTAAGGCAATTGTGATCAACCTTTTTCTCTTCCCTATCTAATAAGTCACATATTTTTACCATTGTTACGATGTCGTCGTATCGCTAAATACCAGTATCTATACTTTCTCTTTTCGAATTATTTTTTAACCCCGTTGTTGGTGTAATAGAAGTGACATTCAGTTACCCTTCGTGGTCTTTGTAGAAGCTGATGGCTATGATTTGAAACTATTGTATATTTCAATAAAAAAGAAAAACTGTTTAGAAGAAAAGAATACAGAAAATTACGTGAAAATCATTATAGATAAGAATAAAAGATAACTGAGTTTCCATTTTACCCTGTATCAGTATAAAAGAAGGTTTGTGTTTAAAATATGTACAATTCTTTTTAATATTGAGATGATGTGAATTGTTGTTATCTTTGGAAATCGTAATCGATGTATTAAACAGTTTGTGTTGGTAATCTCTGGACTGCATGGTCTCTGGTTACGAAAATAGTTACTTATTGGGTAAATTAGTTTAAAACTTTAAATTATTAAGTAACTTGTTAGAATTATTGTTATTGATTGGAATTATTCACAAACAGGTCAAATAATGATACTAATTTGCTCTATTTGTGGAATTTAAATATAGAGACATATTTATCTCAATTTTTATTGGTTTAGAAATAACGTGTATCTCGGTAATTAAAAATGCTATAGTATATTAAAAGATTTAATTAACAGCTAATATATTTGTTGTATTATTGTTGTGATTTGTTTAAAGTGTTTGTAGGCTTTGTTTTGGTTGTAAATAGGAGACTTCTGGTATTTTATTATTTTAAAATATAAAAACTAACGAATTTGCCAATATTAATAGATTTTTCCTCATTTATACATATCTCATTAACATTCAGTAATTATTAATGTAGTATAGGTCTTTAAAACTTCAAATTAATTTCGAAATTCATTGTTGAATATAACTTCATTCAATTTCGTAAGTATATTGATGTTTAGATATTAAACTAAAGCGAATAGAGAGTAAAGTTGATAAATGGGAAAATATGTCTGTGAAATCTGCCAAATACTGTAGGATCTTGGGGAACGTTGTCAATTATAGTGGAAGTGAGTAATATTTTCCCGGGAGTAAAAAGCGAATGCTAACGGGGCTTTCTCATTGTCTTATCCACTTTGATGAAGTAGTAGGAAAATTTCAGAGCTTAAAAAAGGATCGGGGACCATTAAAAAACGACTAGGAAACAAGTTAAAACGATTAGAACCCTTGAGGTAGGAGACAAAGGTGGGAATTTCGGGCACAAGCCTCGTTGGCCACCCTTATAGGGTAACCGCGTAAGGCAGTCAATTGAGCTGTTGGGATAAGCCAGTGCTTACCGGGTCCTGGAATATTAGACAAGCACGAGGCTGACGGCACTGTGTTTAAACTTCATGTGGACTACCCCATTCCAGAACATGGTTAATGGGCGTTACATGTGGCATGAGACGTCCGATAGTGGTTTGACGCAAGTGACCTCGATTGTGACTCTTCAAACTTTGTGAGGGCAGGGCCGAGGGCCGGCGTTAGGGGGGGAGGGGGTAAGCGCGTCAAAAGTACCCGGGCCCCGTGGGCTGACTGGGGGCCCGATCAACGACTATAGGGGCCCTGAGGCGATGTAGCCAAGATTACGCCCATTGTCGCCTGGCCATTTTGTAGAGCTAAAAAAAAAAAAGGTCTCCCATTTTACCCCGGGCCCGAAATTTCTAGCGCTTGCCCTGTGTGAGGGTAACCTTGTCCCTGTAGTCGTTGGTGTCTTAGTGGCTGATAGTTTCACTGGAGTGTGCAGGGAGTGTCAGAGGAAAGTTGGTCTACTAAATTCTTCTATTGGTGGCACTTTCACTTCGAGAATGCTTATCCGGTTGAAACGAGCTTGAAGGCAACAACGTCTCAGGCACTGTACACTGGGTAATAACCCGCGGACGTTGCGATACATGATTTCTATTATTGATCGGAATATTTAACGTAGACAATAAGGGACAAGAGCAACACTCCGATAGTAGGCATGGAAGTCTGCAGGAGTGTGAATGAAGTCAACGATGATGATAAAAGCAGTGAATAAATGGAGAATAATATTGATTAAGACAAACCAACCGACAATACGAACACTAGATCCACAGCCAATCAGACCAGCCTTCATCATGCGACAGGACGGTGAAGTGTCACAAGAAAGAATCATGGTCACTACAGTGTACGATAGAAGAAGATGTGTTCGGAGGAAACAAAGAGAGCTAATGCAGTATAGACAAAACATTCGGGACAATGTAAAGTATGATAATAGGTATGTTGTTCTGAACGCGAACAAACCGAGGAAATAAAGGAAGAGGAGTCAGCAGTGCAAGACAGAGAAGAAGTAGAAGAGCCAATATGTTTTCTCAACTTGTGACACAAAAGGCTAAGAATTTTCTGGTACAACCAAAAAGTCAAATACATGCTCAAAGGCAGCCTCGAGGTGATTTACTGTGGTGATAGCTGCCATCATCACTTCGAAAGACTGGATGTCTTCGAAATACTGATATATTTTTTTCTTCAGAGAAAAAATAGGTTTCTTCACTCATAAGACTATAGAGAAAAGAAAGTTAGCGGTTGAAATTAGAGGGCTGACACCAGCAGTACAAGCGAATATCATCAAAAATAACTAATCGGCTATGGATTAATTTAAAAAATAGAAAAGATGCCGATCGGTTTACTATGTGACTCTAAATCATTGTAAAACAAATTGAAGCAGAGCTATCATATCTGAGGACTGATAGACACAAACCACACCATGACCCACCCAACATCTACATGCTAGAGACTACGCTACACATCAAATTATTGCCAAATTCCTGATTGATGCTTGAAATGCACTGGTCATCAGGTTACAAAAGACAGAAAAAAGAGTTCGCAGAATAAAGCAAAGTTCATAAATTGTGTCACTGAGCACCATGCATCTTGGAAAGGCTGCCTAACGTACTAGGATCAGCTACGCCCAATATAACCCAATGCTCAAAAATGGAGGAGAAAAAAGCCGGCGGGTGCTACCAACAGCGGCGTATCTTAGTCCATGTACACAGCTGACAGAAGATGACATAGCCACTGCGCTGTCAGTATCAGAAAGAGCCATACTATGTGGCGACCTAAATGCGAAATATCCGACATGGGACAGCAGAATAACGAGTGAAAGAAATCTGAAGTTTCTGGAAAAAACTACTGGAACAAGAACCTGAAGATCCGAGATGTATCTCTCGCTTTCAAATGAACCAACGAGATGTCCCATAAATTGTGGTTGCTAAAAATATTTATGTCAGAAAGTTAATTCCGAATTTCTGGGCTAAACTATGTCTATAATACATTAACACACGTTCATAACACCATTACCCAGTGTTACCCCAGATCAGGAACTGAGCAAATAGCAATACAATGGACAAACTGCAGTGACATATGCTTGAAGTACACAGTTGGTGAATACCAAACAAATTATGTATAAACGCCAAATTTTTAACTAAGAGAATGAAGAAACCAAACCCTATTTGGAGCTAGCAGGTCAATAAAATATTTGGAAATAAAAAAATATATTTAGAGATGATACTGGACAGCAAACTTTTATTCAGCATGACCAATATATATCTTTATCTTATCATACATAGCAAGAATTTATTGCTAGAGACCAATTAAGATTATATAAAACAATAATTCCACCACAAGAAACCTATCCCACGTTCAAAGAAAATGAAGACATCAAAAACCGTCGCCTACATATTATATCAAAGGCAAATAGACATAAGAGGATCGACGACTTGTGTGACTAAACATAATGTTAAAATTATTCTGCGCAATATATCAACTAAAGGAAAAGATTTATTTAAATATGTCGAACACAAGAGAACTTATAGAAAACCTACACGATATAGCTAATAGCTATCACCACGCCAAACAACTGTCATAAATATAACGTTCCATGAAGCATTACCTTAAAATTTCAATAAAAATAAAATTAACGAAACCCTGTTCTTGTCAAACAAACTTTTTTTTTTAGCAAAAATGGGTTCCTCTCAAAAGTCCACAAACAAGTAAGTACATACAGAATTTAACACACAGATGCAGTGCTACCAAAGGAGCAAATCTGGAAAGACAGAGAATAACACACACATTATAAGAAGGGAGACTTACCCGGCGTATGCTTGAACTGGAGTCTTCACGGGTGTACCGCCGGATAGTGTTTTGAAAACACAATATTTCGATGACGGAGCTAGTCGTCGAAATATCGTGATTTCAAAACACTATCCGGCGGTACACCTGTGAAGACTTCATTTCAACACACACAATATAATTTGTAAAATTTTAGACAGAGTATTAACAAATTGGCAATTCTCCCATCTGCAAAGTAGATACTGCATCTTTCTTGGCTTACAACTATCTATGATTTGTGGCTGGAAAAGCTTAAATCTAAAAACGAAACGTCAATTTTTTCCAACATTGCAAACATGTAGTAAGCAAGTAAACACTTCCCAGGACATAATCTATAGACACCCCGAGTAGTCTCCTAACTACTCATCATCTCTGATCGCTGCTTTAATTAGGTTCCTCAGGTGTTGGTCTCTGATATTTTGTTTTAAAAATTCAACTAACTATGTGCAATAGTATAAAATCTATTCTTATGTAAATTACAAACTAATCATTTTATTTTCGCGCGATGTACTAACGAAAAGTAGCGTCTGCTGAGAGCAGCGTTCTTGGTGAATGGAACAGTAAACAAAAGTTGATTAACTTTGAAGTAACACCATGTTGAGCATGTTGATCTTTAACACGATGCTATGACCACCTAAATTTCTTTCTCCTACAGGCCTCTTTGAAGTCTTTGCTAATTCTAAATAAAACCTGTAATTAAAATTCCTTCTGGCCTCAATTGTCTCCATTAATTTTTTTTTTTGTTTCTGCAGCCTGCTGTGAAAATTCCAACAGAGGAACCAGAGGAATTCGCTAGGGTTTTCCTGTTGGACGATTATCCCTGCCGTCCAGAGAATTATACTCTGGAGGTCGAACGAAGAACTACCTGTGGTAGTCAGCTCCAATGCGGAGAGGAGATCTTTCCAACGCTGTGCACAAACTTGTTGGGAAAAGAAGTCTGCCCTACCTACGTAGGTGCTCCAGTGATCGATAGCTCTGGGCAGCTGGTAGGCATTGGTTCTGGTATAAAACACTGCCTTAGGGGAACCATCTCTGGTATCTACACTAGTTTAACGTTTCCAACAGTGAGAATTTGGATCAGGAAGATCTCCGGCCTCTGATGAGCCATCGATAAATAAGTTAGACATTGGAAACAAACACCTCACACGAGGCTGCTTGTCAACCATCGCCTGTTTCACACTGTGTGATTTTTCTAAACAAATAACATATTTATACCCTCTTCAATTTATTTTTACACTTGTTCCTTCACGGATTTAGTAGTTTACAAAATACATCGTAATTTCTACGATCATAGTTGCTAGATATTTCTTAACTGACGCAACTTGTTTTCTTACATAATCTCAACAAAGCAGATATTTACAGATAATTTTTGTAACAGAACGGGCACAAAATATCTATTTATATTGAAACAAAAGTTATTTCTCTGGGATTCCTGAGTCATCACCAAAAACCTGCGATGCTGATATGGAAAGCAACCTGTGAAATGATATTCTCTTGAGTAAATCTACATTATCTTTCAGAAATTAATTTTAAGTAAAATTGTATAACTATCCAAAGTAGCACGTAACGTTGCGTCTTTTCTCTCTTTTTCATTCACTTTTCTTTTTGGTATTTGTGACACGTACCAACTACAAGTTCTCCTATGTTCGTGGTTCTCATCATCTTCCTAGATTTTTTGATTGTTTTGCATTAGTAATATCTTTTAGCTGTCCGATCCGTTTTTAGTGCAGGAGACGTTAACTCGGTAGGGAAAACTGGGTGAAGGATAAATTGATGCTGTTTACCCTGCCAAATATTTTGGGTTATTTCAAAATTAAGTGTTTATACAGCGCGGCCTAGTGACTAAATGGTTCAGCCATCAGACTGGAGCTCAAAAGGTCTCCGGTTCGACTCCCAGTCTCGACAGGGATTTTCAAAGGATCTTAACCCATACTTCACCTGTGGCAGAGCTTGTTGTACATAGCGTGAAGTACGACAAAAGACTTCCGTGGTTCTGAATCAATATTAAACTTTGTACACCTCCAAACCAAATTTAAGTCAAATGAAGGTTTAACTTGATCCTAGTTGGCCCAAACGTACATATTTATAAAACTCTCGTTGCAACTATCATTAAATAGCGTTCTGAAGTATGGGAACAGTTGAAGAAAGGCTAGTTATCGAGGGTTTTTGAATGCTAAACGAAAGGAATGAAAAAATTTGGGATAAAAATCCGTACAACAACAGCTATTTTTTTCGTTTGCGCGAAAGTAGGTGAACTAAAAATTGTGTGAAATAATAGTGCATAAAAGAACGTATATAATAAGTCCACAAGCTCAGTTTGACAACAAAGTTGAATTCCAGCTAATTACAGCCGCACTCTACAATACTGCAAGATTACCAAAAATAAAAACAGAATTTATAGTTTATATTGCAATAGATTCTGCGTGTTATGAAACTGATTTCCGCCTGAATAATTGTTTGGCCAGTTAATTCTAGGACTAGACACATACAAAACTTTTTTAACACACTTTCGGCTAGTCTCTCTAAACTGTATCTCTCGTTAGTTATAAGAGTGGTAGTATTAAAATAAAACTTTTCAGTTATTGCTATACGGTTTGAACTTTTTAGTATGACAGCAAACACAAAATTAAAACTACTCCTTAACCTAGACAATACTGGTTAAGAATTGTAGTAATTGCATACGCATACATCATGAGGTCCTCATTTCTCACTGATTATATGTTGGAGAGTAAGTGGCACGATTCTGCTCATCTCGCGTACCAACATACTTAACACAAACAACTACTTTAGTAAGCGTGGGGTATGAACGGTAGCGCTCTGGCCTCGCATACGGGAGGAAGTGGGCTCGCATTCCCGTCTGGCCATCCAGATTTGGGTTTTTCACGGTTTTTCCAAAACGCTCCAGGTGGTTGCTGAAATGGTCCTTTAAAAAGGTTATGACCGAATTCATTCCTGTACCTTGTCTCCACTTCTATCACACTTTTAAACGATTTGATGTGAACGAGGCACAAAGCCATAATGAAAAAAAAGGAAAGCAAACAACAACCCCAAACTAGACGATTCGTAGATTCATTAACAATATGGTAACTAGAACACGAATTGAAATGTTATATTCAGGTATTGTTTTAATCATGATTAAACTAACCGTAGTATGAATGTGAAGCGATGCGATATCAGACCGCACGAAGCTACGGAGAAATTACGAAGTAATAGACCAATTTCACGCCTTTTACCTGACAAACGTGTGCGGGCAAATGTTCTTGTCACGACTGATTTTAAAGAAAGATAAAATCAATATGGTAGAATGGCTTTTAATAGTAACAGCTGTTTGATTCAGGACTTTCTGTTAACACGGCGTTTGCGCATGTAAGATGAGCTTGCTAATACTGCGTACACTCTGCTTCCACAACGAGCTACCAAAGCGTGTGTTCAAACAAATAAACTTTACGGAAATTCATACCCACACTACCTCCGATTACATTTCTCATTACCGAATAATTAGTTAATAGAACATTAGTAGATTAATTAGTCAAATACTTCAGAATAATTATTCAGAACCATTAAAAAAAAAAAAGAAGTAAATTGTTTAAAAAAAACTGTTTAAAGTAAGGGCCTACCTTAGGTAACAAGGTAGTAGGCTAAGTAAAATCATGAAATAAAAAAAAAAAAAAAAAAAAAAATATGTAACGCGTAGCCGTCAAGTTAAGAAATCGTTGGATCATTATGGGATAACGAAGCTAACAGTGAAAACGTTACCTGAGCAAACAACGGATGAATTCTTGGACATCGAAGAATTCCCGAAAAAATTCTGTTATCCATACAATACAAAACACCATTTTTCATTGCAGCTTCTTTAATTTTAGTGAGCCGTTAATGAAATGCAACTGTGGCTGTGCAATTTAGTCGATTGGTAGCGGTAGATGAGTGCAGACAAGAAGATTAAACAGTTTCCGCATCACAGCGCTTAAAACTCTGCTTTTGTAACTTTGTAGTACGTTGTTGAAACAAGTATATGCCTAATGGAAGTAGGATTAGTAACTGGAGTTGGCGCTGAAATATCAACACTCAAGTTAATTTTTCCGTGTGGTTGGTTGAAACCGTATATGATTGTATAAGAAGATACCACTGCAATATGACTTTCTGTAAAATGTGGTACATGTTGTAACATGTGGCTGGTGGGGAGGGGGTGGGTAAAATTTTTCTAGTCTCTTTTTTATCGTATAAAAGAAGGCCCTATACTGCTTATTTATATGGTTCTCATGAAGGCATACAGACTGAGGCGTATATAATTTTACTTTTAATTCATGGAATCTCAAGTCAAGTACCAAGCAAAGCCTAGTCTTATAATTTCCAAAAATATAAACAAACAAACCTATACCACTGCTAACTTAATGAATATCAGAAAACAAATTCAACATTATTAAATTCTCATATGGACAACAAACGCCTGACTTTCGGTTTAAATTTACAATTTCCATTTAAGCAATCTGGAATAATTTTTATTAGTATTCTAATAATGACACACAATGCTAACGTGAATCATATCAGACTGCAGTTTGCCAGGCACCAGGGTATATTTACTTTACCCGCCGAATTATATATGCACACAAAGTTTGTCTATCTTGCCGGGATACAAGTGAAAGTTATCTCGCGAATTTTGAAAAAAGTCACTACCTCAATTTCTTGTCGGAGGCGTGACCTATTAATCTTTCAAAATCTCTGTTGACAGGCCATTGAAGAGCTAATCTCACTACTGTGATAAGGCCCTCACTGTAATGTCTGTTGTGATATTATCATAACAGTGCAGGTCGTTCCTTGACGGCGTAAATGTAGCACATTAGCTACAATCGTAAAGTGCAGAGTACCGAGCCACTCTTAATCTGTAAGGGGGCTGTGAAATGTAATGAGCTCTTCACGTTCCTCATATGTCCAACTAGCTTATCTAATACGACCTGCGTTCAACGATAACAGTCCAGGAATCTTAAGGTAACTGAAGTACACCCAACATTTATAGAAAACGAAATGTTGTGGTCAGTGTTGATGGGTAGGACCTATATCCCACCGCCGTTGACGTCTGTTACTATGAAGTAAGCATCATATTCAGATAGGATTTGACAAAATATAGGTATGTGCTTTTTCTTTGTATGGAAAATTGCAGTTATTATGTGCAGCTCCTCTAAATTCGCCTGTGATCTGACAGTGAAAGCAAACTTTTACAGTTCATGTTTCCCACAGACGCGGTTTACCGTAGCATGATTAAGTAAAGTTTCCGGCTCATCCAACATTACAAGAGGAGTAAATCCCTTGCAAATTTAGGCAACGTCTCTGACCAGCTCGAAGATTTCATGTGCCAATCATTTCTAAAGTTTCCTTCCTGAGAAGGAGCTGAATCATGAAAGACACGATGGATGTGCACTTTAACGACCTGGTAGGCTACAGCAAAAAGGGTGCGTTTCTGGACACCTGTTGTATAGGAGGCATTGTTTTGCGCCTTGCACTTGTCAGTAGGGATTTAATAAACTTTCAGAGTCCACGTAAATGACGAATGGCGCACGTTGTTAGTACACAAAATTCTTGAGCATCAAAGTTTAGTATTGGTCACTGTGTAGATCACTGAACAACCAATATTGTGTTGGTCCAAAAAATGTTGCAAACATCTGTAGCAGCTGTCTATTGCATTACAATTCCCAAGTAATGAGGATTTAACTAGCTGTAATACGCTCCATATCCAGCAGTTATGATAAGCGCATTTGTTGTCTTATATTTTACTCAGATGTTTCGCGCCTTATTACTTACTGCTGTGCTATCTGGGGATAGATTTCTGACAGAACTACTTATTGATCGGACGTAAAGCCGATGGATTAGAGATTGGGTGAAATGAATGAGGAGACATGATATGAACAGGTTCATTGGCCTGAGAGGTATACAGTTTCATAATCGCCACTGACACATATTATTCCTCAAATATAAACATTAAGTGTTGTATAGAAATTACTACAAATAATGTAGAGTTACAAGTTTGACTTGGTCGTAATCAGACTACCAATCTGTAAGGTGGCAGACTGACAGTTGACGGATGGCAAAGCCATTTCTGCGATGAGCTTCCTATCAAAACTAACGCGAAAGCCGTTGAAATATTGGCTCGTACGCTTCTAGGTTGACTGTTCTGAAATCATTGATCAGTTTTGACTCTTTCCATTGACTGTAATACCGAAGTTCTTCCCCCCCCCCCCCCAAAAAAGTATCGCTTTCTTCAACAGTTAGCCGGTAGAGTGACCACTGCATGTTCGGTCCGTCTAAAAAATATTCATACAATTTATACAATGATAGGCCTGATATAGGCGATATAGTAAATTATATTTACCATTACTATTATATGGTAATAAAAAAATTATGCTATTATTGTGAAACATAAGTCCTGCGTTTTAAAAAGTTTCTTAGCCCCTCTCTTTCTGCAATGTATTAAGAATGTTAATGTAAAAATGTAAGAAAATGGAATAAATATTAAGTTTAAGATTTCTCATCGCCACTTTATTTGTGCGATCGACGTCAGTACTTGTGTTTTAATCATTATTAATGGACAGTCATTACAAGACAAAATATTAATAAAATATACTACCATCCTTAGACCGTACGTCCTTATTAACATGTTTAAATGGTTAGCACGTATGTCTGTAGTATATAGAGGCTCCAAATATCTGTTTGTCTATTCACTAATTTCTTCCAGATCGAATACTTTTACTGAATAGTCTGGATTCTGCATCTATAATTACTTAATGTCTTATAATTTAGCTGGGAACTTCTTGCCAGTGATATCTATGATTACAGTATGCCTTAAGATAGGGAATCTCTGTCTCGTTCAAACTGCGCCTTTACTTGAATAGCAAGTATCATCCAGAGAAAGTAGAGTTTGTCATTGTTTTTTTTTAGCAACTCATCATTCTACTGATGTCAAGTGCAGAGCAACACAGAATGAGCGTTGATAGAGTGATTCAAATTTAGCTATATTTATATCGATGGATATTTGAGGATCAACGAATTTGCCATTGTCACGTCCTCGAAATTTATGGAATTTATTTATGAATTCAGAAATAACTTAGACACCATACCAATCACATAGGGAAGTGCTTATTGTAAGTGAGCGCATCATAGTCCAAAAACATAAATTGGAGGTTATAAAATTATTGTCATTCAAAACTTTACATGCACTGACCAGACAAACCTGAGCCTTTGTACCTGGGATGGAAGGGTTAGTGACAATTTTGTGGATTTTTCTTATTGGCGAAAGTTGGAAATAATCATTGATGTAATTTCTCAGTTCTTTGTAATTTATTGCATTTTAAATGATCCCAACTTCTAGCTTCTAGTTTCATTGTATTGCACTTAATCCATTTTTCATACTATTAGAGATCGATATGTCTGGTCCATGACCATACTTCAGGAGCATGCAGGCAACATGAGGTATGGTTAACGGCTGTCGGCACTCGGATGGTAGAGGGGACCAGTCCTCGGTTAGTAGACAGCACAGGTGTGGGCAGAAGTCTTATTTTTTATTTATTTATATATACATTCAGATTGTTCAATCACTAGAGTCTACAACGAACCGTTATTTCATAATACTATAATAATATTTTATAATTAACAAAATTTTGAAAGATAAATACAAATCCTATGAACTCTTTGGTGCGTGTGGTGTAGGGTTTGAATCCCGCAGGTGACATCAAGGTTCGTTGGGTGGCCGAGTGCATATTGATTGATTGACCATCAGTAGTGGGATCACTAACCTGTTCGATAGTACCTTCTTCTCAATGTTTCTTGTTGTAAGGATGACGATGTTCTGACGTTGAAACCAGGTAATTGTTGATGACGCAGACTGCGTAGACGACCAGCCGCTAAAAGCGATTACAGTCTGTCAAAGATGGTATATTTTGATAAAAATGCTGTGTTGAGTTTTTCGTGGCCTGTGTGTTATTGGCCTCATATGGATTTTAGAAGGTTTTGCGTAATGAAATAGAAGCTATAAGCAAAGTTCAGGTTTATTGCAGTTCATTTTATACAGACGATTACACAACACAGAATGTAGCTTACTTCGACGCTATCACCGTTAGCTATACCCCTGCTATCTTGAATTTAGATTAATGTTGCCGAAATTGGGTACAAAGTGGTACCGTTGGTAGTAAATCGCAAATTACGTCTTTCATCTGTCCGCCACGCGATGCTCTTCCGGATTACTGTCCAGCGATTACTGCTGCGAGCGGCGAGGCGACATCTTGCTGATATCAGCGCATACCAGCCTATGTTATTCTCACCGGCTGTGCCACTTGGAAACGAGTTAAATTTACTCAATAATTATAAAATATTATAGAGGTTTACGGAACCCCTTACAACTCCCCCGCCTTTGAAAAACGTGTTGCTCCTGCAACACTGTCTTGAGAAATAACTGGTTTTGTTACTCGTATGATGCTAACAGGAGGCTGATAGGCGGGAGTCTTTGGCTGGTCGATTTAGACACCACGAGTGTTGTTCCTAGCTAGTTGATATGTTCGGTTGTGGCCAATAACTAATATTCGACAAAGCTGGTAGCAGGTGAAGGCGATTAGTTACAACCACTTGATTGTTCTGGGCGTGTCGAGGTGACCGGTTGTGGCCAGAGGATTTTCTGTGTCCAATAGACCGCCTCTCGGCTGGTTGATGGAATGGCTGTTGGGCCTACGCTTGTAGACTGTACGTTTGTTGGCTAGGAGACCGGTGGTGGTTGCTGTTTGGATGATCGCGAGGTTGTGACATTAGAGATGGTCGATAATGCGTTCGTAATAGACAACTTCTACGCTTCCAAACAGCGGAGGGAGGTGCCGCTGGTTGTGTGTTGTCTGGTTGAAGTGACAGACTGCGGCCGGTGGGCGGGCAACACATTTCCTCTGCAACATACTGAACCAATTCTATAGCTGTTTAAAAATATAAATTTCTTCCGAAAATGTTATATCGATCAAGTATCTATACTTTCCAACTTTTGTCGTTTTGGTTCATTCCCGACCTGGTACAATCTATAAGAACCACAGTTTGTGTTAAAACTACTTACAACATAATTACAAGTATTAAATATCATTTCACTTACCATTAATTGGAATTTTTAAAATCCGAGAACTCGATGAAGTCAAAGTCTTGAGACGACATGATGAACTAAAGGTGTTATTATGTCAAAGCTAGACTGAGATGGAATGACCAGTTGTCACCATATTTATCGGGGCTGAGTTCTCCTTTATGGGTGGAGGGTCTGTAGTTACCACGGTTATCGCTGGTCGAGATGGATATGAAGGTCAGGTGGCTGTAGCTTTGCTCCTGACGGTACGGCGATATGAATAAATTACCGTGTTCCAAGCAGGTTGAGCTCTTGAGAACCAGACCAGATGAACCGAAAGTATGTGTTAGCCGGAGCTGTGCAGTTACATTATTCCAGAAGCACACAAATAATCGCGAGAGAAAAGAATGGTAGCCGGATGTCCCTGAGAAAAAAAAGAAAAGAACATTAAGGAATGTGGGGAAGAAGAAAACATTATAGACATACGAGATAAATGCCGACATATGGCATATGGATTGTATCATAAGGAATTTTGTAACTCACCGAAATAAAAGTATTTTTTTTCCCCGACTGACGACATAAGCTGTCACTATGAGAAACTTAGTTAAAATCCGTCAATTGGTTTTTGACTGATAGGTGAATATTCAGACAGACAAACAGATAAGCATACATGTGTGAGTTGAGACTTTCCCGGCGTACTGATTAAACATAAGCTTCACGGGTGTTCAATCGGATAGCGTCATAAAAACACAACGTTTCGACAGCTGGCTAAGCTGTCTTCATCAGGTGTGGTAAGCTTCAGGTGACGGAAGCAAGAAGTCACCGCCCAGACTGCTACTAAGCCAGTCTAGGAGGTGACTTCTATTTTACATCACCTGAAGCTTTCCGCACCTGATGAAGACAGCAGAGTCAGCGGTCGAAACGTTGTGTTTTTATTATGCTAATCGGTTAAACACCAGTGCCGCTAGAGATAAACACACAGACAAAAATTCCAAATTTTACGATTTTTTCATCTCTTTTCACAATTGGGATATACTGAAAATAAAATAAATAAATTTAAAGTAGGGATATAACTTATCTACAATTTTATTATGTAATACAGATTATTAAAATATTAATATAAAATTTATTTTCTTTTTCGGTCGGTATTATCTTACATCTTTATGTGAGCAATACTAATTCTTGTACACATATATATATATATATATATATATATATATATATATATATCGGATCTCAGAAACGTCTCTATCGATTTGGATGTAACTTCATATTCAACTTTATAAGTTTATCTAAATAGATTTCTTCCCTTCAAGAAACGCTAATTTACAAAAAACACTAATTTACAAAAAACACTAATTTACAAAAAACGAACAATTTTTGAGTTTGGTATCTAGGATACGGCTCTAACGCCATCTCGTAGACGTTCCAGGTACTAGGAAGCATACTAATAGTTACGTTCTCTTTCTTTTCATCAAGGAACTCATATCTGTAAACAAACAATACATGTATACTATTTCGCACAATGTCATGATTAAGCCCCGGATTTTTATATTCTGAAAAAACAAATTACGTTTATTCAACTCATGTTTTAGCTTTTATAGGTTTTTAAAATTCTGATTAAAGAAATTACACGTTTTTAAGGGAAATAAAATTTAAAATACGCTATATATAAGGCCAAAGTGTTAAAAACATTGTGACTTTATAATACAGCACCAAGTACTCCTTAAAAACTTCTAACATGCCATTACTCGTTCACATTAAAGCTTGCGACATAAACCACTACTATGTTCAAAACATTTCGTCTTTATTGTGTGTGGTAAACAACTCATTTAAAACTTCTAATATGGCACAGATTTTCAGGAGTAAACCCTTCTCTCTCTTCCGTTAAAATTCTCCTGAATGTGGAAAAACTACGCTCCACGCCACATGAGGTAAGAGGTGCGAACTTCATATCAGCGATTTCCTTAGGATTCCAAGGCAGTACTTCGTGTTCCTTTAGTCCAGAGAGAACACGGCCTATTTGTTCCATCCTCTTGAAATCTGAACTACGGGCTTTAACAGATTCCCGCTTCTTAGCTATAGAAAAACCAACTGGTCCAGGAGCCACTTTGCCCTCACTTCTTGGATAATTTGAAGTGCTTCCGTCAACGGTAGAGTGCATCCTTAAAACTTCTTGATTGAAAATTCTAGTTTGTAACAATATGCCTTTACATATGTCAACTCCTGTATAGCTGGTACTGAGTGCGACACTTTATTTGCATTTAATATAGCAATAGCTTCGATTTCACCTAATAATTTGATGATCTTCGTGATACTCTGATAGTTTTCTGCATAATATATTGCGGATGAGAGCCAGGTTCCCCATCGTGTCACTACTGGTCGGGAGGCAGGGATATTGATGCAAGCGTTTCCCTGAAAGTAATCACTCGACTTGCCGCTTTCAGGAATATTTTCTTCCCTGAAGAAATTATTTCGTTAACTATAATGCGCTGTTCCCGAATTTTTTTCAGCTACCTGGTGGAGCCCATGTGAAGTGACATGCGCCATTCGGGGATGGAATGCCTTCAAACACTCCCCTGCTTTTATCATATAAGTTTCACTATCACCAACAACCGTAACCTATCCTAGTGTTTTGGATCTGGCCCTAACACCTTTAATTCATCCCTTACTACGATTGCCACATTAGAGTGGTTTGTCGTGGGAAGTTCTCTGCACATAATGACATGGGTTCCTCACATGCGAGTTTTCCCATAACAACGCTGGCTATGTATCTGCCACAGGCATCTGTCGTCTCATTTACAATTAATCGGATCAAGTGGTCAGCAATGTTTACCCATTTTCTCATACATCTGAGGCAAGTAATTATTTCTTAAAGTGGATTCATCTGATATTTTTCTGTTATAAAATTCTTTCAAAAAGGTTTTCAGGACTGAATTCTGGAGTGTTGAAACTGGTATATTAGCGGCAGTGAGAGCTTCACACAGATTAAACGAATCTTCTGCACCCAGCTTTGAACTTGTAATGAAACTCTGCTTCTGTTCGGAAGCATTTCTCCTGGCAACATTTGCCAAATGAGATGCTGAATTCTCTGATACTGTAGTACGTGGGATCGTTTGTCTGCAGGCAACTATATAGAAGACAAAAATAAAAATAGTCCACCCGAATCATCCAGGATAATACTCAGTTAATATTATGAAATTTCATCCAGCAGTCTAGACTCTGTTACTTTAGAAATGAAAACAAATAAAATCTAATTGATTTTTTAAAATTATAAAAGATTTACGTATATTAAACAAATTAAACTTACTGGTTTTACACATGCTTGACAATATATAATTTTCCCATCTGTAGAAATTTTTTTATCCATTCCAGTCCACTCTCGCAAGAGACTAGTTGAGGATTTCTGTTTAGGCATGATTGCTTTTAACGAATGAACTGGAAGTATGAGGCCTACTCGATGTTTTAATTTCCGTGTTACCACTGAACGATGACGGTATACATCCTTAATTTCTCAGAAAGGGTTTGTGTTCCTGAGATTGTTAATGTTTAACATGCTATGTATAAAACTTGCTCTGTCTATTTGTTTTTACTGAATGTAAACTTTTGTAATAATGTGAAGTTGCCACACCGCATTGGTACAGCTTTTCTCAACAATGAGTTTAAAACACATCATTTCGTATCGTGGTGAATAGTTATTCCAATTTTAAGATAAATCCCTTTGTTTTACATGTAAAAGTAGTCCGTTTATCCTCCAAGTTCGGCTTCACCCTCGGACTCTGCGAGAAATCATTCCTATACCGCTCACATTTGCAGTGTCTTGGACCTTACGATACACGTAGTAACAGATACAGCTGGGGATGGTGACTGGTCGCATAGCCCTTGTGACATTAACTTGGATCGATGTAGAAAACGAAAACGAAATTTTTTAGAAGGAATGTGGAAAATAGGGACTGTTCCAAAATTTGCGTGGAGCGGAAAAGGAAAACCACGGAATACCATTCCAGAACAGCTGACGGTTGGGTTCGAACCCATGGCGTCTTCCCAGTCCAGATTACTCGCCCACGGCCTGTACCCCTGAGCTAATCCGGTCGGTCATTTTTTTAAATTTAATTAACAAAATTACTGTTGGACTGGATGAGTACATCGAATTAGGTCCTTTTAGGTTCTAAAAGCCGAATTAGGTCATTTTAGGTCATAACATAAAAATTAGGTTATTTTAGGTCCTATTAAATTTACGAAAATTTCGAGAATATTAGGTTGGGAACAAAATAGGTTCCAACCTAAGAATCCGAGGCCTAGTCATGATAAATCAATTATGGTAATATAATAATGAGGAAATATGTAAATGCAAGTATACATTAATTAAATGAATTTTATTTTGAAAAATAGTAATAGATATCAATTTAACTATAAAAATTCTTTAACGTTAAATAGTACATATTTAATTCCAAAATATTTCAAAAGTAAATATTTAAAAAATAATGGCTTTTGCAGAAGTGTTTTTTTCAATCTTCTATGCTGTACATAAATTCTCTGAAAACAATATTAGCAGCTGTAATGTGATCATCGTTGATTTTATGATCGTATATGTATCTAACACAAAAATAAATATTAATCTCGTGGAAAAGCCACATACGTGTATCCATACTAGAAAACAGGTTCTGATAAATATAATCCTGCCTTTTGTGCTTTATTAATGTTCAAATTGTTTTCTTATCATATAGAAAGGCAGGGTTAGTAGTGTGAGGTTAATGCGAGGTAAGAGCGTAGTTTTATGGGAGTGAATTAATTTAGCACTGATGATGTACTGGTCTAAGAGAATTACCACTAATCTTGCACCATTAATTAACCTCTGATTAGAATTAATATTTCTTTTTAACATAATAATAGTATTTTTCTTCAAAAGCAATTTACGAGGTGGTAAACCAGACGATGTCGGATATTGTTCTAGCGATTTGGATGAAATTTCATATGTAGATAACAAGTTGCTTTTCAAGTTTGTAATACGATTTTACAAACAAACAAAACAAAAAAAATCGATTATTGGATTTGGTATCTCGGAAACGGCTCTAACCTCATCTCGCAGGATTCAGGTAGCAATAAGCCAACTGATGTTAGTTAACCTTCTCTTTTCAAGGAAATGTGTACTTAAAAATGCCTATTAAGCCTTCAATAAAACCTATAACTTTAATCAAACTTTACTCAAAATCTTGCATATTGAACTGAATTCGAAAGATACCGAGTGATGATCGGTCACCCAGATAATACATTATTTATTTGCATATAAAACCAATTTATGAACAATAATTGAACTTGAAAAAGCATAAATGAAATACGATCCATTCGCAACATGATTTGGCTTTGGCTTTCAGAATTAATCCACATGTTCAAAACAGCATCAGTTGATTGAAATGTGAAAACAAAAGAGGGGAAAAAAGAGAAAAACTAGACCCAGCATAAGATTTATAATTGCAACATGAATATCATCGTCTACACCGCTGTAATCTATTCAAAATTGAGTCGCTTTAAAAATTATCTATTGCGTATCGCATTCATCAAGAACGATTTGGAAGATGCAGTGAACCACTAGACCGGTTTTTTTTTTTGTTATTGATTTTACATCTTATCGACGTCGAGGTCATTAGAGGCAGGAAACTACTGGTGGCAAGGAACGGGAAGGAGTTCTGCCATGGCCTTTTAAAGGAACCATCCCGGCATTCGCCTGGAGTGAAATGAGGAAACCAAGGAAAACCCAAATCTGGATGGCTGGACGAGGATTCGAGACCTTGTCCTCCTGAATGCGAGGCCAGAGCGTTACCGCTCACCTACCACGCTCGGTCACTAGTCCGTAATTCTTACCAGAATTTCTGCTTATCGACGTGTTTCACTTGTTTCACTGTGACGTTCAAATTAACACAGAAAATGCGCGTTTTCTCGACGAACCTGTTGTAAAGTTCCTTAGGAAATACAAAAATTGGAGGTTACGTGTGGACTGTTACGCTCTACATTACTTACTTGAGCTACTGATCAAACCGAATGAGTGTATATCACTTCTTTTTGGCAGACAGTTAAGTTCCCATGTTGTCAATCGGCAAAACCAATGTGTCTGTCTCAGGTTCTGTTCTCTGCTGCTTGCCTTAGACTCCGCGTTGCAGATCTAAAGTTATCTCATCTAGCCTTAAAAAGTTACAGAAGTGTCCAGCTTTTTTCTCCTATATTAAGAACGAGATTGCATTGTGACACATAGGGTTGCGTTTGAATTCGTAGTTTTTTAATACATAGTCTGAAAACACTGATGCTAATTCAGATATGAGTAATGAATAATTCACAATAAAATGACTACTTCCTCTCCAAAATAATTTTCCAGGAAATATCAAATCAGAGATAAATATGGAAACATTTATTGGCAACATACCAACATTCGGTGAAAATAGTGGGATAACCCCCTCCTGTATATTTTGATTATAAACACATGATGAAAGCGTTGCTTGAAGTATAATTGTAATGCAGTTATAATGAAACCTGTGGCGTTACTACTGTAAGTTACCTCTACTGTTTAGTAAAATAACACTAATATTACGAGTTTTTTATTTGGTGAAATAAAACATACAAATGTAAACTATTTTATAGACATTTGAGCACTGTTATAAACCACTTTCACAGAGTAAGTACCTTCAACATAATTCTTTACAGATTTATTAATTTAATTCTTCTCTTTAACTCTGTAATTTAGCTTTTAATACTACCGATAAAAATAATTTTGTGTGGTTGGTGTTCTGCAAGTGAACTACTAAGCTAAATGTAACAGAGGTTTAAACTTTATGTGTGCTGAATATAACATTTTAAAAATTTACTATGTTGTAAAATTAATACCATAACTTCTTATTACGGAGTTTATTACAGGATTTTTCTTCTGTTGCGATTCATTCCATACAGGACGACCGCCGACGCTGAACGTGATAATGTTCCATCTTTCAGATCAGAGATAGGAAGTTCCAATGAAATAATTGGTAAGTTATTCAAGGAAATTTTGGTGTGTGTTATTACAATGAATTTATATCTTTTTGATTCTTATGTTTTCATAAATCAGTAGTATTGCCTACATTGGCTCCAACGTCACTAAGGAGTTACAATTCTCGTAACTGTCGGTATGTCTTCTTGTTGGGTGTCAGTTTGCTAGGAGACTGAGTGGTCTTCTATGCCTGTCGTCGCCATTATTGTAGCGTCCAAGCGAGTTGACCGCCGCGCCTGGTTGTTGCATTATCTGGTGTTTTTGTAAAATGTTTCCGCCAGCTGGCGGAATCTGTCCTTCAATTTAGGTATGCCGGCGGCCTCGTGGAGTGCATCCGTGGGGAACCGGCACGCTAGGTGGAGGGCTCTCTTTAGGGCCCTATTTTGAATAACCTGGAGCTTTCTGATTTGCCTGTCACTGGCGTATGCCCATACAGGACATGAATACTCCATAATGGGGCGTCTGAGCGATGTGTATATCTTGACTCCATTGGAAGGGGCAAGCATGCTGTCCTTATTTAGAACAGAGTAAAGACTGTGGAGCCTGGTGCTTGCTCTACGACGGACTTCATTGATGTGGCTACACCAGTTCAGTCTCTTGTCTAGAGTCACCCCCAGGTAGCGTGACGTGATGGACCATGGGATTTCTCTACCATATAGGCGAAGTGTTGGTTCGGGATGAGTTGGTTGACGAGCCCCAAGTCGCTTGGTTAATATAATGGCTTGGGTCTTGGTGGGGTTTATGTCAATACGCCACCTCCTAGCCCAGGCCTCCGTTACTTGGAGAACTTCCTGCAGTCGTCGGGTGGCTAGTGCTCTACTGCGGCTGGAGGCTAAGTACGCAGTGTCGTCGGAGTAAGTAGCTGTCAGAACACCATTGCTAATCGGTACGTCAGCGGTGTACAGGGAGTATAGCACTGGCCCCTGTGGGACTCCTGCCTCGATGTTCCTGGTAAAAAAGCCTTGTCCACCCTGACGCTGAATGTCTGGCCGGTGAGTTAGGATTTTAGTAGCTTCACATATGGCCCCGGGATACCCTGTTCGTAGAGCTTGAGCAGGAGCCCCGGATGCCACACGGAATCAAAGGCACGCGAGATGTCAAGGAGTACCATAGCACTATAGTGCTTGAAGTTGAAAGAGTGGGTCACCGCTTTTGCTACCCGCATCAGCTGCTGGGTGGAGGAGTGACCGCGTCGAAATCCTAGCTGGTGATCTGTAATAACATTGGCGCCACTGATGAATGCAGATAGGCGTTTTAGTAGCAGCCGTTCCTTACTAATGGCTGGGAGCAAACTAATAGGCCTATCGTTCTGAGGTAGGTGTTTGTCTTTCCCGGTCTTGTGAATTCCCACAATTATTGCGTGTTTCCACAATTGAGGGTAGTGCTGTCGTCTCAAGATGGCACTGAAGATAGCGGCGAGGTGGACAGAGGCCTCTGGTGGTAGGTGCCTGAGGAGAGTGTTGCTGATCTCGTCACGCCCTGGTGCTTTGAGTGGGTGCAGTTTCGACAGATAGCTAGCTACCTCCTCCGGGGTGATGTCATCTATTTGATGTTTATCTTCGGCGTCGAGATAGACTCTCAGGTGTCGGTGAACTGCAGTGAGGTGGGTGGGATCCACGTTTGTTTGTGAAGGCCGGAAGTTCTTCACAAAGACGTCAGCCAGTGCTTTGGCCTCTTCCTCCGGGGTGACGGCTAGGCCTCTTTCGCTGTGCAGTGGTGGGAGCCGCAGCCTTCTCCTGATCAGTCTTTTTGTTTGTAGCCATAGAGAACCATCCTCCGGGTGGAGCATGGAGACTCTCGCTTCCCACTCTTGGTTCCAATGTTAAGTCAGGGAAGCTTTAATTTCCCTTTGCAAGCGATTTAACAGTCTTCTGCTCGCCTGATTTCTCGTGAGCTTCCACTCTTTGGCAATCCTGTTTTCGTAGCGGATTTCAACCAGTAGATGGGTAGGAAGCTGCGGAGTGGGAGCTGGTCTTGGTATCCTGACTGAAGTGGAAGCTGCGGTTGCATCTTTAACTGCTGCCTCAAAAGACTGAAGGGCGATGTCAATGTTGTCGATTTCAGTTGGGTCAGCTAGATTAGTCTGCAGGTGCTCCTGGTAACGCCTCCAATTTGTTTTGTGGTAGTTGAAGGATGGTTCTTCTTGGGTTTGCCAGGGTCCAACCTCAACCTTAGTCATAACTGGACAGTTATCTGAGGAAAGTCGATTTATGACTGAGGTGGCGACATAGCCGTGGATGCCCTTGGTGATGACTACATCTAGTAGATCTGGTCTGTAGGCACACACACACCAGAGCATTTACTGGTTGTTTCATTTTTAAGCAGTTTGAGATAGAAGGTTTTGTCATAGACATTTCCTTCAACTTTGAATGAGGGATACCTTTACTTTTGATGTGTCATTTCTTTTGCTCTGTGTTTTATTCAATTACTTGTCAGTATCGAGAGGGGTCTTTTATGTTTGTCCAGTTTGTTGTCGTATTTCCCTAGGTTAGATATGAGCGGGTTTGTTGAAGTGCATGCGGCCCTGTAGAACGTTTTTGTTAACTGAACAATCCTGTCCTTCAGGGGTGGAATACCTGCGGCTTCGTGCAGGTCGACTGTTGGAAATCGAATACACACGTGGAGTGCTCGTCGAAGTGCTCGGTTTTGCATTGTCTGCAAGCGACTCAAGGCAGACTTGGAGACGTAACCCCAGGCAGGGCACGCATACTCCATAAACGGCCTGATGAGGATGCAAAATATCGTAACCCCGGAGCTGGCTGCTAGGGAGCAGCCCTCATCCTGGCTGCGACTTTCAGTCTTAGATCATCGATGTGTTGTCTCCATGTTAGTTTGGAGTCTAGTGTTACACCGAGGTATTTAACAGTCTTCGACCAGTTGATGTTTTCGCTATTTAGGCGTAGGTTAGGTGTAGGTTGTTGCCACCGGTTCCACTTCCCCAAGCGTCTGGTCAGCATGATTGCCTGTCTTTTGGCTGAATGTATCCGCCATCTTCTGGCCCATGCTTCCGTCTGTTGTAGAACCTGTTGTAGCCTCCGTAGAAGGCGGTGTCGTCTGCGTACAGCGCAGTTCTTACGTTTGGTGGTGCTGGGATGTCTGAGGTGTAGAGATTATAAACCACAGGTCCAAGCACCGATCCTTGCGGTACCCCTGCGTTGATTGGCCGGCGTGTTGACAAGTCATTTCCGACCCTCACTCAGAAGGACCTGCCTGTGATATAACTCCGGGTCAGTTTCACAATCGGGCCGGGGATACCCTGTGTGTACATTTTATACAGGAGACCACTGTGCCATACGGAGTCGAAGGCTCGTGCTACGCCCAATAGAACGAGTGTGCAGTAGCCTAGATGGTTGAATGTCGTCGTAGCGTGTTCGACTATCTGTAGCACTTGCTAGGTGGCTGAGTGTTTCTTCTGGAAGCCGAACTGGAACTCTGGTATAATATTCTTGGATGAGATGTGGGCTTGTAGACGTTTTAGAAGAAGCCGCTCGAAGACCTTACTCAGGGAGGAAAGCAGGCTAATTGGCCTATAGTTCTGTGGAAAGATGTCATTCTTCCCTGGCTTGAGTACGCCTACCACAGTAGCTTCCTTCCAACACCTAGGGTAGTGTTGCGTTCGGAGTATGGCATTGAACAGTGCGGTAATGTGTTGAACCACCGATGGTGGAAGGTTCCTGATTAACCTTTTCCCCAGATTGTCTTTCCCAGGAGCCTTCTTTGGGTTGAGTCGAGCAATTGTTCTTCTTAGTTCATCCGTCGATATCTCCTCGAACTCGTACCCGTCGTCCTCAGCAGCTAGATAGCGTGCTAGTCTCCTCCGGATGTTGGCGGACTCGTCCTCATCGTCATCCTGGGCTGTCCAGAACTGTTTTTCAAAGTGGTCTGCGAGGGCGTTGGCTTTATCCGCGTTGCTGTATACCAAGCCCCACTCACCATGGAGTGGAGTCAGACGCTTGCGTCTTTTGGTGAAGTGCCTGGTTGCTGACCAGAGGTTTCCTTCGCTTACGTTGAGGGTGGCTAGGCGTGGTTCCCACTCCCTGTTACGGTGTGCCTGGAGGTCCGCTTTTAGTTCTCACTGCAGGAGAATTAACAGACGTCTGGTGTCCGAGTGCCTGGTTAAACGCCATTCCTTGGCCACTCTTTTCTTATGCCGGATCAGTGCAAGAAGTTGTGGCGGGAGTTGCCTTGACTGCGGCCTTGTTACTGGTGGTGGCGTATTTGAGTTGGCTGCATCGACTATTGATGTGGAGAATTGTTTTATAGCATTCTCAATTCTTCTATCGTCGATAGGATGCAGGTGTTGGAGACATTCGGTGACCTCTTCGAGGAACCGCTCCCAATTTGTTCTATTATAGTTTGGCTGATTTGGTGTGCCTGGTGTCCACTGGCCGATGTCTATGTCTATTAAGACTGGTGAGTGGTCGGAAGAGAGGTAGTTCATCGTTAGTGCAGCTACGAGTCCGTTGATACCTCGAGTTATTGCCATATCCAGAACATCAGGGCGATTTCCGCTCCAAGGGTTGTGGGTTGGTTCGTCTGGCCCCCAGGTCTGCAAATTATGTCTGATGCACAGCCATTATAGTTGGTTGCCAGCCGCATTGGTGATACGCGAATTCCAGGTAGGATGCTTGGCGTTAAGATCCCCTCCGATCTGGAGTTTACCCCTGATGTTGAGTAATTGCCGGAAGTCATCTTCGAAAGGTGTTCTTCTCGGTGGTCTGTATACTGCAATTATGGTTACGGGCCCCGTGGTGTTTGCTATTTCAATTGCAGTGGTCTCTAGTAGCTGCAGAGGAGGGGTGTAGATTTCATGATGTGGTATCCCTCTTTTAACATAAGTAGCCACTCCACCTCCCGCGGTTGGTCTGTCCCAGTGGTAACATAGATAGTTGGCTACATTAGCCATGAGGCCAGGTTTGATGTGGATTTGGGCTACTAAATAGATGTCGATGTTCTCATCCCGAAAGAACTGACGAAACTCATCTAGTTGTTGGTAAATGCCATCTGCATTCCATACGCAGAGAGTTAGTCCCTCTATGCGGACTCTATCCATGAATTGTGTTGAGGGTTCCGTGAGGGATTGGCTCTGTGGGCCGTCATTACCGCGAATTTGATGTCCACTGTGAGTTGGTCGAACTTGGCAATCAAGGTCGTCAGCATTGTGAGGAGAGTACCTAGTATGTCTAGTAGGTGTTCCATTCCACCTATACCGTTATTCTGCGCGGGATGTTGGTTAGGTAGGTGGTGGCAATGTCCTGGCTGCATGATCGGGCATGTAGAGTCTTCTCTTGGCTGGTTAGATTCTCTTGATGTCTGTGCTTGACCACTAGTTACTTCCGCGAAGGAAGCTGTCTTGCTTGAATGATTTGCCTTGGTGTTACTCTTCTTGTTGGGTCCTTGGGCCTTAGTCCCTTGAGGCTGACGTTTTGGAGCCTCTGTGCGCTTGTGTTGGGCGGACTTGTTGCCCTGTAGTGGTTTGGTTAGGGCGGTCTGTGGTTGCTTGATTTGGCTTCGGCGTGCCGCTTGGTTTTGCCGGTATCGTGCTGCTTTTCTTCACGTTTCTTCTGTGCTGCGGCGACCTGTTCTGCGGCAGCGTCTCGTTGGCGGGCTCGGGCGCGCTTATATGCTTCGCAACCTTTGTAGCTGGCCACGTGCTGGCCGTTACAGTTAGCGAACTTGGGGCTGCCCTCTCCTTTTTTGAGGGTGCAGTCGTCGGAGAGATGTGCGCCAGCACATTTCACGCATTTCGGAGGCATGTTGCAGTGTTTGGTGACGTGCCCTAGTGATTGGCAATTGTAGCACTGCACCGGGCTCTCAGCTTCTCCACAGAGATTCTTAGGGACATTAAGTTGTCCTTTGAAAATATCCCTTTATTCTGGGGCCTGTCTGGCAGGACCACCAGGAATAGTGGCATGTGGTTTGAGCTCCCAGGCCTCTTGAGCTGACTGACGAGCGGATGTCTAGGCCAATTTCTTCTAGTTCCTCCTTGATGTCAGTGGTAGGCATGTTCGACGGCATCCTTCGTATTATTGCCTTCAGCAACTTTTCTGCAGCAGAAGGAAAGGTGTAGTATGGTATTCCTTTCCGTTGTAATACAGCGGTGACCTCCAGGTAGTCGGACATGGAGTTGAGGGTTAGCTTGACCTTGTCCCCTCCAGCTGTCTTTGCTTGGAACGGGTGTTTCGGTAATACTCCTTTAATCAGCTGGTACAGCTCCTTGTAGGTGGTTGGGAACTGGACCACTATAGGTGGAAGCTGCGATGTTGCATGTGCTGGTCGGTTAGTGGGTTGCTGCTGCGACTGCTGATGTTGCTGCTGCGGCTGCTGATGTTGCTGCTGCTGTGGCTGTGTTTGCTGCTGCTCCTTTTGTTGGTGCTGCTCTGTTTCTTCCTGTATCAGCACGTAGTATGGGTTACTAGTTCGATTCTGCCTGGGTCCAGTGACGGCGGAGGCTTGCTGGTGCGACGCGCCTGCATTAACCCTTCGCGGTCAGGTTGGTCGCCAGCTGGTCTAGTTGTTCGGTTTTTCGACGATGTTCCGCGACGCTGCAGCGTGTCGGACGGTGGTGAAAAGCTGAAGGTGCTGACGATCTTCATCTTCCCCGCCTTCTTGTCTTTGTTGGCTGAGACGAGGTGCGACACGGGGATGCTGATTTTTGTACAGCTTCCCCTCTGCTCACTTCTTGAGATCTTGGCTTTTCCCCTGAGTGGCGGTGAGGTGCACCACTTCGTTACGCGGGGGTCTGATCCGTGGACAGGCCTGGTCGTCGTTTCTGAAGAGTGCGCGGTCTCGATTATATCCATAATCGAGTCTGTGTTCTGTTGCCGGGTCGTCGTAACATCTTGCGGGGCCGTCCTGATCAGATCCGTTGTCGATACCATGTTCGTTAGCCGGGTCGTCAACACTGCCGCAGCTATCGCCGGCAAAGCCGAGTGCGCTGGGGCACTCGACCCGCCCGGCGCGACAGTGCGGCAAGCACTTTCCTCGTCGCTACTTCCCTCGCTCATCCTAACGCTAGAAAAGCAAACACGGAACTAGCTGCTTGGTCTGTAGGCGCGTCTACAGCAGTTTTAAATACTAGGGGGCATCTTCTCGCCCGCGAGAGCCTAAGCCAATGAGAATAACGGACCGCTTGACGTCACACCATGTTTCTCCCTTCCATTACCTTATACAGGTACTGGAGGGGTGAAGCCTAACATCTGCATGGAAGTTTCCAGAACCTATAGAGCTGTGCAAGTCATTAGTTATCTTTTCGCAACCTGAAACACCACCAAACAAAGAGTGGAATCGTTAACTTCCGGTTGGACACACAACGTTGGTTTTCGTATGTGATGAGGTGTATCTGCGAGAACTTAGCAGCGAATGGATTGAAGGAGTTACTTCTTAAAGACGAAGCATTTAACTGTCGAAGTTCACTAAGTATGATTTGATTAGCAAGTAAGAATTCACAACGTCAAAGCCAATTAAGCCTTCAAGGTACCGTCTCGTGCCAGCGTTTTGCTCCTCGTACTGAACCGCTTGAAATCATTTTAAAACTATAAATGTCTGATTTAAGGCCTGAATTATTTATAACTGTTTTTAGGAAAGTTTTTGGTTTGTACTTATAGGTTATATAGGAGGAAAAAACTCGTGAACACTAATTTAAAATTGTCTGTGTGCTAATTTCCTCAAGATTAGTTTAATGATTTTCGTGCCGCCCATAGAAATAAATTTTCTATCTTTAACTAAGATAATATTAGCCAATAGTCTTTTTTTAAAATTTATTTGATGAGTTTAAAAGAACCGTCCATATCACTCGTCGTACGCAAAATATGGGTCGATTGACGCCAAATTTATTCTTGGAACTACTTAATGTTTTAACTTCTGGTTTTTGATGTTTTTTGCTTGGTTCTTTTACCTTCCTGTAAAATGTTGATCACATCTTGGATTGTTGAATATCCGAGAAAAATGTTAACTGCAAGGTTGCCGAAATTTAAACACAATTACAACATAAAAAAATTGATTTCTTGCAGAGGCGCATACGACGTTAATACAAACATTTCAGACTCTTATTTCAAATCGTGACAGTCAAGCAACCACCTACCACAACTACCAAGCGATGAATTAAATGCTGATTCAGCGAAATGACAACTACACACTCGGGTCAACTTCGAGGTCGTTTTTCCATGTAACAGCTAGATAATCCACCCTTTCGCCGGACTTTATCTTTGGAGAAAAAAAAGTGATATCTGAGTCCCTTATTCTTTAGCGAAATCGAAGAACATCCGCAAAAATTAACTGGCGTAATTCCTTTTCTAATAAGCCTTGTAGAGACGATAGTACTTGTAAACATAATGCTAGAGTCAGGCGGAAGTTGAGTATACCATATTTCGGTGGCCATATTGAAGTTACAAATCTATATAACTGCTGAATAGTAAATATTTAGCTACAGGCGATCCACGCCACGAGTAAATTGAACTACATCCGGTGGTCTGACCTTGACTCTGAAGCAAACTTACAAGTTGCGATGACTAAATTTATGCACCAATTCTTAAGTAAAATTAAGTCCCAGTACAATATATTTCGACATTACTGCTACTGTTATACTGAACGAGGCGTTTAAGACCAAAATGTTTTACATACTATTTTATTTTTGTATTATAGGCTAAGTTTTGTTTGGTATAAATCTAAAAGAAAATTAATCTTATGTCTGAAAGAAAATTTTTATAGTTGATAAAGCATAACAAAAATCAGGAATCACTGGGTGGAAACCTCAAAGTATAAAACTGTGTATGGCTTCCTGAAATACCACATGGGTGTGTTAAACAAACATTCTTTATACCTATTTTTATTATAAAGAGGAAGTTAGGAAATATTGTAGAAAAAATTATTCGGCCTATAAATGATGCAATTGATATACACCTCAGAATCACTCTTTGTTTCTGTCCCTACAGAACTCGTTGAGCGTTGTGAAACGTTGGCCGAGTATAACAAGAGATGTCATCACTTCTGATAATGAAGATTGTAGCAGGGGCTCTGTTGCTGAGGGCCGCTAGCTGTCAGTCGAACGATTCTTCCCAGGAGATAGAAGCGATTTCGCAGATCTTACAGAGAATGCTGTGGCACCAAGGATCTTCCATCAATTGGCCACCCCCAAATACGTATCCTAACTGTGCTCCACGTTTTTCATCACTCCCATTAGGAAAACAACTTGGCCAATCAAAATCAGACTCGGACTCTGGTATACAGGAATATTACAGCCATGATCAGTTTCCGTTCTCGGACTCCAATTTTCCACATGGCCAACAGCTCTGTCAGCCGTCGACCGACCCTCCGTGGATTTACGCTCCACTTCCCGTCGATCCATTATGGCCACCGACAATTGCAACACCGTTGTTTTCGTCTACCCAAACAACAACAGTGACATATCCGTCAATATGCATAACAACCCAAACGCCGTCAACGACTGCAACAACTCCGTCAATATGCATAACAACCCAAACGCCGTCAACGACTACAACAACTCCGACAATATGCATAACAACCCAAACGCCGTCAACGACTGCAACAACTCCGTCAATATGCATAACAACCCAAACGCCGTCAACGACTGCAGCAACTCCGTCAATATGCATAACAACCCAAACGCCGTCAACGACTGCAACAACTCCGTCAATATGCATAACAACCCAAACGCCGTCAACGACTACAACAACTCCGTCAATATGCATAACAACCCAAACGCCGTCAACGACTGCAACTCCGTCAATATGCATAACAACCCAAATGCCGTCAACGACTACAACAACTCCGTCAATATGCATAACAACCCAAACGCCGTCAACGACTACAACAACTCCGTCAATATGCATAACAACCCAAACGCCGTCAACGAATACAACAACTTCGTCAATATGTATAACAACCCAAACGCCGTCAACGACTGCAACAACTCCGTCAATATGCATAACAACCCAAACGCCGTCAACGACTACAGCAACTCCATTAACAAGTACAACAACCCAAACTCCGTCAACGGCTACAACAACTTCGTCAACAAGTACAACAACCCAAACGCCGTCAACGACTACAACAACTCCGTCAACAAGTACAACAACCCAAACGCCGTCAACGACTACTACAACAACAACAACAACAACAACAGCAACAACAACAACAACAACAACAACAACAACAACAACAACAACAACAACAACACCAACAACCGAAATGCCATCCACTACTGAGTGCGTAAAAATACAGCCGAGCTTTCCAGTACAAGTGTTACTGGATGAACACAATGGATTGAACTGTAGCGGTGTTGTGATATCCAGCTGGTGGGTGCTGACTGCTGCATCGTGCGTGGATAAAAAAACCGTGGACTCTGTGTATAGCTGCGACTACGGTGGATGCGGATTAAGGGGAAAGGAGTATAAAGTGGAATCCCAGATTGTGCATGGTCGTTTCCGTGATTCTGGCCAAGCATACGACCTCGCACTTCTCAAGCTCGTCTCCAAGTTCACCGTGAACAACATGCCAGTGGTAAGAGGACAAAATATTTGAATGTCAGCAAGTAGAATAATGTTTCTCATGAACAAGGGATAGTAATTTTTTTTCTCAGTCAGGTTACTCAGTTTTCAGAGAGTAAACCACATAATTCTGTGTAAAATATTTTAAATATCACCCGAAATAAAAGTACATATTATGCTTACGACCAATTTAAAGTATGGTAGGTGGGACGTAACAATTGGGTCTTTCATTCTGGAGCATGAGGATTTGAATCTCCATCCAACTACCTAGATTTCGGTTTTTCGTGGTCTCCCAAAAACAGTTAAAACTAACACTGAGATAGTTCCATGGGCAATTTCTGTACCGTTCCTTTCCCTGCCCCTAATGACCTACACATGGATGGGTCGTAAAGCCATAGGGTTTAATTGGTAGTTACATCACAGACAAATTCCTCACCCTTATACTGCAGATGTGATTCTGGATCATCCAGAAGATCCTCATGTAGATGCAATGTGAACAAAGGTGTGTAAGTAAAACGTAAGAAGAAGAAGGTACTAGTGATTAACAGTGGTCATGGGGTCATTTCTGCAAAATCATTTATGCACAGACTAAAATAGTGTATCAGTTGGTCAGTTAGTAAAGCATATGAAATCACTTTGCTTGAGTTTCACTAAGGGGAACAGGTTAATGATGGTGGGTGGTGTAAGGAATAGTGGTTACAGTGTAGAGACTGGTCTGAGGAAGTTGGTGATAGAAATTCGAATTATAGGAGGCAAAGCATACCAGGGTGGAACTCGTGCAGGTCCTGAGTCACTAAGTATGGTTTCCATTGAGTCCAGTTTCGAGGTTTATAAAACTGATGAAGGCAACGCTGTGCTGAAGGGGGGGAGGTCTGTCATGAGGGATTGTGCCTGTTGACACCAGCGATAGCTGAGATTTCAGTAGACATGGTCTACGCCCAGGTAGAAGGATGAAATTGGTACTAAGTTATTAGCTAAGGCTGTAGGGTAGCTCACTTCCAGATATGATGGGAGTGTAACTAAGTAATTATTACGTTAGACGTTGCTGGGAGAGGATCAGAACGGGTAACCATAGGGACACTTAATACAGATCAACTATGGAAGAATCATAGTTGCCAAAGGAACAGACGAAGCTGATGAAATAATAAAAGGGAGTGGCGACTAGAGAGATGTCCATATATAAAACTGTTACTAGTGAACTAGTGGTATAAAAGAAGTTGTAGAGATTTATATACCATAATTAATTTTGGGTAACGTATCTTGATTAAAAAAACAAATGTTACCGCAGATAGGGCACATTATTTCCTATTATATGACAAAATTTTATTTCATTAAATGTCAGACCATTTTCGAGATACCGATTATTTTAATATTTTTTTGGAAACATGTGACTTTATTCAGTTTATTCCATGTCACTTCTACAAATTAAGACATTTTGAACTCTGTTTTATTCTTAATTTACTCAAAGATATTTTAATCATCTAAAACAATGCTCGTTTCTTGTTAAAACATTTGAAATCTTTTAAAAAATCTTATGTAAAAAGTGTTGGTCCCTTTAGCTGATTGAACTACCATAAAAAAATCATTTAAAAAGATGTATAAAATAATAATAATTACTTTAGTAGATTGAACTGCTTTAAAACAATAATTTTAAAAGAAGTATAAAAGAATGATTATTTTGTACTTCTTTTAAAATGATTATTTTATGGTAATTGAATCTCCTAAAGATACCATTGTGCATTTTAAACATGTAGTACATTTTTATTTTTATTTTACACCACAGGCTGTCAAAGTCAGCCGTTTGAATAAATTTGTATACACTTTCTACATAAGATTTTTTTAAATGTTATTTTTTCAACGTTTTAAGAAAAAAAGAACATTGTTTTAGATGGCTCAAACATATTTCAGTACTTTTTAAAAAAAAAAAAAAAACAAAAAAAAACGAAGGTTCAAAAAGTATTAAATTGTAGAAATGGCATGGAATAAACTGAACAAACTCACATGTTTTTATTTTTTTTTAAATTAAAAAATCAATATCTCGAAATAATGGTGAGACTTCTACGAAAGTAAAATTTTGTGATATATTGGGTCATGATGTGACTTATCTGCGGTTGCAGGATTGTCCTTTCATTCCTGGACACCCTGAATATTTATATTCTTGGGGTGGAGGGAGCTTAAATTTACCAGCCATAGATTAAGAAGGAGATAAGTTAAATAACACGAGGGAGTATATATTTGAAAGTACCCTAGTGAGGAAAATACACTTTATGCTAACGGTAAAGTAGCACTCAAGGAGACCAAACATATTGAATATCTTCCTAATGAAGCCTGAGAATTTTGTTGGGTGTCAGGTTACAGGAAGGATAAGTGGTCATGTAGCAGATGTGTTGCAAATAGGAGGGTTCAATAAACCACTGGTAACAATTTAAGGTGTTTATAGATTTAAAAGGCACATAATAGAATTAAGGAGATTATTCATTTATAATCTTAATGAATGGATGGAGTGCGCTGGTATAGTAGTGCGGAAGTGGAATCAGTCCAAAGACATAATAACAGCGGGTAAAAATAGTTTATTCCAACACTGAAAAATAAAGAAAAGTACCTCGATACTTACGATGAAATTTTAAAGGAATGATAAGTTCATAGCGTAGCAATTGTGATGAATTTCAATGAATAAACTATAAAATGGTGGTAAACGATGTGAAATCAACTGGGATGGATGAAATGTGATTTAATGAGTAGAAGAATAACTATTTAGAAAGCAAAGTATTAGGTGAGGAAACCCTGTATAAAGAGATGGAAGTGACAGCAGGATTATCACAAGGTTCTATATCAGGACCATTCCTGTTCATTACTCTCTAATGAATAATTGTGTTGGTGGTTTGCAATCAAATGTTAAGTAGTTTGTAGGTTGCATAGTGTTATATAATGGGATTAAAATGTGATATGATTGTCAATAGCTACGAGGAGATGTGAAGAGGATATGTCACCGCAGAACACAATCAGTAACTGACATGATAAAGGAGCTAGGTTTGAAGACACTAGATGGAGAAGGCTAAAAGAAACAACGTTGTTTAACCCACTGTACTGTCCGGCCGATGTAGTTCTTTCCGCATTCACACGGGATGCTAATAAACTCCCGGTGTTCGAAGTACGGTGTGTTAAACAACGTTGTTTGAAACATGCCCGATATATTCGCCCGGGGAAAAAGGACATCCCCGGTGGCGGAACATAGTTTGGAACAAGGACATGGATTCAATTTCGAATCAAGTAAGGGGCTAGCATTTTGGAGAGGCTTCTGGGGCAGCGTCATTACAGAAGCGTTTGAAATTTGCCTCGTGTCTGATCTGGTTAACCGGGATTGTGGTTCCCAACTAAGAAGAGGACCTTATGATCTCGAAAATTCAGTTCAGTATGAGACTTCGTAGGTTAGTAGCACACCTTTTAGGTGTCCACCTAGTAAAGCGCACTGGCCAGAAGATTTCGAGAAAAAAGGCCATAAAGTTTTATGCGCAGCTCATATACTGGTCGATTTGTACGCCATACTACCATGCGAAAGTGGCTGACTCGCTTACCATGCGGACGATCCGGGTTCGATGCTACTTTTGTTAACTTTTAATTCTCTCTAGCCCCAAATCAACAGTCGTGTCCAGGAACTGATTATTGAGTACGTATCAAATTGATTTCCTCCATTTTGATTTCTTCGTCCCAATGGGATAAATATTCCTTCTTTTTTAAACGGCTGCACCATTTGTTTTGGTAACATTTGTAGATTCCACATGGAGTGAGCCTTTGCGATATTAACAATTTAATTTTGTAATCAAAAGAAAGATTGAATAGCTGTCTTTATTTTCTGGTGCATATTCATCTGATAATACATAATCTTTTTCAAAAGTTTCATGGTCACAGTTTTCATTTTTACTAGTTGACCCGTGCGAAAATTTCGTGAATAGGATGAATAGTAAGGTTAGTGGTTTGTAATAGGGCGCAAGAAGAACCCCCTCATTTGTTTGAATTGTTTATTTGTATAGTGTAATAGGTACATAACAATAGTTGATGCCAGTGAAGCAGTTTATTCATATCTCTGAGATGTATGCTGCTGCTATCTAGTGGCTTGCCTTGGAACTGTCTCACACGAGCGACTTTCCCAGTTATTATTTTTGTCCTTCAAGGGCTAATTCCGAAAAATTTCGTTCTTATTTTATAATATTCCCTGAGTGGAGACATAATCTTTTAAATGATACCCCATTTATCGATTCCGATCAAGGGAGATAAACGGCTCGTAACAAAAAAACACGTTATGGGAATAATTATGCTTTTGTCCTTTAATGGTAAAATTCCGAAAAATTCCTTTCTGAGGATATGATTTGGCCAAAGCAGGGACATTAATCTTAAATATGATACCTCATTTATCTGTTTTGGTTAGATATTAAGATAGAAAAATCGCTCGTGACAATATATATATATAAAGCTCGTGACACATACACGTTATCAAAATAATGATATTTTCGTCCTTTAAAGTCAAATTTCGAAAATTCTTTTCTTAAAATGTGTTGTGACCACAGCTGAGTCCTTAATCGTTAAAATGATACCTCATTTATCTACGTTGGTTAGATATGAAGGGAGATAAATGGCTCTTGACACAAAAACGCGGTAAAGAATATTAATACTTTTCCCATTTAAGGGTCAAATTCCCAAAGATTCCTTGTTTAAAATATGATTTGACAAAGTGGAGACTATAATCTCTAAAATAATACCTCATTTCTCGATTTGGATTATATACAAAGAACATAAATAGCTCGTGACAAAAAAAATACGTTACAGAAATATTGATATTTTTGCCCTTTGAGGATAAATTTCGAAAAATTATGATCTTAAAATATGATGAGACCAAAGTGGAGACGTTAATATTCAAAATAATGCCTCAAATGTCGATTTCGATTAGATATCAAAATTAGATAAATGGCTCGTGACAAAGAAAAACATTATTGTAAATAATGATATTTTTGGCCTTTAAGGGTCAAATTCCGAAAAATTCTGATCTTAAAATATGTTGTGATCACAGCGGAATCCTTAATATTTAAATTAATCCTCATTTATCTATTTCGGTTAGATTTCAAGGGATATAAATGGCTCGTGGAAAAAAAAGTTTTGTTGAAATATTAATACGTTTGCCCTTTAAGGGTCTAATTGCGTAAAAATACCTTTCTTGAAATATGATATATCCAAAACGAAGACCTTAATCCTTAGAACACTACCTCGTTTAACAATTAGGTTATGTATAAATGATTCGCAGGAAAAAACACGTTTTACAAAAAAAGTATTTTTGGCCTTTAAGTTGTGTTGGGTAATGTACAGCCCGTGGTCTTGCGCATAATGTGAGGGTATGTTTCATTTCGATGTGATGTCGATATACTGAAAAATTTAAGACAAAATTGTACACAAATAAGCATAAATTCTTCGTTGAATACGTTTCACGGAAAAAAGTTTAGGTCGAATTTTAATGGAGTTTCGATTAATGTACAGCGCAGTTCCTCACGCAAAGTAGGATGTGCTTCATTTTGACGTGAAATCGTAAAGCCGACAAAATTCAGGTAATTTCTCGTTAAAAACGATTTGCGCAATAACTATTTGTAGGATTTTAATGTTCTGTTTCTCCACCACCGGTGGTCTCATAAATGGAATAAACTTCGTTCATTTTTATATGACTTAGTAAAGTATGAAATAATTTTTCATTGAACGAAATTTGTCCAAAAAATGTTGGCTTATGATTGACGCGATTTCAATTAATACACATCCCGTTGTCCAATGGGTGTAATAAGAAACGTTTTAGTTTGATTTGATGTAGAAAGACTGAGAAATTGTCAGTAGTTTGTAAACGGGGTTTCTGAGATCAATAGGACCGATTAGAAAGCCGTTACCACAAAAAATGAACAATGAGCCTCATTTACATAACAAAGGATTACTTAACTTCACCCCACCCCACTGTACTCGTCATCCCCCAACCCCTCTGACACACAAAGAACCAATCCGCACGTAAACATAACAACCGCAGTTACCACACAAAAGTCCTGATAGTCCCACCTGTGATTCCCCAACCCTCCGCACGTGTACATATTAACATGTGGGTCCCCTATGACTCACTGCACGTGGCGTCACTATGACTCACTGCACATGGCGTCCCTATGACTCATTATACATGACGTCCCTATGACTCACTGCACGTGGCTTCCCTATGACTCACTGCATGTGGCGTCCCTATGACTCAATGCACTTGGCGTCCCTGTGACTCACGGCACGTGGCGCCCGTATGACTAACTGCACGTGGCGTCCGTATGACTCACCACACGTGGCGCCCCTAGAACTAACTTCACGTGACGTCCCTATGACTCACTGCACTTGGTATCCCTATGACTAACTGCATATGGCGACCCTATGACTCACTGCCGCCCGCATGATTCATGAACATGCGTCCCGCGTAGCTTCCCTTGCAGTATTCGTATTCATAGTTTGTAGTTTCAGCAATCCTGTTTAATTTTTTTTTTTTTCTCAGCCAAATATGGCATAGCTAGTCTCTCTCTATAGATAAATATAAGCCAGACTTACTGCTTGATTTGTATCCGCATCATCCCACTGAATATTTGGGGATTCGAACCCACTTGCGCCTCAATGCGTCCATACAGCCCGCTGAATGAAGAAGCGGACCAGAACCAAACTCAACAACAACATGCACGACACGTTCGTCTGGGGCAGAAAGACAAGTCTGCGGTGGCGGAACACAGCCTGGAACATGGCCATGGTTTTGATTTCGAAAATACCAGAGTACTGGCGCATACTGGGAGCTTCTGGAACAGCATCCTTACAGAAGCAGTAGAAATTCGTCTCGCGTCTAACCTCGTCAACCGCGACAGCGGGTACCAGCTGAGTGAAGCCTAGACGCCAATCATCAATACTATGCATCGACAGCGCCTCCAGGACGCATTACACGGCGCGTCCAGATCAACGGGAAGTTCGGTAGTAACATAAGCGAGCAATTTGTTGCTCAGGCTTTAATGATCAGCTTATGGGTAAGTTTTTGCCTTCTGACTTTTCGTCACAGCACCGTCTCTGCCTATATCTTTGTAGGCAGGTGGGGGTGGAGGATATTGTCCGAAGACATTGCCTCCAGAAGTATTTGGGTGATGCAAAACTTCTCTGTTGGTGTGGCTTCTCGATGGTGTAATGGTGTATATTAGTTTATTAGATTTAAAGGTCTCTTATAGCGGTCAATGGTTGTGTCATAGCGACCGATGTTGTAGACTTCGGGGTTTTTGCTTCTATTTGAACTCTTGTAGAAAAATTCAGGTAGTTGTTTAAACCTGTCATGGAGATATGGAACTCCAGTGGCTTCTTGGAGTGCATAGGTAGGAAATCTGGCTGGAAGATGCAGGGCTCTTTTCAGTGCCCTGTTTTGTATAGTTTGTAGTCTGAGTATATGGCTGTCAGCAGCGTATGCCCACACTGGACAGGCGTACTCTATAATCGGTCTTACTAGGGTCGTGTAGACCTTAATACCAGTGCTTGGGGCTAATTTATTGTCTTTGTTAAGATGCGAGTAGAGGCTGTGAAGCCTCGTGCTTGCTTTCCTGTGGATGTCATTTATATGAGCTTGCCAGGTTAGTCTCCTGTCTAGCAGCACTCCCAGGTAGCGGGCAGTAGCTGACCAGGATATGTCTTTACCGTGAAGGTGAAGAACAGGGTCCGGTTGACGTCCTTCTACCGAACGATGAGTTGTTACTAGGCAGACCCTAGCTACGACTGGTTACCAATCTGACCAATCACGTGGCAGCATGGCTCAATATGAGGCCCGCAACGGATTCGTGTTGACCTATCAGTTGGACAAACAATTTATGGTGAAGGCTTTGTTTTCGGATATCATCTTCGAACGAGCGATGATTTTAAGCCCGTCCGCTACATGCCATGTGAAAAAGGACATGAAATCTAGCCGTAACTCCACCTTGGCATCGATTCAACCGTAGAGCTGTAGAGCCAACTTTCTTCTACAACCCTTGAGCTGTAGAATTCTTGATTGAAGTTTTTGCCTGTTTGGCATTTCCTTCATTTTCACGTAGTGTGTTTTGATTAATGAGTTTCTCTGTTTTTATTCTTCGTTTGCTGTAGGCTCATTTAAATTTGTCCTTGGTTTAGTGTTATATTTTTGAATTTGTTCTTCTTATCTCTCTATTGAAGTAAGCTAAGTGGTCTTTTGTGGGGTCCTATATTTACTTTATAGTGGGCGAGTGTATTTATTGTCGGATTAGTGTTCATTTCTGTTTTGTTGTAGAAAACGGTTGCCAACTTTCGGTATCTGTCTTTGAGCATTTCGATGTTTGCTACCTGGTTTGGTAAGTGAAGAGCTCTTTTCAGCGCCTTATTTTGTAGTTTTTGCAGAGTGTCCAAATGTGTTGCAGCTGCGTATGCCCAAACTGGGGAAGCGTATTCCATCAGTGGTCTCACAAGTGACTTATATAATTGAATGCCAGTTCCACTGATGAGGTTGCTGGTGTGATTAAGTACTGGATATAATTCACCCAATCGGTGCTGTACCCTTTGTCCAATATCTTCAATATGAGCCTTTCAGGTTAGCTTAGTATCTAGAGTGACGCCTAGAGACCTGGCTGTATTCACCCAAGGGATTTTTTCATCAAAAAGCTCCAGTCTGGGTCGAGGTGGCATCCTTCTTTTTGTTAACCAGATGGCCTGGGTTTTGGACGCATTGATGCGGATTTTCCATTTTGTCGCCCACTCCTCAGTCTGCTCTAGTGCAGCCCGAAGCCTCCGGCAGTCAACTCTGGGCTGCGTGAAGTTGCAAATACTGCTGTGTCATCAGCGTAAAGGGCAGTTTCAGTGCCTTTTTGCATGGGTAGGTCAGCTGTATAGAGAGTATATAGTACTGGACCCAGTACACTGCCCTGTGGGACCCCATCACGTATTGTTCTACATGTGGATGTGATATTTTCTACCTTTACTACAAATGTTCTTTGTTGGAGGTAACTACTAATGATCTTCAAGAATCTGCCAGTCACGCCAAGGGTTGCCATTTTGTAGAGCAATCCCTCGTGCCAGACCGAATCAAAGGCTTTGGCCTCATCTAGGAGTACCACCCCAAAGTGATCCCGATAGTTAAATGCACCAGTTGCCGTTTCCACTAGTCGCATTAGTTGATGAACAGTTTAATGGTTAGTTCTAAAATCTAAAGCCATGTTGCACATTGGGTATCATGTTACCCTCCTCAATGTGAGCTTGTAGCCGTTTGAGAAGGAGGTGAAATAGCTTTATTACGAGGTGGTAGACGAGTTTCCTCAGTTTCTTGAGTACTGTTCTCCTCGTTCAGGTTGCTATATCTGTTGGAAACTTCAAGCCGCAACGAGATTTGAACCCTGCTACGACTGGTTTCACAGCCGACCAATCAGAGTTTAGCAGCGGGAATCTGGTGTAGATCAGAAATTTCGCACTTTCCTGACTTCACTTCACTGGAAGATGACGCCGACGATTGAGAGCGCCGAAATATTTTGTGATTACGATAACACTCCTATAACTCGGCTAGTCACCCGAGAACATTATTTGTATATTGGAGATACTTGGTAAATGGAGAAAGGTGTGCCTTGTGCAAATTATATTGCAAAAAAAGGAAAGGTATTTATAGGTTAAGTTACAACTCTCTTCAAGGGCTCATATTTTGTTTTGTATAATATCTTAATGAGCATGAAGTGTGGTGGCTGTTACAGGGTTGTAAAGCAGGGAAACAGCTGTAATGATTGTGGAGTTCTTTTTCACCCAAAATGTGGCTACATGGAAGCTGAAAATGCGCTTCACTCTCCTTGGAGTTGTTTGACTTGCAGAAGTAGCAAGGAAAAGAGGGAACTAGAAAGTAGGATCTCTTGTCTCGAATCCACAGTGGCTGAATTAACTAAAGAACTCAATGTTTTGAAGGCTGAAAAAGTAGCATTAAATGTTAAGGAATTCCAGTGGATTCCAGCCAAAACTGGAGGGAAACAACAGGACCTGCATTCTACGAATTTTCAGTTGGAAGTTTCCAATACCTTTGGGGTGTTGGAGAATCTAACTGAGGATGTATCAGATACCACAGCAGGGCAGTCTCATTGCAACCATGCTGTAAAAAAACAAACATTGTGCAAAGCTCGTAAAAATAAATCCAAGAAGGTGTTATTGCTTGGAAGTAGTCACGATAGAGGATTAAGTGCAATGTTACAGTCAAGCCTGGGCTCTGATGTTGAGGTGTGTAGTATATTTAAGCCTAATGCAGAACTTGGCAATGTTGTGGATGAAATTACAAACCTGGGGAAAGATCTTACTGAAGAGGATCATATAATTATAGTTGGGGGTCCTAGAAATAGTCTGTCAAGAAATCTCAATTATTGTGTAGAAACAGACATTGACAACATTGCTAAAAACACCACTCACATCAGTGTTGGTTTTGTTGACCTCTTCAAGCGTTATGATCAACCCTGGATGCGTGGTCATGTACAGCGTACGCAGGCAAACCTGAAGCGTGCATTGTGTCAAGTTTAACGAACACACATTGATCTGATAGATGTTTCTTGCATAACACGGAGTGACCATACCTCCTATCGACTCCACCTGAATGTTCAGGGGAAGCAGAAGCTAACGCAACTGATTGCCAGTAGCATCAGGAGAGGCAGGTTGGATGTGAACCCCATCCCAGTGGCAATTGGTGGTAGGACTCAGTCTTTTTTATGCCAAATGTCAAGATTAGGAAGAGTTATTTTAGAAATGTACATAATGATATTACAATCAAAAATAAAGAATGTCAGTCTAAAATAGCTTTGTACCATCAGACCATTAGGGGTTTCTCAAACAAAGTTGATGAGTTGATAATATATATAGAAGAAACCCAAAAATCATTGAATCTTAGCATAAATATGATATGTCTGACAGAACATCATCTGAAGAATTCTAAAATATGCCTCCTCCGTTTTATTGGATATAGATTAGCTTCATGTTATTGCAGGTCGGAGATGAGAATGGGTGGTGAAGCAATATATGTAAGAGAAAAGACTGAGACAAAATCATTAGATCTAAGTAAATACTGTATAGATCAAGATTTTGAATGTTGTGCAATACAGTTAGAATTGGAAAAAAATATCTTACAGTGCTGACAGTTTATAGGGCTCCCACAGGAGACTTCAATAAATTTTGTAATAAACTTGAAGCGGTTCTATTAAATTTATCACAAACTAAAAGGGAAATTATCCTTTGTGGGGAATTTTGCTGTAGAATGTAACCAAACAGATTATCTTCTAGGAATGCTTAGATCATTAAATCTCTATCAAACTGTAAATTTCCCAAATAGAATACAAAAAGATAGTAGTACATTATTGATAACATTTTTGTAGAGCACAATAAATTAGAAATACATGGAACAGTTCCAATGGAAAATGGTTTGTCAGACCATAATGCTCAAATAATTACTTTGGATGTTGTGGGAAAAGAAAATAATAGAAAGGATTTGTCAAAGTTAGGCCATTAAAGAACAATTCAATACAAACATTAAATGATGAACTTCTAAATGAGGACTGGGGCACTGTTTATAAATTAAAAGGGGTAAACAATAAATTCAATTACTTTCACCAAAGGTTTTTAGAAATTTATGAAAGGTGTCTCCCTACAAAACTAGCTCCAATTGGTCAAAAATGAGTAAACAAAAATTGAGTTACAGTTGGTATTAAAACATCTTGCAGGCATAAAAGGGAATTGTATGTAAAAGTTAGGAATACTGATAATATGCTTCTCAGACAACATTACAAAATTTTACTGTAGAATTTTAACAAAAGCAATAAAAGAAGCTAAAGGTTTGGTCATAAACGATGAGATTAGTAGTTGAGATAATAAGATAAAAAGTGTTTGGAACATTATTAAGAGAGAAACAACTGTATCATTCCTTGAACATAAACCTATATCTATAAGCAATAATGATAAACTTCTAAATGACCCCTCTCATGTAGGAAGTACTTTCAATAACTACTTCTTAACAGTTACTGAAAAAATAAAAGGAAAATATATTGGGAATATGGATGCTGTAGCAATACTTAAATCCTTGTCACCAAAAACAGCGCCTATGTCTCTATTTCCCACCAGTCAAAATGAAATTGAAAAAATTATTAAATCCCTCAAAAAGTCATTTGGTTATGATGAGGTTTCAACCCATGCAGTGAAATAATTTAACACCAGCATTAGTACAGTTATTAGTCATATTTGTAATAGTTCTTTCGAAGAAGGTGTCTTCCCTGACTCACTCAAGAAGCCACTAATCAAACCGCTTAAAAAAAAGGGTGATGCCTCAAAGATTGAGAATTACAGACCCATATCACTTCTATGGAGAAAGAAATGAGCGAGGAAGTAGGTTGCTAGAATTTTGTGAAAGATATAAGCTAGTAGTGGCTAACACACTGTTTAAGAACCATGCAAGAAGAATATACACCTGGAAAGGTCCTGGCCAGATATCAGCTAGATTATATCATGGTCAAACAGCGATTCAGGAATCAAGTTCTAGGCTGTAAAGCGTACCCAGGAGCAGACATAGACTCGGACCATAATTTGATAATAATGAAGTGCAGGCTGAAATTTAAGCGAATAAGGAAGCAGTATAAACAGAACAGACTGGAAGTGAATAAACTCATACAATCTAGCACGAGAGAAATATTTACAGAAATGGTAGACTTGGGTATAAGAATTAACTCTGAAAGGAGCTCAGTGGAGGACGAATGGAATACCTTAAAGACCGAAATAATGAAAGCTGGTAAAGAAACATTAGGCTTTAGGGAACAAGCTGCCCGAAAAAACTGGATCACATAAGAAATTTTGCAGCCGATGGATCAGAGGAGAAGGTACAAAAATGCTCAGGATGAAGCAGGACGAGAGCAGTACAGGCAATTTAGAAATCAAATAAATAGGAAATGCAAAATAGCAAAAGAAAAATGGCTACAAGCAAAGTGTGAAGAAGTAGAAAAGGAAATGGTAGTAGGTAAAGTAGATGTAGCCTACAGAAAGATCAAACAGAATTTTGGAGAAATGAAGAAAAGAGGTATGAACATTAAAGCTGCCATTGGGAAACCTCTTTTAAGCTCAGAAGATAGAGCTAACCGATGTAAAGAATATATTGAGAAACTGTATGTTAGGGACGACTTCAACAATAGTCTAATGGAAAAGAAAGATGATGTCGACATTGATGACTTAAGAGATCCTGTTTTGAGGACAGAATTTAATAAAGCTCTGAATGACTTGAAAGCAAATAAGGCAGTTGGAATGATGTGATCCCTGCAGAACTTCTTAAATCCTTAGGTGAAGAAGGAATCGAAAGATTATTCAAGCTGATATCAAAAAGTTATAAAACAGGAGAAATTCCAACTGATTTTAATAAAAATATCATCTTCACACTTCCAAAGAAAGCACAAGCTGACAAATGTGAGAATTATCGCACCATTAGTCTAACATCACATGTTTCAAAATTACTTACCAGAATAATATACAGAAGGATGGAAAGGATAGTAGACGAGATAGTAGGTGAAGATCAGTTTGGGTTTAGGAAAAATCGAGGTACAAGGGAAGCAATTCTGTCTTTAAGATTAATACTTGAAGGGCGGATCAAGAAAAACAAAGATACTCTTATGGCATTTGTTGATATAGAAAAAGCTTTTGATAATGTTAGGTGGGACAAGATGTTCAAAATTTTAAAGAAGTTGGGTCTAAAGTATCGAGATAGAAGAATACTGTATAAATTATATAAGAATCAGGTGGCTATAATAAAAGTAGAGAATCACAAGAGACATGCATCAGTTAAAAAGCGTGTGAGACAAGGTTGTAGTCTATCCCCGTTAATATTCAACTTGTATGTAGAAGAAGCAATGAAGAAAGTGAAAGAAAAATTTCCATGTGGCATAAGTTTTCAGGGAGAAAAAATCAGTATGCTACGATTTGCAGATGACATTGTCTTGTTAGCAGAAAGTGCTGAGGATATTGAGAATTTACTGAATGGCTTGAAGAAAATACTGAAGGAAGATTTTGGACTGAATATAAATCAAAGCAAGACTAAAGTGATTAAATGTAGCAGAAATGATTCCAATACTAGTACATCAAATATAAAAATAGGATCCTTTTTTTATCTGCTTTACGTCTCTCTAACAGCGAGGTCTTTAGAGACAGAAAAGGATGGGAGGCAAGGAATCGGAAGGAATTCGGCCATGGCCTTTTGAGGGAAGCATCCCGGCATTTGTCTGGAGTGATTTGGGAAACCATGGAAAACCCAAATCTGGATGCTCGGACGGGGATTCGAACCGCCATCCTAAAAATAGGATCGAATGCATTTGGAGAAGTAAGTGAATTCTGTAACTTGGTAAGCAAAAATTACAACTGATGGCCGAAGAAAGAATGATGTTAAAAGCAGAATAGCACTAGCAAAAGGAGCCTTCATGAAAAAGAGAAATCTTTTAGTTTCAATTATTGATCTAGGAATTAGAAAAAACTTTTTAAAACTCTTTGTGTGGAGCACAGCACTTTATGGTAGTGAAACATGGACTGAATGGCATGAACAAAATACTGAAGGAAGATTTTGGACTAAATATAAATCAAAGCAAGACAAAAGTGATGAAATGTAGCAGAAATGATAGCAATACTAGTAGATTAAATATAAAAATAGGAACGGATGCAATAGGAGAAGTAAGTGAATTCTGTTACTTGGGAAGTAAAATTACAACTTAAAGCCGAAGCAGGAATGATGTTAAAAGCAGAATTGCACTAGCAAAAGAGCCTTCATGAAAAAGAGAAACTTTTTAGGTATAATATTGATCTAGGAATTAGAAAGAATTTTTAAAAACTCTATGTGTGGAGCACAGCACTTTATGGTAGTGAAACATGGACTTTAGAAATAAAGAAAATTGAAGCATTTGAAATGTGGTGCTACAGAAGAATGCTGAAAATTAAGTGGTCAGACAAAGTAAGAAATGAACAAGTTTTGGAAATGATGGGGGAGAAAAGAAGTTTGTGGAAGAAACTTACGGAAAGAAGAGACAGGCTGGTAGGTCAAATTTTGAGACATGTTGAATTGCTGGTGGAGGGAACAGTCGAAGGTAAGAACTGTAGAGGAAGACAGAGATTAGAATATATGAAACAGATAATTGAGGACGTGGGCTGTAAGGGGTATGTAGAAATGAATAGGTTAGCACAGGATAGGAAAGGATGGAGGGTTGCATCAAACCAGTCGAAAGACTGAGGATAGCAAAAAAAAAAAAAAAAAAAAAAAAACTTCAATTAGCATTTTCAATAATCTTTGAAAAAGCTATGAACAGAAGGGTGTATGCACATCTACAAAAGAATGACCTACTCAGTAAAGTACAATTTGGTTTTAGATAAGGCGTTTCAATAGATTCAGCAATTTTTGCTTTTGTAAACAACATACCTGAATCAATGCATAAAAAATTAAATTCCCTAGGTATATTCTGTGATCTTGCTAAGGCTTTTGACTGTGTTGATCATAAGATTCTACTAGGTAAATTAGACCACTATGGAGTTAGTGCTAAATCATACCTGGAAAATAGAAAGCAATGTGTATCACTGAAAGATACTAATACAGGAGATGTTATAACATCAGAATGGGGTATAGCAAATGAAGCTATAAAGAAAATTAACAGGTGGTTTAGTGCCAACAAACTAATACTTAATGTAGAAAAGACACAGTTACTTCAGTTTGTTACAAAAAAATAAAACAAAGGACAGCATTAATGTGATATCAGAAGGAAAAGCAATCAATGAAAGCGTTTTCAGAAAATTTCTGGGTGTATATATAGATAACAAATTGAACTGGAAACAACATATTCAACAACTTCTTAAAAAAATGAATTCTGCAACTTTGTCACTGATGAAAATATCTAGAATAGATGATATAAAAAACCAGAAAGTTAGTATATTTTACATATTTTTACTCCCTGCTCACTTATGGCATCTCATTCTATGGAAACTCGTTACAAGCACAGAGGGTATTTAAATTAAAAAAACATGCTATAAGAACTATTTGTGGTTTCTGGTGTCGCGCCAAAGTAAGATGTCCGTGAAGGGAATGGGTAATCTGATGAGCTTGAGAGCTATTCAGCCTCGAAGGAGTTCTTGCAGGTCCTCGTCGGTGTCCTGCGTCTCAGGCAAAGCGGTGAAGTTAGGTGGAGAAGAGGTTGTGATGGCGCTGATTCGCGAGAGGCAATCGGCGACGTTTTCCAGGCCGGAAATGTGACGGAAGTCTGTGGTGAACTACGAAATGAATTCGAGGTGATTAAACTGTCGTGGAGAGCAAGTGTCGATGTTCTTGTCATGTGGTCCGAAGGCGTAGGTTAGTGGTTCATGGTCTGTAAAAATGGCGAAGCCGCGAGCTTCCTCCATGGGTGAAAAGTGCTTCACTGCCTGGTAAGCAGCTTAGAGTACTCGATCGTAGGCACTCCACTTCTGCTGGGAGGCGTTAGCTTGCGTGAAAAAAATAACTGAGTGGTTGTCAGGAGTGCCCAGAAACTTGCTGAAGAGGAGCACTGATCGCTTTTTGGCTGGCATCTACGACTAGAGACAGAGACGCTGAGCTGATGTGGTACGAGTAGTGGCCTGGGCGAGTCCATTTTTGAAGACGTCGAAAGCTCTGAGAAGGACCGGTGTCCGTAAGATTGGTGTCGAGCTTTTTAGAGTGGGACATTGCAGGAGGAATTGAGAGGAACCTGTGCATCATCTGAGTGCAGAACGTGCAATCTATAAAAGTGAAACATTCCCAGAAATCGTCACGGACAGTATTTGTTGGTTAGAATTTACTGGTGGCTGTCACTTTATCTGGCAAAGGCGAGTAGCCGTCGGCGCTGACAGTGTAAACCAGAAAGGTACTGATGAAGACCCGAAGATGTATTTCGCTGGGTTTATCACTATACCATAATCGGAGAAGCCCTGGAATAGAAGTTGGAGAGCCTAAAATGGGAGAAAAATAGGACGTCGTCCAGGAATGGAAAACAGAATGGGAGGCCTTCTAGAAATTCATCGATAAAGCGTTGCCAGGTCTGATAAGCGTTGCGTATCCAAACGGCATGACTAAGAATTCAAACAAGCCAAAGGGTGTGATGATAGCCCTTTATTCAATGTCTTCTGGAGGAATTTAGGTGAAGGGTTTGGCGCAATCAACGACGCTGAAGATGGTTAATCGTTGTAGAGCCTGAGACAAGTCGTAGATGTGGCGGACGGGGAAACGGTAAGGCATAGTGCGGGTATTGAGGGCCCTGTAATCGCCACATGTTCTCCAAGAGCTATCTTTTTTCCGTACCAAATGAAGCGGTGAGGCGTAGGGGCTATGAGAGCGTCGGACAGTGCCTTCACGTACCAGTAGGGTAAATGCAGCTTGCGCGCCCCGTAGACGATTTGGAACAAGACGTCAAGAACGATAGTAAATCGGTGGTCAGGGATGAAGGCGTATATGATGCTTCTTGTCATTTCGTACTTCCCTAGAATTGCCTGGACGCCTGGGGATGTTGGAGAACTCAACCAACAGGTTATGGTAAGCCGGAAATCCGAACAGGATGATCAGTCGTAGAATGGCCGAAGGTTGTGTCGATGAGCTGAGCAGTTGGAACCAGATGGAAGTGTGCGAGAAAATCTGCCCTGATGTTGGGTTCAGTGACATCAACAATCATGAATCTCGGTAAGAAGTAGCGTGGAAGGCCGAATTTGAGGCGCACAGGCAACGTACCTTAGGTACGGATGCTGCTGTCGTTGGCAGCGCAAAGCTAATAGTCAGTGCTAGGACGAGGAACGGAGCACAGATGTATCGGGTAGACAGAGAGATCTGATCCCATGTCGATGAGGAATCGTCGGTGGGAGTAGCGGTTGGTAACAAAGAGGTGGCACTCCTGGAGTGGAAGACTCGCGGCCACCGTGACGAGCCGTCATCAGAGTTTGACTGAGAGGTAGGGGCGGCGGAACATGGATTGATGTAATTTCGAGCGCCGGCACCAAACCGATAATGATAGTAGCACACCTCTGATCTAGTGGTACGCTGCGGAGAGTTTGTCGAGGAGGTGGTTGGAAGATGGCGAGGTTTTTTCCCAGGTCAATGCTCGTGGTTGACTGTGCGTAGAAGTCCTCAGACGGTTCTGGATATCCTGGAGCTGCTTGGAGAATTCCTCGACGCGCTGAACCAACACCGAAGTATCAGGCGGGGCGCCCAAAGCGTGGACGGCAGTAGTTATTAAGGTGGTACGACGGAGATGATTAGGTCCGCCCGCCATGTCTGCTAGTTGATCAAGCGGCAGAGTAGTAGCCTGTGTTGGAGAATAGCGTGGGTGCTGAGAAGAAGCTGCAACCACAATATGCACAGGAAGGAGTCATGCACAGGAAGGAGTCATGCACTTGTGTGGCGTCAATTAAAGAGCGCATATGCCGGAGAAGTTGAGAAGGCTTGCAATCATCCCGTTCTTCTGCTGTTAGGAGTTGCCGAATCCGCTACTCCTCAGGGAGATACGCGCTGGATAAGTAGGGCTTATAGTTTCTGGTAACGATTCGTCGCTGGTGGATTGATGATGAGATCACTGATGTCACTAGCGTCGTAGCCATGGTCGACGTTGCCGATGCTGTAGTCGTACATGGTCTTAAGGAGGTGGTATTCAACAGGGAAAATTGTGCTTCGACAAGTGGGAACCATACCGCATGCTGAGCTGGCCAAAACGGAGGTAGTTTCGGCGTGACGTGGTAGACTGCTGCAGGAACGGCAGTAGTGACGGCGGAGGGATCCGGCTACTCGAGGGTTCGTGGAGGCGTAGCCACGTTGCTCGGTTGCGGTGACAATACTACTTTCTGCTCAAGTAGCTGTTTCTGTCGCTGTTGCTGCAGCTGCTGCAAAGCCTGCTAACGCTGCTTTTGAATTGCGGCTTGCTGTTGGTGGTGTGCAGCTTGATGGGCAGCGATGCCGCCAGTTGCACCTGCAGATTAGCAAGTGGCTCGGCGTCGGTCATCGTTGATCAGGGCGACGAGGAAGGTCGCAGTAGACCGTAGGAGAAGTCCAAAGTTCGAAAAGCGTAGAGAGAAACTAGGGATGACCGAGAAGAAAGGTATCTGATGATGTCCGGTATTGCCAGGAAGCCGATGATGTTCGTAGTTGGGGGTCACCACTGTAGCTGAGATAGTTGGGTCCAGCTATCAAATAAGTAGTGGCTTCAAGAAAAGTTGTTTATTCACCAGTTGTTGGAACAAGACTAGACTGCCGTGTGTGGCGGTTGAGGCGATTTATATACAGGATCGAATGTTCTAGATAGTATTTCCAAAACTCAACTGAATTTAGTATAATGTTATAGAACAAAGGGTTAGATAAACAATAGAAAAATCATTACTAGGTGCCGAGACTCGATCCCGGGTCTTCCGCGTGGTAGGCGAGCGCGGAACCGCTGAGCCAAACTCGTGACTCACTTCGGTGCGAGTCGTGCGGCTACACCTGAAGGCACGCGCGAAGTGTAGCTAGTGCGATTGCGTACTGCGGAGTATCGCCACAACTCTTCTAGAGGATCGAAATGACTGACATACGAGTTATAATCTCACTTGAACGTCAATCCTATAACTGGTACCAGCAAAAGGAATTTTAGTGATATCATGTTAGTTATCGATAAACTGCCTTATTTTTCTGCCTCACGGTATTCGTTTAAAAAATAACAATACTATTAAACACCTTTAAAAACGAAATTTTCACTTTCATTATCTGTAACATATACCTGAATTTTATTATCTCAACAAATTTTTTAACTTTATTATCATGCTCTTTTATAGTGATACCTCTTATATGCAATTGTTGAATATACCTTCCTCAATACACCTTTTGTTTTAAATTTTGACCGAATTTTGTTACCACAAGTATGTTTTCCAACTCTGTGAATAAACATAAACTGTTATTCGAGTTTAGTGAATGCACTAGTTAAAACTCAGTGATTGAGATGGCATGTAGTACTTTAATACCCCAAGTTTAAAGGAAATTGCGGGTACAGAGAACCTTCTCTCGTATTTTAGCAAGAAGCTAATGAGCAATCTAAAATCATAAAAAAACGTATTCTGATTTTGATCTATAAATTACAAGCTACCCTATAGCCTTCTTCGCCCTACCTTAATTTCAAAGTTAAATGTATATTGAGAACTAAAGTGTAAATATTTTAAACCAAGTTAGTTTTAATTTTTTATTATTACTGATAGTCTACTATGGTTGATATTATTAATACACAGCGTTTATAGTACCACAAATGTCGAGTGATAAGAAGGGGGCCGGGTTCGAGTCCCTAGATTCCTTTGGGTACGCCACGTTAAGCTGAAGGTACCCAAGAAACGTGGCTACAAAGCATTACTATAAATTACTACAATACAGATACATAATGTTTATATATATAACGACTGAGACGGAGGAGGCGGGTTGAAACCGACACATTCAGGAGGACACGGGTTCGAATCCACAAATATTCAGCGGAATGCCGCGGGTACAAATCAGTCCTGGAAAATAGCAGTAATTCTGGCGCAAGTCTGAGATTTCTCTATAGAGAGAGATTAGCTATGCCATATATGGCTGAGGCCAAGAATTTTTTGAACAGGTTAGCTGAAATTTCAGACAGTGAATACAAAGAGGAGAGAGGCAGTTGCGCGAGGAAGTTGCGCGGGAGGCGAGTTTATGAATCGCGTGCTCCAGTGAGTTATCGTGGCGCCACGTTGATAGGTACCTCGTTATTTTGTTTTATTTAAATGAAACGATTAGTCCAATTTAAATTTTCAGATTTAACTTTTTGAAGACATCAGACTCCAAAGATACTGGTTATACACGTAAATAAAACCTCCAGCAATTGCGCTCCATGGAGTGGAGGAAGGAATATTTGGAGACGACGCAAGGGACCTTCACCACGCACTGGAGTGAAACCGGGTAGAGAGAAGTGGGGTGGGGAGGCTGCCATATTGCTTGGACACAGAAACACGGGGAAAGGCACAAAAACCGCAAGGGAATCATAGGACAACCGTGGCGCCGCAATTTGACGATGGATTATTATGTAAATCGACGAGACAGATAAAAAATGAAGAATACATTTTTTTCGATATCTTGCTTAGTTTTCGATATATACTGTCCCAAAAGTGAGTAGTTTCGGGTTGAAATTCACAAGAAAAATTTCCCTAAGATCAAATTAGATGATAGATTCTTATAAAATACGACAAGATAACTCGAAAGTGAAGAATATATATTTTCCGATATCTCGCTTAATGCTCGAGATATGCTGTCTCCAAAACGGGGTGGTTTGGTTAGGTTAAGTCAACGTTAAGAACTTTAAAAAAAATTTAAAAAAATTAAAAATGGAACACATCAAAAGACCTCATAGCTTCTGAGCTTACTCAGAAGATTTGGTACTGTTAGTGGCCTATGTAACTTTGCTAGCATCATCAGTGGATTTATCTACTTACCATACATCAAAAGTCAGAAGCTTAGATGGGAGTGGTTTACATCGCGATACACAATGTGTCACTAACATAGTGCTCATCAAATAACTAAAAACTAATAATAAATAAATTGTTTGTACCCTTCTGGTACACGCTGCATTTCAACCTACCCACATTTCCATCAATATAGCCGCTACAATATCAAACTATGTGGATATAAATACATGAAATACATCGCGAACTTCATCTCGGATTAACAGCAACGTTTACTTCATCAAGTTTAGTAGTTCACACAGCACAAATTATCACAATTAATTTTATTGTTCACTTTCAGTGTAAACTGAAACTGGACTAAAGCATGCACATTCACTGTGTCGCGATGTAAACTTGACCCACTTAAATTAGACTTTCAACACTTGTTTACAATAAGGCTAGCCTTTTAGGTGCAAAGTAGTAACATATGCTGATTGTCTATACTACACCAACAAAATCTGAGAACGATATCATCCTATTGAGAGCAATGAATGAATTTATAGCGATCGGCTCTAATCTTGCTGTTATCTATCAAACATTGCAAGAACAAAAATTTCAATGTGATTTAGTTACGAAACGTTATTCCAGGTTGTTTCCTATTGTGTCTGTTTGTGCAACCGTATGCAACACAACTTGGCATTATAAAAAACTTTGAAATATTAGAAAATGAAATGTTCACAGCAGAATACATAGTGCAAACAGGTGATTCCTATGGTCGCCAGTGGCTGCCCCGCATGCGCAGTAGGACACGAGTTTTTTTTTTTTTTTTTTTAATAAGTTTTCACAGATTTGGCGTTATTTCGTCTCCATATATTCCTTCCTCCATGTTACCCTCACTACTGCTTTCAAAGACAATACTACTACTGGCAGAACTCTCACAGTACTGTATTACAATCTGAATCCTTGCAAACTGTTCCAAACCTCGTCTCTACCGATCGCTTATATAAGTTCGATAGAAAGTTCCAGAATATTACTCTAACAACATTTAACTCTAACAACACTCAGACAGTTAAAAACAATCAAAATCAATTACAATCAGTACGAAATGCACATAAATTAAAATTAAAGACATTTACACAGAAAATTACCAACACAAATCAGCTTTAAACTGTGGTAAATTGCCTTCTATACATCGTAGCTCACCTTAATACTTGAAAATACAAACATTTAATCCATTTTTCTTGCATAGTTCTGTCCTTAAACATATTTAACAGCATTTACATAATTTATTTCATAAAACAAAGTCCATTTACACCAATTACCAATCAATTGCAAGGAAAACATTCAAAATCATATTTACTCAACCCATAGCTAGCTACAAATAATTCATAAAATTCAATTTTAAGGTCTGGGTTTGAGAGCTGTTATGAATTATTCGTGGTGGTAGCTGAATTAAGGGTTAATTTGTACAGGTGCGGTGTGGTGGAGAATAACGCGTGCGACTAACTGGTCTTTTGTGTGGTTATTGAGGTTGCATCTCTAATCCCAATATGTTCCCAATATTTTGGTCCTTGATAAATTACTTTCAATTAGTTTGAAAAATTTAATTAGCTATAAACAGCAATTTCAGTTGATTGTATTCTTATGTCAATTTCATTCTAATCAGTTGATTTTACTGTTGTGTTCTAACGAAACAATGATAACTGTAACATTTTTGTTGAATTTCGTTAACTTTGATGGAAAACCTGATTGTAGTTTTGACCTCCTACCTTTCTTAAACATATCTCAGTGAAGTTATTGCAAAACCATAATTCCTAAAAAAATTAAAGTATGTGGAGATGTAATTAAAACGTCCTGTTGCCTTGATTGTCACCTTTCATTTGTTTTTTGTTTCTGCAGCAAAATGTGGTGATTGCTACTAAGGAACCAGCGAAGAACACTAATGTTACCCTGTTGAACAGTGGTCCGTGCAGACCAGAGAATTTCACTCTGCAGGTCGTTGAAAAACATACTTGTGAAAATCTGATTGAATGCGATTACAGGACCTTTCCAATTCTTTGTATTAACACACGGGGCGAATACATCTGCCCGGACTACGTCGGGGCTCCATTGGTCAATCGTTGTGGACAGCTGGTTGGCATCACATCTGGTATAAGAAGGACATGTGTTAAGGATGGCTATTCCGGTATCTACACTAGTGTAGCGTATTCGATAGTGAGAAAGTGGATCAAGAAGTTGACCGGCATCTGATTTTCCATCGATAAATAGTTTCGACACCAGTAGCGAGGACCTCACACGGGAATGCTTCTTAAGCATTGCCTATTACACACCATGTGCTTTTAATATGCAAAATTTATATTGAAAAAAAAAACAAAAACAAATTACATTTATACAAATTTAAATATATACACACTTGAATTTATTTTTTCACTTTTCCTTCCCTCAGAAGTTGTCACATACAATATAAATCGTGTTTATTAATGTTATTATTATTATTGTTGTTATGATCCTTATTACTACTTTCTAAACAATAGAAAATATGTTGTTCACATTATCATGTAACACAATAAAGCAAATCTTAGAAGACAAAATGTACAATAGAACTGGTGTTATCTGTTTCCGTACTACTTGGTACTGGAATAGAAGTTAGCTTCTGGAGGACGGCGGTTCGAATCCCCGTCCGGGCATCCAGGTTTGGGTTTTCCATGGTTTCCCCAAATCACTCCAGTTGAATGCCGGGATGCTTCCTTCAAAAGGCCATGGCCGAATTCCTTCCCATTCCTTGCCCCCATCCTTTCCCGTCTCTAAAGACCTAGTTGTTATAGGAGACGTTAAGCAGTTTAAAAAAAAAAAAAAGAAGTTAGCTCTTCGAAATTCCAGAGGCATTGGCACATTATTCACCTAAATCATTTAATTGGAGAGCATCATGCAAAATGATGTTTTCTTGAATAAAACAATTTTAGTTTTGCTAGTAATAAAATCTCTCTCTCTCCCTTTCACATTTTTCTTGTGGCTCGTGCCAACTACAAGCTGTCCATTGTTCTCAGTCCTTATGAGATACTTTGTTTTGTAGAATAGAGATCGCGATTCCGTCAGTTGTTGTCATCATTATACTAGAGTGTTCAAACGCAAGACTCCACTAGAAAATCTTTCCGAAATACATTTAACGGTTTTATGCTGGTCCAGTCTGTATTACAAACTAATTTCTGCTTGAAAATAATGGTCCAGGCTGTATTATAACGGAATTACTGCTTTATAATAATATGTCTTGCGGCTGACTACAGCAGTATTCCAACGATAATACTGAATTTTTTTGTAGCGGAATCGCGATCTCCAGTAGACCCAATAAAATCTCTCTCTCTCCCTTTCACATTTTTCTTGTGGCTCGTGCCAACTACAAGCTGTCCATTGTTCTCGGTCCTTATGAGATACCTTGATTTGTAGAATATTTTGCATATTCATTTAGCTGACCGACTTATCTTCTATGTTTGTGCTGCAGGGTCAAACGTGACTAAAAACTGGATGAAGCTGTTAATCCGTGAAAACATTTTTTTTAACGTTTAAATAGCCTGACAACATTACAGTTATCAAGCTATATCTAACATCATACCAGGTGATTATAAAATAACAGATTACACATTTAACAGTTTAAGGGGGTAGGTACACTTATCAGGTTTCAAAAAAAATGATTTGTTTTTATTATTCACAAAAACAGTTTATAGTTTTGGCTTCATTTTAGTGAAAAAATTATTTCAATATCTTCAACAGTGTGGAAATTATGTGTGATTAAGCAATGCCCTGCACGATTGACCGCCATTTAAATCTTACTGCACTTGAAGGTGATCCAAATCTTTAACCTTAAATATCTCAAAACAGCAATTCATCAAATGGTTTTAAAGATAACTTTTTTTCCATATGCATAGATCTTTTTCAAATCTGCAGGACATGTTCTACATACTAAGTACTACAGTCTGAACCATTATTGTTTATGCAGCTTTTCCCAAATGTAAAATATGCCTTTATATTTAAGCAAAAAAAAGCAAAAATTTTAATTTCTTGACAAAAAAATTTATTAATAAAAAATATAGAGTTAAATATGTTATATTATAGGTTCAACTTGTTGCCTTGATATTAGTTTACAATATTAAAAGAACATTTCTGAAAAATTTCAAATACTATGCCTTTTATCTTTAAAACCCTTTACAACAATATATTTTTCACTGTCAATTTGGATGGTAGATTATCCTATTGTTAAACAATATTTTTATTTTAAAAATCAATTTTTATATCTAGCTATAACAGTTCTATGGAGCTATGAAATTTGAACCCTCAAATTTAAATAGATTTGGAGAAAATTACATCTCAACTTTATCAAATATTTGTATGTGTTAGGTGTACCTACCCCCTTAAAACCCTTATTTTAATTTTTGATTAAATTAAGTTAATAACTTAAATACTATTAAAAGTTAATAATATGGATCTTTTATCGGCGAATCAGATGTAAATAATATAAAGCAATAGCAGTGAAGGCTGGAGACGAAAACTGTACGAATTAAAAACCAATGAAGGCTGAAAAACATCCACACTAGCGAAAGCTCAAAAATTGATGACAATATCATAAATGCATAAGATTTAATTCCAAGTGAAACTCTGAAGAAGAGGTTGTTTGGCTAATACTGTAATAGGCAATACTTTCACAAGGCGTATTTAAATGGGTGTGCAGACTTCCACGGTCGTTGTCAATGTTACCTTGGTTGTCCGGGTGGAAACGTGTCAATTTATCAAAACAGCCAATCCCAAAATGCCAGGTAAAGGCGGTGATTAAGAAAAAGAAGTCGTAGATAGTGTGGGGAATCATCATCGATCGTAGGCGGCAATTATTCTACGGCATCAAATGGAGGAGAGGCATGGTCGTACAGGCTTCGATAAATTGACGCTGTTCCACCCGGACAACCCAGATATGTATTTAAATGAACCGATTTCTTCGTTAATTCTTATTTTCAGGAAAAGGTTATTCCATCAATCTAGCTGGAAAAGAAGTTGGCGCGTATTTCCGAGCTATGGAAGCAGATAGTTATTTTTAATATTTGTGATTATTGTAGGCAATTTCTCTCACAGTTGCTTGTTAGATTAATAATTACTCCTCAATAATTACGCCAATACAACTGTTGTTGTATCTTCTTTATTTGAAAATATTGAAGATCCAACAATAGTTGTATTCTACAGTTACATCTAATATATACTCTGCAGTTCACAAAATTGATGGTGGCAGAGGGTGCTCAGCACCAAAGCTAATCTCTTTGCTGTGCATTCCAATCCCTAATGGTACGAGGGAAAAAAGAATTCATATAAGAATCAGTCCGGCACCTTATTTCTCTAATTTTATCTTTCCTGTCCTTCCGACTCAAATCGGTTGGTGGAAGACGTATTTCAATACACTTCAAAAGTGAAAGTGGGAGTCCGCATGTTTTCCAATAAGTTTAAACGAAATGTGTGTCGTCTATCTACCAGAGACTCCCAACCTAATCTACTAATCAGTTCTGTGACGCTTTCATAAGGACTGTTGCAAGCGGTCACGAATCGAGCGGCTCTTCTCTGTACTTTCTCTATACTTTCGATCAATCCCTTACGAAACGAGTCCCAAATGGCACAACAATAATCCAAATGTGGAAGCACAAGAGATTTATACGCTATCTCCTTTATTTGTTCATTACAATTTTTCAAGATTCGACCTATGAATCGCAGCCTAGAATTTGCTCTACCAACTAACGAATTAATGAGTATGTCCCATTTCATGTTCCTTTTATGCTGTTACTCCCAAATATTTCATAGAATCGACCATATCAATAACTGAACTGTTTACCTCGTATATCTGAACAATCGGATTCTTTTTGTTAGTTATGCTCATTGTCTTGCACTTTTTAAATTTAGAGTAAGTTGCCACTCAGCGTACCAAGCCAAAATAACATCCAGATCGCGCTGAATTTCTAAGCAATCGGTCAAATTTCATACTTCCCTATAAATAACGGCATCATCAGCAAACAATCTAAAAAGGCTTTTCACTTTGTCTCCGAGATTGTTTATAAAAATTAAAAAAAGAAGTGGTCCTATTACACTTCCTTGAGGTACTGCCGATGTAACATCTAGATTAGAAGAACTTTCTCCTTCAACGACAACATACTGCGACCGACCAGTTAGAAAATCCTTTATCCATTCACAAAGCTGATCCGATATTCCGTACGCTCGAAGCTTCGCTAAAAGGCGGTTGTGTGGCACAGAGTCAAAGGCTTTCTGGAAATCTAAAAAAATTGCATCCACTTGTGAACCTGTATCGATAACTTTCATTACGTCGTGTGTAAATTGGGTTAGCTGTGTTTCACATGATCTTTTCTTCCGAAATCCGTGTTGATTTGTTGTAAGCAAATTATTATCATCTAGAAAATTCATAATGTTCGAGCATATAATATGCTCCATAACTCTACTACAAACAGATGTTATAGATATGGGACGATAGTTCCCAGGATCACTTCGATAACCTTTTTTTGAAAATGGGAGTTACTTGCGCGATTTTCCAGTCTGAAGGTACTTTTCGCTCTTCTAATGATTTACTGAATATATCAGACAGAAATGGCCCGATTTCCGCCGCATACTCTGAAAATACTCTTACTGGAATTACATCCGGGCCCGGTGCTTTCCCCCACTTCAGGAGCTCTAATTGCTTAACGATACCTGCAGTATCTATTCGTAATGATTCCATCACTGACTCGCCACGGCGTGGGAAAACGGGAATACTATCTTTATGTTCATTTGTAAATAAATTTTTGAATACAGAATTTAGTACGTTAGCTTTATCGCGGCTTTCATTAACCTCGGAACCTTCACGAATTAGTGCTGGAATATTGCTGTTGGTACAATTAACTTTTCGTACATACGAGAAAAATTTCTTTGGGTTTTCTGTGAGACTCTTAGAGAGAGAGTTGGAGTGAAAATCGTTAAAGGCCTCACGCGTTGCATTCTTAATACGTCCTCTTAAATCAGCTAAGGTTTCTAAATCGCTGCGACACCCCATCCTTCTTGAGCGTGCGTGTATTTTCCCTTGTTTTTTTTTGAGTTTTCATGTGTACCACGGTGGATCATTCTCCCCCTTTATTGTCCGCTTTGGTATATGTATTTCCATGCCTTCCCTGACTATATGTATAAAACGATGCCACATCTCTTCAACGGTGTCCTTTGTTGACTTGAAGTTATGATAATTATTCCTAAGGTAGGTTCTAAAACACTCCTTTCGGGCCTTACTGAATCTGTATACAATCCGCCCTTTTTTCCTTTTTCGCTTGGTCATTAATTTGATAGTCGCAATTACCGCTTTGTGATCGCTTATTCCTGTAGTCGTTGAAATGTCGGTGAATAATTGTGGCCTGTTGGTAACCAGCATGTCTAAAATGTTTTCGCTACCGTTATGACACCGTGTATGTTCATTAACTAGCTGCTCGAGATGATTATCTGACAACAACTCGAGAATTACTTCAGAAGCTGCCTTATCCCTGTTACCTGTGATGTGAACGTAATTACGCCAGTCAATATAAGGCAGATTGAAGTCGCCTCCTAGAATCATAGCATGATCCTTAAATCGGTTAGCTATACTATTTACATTATTTCTTAACTCCTCGACGATAGCTATGTCGGAATCGGGTAGACGGTAGAAGGCGCCTATGATGAGTTTTGACCCAGAAACGTTGAGTTTAATCCATATGATTTCAAAGATCATATCGACGTCTATTTCATTACATGGGAGAAATTTACTCACAGCTATAAATACCCCACCTACATGAGAATGTAATCTGTCTTAACGAAAAACGTTCATGCTATCTTTAAAAGTTTCGGAGGAACTTATTTCCGGTTTCAACCAACTTTCTGTACCGATAACAATATCCGCTGTATATCTGTATATCTGTACTACAAATAATGCTTTCAAGTTCCGGTTGTTTGTTACGAACGCTTGTACAGTTAATTACGAGAACTTTTAACTGACGAGATTCTTTTACTTGCTCCTACATTTCGGTGTTGCATCTGATTGGGTTTCCCGTAACTGAATTTAGTGTTTCCGGTATTGGCGTAATTGTTAAAGAAAAGTTATTTTTAAGTTCGGAGATCTAGTGTAAATACGAGGGGGTACCCTAAAAACGCCTGAATTAATTTTTAAAACCTATATTTTTTCAATTTTTTACAAAACAAACTTATCCTCTTCAAAATACTCTCCGTTACAACTAATACATTTCTCCCACCGGTGCTTCGAAACATTTTCTGTAATCGTCTTTAGAAAAGGCTGACAGCTCCTCCCTCGTTTTTTTCTTGATCTCTTCAATGTTGTCAAATCGGTATCCATTCATTCCTCTTTTCATGCGTGGATATAAGAAAAAGTTGCACGCAGCTAGGTCAGGCGAGTAAGGTGCGTGGGGCAGCGGAATGATGATTTTTAGCCAAAAAATGCCTAACAGAGACAGTTGAATATGCAGGTGCATGGTCGTTGTGGAAGAACAAGTCTCCTGTCTGCCACAATTCGAATCTTTTTTGACTAACACAGTTGTGTAATCTTCTTAAAACATCCAAATAAAAGGTTTGATTGACAGTTTGATGTGGAGGGACAAACTCTGAGAGAAATACGCTTTTGGCATCAAAAAAGCAAATGAGCATTATTTTGATGTTTGATTCGACATGGCGACATTTTTTTGGACGGGATGATAGTGACGTCTTTCATTGCCTTATCTGTTGCTTTGTTTCTGGGTCGTAACCATAGCACCATAACTCATCAACAATAATGACCTTTGAATGAAAATCTGGACCCATGTCAAGTTGTTGTTTCAAAGCTCGACATGTTTCAACTCAACGTTCTTTTTGCTTGTCAGTCAGAGCGCGAGGAACAAACTTGGCAAGTCCTCGCATACCAGTCGTCCTCACTGCGGTTTTTAGGCAGTTTTTCTGCACCTCTGGCCTCGCATTCGGGAGGACGCCAAATCAAATACCCGTCCGGGAATCCAGATAAAGTTTCCCATGATTTTCCAAAATCACTCCAGGCGGTCGGCTAAAATTTGTTTGCGCTAATATAGGACATGAAGAGAAGAGAAGGCTTTGCGACCTACTGACACAGTGTTTTCAGACCAGTTTGAATTATTGTCGACCAGGACTTCCTGATATTTTTACCGCATTTCTGTAATTTTATCCTATTTCCTGCAGCATTATTTTTAGGAGATTTAATGTGAAATTGCTGCCAATTTGTTTTGAACCAGCAATAACAGTAGCCTAGGATTTAGTGATGTGTTCTTTTTGCACAAGCTCTTTGTCCAATCAAAACGTTACCTTAGATCGGCATTTATTTCCTTTCTTGTATTGTATACGTTCTTTGATGTTAAACTGAAGTATAGGTGGAGGTAGCGTACTGTGATGCCACAATACGTTTAAAACTAGAAGTCGGAACTCTAGTAGGTAGTATTAAATAGAATAAGGATAGGATTGAGAAATTTTAACTATGGCACCGAGAGTAAAGCAGAGAGTAGATTTTATTTAAGATTTTCCAGGAGATGGCTGCAGGCTTCCATTATGGTGGCAAGGCCACATTAGAGGTCAGTTGACCCCCTTCCTGACTCATTCCTTGGCGCGAAGAAGTCAGGTCTGTCGCCAATCCACAGACGCGAAAATTTGTCCTCTTAAGCTGCGTTCCCACGATGTCTTTTAACGGAGGCCGCACCTCATTAGCTGAAGTGTAGGGATGACGGCGCGCCGCAGGTTAGCCCTCCCTACCTCGCCACCACATCCTCACCACGTATCCAAGTTTCGTTTGGGATACCATCCAACATGCTACGTGAAGGAGAAGGAGAGAACGCCGTTGTTTCTGCTACCGCTTTTGTATTATTCAGTGCGTACTGTATTATTAAATGACGACACCCACGCTGGTGGGTGTCGTCATTTAATAACAGCCGATCGAGGTAAGTTATTTTTCCATATGATTTAAACAGATAGTTAATTTATTACATTAATTTTACAAATTAACATATTTGAAAAAAATTCAGATGCAATGGATCGGATATGTTAAGTGATTTTGTTATAGAACCAAGTCACAAATTTGAATATTTCTGTAGAATGTCTATAGAAGACTATGAATTTCTTCTAAATAAAATTGGCATTCACACTGCAAAAAAAGATACAAACATGAGAAAGTTTATTCCTGTTCAAGGACGGCTTGCAATTGCTCTGAGATTTTTGGCAACCGGAGACAGCTACCACAGCCTTTCATATCTTGTTAAAGTATCTGTCCAAACCGTTTCAAGGTGTGTTACTGATGTTTGCAGAGCGTTGTCACAGGAATTATCACAAGACATAAAAGTAAGCAGTATTTATTGTAGAAAGTATTTATTACGGAGAAATACTAACTTATTAAACACAATTAAGATAAACATTAATCGGGGCATTAAATTGAATCATTTAAGCATATTTTCAATTCCAATTTGTAATTTTTTTTTAAGTTATTAATGTGTGTGTTTTTTTTAACTGGTAGTAGAGAAGTAGGTGGTTTTAACTAGGTGACTGTTGTGAAATATAACAGATTTTCGTGTCTGATGATGGTTGTAGGGAAAGAGATTAATCGAAATTTGGTGACTGTTGTGAACGATTAGAGTTTTCCATGTTTGATGATGATTTTGAGGAAGGAAGTGAATGGAAACATGGTAACTGTTGTGAATAGTTGAGATGTAACGTGTATTGTAATGGTTCTGGAGAAGCAGATTGATGGTTGGAATTATAATTAAAGGGATGTGACTGTGAATAGAAACTTGCTAACTATTGTGAATAGTTAAAATGTTGCATATGTTGAAATAGTTATGGAATAACAGATCGACCGTGGTAATTATGAATAAAAGGCTGTGGCTGATATATGTGTGTTTCGTTTTTCAACTGATAAACTAATCAATCAAATTCAAGCATCGCAATTTCTCATAATTTCTCTTGCAATCCTCTCAGCTTTTTTGCACAATAAATCCGTATGCAAGACACAATCATCTCGCTCTGGCTTTTGGCTCATTTTCTTAAAATAATTATAGGCTTCATCCATTCATATTTCAACTTCTCTTTTTGAAAGTTTTGGAAGAGGTTTAGGTTCTTTAAACGATTGTTCATATCCTCTAGCATCTTCGTGTTTCTTTTAATACTTTCCAACAACGTTTTCCTTATCATCTTCTTCGGTATCTTCTTTATCTTCAGAGTCCTAAAAAAATAATTAAAATTAGCTTCTTACTTTACTTTGAATGCTCACCTACTTACTTTGTTTGTTTCAGTTGCCTCGAACTGCATCTGAGTGGTTAAAGATAGAAAAAGATTTCAGCAAAACTTGGAATATTCCTCATTGCCTTGGATCACTGGACGTCAAAAATATTTAAATGCAAAGTCCTATTCATAGTGGGTCAGAATTCATAAATTATCATAGCACTTTCACCATTGTGCTTCTAGTTTTAGTAGACGCAGACTACAATTTTATTTTTGTGGATTGTGGGTGATGTCAAGGAAGAATAAGGGATGGTGGCGTGTACAGAATTACAGAATATACAAAAAAAATTGTGGCAATAAACTAAATTTTCCACCAGCTGAATGCTTGCCATTGAAAGAAACGCCACTGCCGTATATTTTTGTAGCAAATAGTGCATTTTTGTTGCGACTGGTTGGCTATTTTACTTCCGCGAGCGCTTCGGAAGTTGGGAGCTTGAAGTGAGTCTAATGTGAAATTAAAAGACTCAACTCAAAGTGGGAAAAATTCTTCAAACAAGGGAACTCGGTGTGGAAAAGGCACTGGAGAAATAATTGAACTGCAACAGATTAAGATTACAATGTTACAGCTCACGAAGCCCGACTTAATTCATAGAAGGCCCTATGGGAGGTGCACGACTTCAAGGTCTACCATAAAATGCTGATAGTGTCCATGCCTGCTTCAGCATATACTTTTCGCAGAAACCGTCTCCAACGCTTCAACCAGAGATAAGTTCTATAAGAGAAGTACTTTCCCACAGGATTAATTAGTATGACACCCTTCTTGCTAGAGTCCATCAATCACGGGAACAAAGTCCTACACCAGCGGCGAAGACTGCTACTGCGAGTTGAACTACTGATGGCGACTACTGAGCCCTGCACTAGTCTGTCTCTCCGCCCTACTCTCTGCTACTGCTGCTGCTGCTGCTGCTCCAATGCTCCGCTGCTCCGCCGTATTCTGGCCCTAGTCTCGCTCTCGATGGCCCAGCCACCTCTTTTTGTATCGTCCGGTGACGACATTACTTGTGTCCTCTCAACCTTCCAGAACATTCTGTAGCGTCGGTCACACATCCTTCGTTCTTGAAATCAGCCCTGGTTGCCCTTCTGGAAATTTTCAGAGTCTCCCGTCACGTAGCGGCTGGGTCTGGCCGTGTTATCGAGCTCTCCCGCGGCACTTATCTCCCCTCGCTCGACCTTCTGGCTTTCTCCGAAACATCCCACGCGACTCCGAACACGTAAACCCTAGACTGTATTGCACAACCTGTCGCACCTAAGTACTTCTACGGTTCTTTCGCGACACCTAAGTACTTCCGCGATTATTTCGCGACACCTCCCCCCCTTGGGGAAAATTTTGCAACCTCTCTTGAGAGTGCAAAATTTTCTAGAATCTACGGTCGGCTGTGTGAGCTGCTTATTTTATTGACAATTAATTATTCTTTATGCATTTTACAATGATTTACATTCATGTTACAATGTTTTACATATTTCAATTTTCTTCGTCATCTTGTCCTTACAACTAGTGATAATTCTAATATTACAATATTTTACATACATCATACATGTATTAATATTTTCAAAATCAAAATATCCTACAATGTACCACTTCATATTTCCTTCTGGACAGTTTCCTATTCTTCTCTGAAATGACATAAAAGCATTTTTTTATCTTTTACCACAAAATATATATTCATTATACCTTCTAACGTTTGTCAGTTTTAGACAAAAACTATTAATGGTCTCTTTTGTTCATACTCTAAGTATCTGTCTGGGTGACGCACACGTTCACTTATCACTGTACCACTGTTTTCGGTTACATACCTGCTTCTTACAGGACCAAAAGTAATTTGTTCACTCTCATCACTGTTCATTCCAGCAGGATGATACCTAACCACCCCAGTGTCAGGGTATTGATTTACAATCTTATTCTTTACACAAATCTTAGTGCAACAGTCATCACCTATGGCTTTACAGAAAAACCTAAAACAGTCACGGCAACATTTACAATATCTACATACACAGAATATTATTATCAGCACTACTATCCCTGTCCCAGCATAACCCCATATTGGTATACTGTCTATAGAGAAAGAATTAAACGCTGTTCTTTGCTGGTACGTAATTTCATCTTCTAATTCATCTAGCTTATGCCCTGCTGCCGTCAAATCATCTAACTGACGAACTACGGGTTCAACTGGTAAATATAGAGGAATTTCAGATATGTTTTTCTTTTCTTTATTTATCATACAACAATCTACCTCCATATTTAGATTCGGGACTATATCATTAATCGGTACCTTTGATCTAATGATATGCTCAGACTGTATTAATATTTGTGCGCCATATCCCTTACATTTACTTAAGAATTTAAGCTTTCCTGTCCCCTTAATAATTACGTCTGTGGGCTTATTTTCATTACACAAGACTGTCAATCCTTCATCCTTTGGTGCTACAAAAAGCCATTCATTACCTCTTATTTGCGTCCATACGCTTTCATTTAGTGTAATAAACTTCTGAATACAATCACTTGGGATTTTTACTATAGGTTGAAGCATCCTGGCTTCACATACCTCATGGTCATATGTTGACAATAACACAAATGTCTGTTTACAAATACTATGATTAGGTTCTAGCTTTTTGCATGTTAATTGATCACTGTCTAACTTGACATATTGCCTTTTTGCATCATCAATTAACAAAAATTCTTTTTCAGGCGCTATATAGGTAAATAATTGTTTACTGTGATTCACCTCAACTGGTAGGGGCCAAAGCTTATAAATGTTAAACGTTTCACTGTCTACTAACGGAATATTTAATACATAGCTCAATATATTTCCCGAAATAAAGACATCTAGATCTATTACTCTCATTAATTGGTACCCCTTGGCTTCAGACAATTCTATTGGAAATTGCTTATCTTTTATTTCGTCTTTAATCAATCCCAAGTATTTAACCACTTGTACTGGATTGATTAAATGCGGTTCGAGAATGCCTTTCTGTGCATTCACTATGGCAGTTATGAGCAAATCGTACTCTCTCTCAATTTCATTGAATATTGACATTAACTGTATCAGCTGCTCATTTAGTGTGACTGATATGGCAAGCTTATCAATTCTTTTGTCTACGCTATTCTCATATTTTAAGACATGCTCATTTAATTTTAACATCCCTGCAGTTATAACTCTTTCATTACGCTCTATCGAATTAACCGTATGATTAAAGCTAGCTAACGTCGCTCTTACAATTGTAACTTGCTCTTTGGACAACTTTAATAATTGCTTCTGTTCATTTTCTAACAAATTAATCTTTGACTTAAAATATGAAGCATCATCTTCATCCAAAGTTCCAAATAGGACCTTGCTAAGTTCGCCTACAAAATTAAGTATTCCTCGTTTTCTTCTATTCTGCTCATGTCTAGCTAGTTGCCCAATTAGGCCTTGTGAGGCTTCTATTTTGCTCACATGGTATTCTAATGCATGTCTTGCGCTAACACATTCTACGGTACTTACATTTACCTTTGTAAGTTTTTGATGGCAAAAGTCTACGGCCCTTGACGCTACATTTCGACTGGCTTCAAATTTCTCTCTTATGTCTTTTAAGTTAAAATAACTCACTATTCTCCAAGTAACAGTGTACAAACTTACTGTCCCTTTGTTGTCATAATACAGTCCCGGTGATGACTTGAATTTTGTTAACTGTAGATCCTGCTGTTGCATCGTTGACGTCACACTCATTATTAAGATGACCACTACTATTCCACAGGTTACTGCCATCGTTCCTGCAATTTTAAAAGAACTCTTTTAGTCTATTGGCATGCACTTTTGTATATTTATTCTTCTTTAACTGAATTACTACATTTGGTCCCTTAGTCTCAATTACTGTATACGGACCCCTCCATTGACTGTCCAACTTTTTCGAACGGCCTCGCCTCACACTTTCATCAAATAATAAAACTCTGTCACCTGGTCGGAATACTACATGGATTTTGCGTTTTATCATAATTTTCCTTACTTTTCATTTTCGCTTGCGCTGTCGCTTCTCGCGCTTCTTGGTGCATTGCCCTTAATCTTTCTCTTAGTTCAATTACGTAATCATCGTAATTATATATTACCTCGGCTGGTTTCTTTTGTAGTACTCCCGGTAGGTTACATACTCTTCCAAAAAATAATTCATGAGGCGTATATCCAGTAGTGCTATGCGGTGTTGTGTTAAAAACAAATACTGCATATGGGATCCAGGTATCCCAATCTGTTTGACCTTTATTTATGTAGTGTCGAAGCATTTCCGTCAATGTGCAGATGCGTTCTCTCTAACGCTCCATTCGCTTGTGGGTGATAACTTGTAGTGTGTATCTTCTCTATACGTAACAATCTACATATTCTCCTCATTAGGTCACCCATAAAATTACTCCCCATGTCACTTAATAAAATAGACGGTATTCCAAACCTTAGAATTATCCGTTCTACTAGCACTCTTGCTACCGTATCAGCATCTTGCTGCTCTATAGGCTCGGCTACTAAAAACTTTGTCGAAGCATCCTGAAATGTCAGTATATACTTATTTCCTTTTTCAGATTGCTGCAATGGACCTACAATATCTATATCGCACCGTTCAAACACATGCTCTGGGGTTCTTGTTATCTCCATTGGCATCTTTGTCTTACTCTGGGTAATCTTATTCTTTTGGCAGCTTTTCGCACTGGCGAATGTACTGCTCAATGTCGGCTTTCATGCCTTCCCAGCTACAATATTTCCTAATTCTCTCATAGGTCCTACCTATTCCCTGATGTCCACCAATTGGCGATTCATGATACTGCTTTAGTATCTTCGTCCTTCTCTTCCTGAGTAAGTTCTTCACCATTATTGGTATTTGGTTGTAAGGTATCTTCCATTACCTTGACACCATTTTCGGTCATGGATACAGCTGTTTCTACATTCTCACTTTTCTCTTTATCACTTGTATCGTTATCGATCTCTCTAATGTTCCGAATTCGCGAAAGAGCGTTCGCAACCTGATTCCTTTTGCCGCTCTTATATATGATCTCATAATCATATTCTTCAAGTTTAAGTCGGAACTTCATTAATCTGGATGACTGGTCTGATACACTATTAATCCACGTCAACTGGTTTATGGTCTGTACAAATGGTAAATTTCCCTTCCAAACAAATAGGGTCTGAACTGCCTTCACTGCCAGAACAACTGGCTAGCATTTCCCTTTCTATAGTACTATAATTTCTTTCCGCCTTCATTCAGAGTTCTGGATGCAAATGCTACAGGTAAATCCTTGTTAACTGTACCTTGACTTAGTACGTCTCCTATCGCGTCTTTACTTGCGTCTGTGGTTACTACGAATCTTTATGTGAAATCGGGATACTGCAATATTGGAAGATTCAACAATTTTTTCTTCAATTGTTGAAAAGCCTCTTCCTGTTTCGTTCCCCATATATATGTAACTCCTTTCTTTAGCAACTCATACAACGGCTTGGCAATTTTACTGTAATTACTAATAAACCGTCGATAGTATCCACTCAAACCCAAGAATGCCTTTAACTGACTGGTATTACTTGGTTGTGGGTATTGTTTCACGGCTTCTACCTTTCTTGGATCAGGCTTCAACCCGTCCTCGGTGAGTGCATGTCCCAAAAATGTAACCTCTTTACACAGAAATTCACATTTGTCTACTTGTAACTTGAGGTTGTACTTTCTCAGTCTTTCGAAAACATCTTCTAACCTGGCATTATGTTCTTCTAATGACGATTCGAAAATAATGACATCATCCAAATAAATGAACACTTTCTCACCTTGCAGTCCTGTTAACACAGAGTTCATCAATTTTTGGAAGGTATTCGGTGCCGTCTTTAATCCCATAGGCATCCTTTTGAATTCATAATGTCCATAAGAAGTGCTAAACGCTGTCTTTTCCCGATCTATTTTCGTCCAATAAAACCTGATAATATCCTTTCGCTAAGTCCAGTATCGAGAAATATTTTGCCTTGCCTAGCCCATCTAATATCTCATCATATCGCTAGGTAAAGGGAATACATTATTTACTGTCAGATCATTAAGCTGTCTGTAGTCTATTACCACACGCCACTTTCTGTTTACCAGCTTGCATCCATTTTCTTCGGTATTATCAGTACCGGCGAATTCCATGCACTATCACTAGGTACTACTATGTCATCTTGTAGTAGTTTATCTATTTCGGCTTGCAAAATTTCTTTTTGCACCTCCGGTATTCGGTATGGCCTCAACCGAACTATCTTTCCTTCTGCCTCCGGAAGGAGTTTAATTTCATGCTTGACGGCCTCTGTATAACCTAATCTATCCCCCGGCAAATGGAATATATCGTTATACGCCGCACAAATCTCCAATAGGGCTTCCTGCTCTTCTTTGTTCAAATGATCGAACCTGGAGATTTTCCTTTAGCTTGCTTAACCGCGATCTGCCATCCGGTCGCTCCCTTTCAATTTGTCTTACGTGGGTTTCTTTTACTTCTGGCACTTTCTCAGCTTCTACTATGGTATTTTCTAGTTTAACTTCCTCTTCCGTAGTATTTAACATACTTGTGATGCACACTCCGTTTCTCACGGATACCAGTGCCTCTGGCACAAATAGACTTGGTTTTACTTCTTGCTCCTGGATTATCGCCTCTGATTCATCCATCAGCGTAACTCGTACTCTCACTATTTTTTCCTCGCGCGGGCCTACTACTATCTCATAGCATTGAGCACTTTCGGCTCCTCCACTATATCTATTATCATGTTTCACCACTTCTGCATACGTGTGTCTTACATGGCCTGTTGCAACTATATTTGGTTTGCTCACCTTTGATTTCGCTAACGAACCGTTACCTCCTGCGTTCGTTTTAGCACCTTTCCCGTGACGGTAGGTCCCACCTACTGCCCTTGGAAACTTTCCGTCTCGTTCTACAGTTCCGTTAGTAGGCAGACTAACATTACTTCCTGTCGTAATCCCTACGACATTTCTCCCGTCCCGTCGCACAGTTCCGTTAGTGGACGGACGAGCATGATTTGAAGACGTAACCCTTACGACACCCACAACATTCTTGTAGCCGTCGGTTCGATAGTAGCTGCTATCTCTACTGCTTCGGATAGGGTTATTGTCTCTCCGCTAGCCCGCACAATTGTTTTCACTCGGTCGCCGCACAACTCTTGAATGAAAACCGCTTCTCCTAATTTTAATACAAGAGCTATGCTGTCTGCCAATTCCGTTTCTGCCATAACGCCCCTTATGGCTTCCCTAAACTGATGCTGGAGTGCATCTATGCGCGAACCGCATTGCGCAATACTCTCCTATGATTCTTGCCTACTAGCACACATTTTACAGGCATAATAATCTAACGTTCTTTTGCAACCATAGTTTTCAACCAATATTCCACGAACTGCCGGCCAAGTTGTAGTCAAATCTCTGACGGCAATTTACTTCTAGCTGTACCCACTATTCTGGCTTTAACAAATTTTAACAAGATTTCTTGCTGTTCTGGCGCCACCAGCTCAAAAGCACTATCAGAGTTGTCCAAAAATTCATTTAACTGTGCCTTATCATCATCAAAAGAATGAGGAATTCATTTAATAACTTTATTTAAACTAATATACTGCCTCTGAGGTGATAACTGCGCCTCCTGACAATCTGACATTGCTTCGTTAGGCATGCTTGCTGTGCGTATTATCTCACCTGCTGGAACTGAATTCTAAGCGACGTGCGCTACTCGTTTGGCTGCTGACTGCGGCTGATGACTGCTGGCTGCAGCTCGCCGCGCTGATTTCGGCTGCGTCGCGCTGATTTCGGCTGCGTCGCGGGCTGCACTCGGCTGCGTCGCGGCTGCTGTTGTCGACCCTCGTTGACTTCGGCTGCGTTGCGGCTGCTACACGTCTCGTTGTCTCTTGGATGCTGCTGGCAGGTTTTCTCCGCTGTCGAGTAACCCCTCTCGTGCACGACCAGTGGATCTTCTTCTTCTTTCTCTCGACGTTTACTTATTGTAGTGACCTCCCTCTGTCGTCTTCGTTCTCCAAGCCGTCAGTCTTACTTTGACTTCGGGCTGAGTTCTACAGAAGTACCCACACCTATTCCTCAAATTTGTGGCCTCTACCTCTGTTGCTATGCTGACCTTTGGCCAACCCTGGGTAACTATGGTCATATCGTATCTAACAGTGCCTATCCGGGCCAAACCCCACACTATTGACACCAAAAATAAATGGTATGTTGCGTCTGGTTGGCTATTTTACTTCCGCGAGCGGTTCGGAAGTTGGGAGCTTGAAGTGAGTCTAATGTGAAATTAAAAGACTCAACTCAAAGTGGGAAAAATTTTTCAAACAAGGGAACTCGGTGTAGAAAAGGTACTGGAGAAATAATTGAACTGCAACAAATTAAGGTTACAATGTTACAGCTCACGAAGCCCGACTTAATTCATAGAAGGCCCTATGGGAGGTGCACGACTTCAAGGTCTACCATAAAATGCTGATAGTGTCTGTAATGGGAATATTTGGTCTAATTATATTTGGTTTAATTATGTAATTTAGAATTGATCGAATGTTAAGTTGAACGGAGGCGGTGCGGCCGCACAGCGAGCACACGCGCTGAGCCAGGAGTCACGTTTTGCTGTCTCAAGCGGATTGCACTTTTCACAGAGTAGACTTTGACCCGAACAATAACCGAGAGTAGTCTAGAATGTTCGAATCGGTAATATAAGGCGAGCGCGAGGTGCGTTCCTTCTTCAGAGTGACGGATCGAGAGTCTGCACGTCACTATGTCAGTCAATGGATAGGTATTAGTCTCTCTCTCTCTCTCCGATAGTCTGGTCTCGCGTTAGAGTCGGTATGATACAACATTGGGCGCAATCTTCGAGTAGCCGTTCGCAGTACTTGTGAGTATGTTGTTCCACCATCTAGACATCCTGCCGAAGATGTAAGTCGTAGGGAAGGGTACGAGAATAGCCTCGCAGTCGGCATGTTAATGGATGGACTGTATTCTGTCAAGATTTGGTAATAAATAGTATTGTACAGCAGTTAGGCCGTGTTCTCACTGGTAAAGAGAACCTACCGTCTGTCATGATCAGCCTAACTTGTCCTACCAGCATGTGTACGACATGGGTCTATGGCCTGCAAACCATAGTGGTGTCACCTCCTGACAATAGCTAATAGCCTTACAGCTGAGTTGGAGTGCGGAGCCGAGGTCACCAGAGGTCAACCAGCTCACCTGCAATAAGGTTGGTAGCCGAAGCAGCAATCATACTCTCCGCCGGTTCCACATAACGCCCACTGTATAAATAAGACCACACTCGGAATTCTGATAGGTACGGCTGTAAGTCACTGTTGCCAAGTTAACGCCAGAGGAAGTTGCAGGTTAGTGTCATCGTTGCAACCAAACTAGCAGTTACAAGTTGTGAAGAAGTGGCTCCATTGGGTGACTTTTAGCTGCTACATTTGGTGATCAGAAGTTCGTGGTCAGCGAATCCATAGGCGAGAGTCGAAGGCAAGTACTTCAGCTACGGGATATTCCAGAAGAAAACAGGAAATATCGGAAGAGAAGAGCGTAGAATGGCAGAAACGACCTAACGGCAGACGGACAGGGGAGAGAGTTAGATTATTTTAGTCCTAAGCTAGCAGTCACAGTTAAAGTTTTAGAACATATCGGCTACGGGGATTCGAGCAGCGAGCAGCAGCTCGGAATTCGCCAGTCAGCGGTATCATATCACGCGTCGCAGTGTGGGCAGCGCAGTACAGCTTCAACGTAGTCTCACAACAACAGCGGCGGGGTTCCAGCATCAAAATCCGGTGAGTTTTGGAACAATCACAGTATTTGGCATGAAATATTTACAAGAAATTCCGTATTTGCAAGTCAAGTTTCCTCTAAACTGTAAATTTCCTTTTAAATTAAACTGTGAAGTAACAGTACTTCATGATCAAGAAATGACTAGTTTCCGCAGTTTCAATCAATTTTTCATAGTCGACACGATATTCAGTTCAAATTTAAATGGGAGCTATCTTGTACCAAATTTTTTTTTCACCAGAATTTCTTGTTTAGGAGTATGGAATTACTGTTCATTGCTCTATGGAAACAAAGACGTTTTCTGGCATGATGAAAATAAATTCCTTGCATGTCTGGTTGATTTTCGCATTCAGCGGGAAATCACTAGCCGAAAGCCTATTAGTCAGTCAAATTTAAAGTGTTTTAAGATGAATAAATAGTCTAATAAAGTAACTTTTAATTTGCAGCAGAATTTCATTCTCAGTTTTTATGTTACGATTAAAAGTACTCCTCCTATGTTCAGTGTAATATAATTAAAATAATTACTTCACAACAGTGGAAAATTAATTTTTCTATTCATTCGCATGTTGATTTTAAGTGCTTGAGTAATAATTAGTCATGATGTGTATGAAATATTCTAAGATGTTTTGTAGTTATGTGTTTTTTTTTTTTAATTAAAGTGTTTATTTGAGTTGAAATTTTCTGTGAAGCAGAGAAAAATACCATTGGGAACGAATAGTGTCGGATAAATTATAGTAACGTATAGTAACGGATAAGCAGGAGCATAAAACTTCTAAATTTCATATATCTAAGTTGGTAACCTTGTCACGCGTTCGGAGGGATTGCTGAACGGAAACGTTTAACACGTGCAACATTGGATTTAAATTTAATCTGAGCTTACGAGAAATTGTGTAGAAGTAGTGCGGGAAGAATAAGCGAATTTTTGTGTCAAATAAAATCAGCCGACCAAGAGAAATCCGAAGTTTTATTACTCTTTGAGATAACGTACTTTTTACATGAATTAGTTTTAACGAACTCTTACGTGCGGTATAGGCTTGACATCTGTAGGTTACAATAAAGTCATTCGTGGTAATTATACCTTATATCTTATGAAAACACTAAAATACAAAAATATTTTATGTCGCATGATTTGATTTATATAGGATTTAAAAAGCTCTTATTGGAAGCAGTTTGTGTTAAACGATATTTTATCGAGAGGGGCTGAATTAAAAATTTGCAAACACATTTAATCGTTGTTTTGATTCTTTTTTCTTACTCAACTTCGAATTCCAATATCGCTAGTATCTTCTGCGTGTCAAAACTCTTACTTGTTTGTTTCGTGTGAGGCAGGGTGAGAGAATGACAAACTCGATAATACCGTTAAAACAATAGAAATTTTGTTTTAAAGAAAACCACAATTAGATATGGATTACCTTCATGGAAAAATTAGCTTATTAAACAAAATTTGCGATCGAATATATACTTCGAAAGATCTTGAAATTATTTTACTGCATAAAAATAACAATTATTTTGCGAAGTTATATAATTTAGTTACATTTTACTTCTTATTTCCTTTAATTCAGTACTCACAGGGAAAAAAATCTTTCTGTACTAAATTCTTCTGATAAAACACGAATGACTTATATGCTCTAGCTTACATACCAGTCTGGGAGGATGATATGCAATTGTTTGGCAGAGATAGAAATCTGAAAAATTGAAAAATCAAAAATAGTAAATAAATAAAGATGCCCCTAAACATAATAACAGCGAAAAATAAACTGTATTTTGATTACATTTAATGTACTTTAGAACTCAGCAAAGAAATTGTCAATCCTGGTGCGGTATTGTGAAAAATGACACTGAAAAAATAGATTAATCTTTTCATGAGGTTGAGACGGAAATCGTGCAGAACAAGTTGATTAACTTTGCGAGGTCCCTCTTATCGCTATCTTGACTGCGACAAGAAAGATTGATAGCCCGCTTTATTTGGCACTTGGCCCTACTATGCCTTTTTAACGGTAGTCGCTATAACCTCGCCGTTTGTATTAATATAAAGTACTTTTATTACAAAAGATTCAATAATCTCTCAATTTGCGCAACGGATATTCTAATACTATGTAAATAACTTTCGCCACACTTTTGCTATAATCCACAATTTATTATACTCAAAAATCCACACAAAACAAACAATGCTTTACTGAAACAATTTCTGTACAAATTTGCATTGCGCTAGCCAAAATCAGTTTCTTCACATGTTCACGCTATGCTAGCTAATCACAGTCTCTCTCGCCATATTCAGTCTTTCTACATGTTCACCTTATGCTAGCTAACCATGGTCTCTATAAAACAGTCTATCTACATGTTCACTCCATGCTAGCCAACGACAGACTCTATCACGCCATATTTGCTACTTCCTTCTGCGACACTCAATCTCATACTCACTAAAAACCATCCCTCTCGCCATATTGGCTTCTTCATTCCACGACCACATAACATTACAGTACTGCCAACTCTCGCAACATAAATTACTCAAATAACTTATAATTACCCCGTTCAACACAGACTACTCTGCTGGAAGACCTATTTATAAACAATTTATAATATAATACTAAACCACAGTAATGACTGGTGAGTGGGAACCTCACACATGCCCCCAACTTTGCCACTAATTAGCACTTTTTGTGACCACAAAAGTTGATTATTTGGGGCAAACTTCAACCCTTTCACCAGGCATTACGCCTCTACACACATTCAAGGCAAACATTATCATAACCATTCGTAACAGAATCATACCAATAAGAAATGCAAAAATTTACAACATCCAAATATACAAAAAAATTACTTAATTCTACAAACATTAGAAATTTACACTTTGTTGTACACGTCTCATGTGTGTACTTGGGTGTGGTAATATTTACCATCACCCTAAAACCATTGGTCTACTTTTTCTTATACTTCCAGTTTTTCTTTAACTTATTACATATTGTCACTGTCAAATTTTTTATTTCACACAATTCTTTAATGTACCATACAAACTCTATTCTTATATAAACGCAAAACAGCTGTTCACGAGCCAATGACCTGCCCTTGGCTCGCGCGTACCAAACATTGTTATAAATACTTGCGCGGGCCTGCATACCCTGCGCTCGCTTAGGAGTTACTACAAACAGCTGATCGGTCATAGATCGTGTGTTATACTCAACTACAGCATCGTTGTAATTGCTTTCGTACTATACATCTTACTATTTGCAACAACAAGTTCACTGGTTTTGTCAACATCATCATTCTCAAAATTAATCACAATTCTCTGATTACACATTAATTCAGTTGAAATATTACTTCCGGTGACAGACTCGCCATCGGAATGAAAAACAGCAATACCAACATCTGAATACAAATTGTCACCAATAGGATTAGTTACAACATCGGGATTTGATTCACTCCTCAACTTAATTCTACCATTTTCACAATCAGATACAATAATTTCACAACCTGTTATTTCAGCCACATCCATTAAATTATTTTTAGTGTCAAATCTATTAATCATTTTATCATTAACTTCGCTACACAAATTACTGTTATTTTCGTCATTTCGACTATTTGTTTCCTCAAATATCTCTACAACAGTACTCTTACATACATTAACATCACATGTTCCACCGCCAATACCTTCATTACACATTTCATCTTCTATAATAAGCTCTTGGCTTTGAAAAACATCATCTCCTACTAAATCTGATACAACACTGCTATTTGCACCAGTAATAATATCATCATTTACCATATCAGTTACACAAAAGCTTTTTTCTGCATCAATTATCACATCATTTACTACAATACTATTATTAGTATCCTCCGATACAACACTACACATTTGAGAAATATTCTCGTCACATTCAGTATTAACTACTACATTATCAGTTACTTCCACATTATCATTTTTATTACATTGAACCACAGGCTCAGCAGCTTCATCCCTAATATCATTAATTACCTCGCTTACAATTACCTGATCAGTTTGAATATGGACACTGTCAGTTATCATATTACTCACATCAAATTCATTAATATGCATATCATAATCTTGTTTGTTTAAGTCAGTACCAACTGACATTACTTCTCCATTAGAACAATTCCCATTTTCAATAACAACATTCATACATTTTTCATCACATTCAGCAACCACACATGGCTCTTTACAACTTTCAGAAGATGTCACACAATCGTTATCCTTACAAAATTTAATTCCGACAGCTTTACTGGATTCTAAATTAGCAACATTATCATATTTTTGAATCAAAATCACATTAGCAGTTACATTGTTCTTTAAATCGAATTCATGTAGTAAACCTTCATAATATTTTATGAAATCACTCCCGATTTGTTCCAAAACAGATCCCTTATATTTTTCACTCCTTTCAGCCCATGTAAATAATCCTTTGACTGATTTAGGTACTTCTAATTTGATCTTCTCAATTTCTGAATCCACTATCCCTCTATCCACTTCATTATCAAGAAAAAAATTCATTTTACCATGAGTTTCCATTATTTTATTTAAAACAGATTTATAGACTTCACCTAAATCTTCCCCAAGTTTAATAAATTTTTCACAACTGTTCTCCAATTTAAGTTTTAACTTATCTATTAATTTGTTCCTTTCACTAATCAACTAGCTTCCAAATTCTCTCTAGTTTTAGCATATTTTCAAACAATGGCACTCATACTTGAAAGACCAATCAACAATCGCAATCATACTAACTGATTATTATACTTCTGTACAGTACTTACATTTTCATTGTTAATCCTTTTTAAAACTCTTTTTCACTGATTCTATACCTTTTATTCTTGCAAAATACTTGAATTTAAATCTTCCAACACACTTTAACACGTAACACACGCAAATTTTCGATTCACGACGCGGGAGATTCTTGACTCCGCTTCCTGCTTTTCCATTTGCATCTTTTTGAGGCTGCTTTAAAATTTTGGCATCTGCTTGTACAGTATCGTGCTGACCCTCGGAATAGCATCTGCTTGTATCGTGCTGACCCTCGGAAAATAGCATCTGCTTGTATCGTGATGAATCCAGCGTCTACTTGTACAGTTAAGATCCTAACATCTGCTTGATTTCTTCTCATTTTCAGCGACAATCTGACTTTGTTTAGTGCGAAGAGTTTACATACTTCCAAATCCGCTCCAAATCTGCTCCAAAAACTGCTAGCTGGCTCCCGTCGAAAAATATCCAAGGTCGTTATTGAATAAATGCAATATTTTGCACTTATCCTGGCAGATTCGTCGCCACTTTGCGAGGTCCCTCTTATCGCTATCTTGACTGCGACAAGAAAGATTGATAGCCCGCTTTATTTGGCACTTGGCCCTACTATGCCTTTTAACGGTAGTCGCTATCACCTCGCCGTTTGTATTAATATAAAGTACTTTTTATTACAAAAGTTTCAATAATCTCTCAATTTGCGCAACGGATATTCTAATACTATGTAAATAACTTTCGCCACACTTTTGCTATAATCCACAATTTATTATACTCAAAAATCCACACAAAACAAACAATGCTTTACTGAAACAATTTCTGTACAAATTTGCATTGCGCTAGCCAAAATCAGTTTCTTCACATGTTCACGCTATGCTAGCTAATCACAGTCTCTCTCGCCATATTCAGTCTTTCTACATGTTCACCTTATGCTAGCTAACCATAGTCTCTATAAAACAGTCTATCTACATGTTCACTCCATGCTAGCCAACGACAGACTCTATCACGCCATATTTGCTACTTCCTTCTGCGACACTCAATCTCATACTCACTAAAAACCATCCCTCTCGCCATATTGGCTTCTTCATTCCACGACCACATAACATTACAGTACTGCCAACTCTCGCAACATAAATTACTCAAATAACTTATAATTACCCCGTTCAACACAGACTACTCTGCTGGAAGACCTATTTATAAACAATTTATAATATAATACTAAACCACAGTAATGACTGGTGAGTGGGAACCTCACACATGCCCCCAACTTTGCCACTAATTAGCACTTTTTGTGACCACAAAAGTTGATTATTTGGGGCAAACTTCAACCCTTTCACCAGGCATTACGCCTCTACACACATTCAAGGCAAACATTATCATAACCATTCGTAACAGAATCATACCAATAAGAAATGCTAAATGAAAATTTACAACATCCAAATATACAAAAAAATTACTTAATTCTACAAACATTAGAAATTTACACTTTGTTGTACACGTCTCATGTGTGTACTTGGGTGTGGTAATATTTACCATCACCCTAAAACCATTGGTCTACTTTTTCTTATACTTCCAGTTTTTCTTTAACTTATTACATATTGTCACTGTCAAATTTTTTATTTCACACAATTCTTTAATGTACCATACAAACTCTATTCTTATATAAACGCAAAACAGCTGTTCACGAGCCAATGACCTGCCCTTGGCTCGCGCGTACCAAACATTGTTATAAATACTTGCGCGGGCCTGCATACCCTGCGCTCGCTTAGGAGTTACTACAAACAGCTGATCGGTCATAGATCGTGTGTTATACTCAACTACAGCATCGTTGTAATTGCTTTCAGTACTATACATCTTACTATTTGCAACAACAAGTTCACTGGTTTTGTCAACATCATCATTCTCAAAATTAATCACAATTCTCTGATTACACATTAATTCAGTTGAAATATTACTTCCGGTGACAGACTCGCCATCGGAATGAAAAACAGCAATACCAACATCTGAATACAAATTGTCACCAATAGGATTAGTTACAACATCGGGATTTGATTCACTCCTCAACTTAATTCTACCATTTTCACAATCAGATACAATAATTTCACAACCTGTTATTTCAGCCACATCCATTAAATTATTTTTAGTGTCAAATCTATTAATCATTTTATCATTAACTTCGCTACACAAATTACTGTTATTTTCGTCATTTCGACTATTTGTTTCCTCAAATATCTCTACAACAGTACTCTTACATACATTAACATCACATGTTCCACCGCCAATACCTTCATTACACATTTCATCTTCTATAATAAGCTCTTGGCTTTGAAAAACATCATCTCCTACTAAATCTGATACAACACTGCTATTTGCACCAGTAATAATATCATCATTTACCATATCAGTTACACAAAAGCTTTTTTCTGCATCAATTATCACATCATTTACTACAATACTATTATTACTGTAGTATCCTCCGATACAACACTACACATTTGAGAAATATTCTCGTCACATTCAGTATTAACTACTACATTATCAGTTACTTCCACATTATCATTTTTATTACATTGAACCACAGGCTCAGCAGCTTCATCCCTAATATCATTAATTACCTCGCTTACAATTACCTGATCAGTTTGAATATGGACACTGTCAGTTATCATATTACTCACATCAAATTCATTAATATGCATATCATAATCTTGTTTGTTTAAGTCAGTACCAACTGACATTACTTCTCCATTAGAACAATTCCCATTTTCAATAACAACATTCATACATTTTTCATCACATTCAGCAACCACACATGGCTCTTTACAACTTTCAGAAGATGTCACACAATCGTTATCCTTACAAAATTTAATTCCGACAGCTTTACTGGATTCTAAATTAGCAACATTATCATATTTTTGAATCAAAATCACATTAGCAGTTACATTGTTCTTTAAATCGAATTCATGTAGTAAACCTTCATAATATTTTATGAAATCACTCCCGATTTGTTCCAAAACAGATCCCTTATATTTTTCACTCCTTTCAGCCCATGTAAATAATCCTTTGACTGATTTAGGTACTTCTAATTTGATCTTCTCAATTTCTGAATCCACTATCCCTCTATCCACTTCATTATCAAGAAAAAAATTCATTTTACCATGAGTTTCCATTATTTTATTTAAAACAGATTTATAGACTTCACCTAAATCTTCCCCAAGTTTAATAAATTTTTCACAACTGTTCTCCAATTTAAGTTTTAACTTATCTATTAATTTGTTCCTTTCACTAATCAACTCAGCTTCCAAATTCTCTCTAGTTTTAGCATATTTTCAAACAATGGCACTCATACTTGAAAGACCAATCAACAATCGCAATCATACTAACTGATTATTATACTTCTGTACAGTACTTACATTTTCATTGTTAATCCTTTTTAAAACTCTTTTTCACTGATTCTATACCTTTTATTCTTGCAAAATACTTGAATTTAAATCTTCCAACACACTTTAACACGTAACACACGCAAATTTTCGATTCACGACGCGGGAGATTCTTGACTCCGCTTCCTGCTTTTCCATTTGCATCTTTTTGAGGCTGCTTTAAAATTTTGGCATCTGCTTGTACAGTATCGTGCTGACCCTCGGAATAGCATCTGCTTGTATCGTGCTGACCCTCGGAAAATAGCATCTGCTTGTATCGTGATGAATCCAGCGTCTACTTGTACAGTTAAGATCCTAACATCTGCTTGATTTCTTCTCATTTTCAGCGACAATCTGACTTTGTTTAGTGCGAAGAGTTTACATACTTCCAAATCCGCTCCAAATCTGCTCCAAAAACTGCTAGCTGGCTCCCGTCGAAAAATATCCAAGGTCGTTATTGAATAAATGCAATATTTTGCACTTATCCTGGCAGATTCGTCGCCACTTTGCGAGGTCCCTCTTATCGCTATCTTGACTGCGACAAGAAAGATTGATAGCCCGCTTTATTTGGCACTTGGCCCTACTATGCCTTTTAACGGTAGTCGCTATCACCTCGCCGTTTGTATTAATATAAAGTACTTTTATTACAAAAGTTTCAATAATCTCTCAATTTGCGCAACGGATATTCTAATACTATGTAAATAACTTTCGCCACACTTTTGCTATAATCCACAATTTATTATACTCAAAAATCCACACAAAACAAACAATGCTTTACTGAAACAATTTCTGTACAAATTTGCATTGCGCTAGCCAAAATCAGTTTCTTCACATGTTCACGCTATGCTAGCTAATCACAGTCTCTCTCGCCATATTCAGTCTTTCTACATGTTCACCTTATGCTAGCTAACCATAGTCTCTATAAAACAGTCTATCTACATGTTCACTCCATGCTAGCCAACGACAGACTCTATCACGCCATATTTGCTACTTCCTTCTGCGACACTCAATCTCATACTCACTAAAAAACCATCCCTCTCGCCATATTGGCTTCTTCATTCCACGACCACATAACATTACAGTACTGCCAACTCTCGCAACATAAATTACTCAAATAACTTATAATTACCCCGTTCAACACAGACTACTCTGCTGGAAGACCTATTTATAAACAATTTATAATATAATACTAAACCACAGTAATGACTGGTGAGTGGGAACCTCACAACTTTCACGCGCACTTTTAAAGAAACTGGTTATGCCTAGAACGGAAGCAGTAACTAGAACGTTGGAAGTAACAATAAACTTTCTGATTTGATGCAATTAAATGATTGTCTACTTAAATATTAATTCTTGGCTATGTTTACCAAGCGTATGGAAGATAAAAGAGATGACTGAATGTTTGGTGAAGTATAGTGGCTGTGTAAATCTACTGAATATTTATTTAAATGTGGCTCTTAACAACTAAAGGAAGGACCGAGCGTGAAATTTCTGACGGTTTGAGCATCCATACTTGGGGTATTAGCGGTTGTTTAGTGACATCACGAAAGTGAATCCTTGCAATCGTATAAAGGCCCTCAAGAATTCAGGTGATTACTGCCTCAAAGGCCAACCACAGTAGTTACTGCAAAACGGATTCAAATTGCCTAACAAATGCTCCAGTATGAGGAGGTGGAATTGTGTGTACGGCTATACGACCCCTTTTGGAGGTCAAGCTCGATCACAGAGATTAGGTAGTTACGCGTAGGAGTCGGAATTTGGCGTATCTGTCTTGAAACCCATTAAAGTTAAAGTAATGATAAATATAGTGGCGATTGTACAGAGGTATATTTTTCATCGTTCAGGCGATGACAATATCACGTGGATTGACTATTAATGTTCACGAAGCGAAGCATGCATGCGTACCGGTATATGGTAAATAAGAAGGTTAATGAAGAAGATTTGCTGTATAAGAAGTTAAGTGATGAACATACGTGATGAGTTAGAATAAAATGTGATATTGAACTGGTGCTGTTATCGTGAAAAATTAATGAGATACGGGTCCCGTAAAGCTGCAGTAGGAGGAATAAAGTAAAATAGTGAATTGAATGTTATTGACAACGTGCTATGTAAGAGTGGTTGAGCGTCTCAGGAACTCACTCAGCATAGTTTAGAATGGAGGCTAATGGTCGCGGAACCGATACAGTATGCCTAAGGCTACTAGAATAAATTTTTGTTTTGGTCAGATGGGCGGAGTAGGAGCGAGGTGTCTAAGATTGTCCAGGCGGAAACGCTTACACCAAACTCGGGAGACGAGTGCTTAGAAGAGTGGGGACGCCTACTTTTCAGAACAAGCTACTACGTCATAATCCCCTAGCTACTTCCACGCTCAACAATTTGTTTTCTTTTTTTAATCCTCCATGCCGAAAAACGTTGTGTAAAATGCGTAAAGGGCGGAAATGGCAGATCAGGACGAATCATCCAGATGATGTAGTACCATATGATCTAATTCCGCTAGCCAAAGCACCAGATAAGCGGTTAAATGGGAAAATTGGAGCACGCCACAAAGACGTATAGAGCGCAAACTAGAAGTAAAATGTGAGCCAGTAATTAACATATGTAGATCATCAAACATGATAATAAACATAAGTACTAAGTAGTTCAATTCGTGAGTAGTAACGATAAAATGTCAACTGTAATGTACAACACATTGTCAGTCATGCAAGCCTTCGTCGATTCAAGTCTGTTAATTCTGGAAGCACTAAACAAAAAAAAAACAAAAAAACAAAAAAATTCTGTATCTCTATAGAAGTGTTAGATATATAACTTTTGCCTTTTCGTATTGAACAAGTACATGCATTCCTGTTGATACCACTAAATTACCGTAAATTTAATTCAACGTTGAAATCATATTAATTCTAAAGGAGTTCATATATTAACCTTAACTTTGGAAAGGGCAGTATACGATGTCACGTGAAGACAGTTTTTTCGCAGTTACACGGGAGGTGAGATGTGATGTTTGATAGTAGGTCAGTCAACTCTAGAAACACGGCTGGTCCTATGGAATGACGGTTCCTGTGGTAGGTTGCCCTAGAGGAGAGTAAAATGAAACCGTGGTATAGCATTGGGAAGTAGGACAGTGTTGCAACAAACGGTCTCTTTAAGTGACATAGTATCATAACGAAATTATTAAAAACGTCGGTATAGTAAAGTTAAACAGCAATTTAATTTCGGAAAACTTTTCCACAGATTAAAATTAAGTTTTTCCTTTGGATAGATTATTGTAACTAATTTTAGCATTCAGATCATAATATCTTCAACAAGCTAAATGAATCGTGAAATTTCGGAGCTTTGAAGGAATTAATGTAGACTAGCGAAACTATAACTAAACTGTTTGGATAATTTGCATGCGTTATACTTAGGAGAACTGGTATTTGGGAAAAATAGCAGTCAGAAAATAATATCTACAGTAAACGCGAGTGTTGCGTCGGAAGTCGCGCGTAGACAAATGGTACGTCCATGGGAAAAATGAAGCTCAGCACACTTGTAACAATTCGCGACCGCGAGAAGGAAACCAGCGCAGCGTAAAGAAAACAAAACCCGCAGGGGAGCGAAGACCTCAATGAAGGGATGACTAGCTAGCTAGGCACAGCAAAAAAAAAAAAAAAAAAAAAAAAAAAAAAAAAAAAAAAAAAAAAAAAAAAAAAAAAAAAAAAAAAAAAAAAAAAAAAAAACGGAAAGAAACACACACACACAAAAAAAAAAGAACAAAGGTATGGAAATCCGCAAACGATTAAAATTCCATTCATTTTTAACAAGAAAATACCAATTGTTTAAGTTAAAATATATAGCGTTAATACAGCAGATGTGACTAGGATTCACTTTAAACACAATTGACATTCAAAGTCGAATTGCAATATCTGTAGAACGATTAGGCATATTATTTGGGCCGTGGACAGGACACCACACAGCATGGCGAATAGCTATTTTAGTAAGTATAATGAAAACTTAGACGCCTTGCCACAACCTGCGAGGACGTGTAGGAGTACCAATTAGGTAAAGTTAGGTAAAATAAATTAAACCTTGACTAGAATAAAGTTACATACGGAAAGTCAACAACGACTAACGGCCTCATGGGGTTTGGCTGGATCGAAGTTGTAATGCGAAAACTGCATATCAGACTTTTCACAAAGAAACAATAGCAGACAAATGCATTATTCCATAGTTCGCTGAGCATAATTCCATCCGATTTTCTAAAATTTTAACATCAGGAATATTCTTTTCTTATGAATATCGTTAGATTATGGAAAAGAAGAAAAAATACAACTGGAAAAATCAAAAAATTAATCTAATACAATTTTTAGCTACTTTGAATAAAATTCTTTTGAACATTTTCTTGCCAAATCGTGAAATATTCCAAAATTCACATGTTTGTAAATTATGTTTTGGAACTGGTACTGGCGCAAAGTGTATTGTTCTAGCGGGCAGAAGTCGGCCGGATGAAACCTGAGCCATCAGCCGACACAGCGCATCGCAGCTCAGCAGATCAACAACTTCACGACCAACGCAGCGGGCGTTAAGTACCAAAGAACATGTTATTTTCAACTATAAACAATTTCAGTGTGATGTCATGTTTTGTGAATTTTATAATTGAATGAACTGAAAATATCTGGGTATCGGACAATTATAAAACAACTTTAAAATTCCTGAAATGAGCTGTCAACATATAAAGTGACGTTGGTAAACCAAATCCAGTTAGATAACAAAAGATTTTAACAAACGAAATGTAATCCAGAATTCAACATCAGACTCAATAATTCAGTATGTTACCAATTGAAATTCAATACATCTACTTACATATGTAATTTCAGCTACTTATCACCATAATGAAACTTGTCATTATGTATGCGATATTTTTTCCAATATCATTTTTGTAAATGAGATGCAAAATAATTTTTTTTAAATTGTTTGAAAGAGTTAAATGATTTCAACACTTTATTTTTCGATATGATTTATATGCTGTTACTATCGATATTAATAATGTACATTAGCTTATCAACTTCTGAAAGATAATGCTTCGTCCTAAACGATTAGATTTTCATTTAATCTCGTGATGATGCCTTATTGGAAAATGCTTTTCGTAATGTAAGCAACTGCGAGGGTACTCACGTAACTTTGAGATGATGGAATTTAAACTCCTTTATCAGGTTATTAATTATTGAAATGAAATGGTGGAGCAATCATACGACACTACTTAACTAATTAGAAGCCCAATAAAATATTAACAGCCAATGAACATAATCAACAGATTATCAGACGTATAAACGAAGAATTGTTAGACTAACTAATAAATTTATAGTATCATTAATTAAAGAAATGTCTCGCATGGAAGCTCGACTTCGAAGAAGAGGGGGAAAAATGTAATGGGAATATTTGGTCTAATTATATTTGGTTTAATTATGTAATTTAGAATTGATCGAATGTTAAGTTGAACGGAGGCGGTGCGGCCGCACAGAGAGCACACGCGCTGAGCCAGGAGTCACGTTTTGCTGTCTCAAGCGGATTGCACTTTTCACAGAGTAGACTTTGACCCGAACAATAACCGAGAGTAGTCTAGAATGTTCGAATCGGTAATATAAGGCGAGCGCGAGGTGCGTTCCTTCTTCAGAGTGACGGATCGAGAGTCTGCACGTCACTATGTCAGTCAATGGATAGGTATTAGTCTCTCTCTCTCTCTCCGATAGTCTGGTCTCGCGTTAGAGTCGGTATGATACAACATTGGGCGGAATCTTCGAGTAGCCGTTCGCAGTACTTGTGAGTATGTTGTTCCACCATCTAGACATCCTGCCGAAGATGTAAGTCGTAGGGAAGGGTACGAGAATAGCCTCGCAGTCGGCATGTTAATGGATGGACTGTATTCTGTCAAGATTTGGTAATAAATAGTATTGTACAGCAGTTAGGCCGTGTTCTCACTGGTAAAGAGAACATACCGTCTGTCATGATCAGCCTAACTTGTCCTACCAGCATGTGTACGACATGGGTCTATGGCCTGCAATCCATAGTGGTGTCACCTCCTGACAATAGCTAATAGCCTTACAGCTGAGTTGGAGTGCGGAGCCGAGGTCACCAGAGGTCAACCAGCTCACCTGCAATAAGGTTGGTAGCCGAAGCAGCAATCATACTCTCCGCCGGTTCCACATAACGCCCACTGTATAAATAAGACCACACTCGGAATTCTGATAAGTACGGCTGTAAGTCACTGTTGCCAAGTTAACGCCAGAGGAGGTTGGAGGTTAGTGTCATTGCAACCAAACTAGCAGTTACAAGTTGTGAAGAAGTGGCTCCATTGGGTGACTTTTAGCCGCTACATGTCCATGCCTGCTTCAGCATATACTTTTCGCAGAAACCGTCTCCAACGCTTCAACCAGAGATAAGTTCTATAAGAGAAGTACTTTCCCACAGGATTAATTAGTGTGACACCCTTCTTGCTAGAGTCCATCAATCACGGGAACAAAGTCCTACACCAGCGGCGAAGACTGCTACTGCGAGTTGAACTACTGATGGCGACTACTGTGCCCTGCACTAGTCTGTCTCTCCGCCCTACTCTCTGCTACTGCTGCTGCTGCTGCTGCTGCTCCAATGCTCCGCTGCTCCGCCGTATTCTGGCCCTAGTCTCGCTCTCGGTGGCCCAGCCACCTCTTTTTGTATCGTCCGGTGACGACATTACTTTTGTCCTCTCAACCTTCCAGAACATTCTGTAGCTTCGGTCACACATCCTTCGTTCTTGAAACAGCCCTGGTTGCCCTTCTGGAAATTTTCAGAGTCTCCCGTCACGTAGCGGCTGGGTCTGGCCGTGTTATCAAGCTCTCCCGCGGCACTTATCTCCCCTCGCTCGACCTTCTGGCTTTCTCCGAAACATCCCACGCGCCTCCGAACACGTAAACCCTACACTGTATTGCACAACCTGTCGCACCTAAGTACTTCTACGGTTCTTTCGCAACACCTCAGTAAGTACTTCCGCGATTATTTCGAGAAAATTTGCTCCAAGTCCATATATGATGAAAACATATCTTGGAACTCACAATAAAGGATCAAAAGAGCGCATGTTTAATTATCGACTTTCACGAGCTAGACTAATAGTTGAGAACGTTTTTGGTATTTTGTCTGCTGTTTTAGAGTATTCAGAAAACCTATGTTAATACAACCAGATAATGTGACTTAACGTTGTTATGACAGGTGGTTTATTTCACAACTTCTTAAGACGCTCTGAAAAGTCAAGATCAGTATACACTGCCGTTGGTTCCTTTGATGCAGAGAAAGAAGTTGGCGTGGTGCAACCTGGTTCGTGGCGTAGTGTGATTACTTCATTACAACCACTGAGAAATACACTAAGGAAACCTCCGCTTTCTGCCAAGGTTCTAGGAGACCATTTTGCTGAATTATTTAAAACGAATGGTGCAGTTCGATGGAAAAATAATTATTAAGACTAGTAATGTAATTTTGTTTTAGAAAATAATAGCTAAAATATATATTAATGCTAAATATGAATAATTAATTAGCCAAGATACCCCCCATCGCTCGGGTTGGTGAACAGATAATTAATTTGCCTTCACTGATTTATAACAGATTTACAATGAAAATAACGTTGGTAGAAATGAGTTTAACTATCCGACATTACTGTAGCTTCTTTTTTGGATGAAGTTTCAAACAGTTTTTTTAATAGGTCTACCCTATATTCTTGAACTCTTTTTCGACTTTTCTTTCGCGGCAGCAATTTCATTTTTTTCCTGGGTGTCTGTAACAATCATGTAATATCCTCTCTCACGACTATTACTATTACTTCGCGATTCACTAAAAATGTGTGGCAGAGGGTGCATTGCACCTATCCCAAAGGGTTATAGTTAGGACGGGATATACGGGATATAGAAGGTGGTGGTCATAGGCTATTGCGAGAAACCATCCCAGCATTCGCGTGGAGTGAACCTGGAAAACCATGGAAAACTCAGATCAGGATGGCCGGAGAGCTTTATCGAAAGCTACTCCTGTCGGATTTTAAGTTTACTCGCCCGGTAAATCCTTTCTGTTCCATTCCCTAATCGCTCATGGAAAAAATGAATGCAGAATAGAAACGGTTCTGGCCCTGATTTCTCTTATCTTATTTTCACGGTCATTCCGAGATACTAATGTTTCTGGTAGCAATATTTGCTTGCTGTCATTCTGAAATATGTCAGTCATGAATTTTTCAATTAGCCTCCGTCGAGAGCAACGCCTTCGGTGTTCAAGGTATTCCCAACCTAACTCCTTCAACATCGCACTTACGCTTTCCCTCCAACTATATATACCTGTCACGAATCGGGCAGCTCTTAATACGATTTGCTTTCCCAATTATATTGTCGATATGATTATTCCACAACAAATTATTACGAATTGTTACCCCTAGGTATTTAGCGGAATCTACCGTTCCAAGGACAGTACCATTAATTGTTTATTCAGAGCGAGATGGTGTCACCATTTTACTCACGCGCATGACTTTTCACTTTTTAGCGTTTAACTCCAACTGCCACTCTTTACACCACGCAATTTTTTTCATAATATCGTCTTATAAGAAAGCGCAGTCTTCCTTGGTTTTGATTTCGCGGTAAATAATAGCATCATCGGCAAATAATATTTTCATCCCCCTTATTATGTCACACAAATCATTAATGTATATGAGAAACAACAGAAGCCCTATGACGCTTCCCTGGGAAACCCCGGACCTCACCTCGGCAAATGATGAACTCTCACCGTCGAGAACTACACACTATCTTCTGCCATTCAGAAAGTCTGCAACCCAGTCGCATATTTGTCTAGATATGCCGTAACCGTGATTCCCTATCCCTGATAGGCACAAGTTGTGATTTAAAAGTGCAAGTTGGGTTTCACAGCATCTGCCTTTTCTGAACCCATGTTGATTTGGGTTTAAAAGCTCATCTTCATCCAAAAACCGCATGACATTTGAATAGATGGTGTATTCTAAAATCCTACAAAATATTAATGTTAACGAGATCGGTCTATAATTTTGAGGATCATCAACATTCCCATTTTGAACACTGGACTTACGATGGCGGTCTTCCATTCGGCTGGTATTTTTCCTTCATCCATGGAGGCGGTATATAATTTCATCAAATACGGTGCAATTTTCTTTGCGTACCGGGAGTAGAATATTGTAGGAATACCGTCTGGACCGGGAGCCTTATTGGTTTTTACTTTTATAAGCAGTTTAGTTATTCCCTCGACATCAAGAACGAGATCATTAATAATTTTGTTGGTACGATTGGCAAATGTCGGAATCTCCTCTGAGTTTTGTGTCGTTAAAGCTTTTTAAAATATATTATCCAAGATTTCTGCTTTCTATACGCTAGTTTCGGATAATTCTCCATTTTCCTTAATCACCTAATGAGAGCCTCTCAGTAATTTGACATATGACCAGAATTTTTTTGGTTCAGTAATCAGCTCTTCGGATAAATTCCTGGCTTGGAATTCTTTAAACGCATCACGCATTGCCTTACGCATTTCCGCTCGTAACTGGACTAATTTAACAGGATTAGACGTATCTCCCGATTTCTTAACCGTGGCATGTAAACGCCTTTGCTTCCTGAGCAATCGCTTCACTTCCCTACTAAACCACTAAAGGTTCTTACTAACCTTAATAAGCTTCTTAGGAACTATTTTATTTAAAGCGTTCCATATTATTTCTTTTATATTAAAACAAAGTCCCTCAACATTTGTATTTAGCTGGTATGTTTCAAAATTTTTCGCCAAGTGATCAACCCTACCCACATTGTTTGCCTTATCGAAGCAATATACGAGTTTGTCTTTGTCATGCATCAAATTCATACTAGGCTTTAAAGTTACCACAACCACCTTGTGATTACTTATACTGTCTTCTACACAAACTGTATCTACAATATCAGGATTGCTTATAAGAAAAATATCCAAATTGGGGAGGAATCTTTGTCGCACCGCGTTGGCTCTTGAACCATCTGTTGAAGAGATCTTTCTGCAAATACTTCTAGGAACGTTTTGGTTATTAACCTATCTCTTCCTTCCATCCTGAAAGTGCATGTGTCCCAATTAACCAACGGTAGGGTAAATTCACCACCCACGATTAACATATGTACCTGAAATTTTTTTATAAATTTTATTAAGTGACTCTCTGAAGTATTCCGCATGTATGATACCCTTCGTTTTAAGTTATTACGGTATATTTGTTTTTGTTTTGCCTGTCTGATTGCTAAGCAGATAAGTGAGTTGATTTAGGTCATGCTTTGGGTGCCAGTGAGTTCAATCAAATACCTTGATATGTCAAAATACTGGATCATAAGGAAAGGTGATCAATAAACCATATTAACAATTAAAAAAACCACAAATTAAGAAATAAAATTCGTCATATTTATTTGAAGTAAATCAACTATTCTCTTAGCAATTCATAATTACTGCTCAGTGGAGTACGTGAATGATCCCACAGACGTTACTGGGTTTTGCGTGATCTGGGCTCATTTACCGTGCGTTGGAAGTTGTTAGAAGACTCGAGACGCAGAGGTTGTTGACCATTGTAGAGAGATGCCGTCGCAGACTGCAGCAGCTGTCGAGTCGAGCGCCCACTGCGCCCTAAGCTGCTCGGTGTGCCGTGGTGTAGGGAAGGCGTCCGCACACTTCTGATGGCAGCCAGGCTTCGTCGGCGTCAGGTATGCTGCATCGGCGAGACTCGGTCGGCAAGCAGCCTGCAGCCGTGGTCCACGTTCCGACTCCAAACAACCTGACTCGTCGAACCCTCAGCCACATATGCCCCTCTTCCGTCGTCCATCCCTTCACATCACCCTGAAAAACATTATCCCCAGAACCGCAGTCCTCCATCAGACGACCAGCAATACATTTCAACATACCACTCAAAACACGTCTGAATCACTCGTATCTTCCTAGCACTAAACAAACATTCCCTTCTCTCGTCCCTTGGCAAAACATCATTAGCCTCAGACTCGCGGAAGCCTCTGCTCAACGGAACCTTTTTTTTGTGTATGTGGTGAGCGTCTGGTGCGATCGCTCCCCTCCTATCTGCGGCTGCTCAGGTCTATAACACATAGCTACAGTTTCGCTTAACGTTGACAAACATCAGCTGTTATTTAAGCTCAAACCAGATGTAACAGTACATTTCGCCCCACTGTTCTCAATTAAAAGACTTGGGACTTTCTTTTTAATTCACCCACTAACACATTCACTGCACTTTGTTGTCAGTCATTGGTTAGTTGTTCCATGACTGTTTGTTTCAATTCTGTATCCACCTCCCCATTTATGAATTGTCTAGTGTTATATTTTTCATCATATTAGAAAGTCCTGATAAACGTTTTTATGTATCCCCATATGATTGCATTAATATTCCCGTTACTTATGTTGGATTTAAACAAAAATCCCTTAACTAATGGCATGTTGGTAGTTCATGGCTGCAATCCATCCTTTGATGTTACATAGTGCATTGCTCGGCATTTCCGATGACTTGTACCAACAGTCCCATACTCATGCACACCAAACTCACACATATACATATAATTTATCAACAAAATTCTGCTAATCAACTTATCATTTAGTCAACAAAACTCTACTAACTTGCGCGTGATTATTCACAATTCTATCAAACTACTAAAGTAATATTTTATGCCAGTCCATAATGGTTATTTCTAAATCCAAAAGATTAGTTTATATCTACGAGGAATTTCATACAAAATTGTTTCTGACCTCATATAATACATGTTTCGAACTCTATCCATACTATCCACTCCTTACTCCCTTTGATAATTTATCCAGCCAGCCAATATTCGCCCGTGCTTAATGCTTTAGACTTGACCAAAACTTGCACGACCTATGGATTCCCATATTTATTGCTGCGAAACTGTTGCTTGTGATGTGAATTACAGCCATATATCAAATGTTTTATGCCACTACGTATTGTCGCGCTTTCCGTTTTTAATTTTATCTGAAGGTTCCCATCGTTGCAAATTCAATATATCATCATATCGTCTGTTCTCGACTTCCTCTGCACAAGTTATGTGTAAGGGTTCTCAACGTAGTTACGATCATATCACGCGGATTGATTTTTGCTTCCCTACTGAACCTCTTTTTTTTCGTCAGCTAAATTCGGGTACAGTCAACTCGGTCAATAACGAGCAAACCAATTGCTTATATGCAATAAAACTTGAATCTCGTGTCCTCGGGAATTAACATTTATTTGCCGGAGATGACACCCGATTCACTCTTCCCATTTCTCTGAACGTATTTGCCTTACACCAATCAATTATTTCGCTCTCCCTTAACAATAAACTTGCGACTTGACACTTGAAATTCCTACCATTGAGGGTTCTCCTTCAGACATTAAATTCTTTTGACGGTGGAAGCCACATCTCGTTTGTAATGGTAGGAAGTTTTTCATAATTTTTTTATTAATATTAACATAATATTCGTCAACACATGGGTCATATCCGTAGATCTCACTTGTTTGTTTACTCGTCCGTCCTGTAAAATCAGTGGCTGAAAAAACTCTCTCTAATAACCAAATCAGTTTTGGTTTATACCTTATGATTAATTAATATATTATATTTTGACTATTAATTATTATGATACACTATGACTCATTTTTCACTTATCTTTCTCTCCGCCCTGAGGTCCCCCGATAAACTTCATTATGATGAATTTATTTGATCCTTACCATCGTCTTGCCGAACCTGAGAAGGTTCCCCTCGTTCTTCCTCTGTTTTTTGATCATTGTTTATTTGTCGAATTGCGTTCATGTTCTGTGCACGTCCGCAGTGGCTGTGGTGACTGGACACGCAGGTTCAACGCCCCGCTGCTGCTTACTAGTGTGTTGTGAACAGCGAGTGCACGCTACCGTAGTAAACGCGATAACGTGTTATTGTGTGAATAGCATATAGAAAACGAACATGAGCCAACTACCGATAAGAGATACGCTGAAATTTACATTTGATCAGAACTATGCACGACCGAAGTCATTCGAAATAGAATTGTGAATTGAAGAAAACTTGAAACGACCATTCGATGACTTCATCGGGGTTCACCTGTCTATTGTGAACAGCACTGTCTATGTTAAATTCAAAACTGCCGAAATTTGCGGTCAACTCTTACAGTCATGTGGTGACAACCTTAAATTTAAACACTGCGACGGGAACGTTGGTGAGATTAAAGTGTCGCTTGCAGGGCTTGGTATGCGAACCGTTCGAATATATGAATTACCCTTTGAAATACCAGCAGAACACATTAATGAAGCTTTGAAAAACTACGGCAAGGTTATCATCAATGCACCGGAGAAGTGGATGAGCTTCAAAGTTCCTGTCTTGAACGGTGTTCGACAGGTAAAAATTGATCTAGAGAGGCATATCCCATCATATCTTACGATCTGTGGATACAGGGCTATTATCATGTACGATGGCCAACCACGAACCTGCTCAGGGTGCGGAGCAATGGATCACGTACGCGCTCAGTGTAGGATAACGCAGGTGCCATTAGTCGAAACAGCACAAGCAAATAAGATGTCAGCATTAACGATCACATATGCGGCGGCAGCTCGTCCGAGCACGGCCGAGAGGGAGTCTATTGACATGGACACAACACCGGAAACTACGGCCGATGATCAAGACACACCAACGGTGTCTTCCAATCCACAGGCTGCAACCGGTAAAACCCACGACATACCAGTGGAAGCAAACAAATCAGAGGAAACGTACTCTGCGGCCCCCCAGCGCGCGGTTAAATCGCAAGAAGAAGTAGGAATGGGTCAAAACAGTAGCAACACTCTGACCCCTATATCAACACCAAAAGCAAGCAATGGGAATACACCGGTGCAAGAAATCGGCCCCTGCTCAGAAGAAGCAGAACAACAAAGGGTAAGAACACCTCCTCAGAAAACAAGAAACTGAGGATAGCCCACCTAAATGCCGACAAAACAGTGCCGACGTTGCGCGGAAAAGGAGCACAAATCGCCCGATTATTATCCGACACAAATCGTGTGAGAACAGAGGAGAAACCGCAGATTGACAGCAAACAGATGTCACAAGACACTGCGCTGAACTTGGGGGGCATAGACAACGTTGGCGCTGAACCTCAAGAGATCCCCAGAGAGAGACATAAACATCATATCTACCAAGAGAAAGGTTCAGACCCCAGCACAGAAACAGTCAACTTAGGCAACTGGGCAGAGGAAGTAGAAGATATGACTGAGGATAGGGAAGTAAATACGACACGTCAGTCCCCGCCCAAGTCAATGACGGACGACGACTACGTGTCTAATACCTATTAATACAGTCTGTACAACAGGGTGCTTATATATACTGGGTGGAAATTTCCCCAACACTAGCAGCTAATGCCTCCACTTCAGGACTACAAGATAGCCACTTTAAACATAAACAAAATCTCCTCACAGCAGAAGCTGCATAGCCTTCGTGATTACTTATACAGCTGTGATACAGACATCACAATGTTGCAAGAGGTAAATGATGAATTTCAACCTGTTTTCCCTGGATACGACGTCATCAAAAATACTACCACAGAGAACTCTTCGGGTACTGCCTTACTAACCAAACAAGGCGTGAGCGTATCGGAAGTCGAACGCCTGGAAAATGGAAGAGGAATCTCGTGTCTCGTTAGATTTGTAAACATGTACGCCCCCTCCGGGAACAAAAATATAACAACAAGAGCACGCTTCTTCGCCACCGAGTTGTTATACTTACTACGGAGAACTAGGGAGGATGTGGTAGTGGGGAGCGTCTTTAATTGCGTGTTGAAGTCGAAGGACCAATGGCCGAACTTCAATGGATGTACAACACTCACAGAAACGGTACACCAAATAGAATTGGAGGATACGTGGGAAATAATAAACGGGGACCAAAAATGCTTTACGTGCTATACGGCGCAAACTGCAAGTCGCCTGGATAGGATTTACGTCGGAAAAAACCTGAGGGGAAATGTATCTACAACGGAAACGTGGCCACTATGCTTCTCCGATAATTTAGCATATCATTGCACCATACGAATGGCGCCACACAAAACATTCCGTGGCAGAACAGGGTGGAAATTGAATGTAGATATCCTCAAGGAGCAAGAAGTAAGAGAACGCCTGCAGGGAATCTGGGCGGCTTGCTTACACCGACAACAAGCTTTCCCATCGACCACGAAGTGGTGGCACCACTGCGCAAAACCCAGACTCATCAGCTGTATGAAGGCATTCAGCTACGCAAGGAGCCAGCTGCAGAGGGAAACTTCAGAATTCTACTTCCGATGTCTCCGTGAACAATTCTTTGAAACACCAATCACCCTGGGGAACTTCATACAGATTAAAAGGATCAAGTCTAAGTTGTCACTCCTTAAACGAAGACAAATGGAAGGCATTAAAATCCGCTCCAGGGATGATAACAGCACCTGCGACGAAAATCCATCCTGCTTCCACCTCGGGAAAGAGAAACGGCGCGCTAGACAAAAACTGATTAACCGTTTAAAAAAGGAAGACGGCAGCGTAGCGACAACTCAGACTGAAATAAAAGAGCTCGTGAGGCATCACTACCAGCGACTCTATATGCCATAGCCCACAGATGACGCAGCAATCGCACCCATGGAAAACCATCTTACAACGACTCTTGAAGAGACTGACAGACAGCTACTAATGAGTGATGTCACCACGGAAGAGATGCGGGAATCTCTGAAGAAGGCTCAGTCAAATAAATCGCCAGGAAGTGATGGACTGCCAATTGAATTTTATAAACAGTATTGGTACTTGCTGGAAAATAGCTTTACAAGCATTTGCAATTAAATAAAAGCAGGTCAGTAGCGACCAGAAGGTTTCAATGACAATCTAATCATACTGGTCCCCAAGAAAAACCCAAATGGAGATATCAACAAATATCGCCCCATCTCCCTCCTGAACTCTGATTACAAGATCGTGACAGAATCAAAAATGTCCTGCCGCAGATCATTCATAATAGCCAGACAGCAGCGGTACCAGGGCGCACTATCTTCAAAAATCTGGCAGATTATAGAGAGAAGTCATCTCCTTCAGTGCAATCACACGCCCTGAGGCAGCAATTCTAGCACTCGATCAATACAAGGCATTCGACAGGATCTCACACTAAAACATGTTCCACATCATGAACCACCTTGGATTTGGTGAAGCTTTCACCAAAATGATAAAAATAAAATGTACACCTCTGCTAATTCGAAGATTATCATCAATGGACAATTAACTCAACCGATTCTTATCGAGAGGTCAGTAAGACAAGGGTGTCCAATGTCAATGCCTCTCTTCGTTATAGCGATTGAGCCACTTGTTAGGATGCTGCATTGCAAGCTTCAGGGACTAACTGTGTACTCAAACACAATTAAATGTGTGGCATACGCGGACGAAGTGGGTGTCATCGTACTTTCGGAAAAGGACCTGCAGGAAGTTAATAACAGTGTTATCCAATACGGAAGATCTTCAGGTTCCAAACTTAATTACGAGAAAACCAAACTAATGCCGATCGGGAGGGGCTATAGAACGGATGCCAACTGTCTATTCAGGGTGTATGAAAAAATCAAATTTCTTGGTACAACAATGAGGAACTGCCCCCTAAAAACAACGACGGACAACTGGAAGGAGCTACTGGCCATGACAAGAGGCTACCTACAACACAAAAAAGGCAAAGAACAGGATTTGCTACAGAGAGTTCACTTCATGAACACAAAAATCCTCTCGAGAATATGGTATGTTGGGCAGATAATACCAGTGGTAGACAGTGTCGCCAGGAAAGTAATGTCAGCGGTAGGCTGGTATATCTGGAGGGGCGAAATCTTCAAGGTGGAGATCAATGTTATAACTCTCCCACCAGAGAAAGGAGGCCTCGGACTAACAGACTTTACGGCAAAATGCAAGGCCCTCCTGATAAAGAATACAATATAGATGATATGCCACAAATACCCGGAAAGCGCTTTGAATATGGCCGTAATGACGTATATGCCATACAATATGGAAGTACCAATACACCTAGGGGAGACGCACTACAAGGCGAACCATATCAGGATGTTTCTTTTAGAAACCAGCTATCTCCGGATGAAAGCGAACGCACCACTATGAGGATTAACCACCGCTCAACTGTACCATCTAATAAATGATAATGGAAGGCTCAACCGAATGGAAGTAAATGTAATGGGCCGTAGTAATTTGTGAATAAAAATATATTTAATGTATTCATTGCTAATACGAGTTGAGGCTCTTGTCTTCGAGCAGCTGTGGGTCGCAACGGAAATGCTAGCGTTGCGGGTTGATAACGTCCTGCGTAGCGACACATGCGATGAACACGTGAACGGCATGCGTTGTCCTTGCAGTTAGCATAGAATATTCTAGCGTGTTCTGGTGTGGAACAAAGCTCCCACCACCAAGTTGAGAAGTCGACGTCAGAAGTGTTCTTGTCTATGATTGGCTGGATGAGCAATGGCGGCTGTCAAGACACATGGCGCGGTTCGCTCCTTGGCGAATAAAGGTGATATCGCCATTTTTTTCGTTCTTAATTCTGTTGGAAGCATTCGCGAGGAGAAGATGTAGTCGCTACTAGAACATCTGAGTAGCAGGTAAGACGAATAATGGTTCGCTGTCCTGGCTTGCCTCGTGATAGCAATGTCTGCTGATTGGTTAGGTTTCGTAAAGTTCTAAGATATTAATTATGGGAACAGTTGTGTCTAAAGTGTTATCTAAAGGAAGTTATTTGATGAGTGTTAACAGTTTCATTACGTTATCTAAGTGTTCAATATGATTTTGGTGAGCTTTGTAACATGTTATTTCCTCAATCTGTCGTAACGTAGATGGTTATCGGACGAATGTGTAACAGTTAGGTTTTTATCAATAAATGTTGGTAAATTGTATTTGTGCGTCTTGTATCACTAACCACATAACACTCTTGGTTAAAGAACTCACGTTGCCTTCCTAATGAGCTATATAAATTGGTTTTCAGTGTCAGAATGTGTTAAGTTGAATGTAGTAGCATCCTATGGTTATTTTACCGACAAATGTCTTTCGGAATATTATCTAAAGCGTAGCTCGGAGTCTCTACGTTAAATATCGACTGCCCTGGTGTCAGATTACATGTTACGATCTTCCGGCATCCCCCACAAGAAAAGCTCTACATTTCTACTCGTCAAAGGTAAGCACTATTTCATAATATTAGTGATAACGCCCAAACTAAAAGTGTGTATTCGACCCGCACATTCGATTTTCCATCCTGATAATAGGGGTTAGTTGGCTTTGCAGTGATTAGTGTAGATGTCGATATTCAGAATGTGATTATAAGGTTGTGTTTGGTCTGCTTTCAGTAAGCCAGGAATGCAGGATACTTGGGAAAGACACATACACACCAACCCAAGAACCCCTTACATAAAATAACCATTCAAAGATTGGACTGAAATCTGGAAAAACATCAAAAACAAACTGTTAAGTACAGAAATCAGGTCATCCTGCTACAAAATAATTAACGAGACGATACCAACGAACAAAAAATTGTATAGAATACACTTATCGGCAACTGACAAATGTAGGGAATGTAATATCACCGATACACTGCATCACAGACGCATCTGTGGGGAAAACAACGCTATATGGGAATGGTGCAGAACCAATCTGGCCTTAATCTTCAGGACATGGGGACAACACATCTCTACTACGATGGTACTCAAAAATGACGGGAAATACTACCCCAACACCAGGAAAAACACATGGACATAGATAGCTGGGCATGCAATCTACTAATTATATAATGCCCGGGATGTGCTATCATATCTGGGCTTTAGATTGTACCTCGCAACACAAGCACAAACGCTGATGAAGGATCCAAAAGATAAGAAAAAGTTTGCGAACTACATATCGGGTCTGAGAATATTATAAACAACTGTGCTTTAATATAAAAAATAAAAATAAAAATAAAAAAGTGGCAGAGCACTTATAAAAATGAAAAAAAAAATAAAATAGTTGATCCGGGTTCGAATCCCGGCCATCGCATGACGTTTTTCTGTTTTTAACCCGAGGAAAATTTGGATGTTATTTGGCTAGTAAGTCTTATAATCATAAGGTTGTGAGTTCCATCCTCACTTGCGGTACTAGATTTTCGTTTGTAACGCTAAGTCCCAGAGTGCTGACAGGAAAATGTGTGTAAACACATAACTGTAATGTAAGATTGTCCTCCAAATAATTTCTTCGCTTACCTAAACAGAGATTATTGATCAAATGCATTTGACTAATGAATTAATTACTATCGACATCTTGAAAAAAAAAAAGTGGTTGAGGCGTCTGACTCGAAATCAGATTTCGTTTGGGAGCGTAGGTTCGAACCCTACCGGCTGCGAATTAATTTGCTACTGTTACACACTCTTACTTTCTCATATTACTATTCACAAAACTGTCCTGTGTAAATCATTAGTGCATATGGGAAGTCAAATCCTATACGTTTGGCTAGCAAATTTCTGAACTTTCAGTGGTCGACATTTATGCTCCCAAGGAAACAAAGTTGGACGACTTTAAAAACAATAGCATATGAGTTTCATACATCTCACTCAGATTTCTGTGGATCCATTTGCTTCCTGACATTCCAAAAATTCCTCGTCCATTTTCAGGTTATTGGAATGTGTTCATACATCTGCTGACATAGTTTTTCATATGTTGTACAAGTACCTGGTAACTTGTAATTGGTGTTTAACAGCATTACCCTCATTTCTAGGCTTCATGACGGCCAGGAATGTTACCGGAATATACATACTGGGCGATCGTCAAGGTTAAATAAATCCGCCAAATGCAAATGACAAGAAGAACTTTGTCCTTTAAACAGCTGACACTGAGATTTTGTTTAACTGTCTTTTCTATTTATTATTCGACTTGGCTCGACTTAGCTCGAAGAGACTCGATGGTCGCTCACTCGCTGTCGTTCGTCTCGAATTGTATTCAAATTCAAAGATTTCGTAAGCAACTGTGCGAAAGAATGTCGAATTCAAGCCTACTGAAGACAGCTTAACTCTCTCTCACAGCCTATTTTCTCTATGGAGGATAAATTTACAAAGTTAGCTGCATTTGAAGTTATTTTCCCTGGTTTAGATCATACCTTTGTCTCCAAGTATAGGTGGCAAATTGGATCAATCTTTGGGTATCAATTAAAAGATAGTCTCATTCGTGAAATCACCGACTGTTTTCCATTAACTTCCGAAGATGCATCCATAAATAACACGCGACGAAAGAAAAGTTAGACTAAAACCATGTTCTCCATCGGGTACTATGGTGAGAAATATTTTTATTCCTTGGTATGTGAGGTCGAAGATATATTTCCAACATGCAAATGTGGCCGAGCGGTTAAGGCGTCTGACTAGAAATCAGCAATTTATGAGGTGGTAAACCAGACGATTTCTGATATTGTTCTAGCGATTTGTATGAAATTTCGTATGTAGATAACAAGTTGCTTTTCAAGTTTGTAATACGATTTTACAAACAAACAAAACAAAAAAATCTATTCTTGGATTTGGTCTCTCGAAACGGCTCTAACCTCATCTCGCAGGATTCAGGTACCAAAAAGCCAACTGATGTTAGTTAACCTTCTCTTTTCAGGGAAATGTGTACTTAAAAATTCCTATGAAGCCTTCAAAAAAAACCTCTAACTTTAATCAAACTTTACTCAAAATCTTACGTATTGATCAGAATTCGAAAGATACCGAGTGAAGATCGGTCACCTAGGTACTACATTATTTATTTGCATGTAAAAACAGTTTATGAACAATAATTGAAGTACAAAAAAAGCATAAATGAAATACGATACATCAGCAACATGATTTGGCTTTCAGAATTAATCCACTTGGTCAAAATAGCATCAGTTGATTGAAATGCGAAAAAAGGGGGAAGGGAAAAAGAAAAACTAGACCCAACGTATGATTTATAATTGAATATGATCGGCCACACCTTTGTAATCTATTCGAAATTTAGTCGCTTTAAGAATTATGAGTCTTTCTTATATATTACGTATCGCTATACCAGGGCGTATCGCATCCATCAAGAACGATTGGGAGATGCAGTGAACCACTTTTTTGCTTATGATTTTACATCTTGTCGACGTAGAGGTCATTAGAGGCGGGAAACGACTGGTGGCAAGAAACGGGAAGGAGTTCTTCCATGGCCTTTTAAAGGAACTATCCCGGCATTCGCCTAGAGTGAAATGAGGAAACCAAGGAAAACCCAAATCTGGATGGCTGGACGAGGATTCGAGACCTTGTCCTCCTGAATGCGAGGCCAGAGCGTTACCGCTCACCTTCCACGCTCGGTCACTAGGCCGTAATTCTTACCAGAATGTCTGCTTATCGACGTGCTTCACTTGTTCACTGTAACACAGAAAATGCGCGTTATACTCGACGAACCTGTTGTAATGTTCCTTAAGAAATACAAAAAGTGGAGGTTACGTGTGGACTGTTACGCTCTACATTACTTACTTGAGCTACTGAACAAACCGAAAGAGTGTATATCACTTCTTTTTGGCAGACAGATAAGTTCCCATGTTGTCGATCTACCAAACGATTGAGTCTGTCTCAGGTTCTGTTCTCTGCTGCTTAGGCTCCGCGTTACGATCTAAACTTCTCTCATCTAGCCTTAAAAAGTTACAGAAGTGTCCAGCTTTCTCCTCCTATATTAAGAACGAGATTGCATTTTGATACATAGGGTTGCGTTTGAATTCGTTGTTTTTTAATAAATAGTCTGAAAACACTGATGTTAATTCAGATATGCGTAATCAATAATCCACAATAAAATGACTAATTCCTCTCCAAAATAATGTTCCAGGAAACATTAAATCAGAGATAAATATGGAAACATTTAGTGGCAACATACCAACATTCGGTGAAAATAATGGGATAATCCCCTCCGGTATGTTTTGATTATAAACACATCAGCACATGCTGAAAGCGTTGCTTGAAGCAAAATTGTAATGTAGTTATAAAGAAACCTGTGGCGTCACTACTTTTATTACTACTGTTTAATAAAATAGCACTAATATTAAGAGTTTTTTATTTGGTGAAATAAAACATGCAAATATAAACTATTTTATTGACATTTGAGCACTGTTATAAACCAGTTTTACAGAGTAAGTACCTTCAAGATAATTATCTACAGATTTATTAATTTAATTTGTATCTTTAACTCTGTAATTTAGCTTTTAATACTACCGATAAAAATAATTTTGTGCGGTTGGTATTCTGCAAGTGCACCACTAAGCGAAATGTAACAGATGATTAAACTTTATGTGTGCTGAATTTAACATTTTTAAAATTTACTATGTCGTAAAATTAATACCATAACTTTTTATTACGGTTTTATTATAGGTTTTTTATCCTGTTGCGATTCATTCCATACAGGACGACCGCCACGCAGAACGTATAATGTTCCATCTCTCAGATCAGAGATAGGAAGTTCCAGTGAAATAATTGGTAAGTTATTCAAGGCAATTTTGGTGTGTGTTATAACAATGAATTTATATCTTTTTGATTCTTATGTTTTTAGAAATCAGTAGTCTGATTGCAACTTTAATTTCAGAAGGACCTACCTCTCTCAAATTGTCAAACGTCACGAAAAAATTTGTATTTATAATAATGCTATTTTGGCTTTATTATGTTGTATGATATTGCAAAAAGATTCTTCTGCATTAAATTTCAGTAAGTTTCCGGCAGTATTACCCATTTATTTAATCATGATACGTGTAATTTCCGTGATTTAAAAATGAAGTATAATACTTTACGAGAAAGATTAAAAAGATTCGGTGATTATTCAGGAAGTTTCGGACACAACTCTATTGTATAAAATGGTACTGTGGTGTTCCATCTTTCCAATTTATTTAATCCGCGTATCTTTAATAACGGTCGAAACTACCTTTGTTTACTTTATGAAACTGATGTTTCTGGTTAAAATTTTTCTGAAAGTGTAACTCTATGAAACAATGCATTTAATCACTGTAATCAAAATTATGATGAGAAAGATCGAGTCTGGCATTACCACTCGAAATTTGTTATGATAATCACCGCTGTGTTTTAGTAAGATACAGTAATTTAGCAATTTATCAGCTTTACTATGAAGCACATTTTTGTACAATATTCAGAAGAGCGAAGTTACAAATTCGTAATTTGTTCAGGTAGAAATTATGTAAAGATGCGCGTATAGTATGAACAAACTTCCTTACTAAAGGTATGGATATTGATCATACGTGTCTCTCGGTGTTGTAGAATGATTCATGAGTTCAAAAATTTCCTGTCTATATACAATTAAGAGTAGTATACAGTTACCAGCCACCTGGATCCATCAAATACTCAATCCAGCGTGGGAATTTGGCTACATCAATTTTTAACGATAAAACAAAGTATTCAAATTCCCCCTTTAGTATAATATGAAACCTGATTATCAATACTTGATTGTGGTGAGTGCAGGTATCTTCACCTTATGTTAGTCGATCAGCCAGAACATTATGACTACCTAACTAATAGCCGGTATGTCCACCTCTGGCGCGGATAAATGCGGCGACGCGTCTTGACATAGAAGCAATGAGGCCTTGGTAGGTCCTTGGAGGGAGTTTAAACCACATCTGCACACACAAGTCACATATTTCCCGTAAATTCCGGGAAGGAGGGTGATGAGCTCTTATGCCATGTTTAATCACATCCCAGATGTGTTCGATCGGGTTCAGATCTAGCAAGTTGGGGGGCGAGCACATCAATTGCAACTTGCCACTGTGTTCCTCGCACCACTCCATCACACTACTGACCTTGTGATATGGCGCATTATCTTGTTGAAAATGTCACTGTCGTTGGGAAACATGGTCGTCATGGAGGGGTGTACGTGGTCTGCAACCAGTATACGATACTTATTGGCCGTCATGGTACCTTACACGAGCTCCACTGAACCCATGGATGCCCACGTGAATGTTCCCCAGAGCATAATTGAGCCGCCGCCAGCTTGTCTTGCCCCTCAATACAGGTGTCAAGAAGCTGTTCCCCTGGAAAACGACGGATTCGTATCCTCCAATCGGCATGATGAAGAAGTTTCGAGATTCATCAGACCATGCAATGCTCTGCCACTGCGCCAACGTCCTGTGACGATGGTCACGTGCCCATTTCAGTCGTAGTTGCCGATGACGTGGGGTTAACATTGGCACATGCATGGGTCATCGTCTGCGGAGGCCCAACGTTAGAGGTATTTGTTGCACGGTGTATTCAGACACACTCGTACTCAGCTCAGCATAAAAGTCTGGTGTTAGTTCCACCACAGTTCGCCGGCTATCCTGTTTTATCAGTTTGGCCAGCCTACGACGTCCGTCATCAGTAATGAGGGGTGGCCGTCCAACCCCTCGACGAATGGAGGTAGTTTCTCCTTAGTTTCGCTACTAGTTGAAGACGCTCACCACAGCACTCCTTGAACACCTGACAAGTCATGCAGTTTCCGAAACGGGCCCTCACAATCTGCCCTCGGTCAAACTCAGACAGATCGCATGCCTTCCCCATTCTAAACACGGATAGCACGCTTACTGATACTACATGCAACGTGCATGTGCCTGACTAGCAGTCATTCCTCATCAGGTACTCTGCCATCGCCAGGACGTGTTTATATCAATAGTAGGTAGGTAGTCATAATGTTCTGACTGATATGGTGTGGCTTTATTTCTTAATTTCGGTGTTCTTCCTGAACAGTGTTTGAAGACGTCGTTGCATTTTAAGAAATGGAAATGATGTATGTATAATCTAGCACGTAATCAGATTACATGTAGAGACCGAGCGTGGTGGTGTAACGGTTAGCGTTCTCGTCTCGCATTCGGGAGGACGGCGGTTCGAATCCCCCTTCGGGCATCCAGATTTGAGTTTTCCATGGTTTCCCAAATCACTCCAGGCAAATGCCGGGATGCTTCCTTCAAAATGCCATGGCCGAATTCCTTCCCTTGCCCCCATCCTTGGCCCCCATCCTTTCCCTTCTCTAAAGACCTCGCTGTTGAGAGACGTAAAGCAATAAAAAAAATAAATGTAGGGTATAAGGCACAAACGATAAATAAGCAAATGTTAGCAAAAATTGTATACAAAGGCATCGTCCACTTCGTTGTCATCTCGGACAGTTTCTAGATACCGACAAGGATTTTTGGCATTTCCAGTATGTTTCCTTTAGAAATGTTCTATTTTTCCCGTACCAACTTCATCCATACTTCGCTTGGGCGTCATTCCAGAACTAAAATACTCATTTCCTTGGATAATTTTCTTTGACTACTATCGTGCCGGTTTCTTTACACATTATTCAGCGTAGTTGTTACAGTTATAATCATCTGAAATCGCATTTAAATTGCCAAGAGACAATCATCTCATCTAAAGAATAAGAAATGGTCCTGTGAAGTAAGCGAGGGAGCTTTTTGTAACACAAGACGCCTGCAGTATTTGCGAAAGTCAATGCAAACCTAGAATAAACTAGATAAGATTATAGAAATAAAATTTAGGAGGATATCGCATTCGACACGATGATGCAGGAGACTGTAATATTGTTGACAGTTTAGTGCTGATATTAATGTCTGTGCTGGAGGTAATTTTTGTGTCTGCTACTTCCAGCAATTCTGCAGTAATATAACTACTAGAGATCTGCTGACATACACAAAGAAGCTATCGAAAAACTTCCAAATCTCATCCATTTGATCATACAATTATTTAATTCCACTTTCTAGTTCACAAATCTGCCAACGAACGCTGACAAGAAGCGTACTGAACACACACATCTACTAGTCGTACGGAGTTAGCTACCAGCAGGAAATATTTTTAGTGTTAATTACCCAACTGCAAAAGGAGATCTACGTCTTGGGAAGCATACATACTTATTTTGTCTGTGTGAAAGTTGTCGTTGGATTCGTCTTGACGCCACGAGTGTCAAAAGCCATTTGGTTTCAACAAATTCCAACAAAATAAGTATTGCGAAATATCAGGTTAAAATAAAATAAATACATATATAAGCCCACCGTGTGGGTATCATTAAAATGGTGGTAAATAAGGTAAAAACTATTGGAGTGGATGAGAAAGTGATTTGTTGGGAAGAAGAGTTCTTAAAAGGTAGAAAACAGAGAGTCATGGTAGGAAATGAAGTATGAAAAGTGGCTGAAGTGAAAATGTGAGTGCCACAGGGTTACGAATTGGGACCTTTGATATTCATTATTCTAATTAATGATTGTGTTGATAATTTACTATAAGAAGTTTGGTTGTTTGCAGATAATATAATGATTTTTAATAGGATCAAAATGATAGATGACTGAACAGTTGCAGGGTGATCTGGACAGGATATGTAGTTGGGTTGGTAAGCATGGCTTGAAGATAAATGCAAAGAAGTGTCAGCTTATTAGGTACACAGATTAAAAACTAAAGGCTAATTATGATTATAAGGTGGGGAAATAATTGCTTGTTGAAGACTTGAACTATTAAATATCTTGGAATAACAATTTCAACTGGGCAGAACACATTGGATAGGTAGTAGGGAAAGGTTTAAAAATCCTGCACTTGATAAAGTGAGTGATGAGGGTATGTTCTAATGAAGTAAGGGAATTGGGTTATAAAACTTTGTCCAGATTGTTGCTTGAACATAGAGGTGTACTATGGGATTCACAATTTGGGTATTAAATACAGGAGTCTGAGGGGGAGCAAAGGAGGGCTACTAAATTTGTTTCTGGAAATTGCTGTAGAACACAATCAATTACCGTAACGACGAAAGAGGTGGAATCTGATTCACTGGAAGACAGGATGAGGTTGAAGAGAGTCATGGGAGTGTACAAGTCGTGTATTGGTGACGAGGAAAGGTCTTGGTATAAGAATTAGGAGCCGTGCATGGAGGGAAAAGATGACCATGACCACAAGCTGGCACTAGATTTCATGCACAAGGGTGTAGGAAGGTTTTCTTTCGTAGGTAAGCGGATCAGGGATTTGAATAATTTATAAATAGAAATGACGAATTATTTACGAAAATCGTTGAAAGAATTTGACGTTGAAATTTATACTGTGCAAATGTAGGTTGGTACAATAAAGTGGAAAAGTTGGTGTCTACGAAAATTGCCACCGAAGCGTGGGAACTATTGCAGGTAAATTAAATTCAATTTGAAATAGTTTTTAAAGACAATTCTAAAAATATATAATTTGGGATATTTTATGTTACTTCAAGAGGACGATAAGTACTTGAGGAGTAGAATAATCGTCGTTAGTTTAAAATTTATCTGTATTGCTATAGTTTGATATCAGTAGGTGTAGTTTGTCTTAGCTGGTGCACCGCCAGGTGGCAGCACCGTCGGTGTGGTGTGTAGGGGGACCTCCCTCCCCTCCCCTCCATGACGTCACAAAATGGCGGACCGTTAGTTCTTTGACCGGCCGCCCAGATGGCGACACCTCCCTGTTACGCTGGGAACGTTGGTTCCTTGACCGGCTGCAAGATGGCGGGACCTCCCTGGTACGCCGGGACGTTAGTTCCTTGACCGGCCGCCCAGATGGCAGCTGCTGTCAAGTTAACCACTGGGGAAATTCCGTCCAGACTTGTATCAACACGCCGTGGTATGCGCGTTGCGAAATGTGTGCTGTGCTGGCTAGCGTCCAGTTAAGCAAGCTGTTTGCGCGCGCCATGTTTGCGACACTCCGCCGGTATCACGTGGATCAGGCCTCATTGTCCGTCAGTTGCTCGTTGCGCTTGGATCGTCGCTACACCATGGAACATTCTCAGTCTGCTTTAGGTAATGTTAAGTGACTTTCAAATAATAAATTATCATGTGTGTTTGTATATCAGTGGTACTAAATATTTCTTTTTTTTCCATTACTGTCGGTGCTTTCCGCCGCAGATGTGGATGATTTATTTGCAAACTGTCAATGAATTTCCTTTTTTATGAGTTGTATTAATTTAAACTATACAAATTAATTTTTTTTTTCTTCTCTGTTTCAGATCAACCGGAGATGTCGTCACTATTTAGTGAAGATTTAGCGAGTGGTAAGTTTCTTGAACGTAATTAATATATTTTTGCAGTATATATTCCCTCGTTTCATACTATTATTTTTTTTTCTATTGTAGAACCACGAGTTATCTCAACTCCGAAGCTGGTGGTGCGATACGCTTTTGCTGGAGGTATGTAATTGTCTGTAATTAATTTTTTATTTCTCTTGCGTGTGATTGATACTACAATTTTTTTATGTTGTAGGTTCACCAGTGGAGCCTATGAGTGCCTCAGCTAGCGGTGGTAAGTATCTGACTGAAAGTAATTTTTTTTACCTAGTGTGTTTGTGTGTTTGATACTATTTTTTTTTATGTTGTAGGTCTACCAGTGATCTCCACTCCAGAGCTGATGACATGCATCAACGGAAATGATTTTGCAAGTGGTAAGTGATTTAGATATTTCTTGCTGTAGATATATTCTTGTTTGATACTAAAAAATTTTATTCTATAATCACTAAAATTTTAATATTTTCTGTTGTAGAACTACCAGTGGAGCCTGTGCGTGCTTCAGCTAGCGGTGGTGAGTATCTGACTGAAAGTAATTTTTTTACCCTCGTGTGTTTGTGTGTTTGATACCTATATTTTTTTCTGTTGTAGGTCTGCCAATGATCTCCACTCCAGAGCTAATGGCATGCATCAACGGCAATGATTTTGCAAGTAGTAAGTGAATTTATATATTTCTTGCTGTAGATATATTCTTGTTTGATACTAAAAAAATTATTTTGTTACAGGTGTTAATACATCATCTTCCGCGGAGCTGGCGAGGTATTTTACCAATTGTAAGTTAAAATTTTATTATCTTAACTGAATTACTTTACATTTTTTGACTGTGCAATAAAAGCTGATTTTTTTCCACAGATTGTCCTGAGCGTTATAATTCCAATCTGCCTGGCGACGACTTTGTTGGTAAGTATTTAAATAATTTTCTCGTTGTAGATTTTTTTTTCAAATTTATTTTGATTCAGTTGTTAATGCTCAGTTTTCACTCTTTCTTTTCCTTGTCTAAATAAATTTATTTTGTTTTAGGTCAGCATGATTCCTCGGAGCCAGCGGGCCCCCTCAAAAAAAGGATGATGACCACAGATGATGAAGGACCATCGAAAAGGATTAAGGTGACAGGTAAGGTATTTCTTCTCTTTTTTATTTTATTTTTTCTATCTCATACTCGTAGCTATGAATCTGATTTTTTTGTTGCAGATGGCTATATGTCGCCGCCGGACCTGGAAGCGTTGTGGGGCATCCCAACCATCGCGGACGAGCAGCAGCCAAGCACCAGCGCGTGGGCAGAACCGTTGGAGGATGAGCTGCTTGCCACTCTGTCACCAATTGAGGCACTCTTGGCGCCTTGATGACCCTCATCCAGTTGCTGCCC
>JARYHS010013631.1:164453869-164482122 GCA_031002005.1 Vandiemenella viatica | reverse complement strand
GACCCATCCGTAAACACCGGGGTAAACGTGTGATACTGGTTTAAAACATCTCTAAAAATTCGGATAAAAACACTATCGGCGGTACACAGCTTGTTGTGCCGCGATAATTCTAAAATTATTCTGGGCCTCTTTAAAAGCCAGGGAGGAGATTTACTCCAACCCTGGTGATAAAAAGAAGGAAGCTCGAATCCATATTGTTCTAAAATAGCCTTTGTACGGTAGCTGAACGGTTTAGTGGCTCTATGCCGGTTGGTATAGAGCCGCTCGTAGTTGGGATGGAGCACTATGTCGTGCACGGGACTGCCAGGTGTTATTGCAACGTGCAGGTAGTGTCGCACCATGAGGAGTTGCCGGCGGATGGTAAGCGGCGGCTCGCCCGAGTCAGCACAAATGCTGACAATAGGGCTGATGCGATATGCACCTGTGGCGAGCCGAATTCCAGCATGGTGGACACTATCCAATATACGCAGATAGCGGTCCCGTGCCGAACCATAGACGATACAGCCAAATTCCAACCGCGACCGTACAAAGGCTCTGTAAAATTGTAGCAGGCAGGAGCGGTCAGCGCCCCATGACCTGCCACACAGACATTTTAAAAGATTAAGAGCTTTTAAGGCCCTGGCTCTCACATCTTTTAGATGCGCAAGCCAGTTAAGCCTTGTGTCAAAAATGAGGCCCAGAAATCGAACAGTATCACTAAAACTTAAAACGGTGTTCCTCAGGGTAAGGTGAGGCTCTGGTAAAAGCTTCTGCTGCGGGTAAAAAGTACACACCGGGTTTTCTCAGCGGAGAAACGAAAACCGGTGTGCACTGACCATTCGTCCAGCCTGTTCAGCGTGAGTTGCAACTGCCGCTCAGCGCTTCTCAGGCTGGACGAAACAATAAAAATTAAAAAATCGTCCACATATAAGGAGTACCGTAGGGGACTCCTTATAATGGCTGCTATGCTATTAATAGCAATAGCAAAGAGCGTAACGCTTAAAACTGACCCCTGAGGGACACCGTTTTCCTGAATAAAAAGATCGGACACTTCACCACCGACTCGGTACCGGAAGCAACGACTAGATAAAAATTATTTTAAAAAACGGGGTAGGTTTCCCCTAAAACCCCATTCATGTAACTGTTTTAAAATCACATGCCGCCAGGTAGTATCGTAAGCCTTTTCAAGATCGAAAAAAAACACCCACGAGGTGTTGGCTGCGGATGAACGCATCCTGTATTGCCGCCTCCAGGAGGATCAGGTTGTCCAAGGTGGAACGGAACTTCCTGAATCCACACTGAAAGCGGCTCAGGAGATTACGGGATTCAAGACACCAGACGAGGCGGCGATTCACCATCCTCTCCAGTGTCTTCCCCACGCAGCTAGTCAAGGCAATACTACGATAACTACCTGGCAACAATTTGTCCTTGCCAGGTTTTAAAATGGGAATTAATGTTGCTTCTTTCCACGAGTCGGGGAAGTGTCCTCCGGTCCAAATGTCGTTAAAAATATCTAGAAGGTACTTTTTAGCATCCTTACTGAGATGCCTCAGCATCTGGTACTGGATCAAATTAGGCCCTGGAGCAGTGTCATTTGCGCTGTTCAACGCACTCTCCAGCTCCCAAGATGTGAATGGGCAGTTGTAGGCCTCTGAATTCGACGAATCGAAGCACAGCGCGCGCCTCTCGGCAGCGACTCTACGTCGCTGAAACCGAGGGTCAAAGTTAGCGGACGAAGTGATGGCGGCGAAGTTCTCCGCCATCAGCAGCGCTATGCTTCGTTCGTCAGTAATTATCCGTCCGTGATCCAGTAACCCAGATACCGGTGGGCGGGAGTACCTTCCAGATATACGGCGAATGGACTCCCATACTTTCGACGAAGGCGTGGAACGATTTATATTGCTCACAAAGTTTTGCCATGACCTCTTCTTGCTCTCCTTAATAACTCGACGCGCCTTAGCTCTGGCAATACGGAACGCTGCTAGGTTGTCAGATGTGGGGCACAACCTAAAGCGACGCAACGCCCGTCTGCGACCCTGGATGGCGGAACGACATTCATCGTTCCACCAGGGGACGGGCGTCCTTCGCAGCGTTCCGGAGCTCTTCGGCATGGAAACGTCAGCTGCACGGTGAATCACTTCTGTGAAGTGATTCACCTTATCCTGTATACTGCCACAGGGTTGCAGTTGTACAGCACGGCAGTAGAGCTGCCAATCTGCACAACTGACGTTCCATTTACGTCGGTTATTTCCTCCTCCACGTTCACACTCAACGTGCATCCAAATTGGGAAGTGGTCGCTACCATGTAGGTCGCGATCCACCTCCCACTGCACGGAGTCCCCTATTGAGGGGGAACTCAAGGAAAGGTCAATGGCAGAAGACGTACCGGTAGCAGTGGTGAAATGAGTCATTTGCCCTGTATTCAGGATACAAATTTCCTCCTGCTCTATCAATCTACCAACCACTCGGCCCCTGGGGCAATCGGTGGTGGAACCCCACAACGCACTGTGGGCGTTGAAATCTCCCACAAGGAGAAAGGGCCGAGTGAGTTGTCGTATAATGCCAACCAGGTCGTCGTAGCCGACTGACACACTGGGTGGCAGATAGACCAAAGAAGTTTGAATATTATACACTAGAAGGAGCAACAGCGCTAGTGTTCCTTCGCAAATTGAACGATGCGCGCGCCGCCATACTGATGGCAAACTGTTGGTTTGAGTGTGTGGTTCTGCACAGTTGAGACCTGCCGAAGTGATCGAGTGCTCGTATTTTTTTTTATTAGAAGTGTTTGCTACCATGGTTAAGTCTTGCGCTGCATATAACTGCACCAACCGTGCTACAAAAGGCACAAATTTATCGTTTCACAAGTAAGTATGCATTTAAATAAGTTCCGAATCGTCTATCATAACAGGTGGATGTTATGTTCCGACGTGTTGGTCACAGGTTTAATATTTTCGTTCGATACAGGTTTCCGCTCCGAGATAAGAATAAATTGAGTGAGTGGTTAGCTAAAATACGCCGGGACAGTTTACAAGTCCAAAAAGGTAATATAGTCAGTTGAATTTCAGTAATTAGCCTGTGATTTGCCATTTTATCTTCGTTGAGCAAGTAAAGACCCTTAACAGCATAAAAGTTTCAAATTTTGCAGTGATTTGTTATATGACTGTACGAGGGTTTCGAAGTTCCCGCGATCACTCGCCACTAGCATGGCCGTCTTCAATTCGCTAAGAACTCTGGGATCCTTCAACACGCGATAGGAGGGGCCCGAGATAGACAGAGCATACGGTCAGTTGGATTGGACCGTGTATTTTCACCGCTACTGCTTGTAGATCAGAGGTGAGAGCAATGGGTTCGGAGTGGACTGTGTTCCGAACAAACACGGCCACTCCGCCCTTCGCTCGATCACCCTCGGTATCGTCCTTCCGGAATATGTCATAACCTCTTAGCACTGGCTGATGTTGTGGTCTAAAATGTGTCTCCTGGAGACAGAGACACAATGGATTAGACCGTGCTAAGAGTTGGACTTCCTCTTTGTGAGCTTGAAAGCCGTTTACGTTCCACTGAAGTATGGGAGCCATTCTACCTATTTAAAACCACCCGCCCCGGGTCGGGTGGGTCAGGGTCTGGTGTCTGCTGAGGAACGGGACCAGGTCTACGTCCACCAGCATAATTTCTTCTTCGGGGTCCGAAGACGACTTTTGTTCTGAGGCCTCGGCGTCTTGGGGATCTTTCTTCCGCCGAGGCCTTCCCCCCTTCTTCTCCCTGCCAGTTGGGGAACTGGGTGGGGAAGTAGAAGGGGACTTCAAGAACACAGTGGGGTCCGTGTGTTTAAACTTCGGACCCCGAACCTTCTGCACAGTTTGCCATCCGCTTCCGTCAGATGGCGTTAATGCTGCTACTAAGGCTGTCGATACAGCTGTCGATGCAGCTTTTGCCATGGGTGCTGCTTCTGCTGTTGCAGAGGCACCCACGGCTGCAGCTACTGGAGCGGATGGCCGTGCTTTCGCTGGTGGACTTGATGACCCTGCTGCTGTATTGGTCGAGTTAGCAGAAGCGCTACTACCGACGACCGCGGTCCTTGGTGTTAGGACCTTTGTGGGCTGCGCACCACATTTACACTGGCACGAGCATGTCGTGCTCGTGCCCGTGTCTACAACGGCCGTCTGCGTAGCAACGCTCTCCTTCCTGACGGGAGTTGATAACGTTTTGGCGAAACTAGTGGCGAAGACCGGTGGCGCCAGCGCCTTGAACCGTTTCTTCGCCTCGCCAAAGGATATTCTTTCCTTAGTCTTCAACTCCTGTACCTTCTTTTCTTCAAGGTACACTCGGCACTCCCTGCTCCAGGCTGGATGAGTCCCGGAGCAGTTGACACACACCTGTGGGAGGGTACAACTACTGCCTGGCTCGTGTGCAGCCTTTCCACATTTCCCACAGGTGGGGTTGCCCTTACACGTCATTGTCGTATGCCCGAACCGTTGGCACTTAAAACAGCGCATAGTGTCCGGGACATACGGACGGATATTAAGATTTAAATAGCCGGCCTTGATGGCTTTGGGCAACGCTGGAGTGTCGAACGTCAGAACGAAGGTGGCAGTCTTTTCAAGATTGCCGTTAACCCTTCGTTTTATCTGCCTAACCTCGACCACATGTTCGATTGACCATTCCTTAAGGAGTTCCTCGGGCTCAATATCGATAAGGTCGCGGCACGTGACCACGCCTTTACTCGAGTTAAGAGTTTTGTGGAGTTCGCACTTTACTGCGAACTCCCCGAGCTTCTCGGACTTCAGGAGAAGGACAGCCTGCTTATGGGTAGATGTCTCCAAAAGCAGGGTCCCGTTCCTCAGCTTCTTGACTGATTTAAGGGTCCCAGCAAGACCCTCCAAACCTTTTTGAATATAAAAGGGGGACACCTTCTCGAAGGATCCCTCCTTCCGTGACATTATAATGAAGGCATTGTCTATTACAACGTCCTTCCCGTAACTGCATCCATTTTCTGGGGGAGGGCTGTTAACCCTCGCCCGCTTGTTAGAACTGGGTGTATTTTTATTAGCCTGCGACACACACGGGCCGCAGGGGTTTTTGTTTTGCTTGTGAGAAAGAATTTTTGGTCCCACGAGTAAAACAATTTTAAACAGGAATGCTTATTACAACAGGGGTGCGCAGGTGCCCCTGAGGTTGCACGTTAGCGAGTGAATTCCCTCTCCACCAATTCACCTCCTCGGCACGTGGCTGACCTTGAGGTTGAGGGGTTTTTTATAGAGGTTTTTACCGTCCTCGCGATCCGGGCGATGAAGCCAAGATCCCCGTTCTCCTAGGCACACAACGTTCCACCGTCACGCCCTACGGTGGTCGTTGAAGCATGGTAGGAGTTTACGGTTTGGGAAACTTGCGGCGCTCACAAGTTTCCAGCTCGGGCACCGCGGGTTCGCCAAACCCGTACCTGGCACTTGCGTACCAGGCCCCTGCGGTGGTGCTTGTGCCCATGTCTGCAAAGGATGTCTGCGTAGCAACACTTTCTATCCTGACGGGAGTCGAGACCATTTTAGCAAAGCTACTTCCAAAAATTGGAGCGGCGAGCAATTTCGCCTTCTTCTTTGCTTCTCCGTACGGTATCCGCTCTTTGGTCTTTAACTCCTGTATCTTGCGCTCCTCAAGATACACTTGACACTCTCTACTCCAGGCAGGATGCGCCCCGGAGCAGTTGACGCACACCTGTGGGAGCGTGCAAGTGGCACCCGGTTCGTGTGCCCCCATGCCGCATCTACCACAGGTGGGGTTGCCCTTGCATGACGCCGTCGTGTGTCCGAACCTCTGGCACTGGAAACAGCGCATTGGGTCCGGAACATACGGACGGACGTTCAAGTTAATGTAGCCAGCCTTAATACACTTGGGCAACACTGGAGTGTCAAACGTCAGGACGAAAGTGGCAGTCTTTTCAAGACTGCCATTTACCCTCCGTGTAATCTGACGCACCTCGACCACTTGCTGATCCTCCCACTCCTTAACGAGTTCCTCGGTTCCTAAATCCATGATATCACGGCAGGTGACGACGCCTTTCGAGGAATTCAGGGATTTGTGGAGTTCGCTTTTAACGGCGAACTCCCCGAGCTTCTCACAGTTAAGGAGCTGGGATGCCTGCCTACTGGTGGTGGTTTCCAGCAGCAGCGTCCCGTTCCTCAGCTTTTTTACTGATCTTAAGGTACCGACCAATCCTTCAAGTCCTTTATTAATATAAAAAGGGGACACCTTTTCAAATGTCCCCTCTACCCTCTGCATTACAATGAAAGCGTTCGCTATGGAACACACTTTCCTGTTGCTATGGTCTTCCGAAGCGGGAGGGCTATCAACCCTGGCCCGCTTCTTTGTATTGGGTGTATTTTTATTTTCCTGCGGCACACCCGGACCGCAGGGGTTTAGTTTTTGCTTGTGAGATGGAATTTTGTTCCCACGAGTTAAAACAGGTTATACAGGAATGCTGATACAACAGGGGTGCGCAGGTGCCCCTGAGGTCGCACGTTAGCGGGTGGTTTGCCTCACCACTCATCCACCTCCTCAGCACGTGTCCGACCTTGAGGTTGAGGTTTTTTTTTATAGAGGTTTGTTCCGTCCTCGCGATCCGGGCGATGAAGCCAAGATCCCCGTTCTCCTAGGCACACAACGTTCCACCGTGGCGCCCTACGGTGGTCGTTGAAGCATGGTAGGAGTTTACGGTGTGGGAAACTTGCGGCGCTCACAAGTTTCCAGCTCGGGCACCGCGGGTTCGCCAAACCCGTACCTGGCACTTGCGTACCAGGCCCCTGCGGGGGTAAAGCAACAACAACGTTTTTAGACTTAAGGGCAGGCGTCGGCCTGGCCGACGATTTGTCTCTTATTATAACAACGAGATCAACAGTGTGGCGAGTGTTTTAATGTTTTGTGTATTGGCCGGTCTAGTGCCTAAAATTGTTAGGCAGATCGGCCTCGTTTTAGGATGTATGGGTGGCCACTTTACAGCCACCCATCCATTTGCATTGGTTTTTTTATATCTTTATAATTTCTCTCTCGCTGGCCTCTATACAGCCAGCGAGATATGTAGTGTTTTTAATTATTTTGTGAACCTGTTTGGCCCCTTTACAGCCATCCAGGTGTTTTATGGTCTTAGGTCCTAGTGGCCCTTATAAAGCCATGTATTATTTTTGCGAACTATTTTATTTGCTGTCTGTATGGCCGACCCTTTTACAGTCGACCATGCAGATGGTATTTTAGTATTCTTTTTAGCTAAAGTGTTAGCTGATCATTGTTAGGGCGCTAATGACCTCGCTGTCGACGCGCCCTAAAGCCACAAAAACAACAACAACAACAACAATCCTTCCTGACGGGAGTTGATAACGTTTTGGAGAAGCTTGTGGTGAAGACCGGTGGCGCAAGCGCCTTAAACCGTTTCTTCGCTTCGCCATAAGATAGTCGTTCCTTTGTTATCAACTCCTGTACCTTCTTTTCATCAAGGTACACTCGACACTCCCTGCTCCAGGCTGGATGAGACCCAGAGCAATTAACACACACCTGTGGAAGGGTACAACTTGTACCTGGCTCATGTGCAGCCTTACCACATTTCCCACAGGTGGCGTTGCCTTTGCAGGTCACCGTCGTATGACCGAACCGCTGGCACTTAAAACAGCGCATCGGGTCTGGTACATATGGGCGAACATTAAGATTCAGATATCCTGCTTTGATATCTTTCGGCAAAGTCGGAGTGTCGAACGTCAGGACGAAGGTGGCAGTCTTTTCGAGACTGCCGCTAACCCTTCGCGTGATCTGACGAACCTCGACCACGTGATGTGATGCCCACTCCTTAAGGAGTTCCTCGGTCTCTAAATCAACCAGATCGCGGCAGGTGACAACGCCCTTGCTTGAATTTAGAGTTTTGTGGAGTTCGCACTTTACTGCGAACTCTCCGAGCTTCTCACACTTAAGGATTAGGACAGACCGCTTGTAGGTAGATGTATCAAGCAACAATGTCACATTCCTCAGCTATTTTACTGATTTTAAGGTTCCTGCGATACCCTCTAAACCTTTTTGAATGTAAAATAGAGAGATCTTTTCGGAAGATCCCTCTACTCGTGTCATTATAACACAGGGATTTTCTATCAAATAATCCTTCCTGTTACAGTTTCCATTGCCAGGAGGAGGGGTGTCGACCCTCTCCCGCTTGCCACTTCTTTGGGCATTAGAGTGTGAATTCCCCTGCGACGTGCCCCAGCCGCAGATACAGGGAGAATTTTTGGAATTTTTTCTTATTTTGTACCACGAGTTCGGAGGAAAGGATGTCGAGTGACGTGGAGCCCTGGCATCACGCCACCAAGCCCGATATACAACAGGGGTGCGGCAAGTGTCCCTGAGGTTGTACGCTAACGGGTTGTTTGCCTCACTACCCATCCACCTACTCGGCACGCTACTCACCTTGAGGATGATAGTTTTTTTAATTGAGGTTTGTACTTTCCTCGTGATGCGGGCGATGAAGCCAAGATCCCCGTTCTCCTAGTCACACAACGTTCCACCGCCACGCCCTACGGTGGTCGTTGAAGCATGGTAGGAGTTTATGGTGTGGGAAACTTGCGGCTCTCACAAGTTTCCAGCTCGGGCACCGCGGGTTCGCCAAACCCGTACCTGGCACTTGCGTACCAGGACCCTATGGGGAGGTGAAAAGGACACAGCAGAATCTGCAGGAGTCACAGGGAACGCTTGCGCTAGACACAAAGTCGAAACTTGCGAGTTAGAGTCAAAAATGAAGGAAGGGGAAGATACAGAACAAGGCGAGGATAAAATTATATCAAGGGAAATACGTGTCTAAATATGACCTTTGCAAGGAGAACTACGTAAAGAAATTACTGGTTTAATACAGACAATTCGATAATAAAATGACGGAGGGGGAATTTATCGAAATGGCGATGGCGCATTTCGGCACGCAAGTGCAAACGCTGATCAACCCGTTGCTCATTCGAACGGTACCAGAATTTCTTGATACGCTTCGAAATCTGGATCGAATCGGACAATTGGCCAATAATCTTGCAAAACAAGATATGGACTATAGCCGAGACAAGCCACAGTTCGAGGCTAAGCGACCTCATAGCGGAGGTAAGGCCCCCCATAATAATGACCAGAACGGGAATGCATCAAATAAGCATCCTGGCAACCGCAACGGAGGTAAAAATTGGAAAAACAGTAATGCGCAATGGAGAGATGAAAAGAATTATCAGCGATTCGGAAATAACCGACCCGCATATTAGCAGTCCACGATAAATGCAATTTCGGTTGTAAACGCGGATCCTGAGGCGCGAGTGATGATGACAGAAGAATGTGTGGGCGGCGGTAATGACGTACCGAATAACACTCCCTCACAATGAGATTTTTCTGGAGACGCTGCAAACACCGAAAGCATTTGTTTAGGTAGTTTGGCGTACTGGCGAGGCGAGGGCCAGGAAAATATCTGGATCAGTAAGATATGGAGTCCGGTAACGCATTAGCAAACGCGCATAGTGTCCCCGAATATCTATTGTTGCCTATGGCATAAGGGATAATGTTTCGATTGATTCTGGATCATCCGTCTCCGCAATTTCAAGGAAATTTATGCTCCAATTAAAGGATAAGAATCCAAGGCTGCAAATCATTCCAACAACGCAAGTTACGTTGGTTCGTGCTGTAGGAAAGAGAGAGAAAGTTGTCAGCACGCAAGCGTTAATTCCTGTAAAAATCGCAAATAGTGAACTATCGCTTCTAATAATCCCCGGTTTGACGCAAGACGTCATCATTGGTTGCGACCTCATGGAAAAACGTCAAGTTATTCTGGATTGGGGGGAAAAGAACGATAACGAATCTGGTTCCGGAGGTGTTGCATTGGAAAAATGAGGTCTGTGAGTATAGCCTCGGAATAAATATTTCCAGACCGATGCAAGACACCACGGACCGCAATTGCGATTTAAATAACGGAGGAAAAGCTATAGTGTGCTCATTAGCTGACGAGCGAAGTCTCATTCTAGAGAACCTCACCGATAAAGTGTAGGGAAACATAATTTTAACGCCAGCGCAGAAGCGGGAGCTATGCCAGATGCTGATGAATAACTTCCAGACATTTTCTTATCGCCCTGGGGAAATAAAGGGCTTCGTGCATAGGTTCCAAGTCACGTATACCACACCGCTGCGAGGACGCACCTATAGTGTGCCCCATAAGTTGCGACAGGCAGCCCAGGTAGCGGTAGCAGAGATAGAACGGAACGGGATTATCGCCCCCCGCCCTTCGGTGCACCTAAACCCGATGACGTTCGTCATTAAGAAAGGCGGATCCGTTCATCCCTGTCTGGATGATCGATTGCTTAACCTGAGAATCGAGGCGGATGGTGAAAGAACCGAACGCATTCCGGATCTCATGACGCGGTTCCATGGAAAACCTTGGCTGTCGACATTCGGCGTGTCATCCAGGTTTAATCAGGTGGTACTGGCTGAAGAATGCCAACTGTATACCGCTTTCATATTTCAAGGGAGGCAGATGTGTTTTAAGAAGTTGCCTTTCGGGTTGAAAGTGCGGCTTAAGCCTTCATCAGGACTATGAACCACGTACTGCCGCCGGAAATCAAAGAATGTTGTTCGGTTTACGTCGACGATTTATTGGTAGCATCAAAGACATTCCAACAGCACGTGGTACATTTAGAGGCGCTACTTAAAGTAATGGCACAAATAGGGATCACTTTAAGGCCGGATAAAGCCACCTTGTGAACGCACGGAGTCGAGTATTTGAGTTTCCGGATTACTCCTAATGGTTTTAAACCCTCTCCGGATAAAATTCTAGAACTCGAGGAGATGGAACCACCGACAAAATTGAAGGAATTAAGGAGTTTCCTTGGAGTGTGCGCTTATTACAGAGGAAACGTGCCAAACTTTGCACAATTCCTGCAACCTCTGTATAGCCTACTAAAAGGAGGACAGAATGTTGTTGTTGTTGTTTTTCTTCGGGTTTTAGGGCGCGTCGACGACGGGGTCATTAGCGCCCTAACAACAACCAAGCGTGACAACGTGGCAAAATTGCTGTCTGTGTGGCCGACTGTAAAGGGGTCGGCCACAGAGACAGCACAATAAAATACTAGCATACTAATTAAAATACCGTCTGCATGGCCAACTGTAAAAAGATCGGCCACGCAGACAGCAACGTAAAACATAAAACTTAAAATAAGCCTTAAATTATAAAGATACATATATTAACTGGTTGGCTGTAAAAGGGGCCAACCAGTTTAAAAAACGCGTAAGCTGGCTGGCTGTAAAGAGGCCAGCCATATAAGCAGTGTCACAAGTAAAATCAGTACTCGGATTGGTGGTTGTAAACGGCCACCAATCCAATTTAAAACCTAGGCCGATCTGCCCAAAACTTTTGGGACAAGACCGGCCAAGCTGCAAAACTTTAAAACCTTAGCCACGTTGTCACGATCATCGTTTAAAATAAGGGACAGATCGTTGGCTAAGCCAACGTCTGCCCTTAGATCTAAAAACAATACACATTCAGTTAAAATGTGGCGTACCGTCAACGGTACGCCACGAGCATCACATTCCGGTGGGTCCTCTCGGCGGAGAAGAAAGCTGTGCGTCAGAGGACAGTGCCCTATTCGGAGGCGAGTAAGGAGAACCTCATCCCTCCTCGCCCGCTGGAAGGAGCTGCTCCACGGCTGAACGGTCGGTTTGACCAGCCGGAGCTTATTATGCTCAACTTCCAGCCACTGCCTCTGCCAAACATCAAAAATAAATCTCTTCGCCGCCGAGGCAAGGTCTGACTTTGGGACCGGTTCAAAGTCGGTTCTGACCTTGTCGCAGGCTAACTTGGCAGCTTGATCAGCTGCCTCGTTCCCTCTGATTCCCACATGGCCCGGTACCCAGCAGAATAACACCTCCTTTCCACGAGATTGAAGGGAAAGGAGGGCGTCCTGGATGTCCTGGACTAGACGATCTGCTGGATACATATTTCCTATGGCCTGAATACAGCTGAGGGAATCACAGCATATGATGAACAACTTATCGCGCATTACTTTCATATGCTGGAGCGACTTCAACACGGCATGGCATTCGGCAGTGTAAACGCTGCACCTGCCGTCCAATTTGAATGTGTAAGTCGCTCGAGGGAACACTACGGAGCAACCAACTCCGTTAGCCTGCTTAGACCCATCCCTATACACCGGGGTAAACGTGTGATACTGGTTTAAAAACGTCTCTAAAAATACTGATAAAAACAATATCCGCGGTACACAACTTGTTGTGCCGCGATAATTCTAAAATTATTCTGGGCCTCTTTAAAAGCCAGGGAGGAGATTTATTCCAACCCTGGTGACAAAAAGAAGGAAGCTCGAATCCATATTGTTCTAAAATAGCCTTTGTACGGTAACTGAACGGATTATTGGCTCTATGCCGGTTGGTATAGAGCCGCTCGTAGTTGGGATGAAGCACTATGTCGTGCACGGGACTGCCAGGTGTTATGGCAACCTGCAGGTAGTGTCGCACCATGAGGAGTTGCCGGCGGATGGTAAGCGGCGGCTCGCCCGAGTCAGCACAAATGCTGACAATAGGGCTGGTGCGATATGCACCTGTGGCGAGCCGAATTCCAGCATGGTGGACACTATCCAATATACGCAGATAGCTGTCCCGTGCCGATCCATAGACAATACAGCCATATTCCAACCGTGACCGTACAAAGGCTCTGTAAAATTGTAGCAGGCAGGAGCGGTCAGCGCCCCATGACCTGCCACACAGACATTTTAAAAGATTAAGAGCTTTTAAGGCCCTGGCTCTCACATCTTTTAGATGCGCAAGCCAGTTAAGCCTTGTGTCAAAAATGAGGCCCAGAAATCTAACAGTATCACTAAAACTTAAAACGGTGTTCCTCAGGGTAAGGTGAGGCTCTGGTAAAAGGCTTCTGCTGCGAGTAAAAAGTACACACCGGGTTTTCTCAGCGGAGAAATGAAAACCGGTGTGCACTGACCATTCATCCAGCCTGTTCAGCGTGAGTTGCAACTGCCGCTCAGCGCTTCTCAGGCTGGACGATACAATAAAAATTAAAAAAATCGTCCACATATAAGGAGTACCGTAGGGGACTCCTTATAATGGCTGCTATGCTATTGATAGCAATGGCAAAAAGCGTAACGCTGAAAACTGACCCCTGAGGGACACCGTTTTCCTGAATAAAAAGATCAGACACTTCACCACCGACTCGGTACCGGAAGCAACGACCAGATAAAAATGATTTTAAAAAACGGGGTAGGTTTCCCCTAAAACCCCATTCATGTAACTGTTTTAAAATCACATGCCGCCAGGTAGTATCGTAGGCCTTTTCAAGGTCGAAAAAAAACACCCACAAGTTGTTGGCTGCGGATGAACGCATCCTGTATTGCCGCTTCCAGGAGGATCAGGTTGTCCAAGGTGGAACGGAATTTCCTGAATCCACACTGAAAGCGGCTCAGAAGATTTTGGGATTCCAGACACCAGACGAGGCGGCGGTTAACCATCCTCTCCAGTGTCTTACCCACGCAGCTTGTAAGGGCGATACTACGATAGCAACCTGGCAACAACTTATCCTTTCCAGGCTTTAAAATAGGGATGAGAGTTGCTTCTTTCCACGAGTCGGGGAAATGTCCTCCGGTCCAAATGTCGCTAAAAATATCTAGAAGGTACTTTTTAGCATCTTCACTGAGATGCCTCAGCATCTGGTACTGGATCAAATCAGGCCCTGGAGCAGTGTCATTTGCGCTGTTCAACGCACTCTCCGGCTCCCAAGATGTGAATGGGCAGTTGTAGGCCTCTGAATTCGACGAATCGAAGCACAGCGGGCGCCTCTCGGCAGCGACTCTACGTCGCTGAAACCGAGGGTCAAAGTTAGCGGACGAAGTGATGGCGGCGAAGTTCTCCGCCATCAGCTGCGCTATGCTTCGTTCGTCAGTAATTATCCGTCCGTGATCCAGTAACCCAGATACTGGTGGGCGGGAGTACCTTCCAGATATACGGCGAATGGACTCCCATACTTTCGACGAAGGCGTGGAACGATTTATATTGCTCACAAAGTTCTGCCATGACCTCTTCTTGCTCTCCTTAATAACTCGACGCGCCTTAGCTCTGTCAATACGGAACGCTGCTAGGTTGTCAGATGTGGGGCACAACCTAAAGCGACGCAACGCCCGTCTGCGACCCTGGATGGCGGAACGACATTCATCGTTCCACCAGGGGACGGGCGTCCTTCGCAGCGTTCCGGAGCTCTTCGGCATGGAAACGTCAGCTGCACGGTGAATCACTTCTGTGAAGTGATTAACCTTCTCCTGTATACTGCCACAGGGTTGCAGTTGTACAGCACGGCAATAGAGCTGCCAATCTGCACAACTGACGTTCCATTTACGTCGGTTATTTCCTCCTCCACGTTCACACTCAACGTGCATCCAAATTGGGAAGTGGTCGCTACCATGTAGGTCGCGATCCACTTCCCACTGCACGGAGTCCGCTATTGAGGGGGAACACAAGGAAAGGTCAATGGCAGAAGACGTACCGGTAGCAGTGGTGAAATGAGACATTTGCCCTGTATTCAGGATACAAATTTCCTCCTGCTCTATCAATCTACCAACCACTCGGCCCCTGGGGCAATCGGTGGTGGAACCCCACAACGCACTGTGGGCGTTGAAATCTCCCAAAAGGAGAAAGGGCCGAGTGAGTTGTCGTATAATGCCAACCAGGTCGTCGTAGCCGACAGACACACTGGGTGGCAGATAGACAGAGCATACGGTCAGTTGGATTGGACCGTGTATTTTCACCGCTACTGCTTGCAATGTGGAGGTGAGAGCAACGGGTTCGGAGTGGACAGTGTTCCGAACAAACACGGCCACTCCGCCCTTCGCTCGATCACCCTCGGTATCGTCCTTTCGGAATATGTCATAACCTCTTAGCACTGGCTGATGTTGTGGTCTAAAGTGTCTCTCCTGGAGACAGAGACACAATGGGTTAGACCGTGCTAAGAGTTGGACTTCCTCTTTGTGAGCCTGAAAGCCGTTAACGTTCCACTGAAGTATGGGAGCCATTCTACCTATTTAAAACCACCCGCCCCGGGTCGGGTGGGTCCTGCGCATGCGGTTGCTGAGGAACGGAACTATGTTCGTCCACCAGCATTATGTCGTCTTCTGGGTCCGAAGACGACACTTGTTCTAAGGCCTCGGAGTCGTGCGGATTTTTATTCCGCTGAGGCCTATTCCCCTTCTTCTCCCTGCCAGTTGGGGAACTGGGAGGAGATGTAGAAGGGGACTTTAAGAACATGGTGGGGTCCGTATGTTTGAATTTCGGACCCCGAACTTTCTGCACAGTTTGCCATCCGCTACTGGCAGATGGCACTGCCTTTGCTGCATCTGCTGCAGGTAATGCTTCTGCAGTGGGTGCTCTTTCTACTGGTGCAGAGGCACCCACGACTGTAGCTACATTAACGGATGGCTGTGCTTTTACTGGTGGACTTGCTGAACATGCTGTCGATGTGGTCGAGTTTGTCAGAGTGTTGCTACCCACGTCCGAGGTCCTAGGTGTAATGACCTTGATGGGTGTGGCACCACATCTGCATTGACATGAGCACATTGGACTTGTGCCCATGTCCGCAACGGACGTCTGGGTAGCGACACTGTCTTTCCTGACGGGAGTTGATAACGTCTTCGCGAAGCTGGTAGCGAAGACTGGTGGAGCCAGAGCCTTAAACTGCTTCTTGGCTTCGCCATACGAAATCCGCTCTTTCGTTTTCAACTCCTGTATCTTTTTTTCCTCCAGATACAATCGACACTCCCTGCTCCAGGCTGGATGTGCCCCGGAGCAGTTCACACACACCTGTGGGAGCGTGCAGCCAGTGCCTGGCTCATGAGCCGCCTTTCCGCACTTCCCGCAGGTGGGGTTACCCTTGCAGAACGCCGTCGTATGGCCGAACCGCTGGCACTTAAAGCAGCGCATTGGGTCCGGCACATACGGGCGGATATTCAAATTCAAATATCCTGCCTTGATGTTTTTGGGCAACGTCGGAGTGTCGAACGTCAGGACGAAGGTGGCTGTCTTCTCAAGACTGCCGTTAACCCTTCATTTAATCTGACGAACCTCGACCACATGTTCTGTAGACCACTCCTTAAGGAGTTCCTCGGTCTCTAAATCTATGAGGTCTCTGCATGTGATGACACCTTTACTAGAATTTAGAGTTTTATGGAGTTCGCACTTTACTGCGAACTCCCCGAGCTTCTCGCACTTAAGGAGTTGGACAGCCTGCTTTTGGGTGGATGTTTCCAAAAGCAGAGTCCCGTTCCTCAGCTTTTTCACCGATTTGAGGGTACCCGCAATACCCTCTAAACCTTTGTTTACATAAAATGGAGAGATCTTCTCAAAAGATCCCTCCACCCGTGTCATGATAACGAAGGCATTGTCTATTAGACAACCCTTGCTGTAACTGTTATTTTGTTCTGGGGGAGGGCTTTCAACCCTCACCGCTTTTTTGAACTGGGTGTATTCTTATTTGCCTGCGACACACCCGGGCCGCAGGGGTCTGTGGTTTTTTTGTGAGGCTTCATTTTGGTCCCACGAGTTAAACCATTTTAAAAAGAAGCGCTAATACAACAGGGGTGCGCAGGTGCCCCTGAGGTTGTACGTTAGCGAGTGATCTGCCTCTCACCCATGCACCTCCTCGGCACGTATCCGACCTTGAGGTTGAGGGTTTTTTTATAGAGGTTTGTACCGTCCTCGCGATCCGGGCGATGAAGCCAAGATCCCCGTTCTCCTAGGCACACAACGTTCCACCGCCACGCCCTACGGTGGTCGTTGAAGCATGGTAGGAGTTTACGGTGTGGGAAACTTGCGGCGCTCACAAGTTTCCAGCTCGGGCACCGCGGGTTCGCCAAACCCGTACCTGGCACTTGCGTACCAGGCCCCTGCGGGAGGAGGACAGAAATGGGAATGGCGGGAGCCACAGCAGAACTCATTCCTGAGGATAAAACAGATCGGAGAAAATCTGTCTCGCGCACCCCCAGTTTGAAAAGCCATATTATCTGTATACGGACGCTAGTTATCAGGGGTTTGGTGCCTGCCTTAACCAACGCGGAGAATACGATCACATGAGGATCGTCGCTACCGCAAGCCTAACCTTACGACCGGCAGAAGGGAGGTATTTCGTTTGTGAAATTGAGATGCTCAGGATATTTTTCGCAAGTGTAAAAATTCAAACAATACCTCTGGGGTAGCACAACCTACCTGAGGACCGATTCCTCAAATGCGCCACGTTCACTAGCAATAGGATAGCGCACTGGGCGATGTTTCTGCAGCAATTTAACATTCACTTTGAGTATTGTAAGGGGACGGAAAATGTGATGGCAGAATACCTAAGTCGCAAATCCAGGGACGATCCTTCTGAAGACCAGAGGCGTCTCCGGGCGAATGAAATATTGATCGCTGCAATGACGCTCGCTGATGGCACGACCTCTGTACAGTTTAAAGAACGGCTGGTCGCAGCGCAGGAGGCGCACGCCGACATAAAGCGGGTTCGGGCGTACTTGCTACGGGGAGAATACGCGGACGAAGTACGCATCCAGAACATTGCGATGCTCTGCACCATGGAAGAAAACGTTTGCTTCCGCAGGGAAAATGCTGAGTCCCGGTGGAATGCCTGGCTCCCGGGAGAATTGAATTCCACGGTAGCAAGTAGGTACCATATACAGTGCAGACACCCGGGAACAGAGAGATTATACCATACCATACGCGCGGAGTATTTTACGAAAGGACTCCGGAGGAGCGTTGCAAAGTGCACGTGCACATGCGAAATGTGCCAAAAGGCTAAGCACCCCAACATGAAGACGGAAGGGCCATACTCGCATATGGTGCCAAAAGGGCCGAATGAATTAGTATGTGCCAACCACTATGGCCCGGTTCCGGCTGGAAGATGCGGTTTTCGACATGTGTTCCTCGTGTTGGATGCATTCACGAAATACGTCAAACTGTATCCGGTCGCAAAGCTAAGCACGAAAGGATCGCTGCAAATCATGCTAGAGAAATATATACCTCATTGTCGATTCCCTAAGGCCGTGTTGACAGATCATGGGAGTGTATTTTACAGTCCAAAATGGAAGAAGGCATAAGAGGAAAGGGGGATAAAGGTAATATATTCATCGATTCCTAGCCCTCAGACCAACAACAGCGAAAGATTTATGAGACAATTAAGTGTATATATTAGGACATTGATTGGCAATAACCACGCCTCTTGGGTGAAGCACATTCCCAAAATCGAGGACTATTTTAACCACACGGTAAATTGCGCGACGTATTATCGCCCCGTGAACTTACAGTTCGGAGCTCAAACGCCCGTGCTGGCCGAAAGGATGATGCGCTACCCGAAGGACCAACCTGCCAAAAATCTGGAAGAAGACATCAGGAAAGCTTACGGATTCCTGATAGAGAAAGCCACGAAGCGACAGCTTAAACATGACGAGTCTCGAACTCAGACGTTTAGTATCGGGCAGCAGGTTTTGCTCAAAACGGTGATGCCGTCTGACGCGCAACGGAAGTTTAATTTCGTAATTTTTCCTCCTATATTCCGGACCGTTTTCTGTGGCAAGAGTGGTCTCCAGAAGCTGCTACATGTTGACTGACGGAAAAACGGAGATTGGCACTCATAACGCTCTAAACCTAAGACCATTTCATACGGGATAAGAACACGTTATGGCTGAAATCTTAACGACCGCCTACAACAATTTACGGCAATCGACTAATGTCGCCTGTAAATAAGATGTAAATACTCTCAAATATATGAATAAGATTTGTAGAATAAGGTTTGTTTGTTATGAAACTAATGTGCGCCTGTCACAAGGTGAGAGGTGGTTAACGGTAACATGAGCGTAGACAGGGAAAGTGCCGGCTTGGTTGTAACGGCTGCGGCTGTTGTTCCGCCGCGTCTTGGAAGATCGTTATCTAAGGGTCGAACGGCCAGGTACAAAGGCCGACAGTTTGCAGAATGGCATTAACTGGTGGAAAATAGACTGGACCGAATAACGCGAAACATAAGTATTTAAGCCCATTCAACATTACAAACTGAAAGTTCATTATCCCAATCGTAAAGCATTGCATGACGGTAACATATAATTTTCAAATCGAAGCATTCGAGCGTCGTTCGGTAAGCTATTCGGAAAGAGTGAAAGAATATTCTGAAGACCGATAGCATACGCTCTGGTCTTTGGGACGGGAGGATGATTTTGATTAGTTTGGCAGCGTAAGTTGGCATGTATCCGCGACGCCTACTATCAATTATTGTATGACTGCATCATTCGAGGATGGTTAAATCCGAGAGATTCCATCGTGCGCATCTACATTTTTTTTTTTTTTTTCTTTCTTCATCCGTCACAAAAACCTAATAAATTGTCCTTCACCGATGGCCAATCAATTATGACATAACGCCATGTGAAAGATCACACGAACGCCTTCAGCTTATTCCCCGTTCATGTTCACGTCTTAGACGCGTGAAAGAGAAATGCTCTTACTTCGTTCGTTGTATTGAATGCATAGCGTTATTTTTCCTTCAGGATGATCGTTGAATTTACAGCGTAACAGGGTTTGATTGGGATTGCGGTTTCCTTAACTATAACATCACTTTGATGTCGGTACAAAACTTGAACGCCGGCCTCGGTACCGTAAGGGCTAGAACGTTAGCTCCACGTGCCGAAGGTCGTCGGTTCGAGTCCGGCCGCGGGCATGGATGTTTAAGTGTTGTGTCTGCAAATGTAATGTCTGTCTGATTAACTGGAACAATTTCATACTGGATATACAGAAAGCAATGAGTGACATAAATACTATCAAGTTAGCTATATGGCCACATTAAATTAAATTATTTTGTTAATAATTTTATTTCAACCTTGGTGGGACACATATGTGGCATGACAGAGTCATCCCCCAATGAATATTAATAGTCATAATTAATATTCAATTTTTTATTATATTTATTTATTAAAAATGTAAATTGTAGGGCTAGTTGATGTGTAAATAATTATGTATTAAGCCTGGGTGGCCAAAGTTATTATATAATTTAATTCATTGCAAAATTGCTGTTAAGAATGTATTAAATGTGGAAAATGTTGGAACTTCAGTTTTAAGCGTTCGAATAGCCACACAGTGCCGAGCGCTGGCGACAGGTACGCACCTCATACACAATGGACCAGGCAGTGAAGGAAGGAAGATGCCGTTAGGTGGTGAGGGCGATGGCCCCGGCTCTCCGTTGAGGGGTGTAAGGTCAGCGAAAATGTGCGCGAAACGAGCGACGAATGCTAGCTACGGCATGAAAAACGTGATTGTGGGCTACGTCGTTTCACCAATCGTGCATGGCTACAGGGTCTACATTTGTTAATGAAAGGCTGAGAGGGGGAAGCTGTGCTTTCCGTGGCGGGAGAAGAGGACGTCATGAGAGAGGACTTGCTGTTCAGACGAGCAGAAGTGTAGACGTGTCGTCCGACACACTCTCCTAGCTGTTGGTCCATGGTTGGAGCTAGATGCTTTCTGGCTCAGATGTTGCCGGAAACTGAGAGTGTGTCTCACCTGGTAGAGGCCATCAGCAGATGCACTAGCGCGCGGATGGGTCCGTGAATTTGCATCCAACTGTGACACAGTGAAGGAAGGAAGATGCCGTTAGGTGGTGAGGGCGATGGCCCCGGCTCTCCGTTGAGGGGTGTAAGGTCAGCGAAAATGTGCGCGAAACGAGCGACGAATGCTAGCTACGGCATGAAAAACGTGATTGTGGGCTACGTCGTTTCACCAATCGTGCATGGCTACAGGGTCTACATTTGTTAATGAAAGGCTGAGAGGGGGAAGCTGGCTTTCCGTGGCGGGAGAAGAGGACGTCATGAGAGAGGACTTGCTGTTCAGACGAGCAGAAGTGTAGACGTGTCGTCCGACACACTCTCCTAGCTGTTGGTCCATGGTTGGAGCTAGATGCTTTCTGGCTCAGATGTTGCCGGAAACAGTGTCTCACCTGGTAGAGGCCATCAGCGGATGGGTCCGTGAATTTGCATCCAACTGTGACACAGCGTGTCACACTTCGTCAAGCAGATGCGGCAACGGTAAAGTACCAATGCAAAGGTCAATGGTTCCATAGGTTTTTAACGAGGCTTGCAAACCCGTAAGCGACTCCCGAGATTAGATTCTCCACTCTCATCACGATTTACTGAGCTAACCAACTTTAAATGTTCATTAACTTCTAACTTTTTAAGCATCTTGCTCATTATAACTAATGCAAATGATGCTTTTCACTTTAAAATGGCGCACCTGGGATTTTTTAAATGTTAACTTTAATTTGTTGGCCTTCGACGCCACTTTAGTGTATATTAACTTTTCAAAACTTTGAAATATTTAAAATCTGTTTATGTTTGCATTTATCCCGCAAATTGTAAACTTTCCATGTTCATTAACTGCGATCTTTTTAAGCATCTTGCTCATTATAACTAATGCAAATGATGCATTTCACTTGAAAATGGCGCCCCTGGCTTGTTCATTTTCTTTGAATATATTGTGTTTAACATAACGTTAAATATGCCCGGCCTTGTATAAGCCAGAAGACAGAATAAATTGAATAGTTTTGTGTGCCTTAAATTCTTGCAGCATTGAAGGTTCTAGTTCACCAATTAACCAAATTAGAAAATTAATATTCATATTTCCGATAAAATTTCTACGTGATGGTATCCCCCACCGCCCCTCTTCAACAAACGGGACCAATACATGCTTTAATATGTTATAACGATGTCAGACTCTGCAATTGTAGCTACAATTTTAGCTACAAAAAGTCAGTCAAGTATAAACACACCTGATACGGTTGCAACTTCACAGCTTAATGTAATACGTTATCTTATTGTCTTTCTTGGTAGTTTCAAAGAAGACACTGAAGTGGTTAGTGGTATAAATTATGTGTCTGCTAGCTTCGCCCCTCCTGTTACAAATGTGATTTAACAAGTAACGGAACAAGCTACTCCTTCGACCACTTTAGGATTCACGGTAAAAGAGGCTTTACTCCAAAGTATTCAAGAGAAATTAAGTGTTTTACAAAGAAATACATTCCTTGCAGCAGCTACCATTTTTTACTCTCGTTTCAAACGTATACACTTTACTTCTCCAATCGTTGTGTCAAATGCAATATCTCCAATAAGTAATAATAAACGCTTGGAACTTGAACGACGAGGAAAACGTTCTTCAGAAGTAAGATCTACAGCAGCAACACAAGATATCGCAGATAAAATATCAATTTGTTCCACACATGAAAAGCTATTATCCCTTAGCACTACTGTCATGCAAGAGGTTCCAAGCTCTGGCTCAGTTCCTAATGAGCTTAACCAGTAACTGGACCAACCGTTAATAGATAGAAAATCAGACCCAGTAAAGTTTTGGGTGAATTGCCAGCGCTCCAAGCCAGTGCTTTCGGAAATCGCGCTGAAATGCCTTATATGTCAAGCTTCTTCTGTGTCGTCCGAAAGAGTGGCTTCTGCAGACAACTTAGCTGTACCGAACAATAGGAGTAGATTGACGGGGGAGCACATAAAACAGAGAGTCCTTTTGATGTCCATATCAGACGAATACTGGTTTGATTGATTGAAAAAATAATAATAAATTAATAAAAGTTTGTAAAATTTCTACCTGTGTCTTGTAAGGTGCCTGTAATTTAGTTAAATAATGTCCCCTTGGGTCATTATTAGTAGAGGGGGAGAGTAGTAGCAAAAGAAGTATCAGTTTCTCATTTTAAGTTTGATTTTTCACTCCGGTATCTTCGTCTAGAATCGGCTAATGCATATCAGATAGGCTCACCCCGAGGACACGATACAAACACTGATACAGATAACTGTTCACTTATAACACCGATTTTGATGGGACAAAGTAGCACATTTAGTGGGAACAGACATTCAAGACACTGTAAAAGTTAAATTAAATGAAAAACTTAGCAAAGTAGTCCGTAATAAGTAGCGAAAGATAACGCCATAAACACACGTGTTAAACATTCGCAGCTCGTATTTTGAGAATATTAGACACTTTTCAGTGCTGCAAAGGGTAGGTTAAGGGGTAAAAACACCGTAGAATTAAGAGTTTGTAACTTTTAGCTCTAAATATAGAAGGTTTATAGAGTAATAAATTAATTTAGCTAGGCCAGAAGACAGGTGAACATTTTGAAAATTCATAACGGAGAGAACTCCATTTTCACTGTAATAATTTATACACCACAGGAAACTACACTCATTTTAGAACGTTTTGGGGGTACCTTTTAGCAAAATCGGAGTAGTAACAGGGGAGCAATAGAATTTATAAGTTTAAATGTACTGATTGAAACATGAGGGAACACCGTACAGGGAACAGACAGACTTGAGGAATAGCTTAAAGAGTTGGAAGAAATTCAGAGAATCCAAAAATAATTTTTACTTGACGATAGCTCGAATACCTTAGAAATTACCAAAAAAATGAATTACGTCTCAAAGCATTATCGGCAACGAAGAGGATCACGGGACTGATATAGGACTCGCTCTATAGGTCGGTACATAGTAGGGTAGATTAAGGAAGCCAGTTAGCGAGCTTATTTTTGTTGTTAAGTTGGTACACAGGGGCATCACATCATCGCGTCGATAAATAGGGAGGCCATGTTGTCTCGGGGCCCATTTTGGTCGGAGTGTCCTAGAGAGTGGATGTGTAGAGCAGTGATCCGAAATCATCATTATGCATAGTGAAGGGCTCACCAGGAAGTCGGCTATACCTCGTGTGTTCGACACGATATTTGAAGCGTTGTAGGCAATGTAACTTTTAACTTTCAAAATTGGGGGTCTCTTGCTGCTTGTCCTTCATAACTTGTAATCTTTTGGTAAGGAAGTTTCGATAAGCCTCAAAGTGTTAACTGATTAATTTGACTTTACGCAATTGTGAATAAAACTCTGGATCCTTAGAAACCTGACTTTAACTTCGAGTAGTTTGCAGAACTTTTCCGAATTTTAGGTTTATCAAAATTCGGTGGCGACCATCGTAATCAGTTAACCATCCTAAGTGCACGAGTCATGAAGAAAGAAGAACGGAACCTTTGGTAAAATCCTACAAACAGTAAGTCAGAGTGAGCGTTTAAGTTAATTGTGAAGGTAAGACTGACCTCCGGTAGGTTTAGTCGTTTCCTGGCGACTAGCTGAGTTTATGAAGTCTGTGTTCAACCCCAGCACAACTTTGTTTCTCACAGTCTTTAATTTTCAGAATTTTCTTAAATATTTTGATGTATTTTATGAATTACTCCCTTTAGCCAAAAATACCGATATAACGATATTTTTTGCCCATGTATATGGATAGTGTTTGTAAATATCGTTTCGATATTTATCGATATTTTTTTTTTAAATGCCCATCACTAGTTCTATGTACGCTACAAAAGCGAGCGACAGCGTGCGATCTCTGGCTGTGCTACTTTCAGCTACAAGCTGCGACTTCAGTCTGAACGTGTCCTGCGTCACGCTACAAGTTGAGCCGGTCAGCTGGATAAAAATGTCGCCGAGAAGCCGTAAAATGTTGTTGCTGGACAGTGCATTAACTAAACTAGCCTTAATTAGGAAAATTAGGCCAAAGAGGAGTGGTGTAAATCAAATAAATCGAGAGAGACACATTTATGGAGAATTTCACCACTTATATTTACTGGTAAGATCACCACCAAAATTCTTCAAATATACGAGAATGACTACAGATACATTCGACTATCTGACAAATGGATTGCAAAGAGATGTTGCGTATGCAGCCACAAACTTTCAGCAGCCAATAAGCCTTGAAGAAAAGCTGATTATTGCAATACGGTAAGCTACATCTTTTATACCGTGTGTGTGCATTTCAATTTTTAAAGTTGCAATCAGACCATCATTATAATTATTTTCCCTCTTTATAATTTGTAGTCTCATATTAGTGATAGAGTAGTATGAAGTTGCATAAGTATGAATGAACAATTTTCCACGCGTGATTAGTTGTAAACATAGGTTATGTGCTAGTTAAGTTCATAAAGCGAATAGCTAATCTACTTACTGTCGAAAATTTCTATTTTTGGCCTCCATAAATAGCAGAAATGATTGCCAAGGAACTAAAAGTGGTAAATATAGATTTCGTTTTCCAAATTAAAACATGTCGTTCTTGCAAATCAAAAAGTTTTCACTTACAACGTATTTTTTTCTATTTATTTTTCAGGTATTTTGCTACAGGAACATCGCTCCGACAGCTCTCATTTTCAGTTGAGTTGGAAAAACGACAGTATCAAAATAGTCAATGAAATTTCAAGGGCGCTGTGGACACAGTTTCAGCCATTGCATATGCCACAACCAACGAATGAATATTTCTTGCAAGTTGCTAAGGACTTTGAGGGGAAATGGCAGTTTCCAAACTGCGTTGCAGTATTGATGGGAAGCACATAAGAATTCGGAGCCCTCCTCATTCTGGTAGTTGAACCGTCCTTCTCACGGTCCGATATAGGCCTATTTGCGGCCCGCCGCCGTGTTCTCTTTGCTTTTGTCGGGACCTGAGTCGATTCCCGCTGCGCTGGTGTTTATATCGTTGCCCTGGCAAAGATAAAAGGGGCGGCTCGGTGGCTCTCGAGGCAGTGAGTGGTGTGGCGTCGCGGAGGTCTTGTGCTCCGCGGTTCGGTGTATGCGGGCCTTGTGCTCGCGTTTCTGTTATCCTGCTAGTTGTCTCGGAACTTGTCTGCAGTTCTAAGGTTACTACGGGCTCCCCTGATTGAAACTTCCTGGCAGCTTGGCTGTGAGAGCGATCGCTATTGCTTCTGGTTCTGTGTTTATGGTCGCTCCTCCTTGGGCCGGTTGTCGGTGTTGTGGACAGTTAGTTGGACGGCGCCCGTTACCCAGTGATCCACAACTGTGCACTAAGTCTACCTCCAGCTATCTGATTGTAAGGCTCGTGTTCTATGCTTCCTGGTCCAGTTATGGACTGGCACATATGTGGTTGAATTGTGCTTGATTCGAATTGCATGGAATTACTGTGTAATGTTACATGTGAAGGGTGGCTGATGATGGTGCAAACCGTTACAAACCGGTGAATCATGGATAGTATGTTCTGGTGTTTCTTAAGCTGTTGCGCCACTATCGCCTTAACTAATAATTGTGTGCGCTTAACCACATTCTAATTTTTCTTAATAATTGTATGCATGATGGTTAATATGGTTTTGGTGTATTTGTTTCATTTGTGAGCGTGATCAAGGCGCTGATCTCCCGGACTCTCCAAGCGCACTCGGTGAGCTCACGACAGTGTGTTTACTGGGCGCGGCCTACCCGGCGGTGCGGACCCGCAGGTGGAGTTATTTACTTCCACCCGGAACTTCCTACTCAGGCCCAAGTGCGGACCGTGTTATGTCTTATCCCTCAGGGATTTTGCAGAAATATTTACTTATTTTGTGTGCATAGTAATTGTAAGGTTATGCTTAGAAATTTATCTGTTATGAAGTGTTGTGAAAATGTTAACGGACTACATCCCGCATTGTGATTGGGGTATTGTATCTGGTTTGAAAAAAGTGACATTAGTCTCACTTACATTGCATTTCATTTTCTGATATTGTTGAATTGTTATTATTGAATGACTCTCAAGTGAGAACGCGTTCCCATCCAGCACATTCCATTTCCCTGGTAAATTGTTTGGGGCTGCCCTCCTATTAATAATACCATATCAGTAGTCAGTACTACAATTATAAAAACTATTTTTCAATTGTTTTTTCTGTCAGTGACAGACGCAAGATACAGATCTCCAATGATTGATGTTGGAGTTTATGGAAAAGACAGTGATGGTGGTGTGTTCAACAATTCTATCTTTCACAAAAATCGAATCGACTTATTTTTCCTGGGTATTCCTTTCAGTTGTTGTTGTTGTTGTTGTTGTTGTTGTTTTAGGGCGCGTCGACAGCGGGGTCATTAGCGCCCTAACAAAAACCAGGCGTGACAACGTGGCGAAATTGCCGTCTGTGTGGCCGACTGTAAAGGGGTCGGCCACAGAGACAGCACAATAAAATACTAACATACTAACTAAAATACCGTCTGCCTGGCCGACTGTATAGAGGTCGGCCACACAGACGGCAACATAAAATATAAAACTGTGACTAAAATATAATACATTAACTGGTTGGCTGTAGATGGGCCAACCAGGTTAAAAAACAAATTAGCTGGCTGGCTGTAAAAGGGCCAGCCATATAATCAGTGTCACAAATAAAAACAGTACTTGGATTGGTGGTTGTACACGGCCACCAATCCAAGCTAGAACCTAGGCCGATCTGCCCAAAATTTTTGGGACAAGACCGGCCAAGCAACAAAACTTTAAAACCTTAGCCACGTTGTCACGGTCATCGCTTAAAATAAGGGACAGATCGTTGGCTAAGCCAACGTCTGCCCTTAGATCTAAAAACAATACACATTCGGTTAAATGTGGAGTACCGTCACAGGTACGCCACAAGCATCACACTCCGGAGGGTCCTCTCGGCGGAGAAGGAAACCATGTGTCAGAGGACAGTGCCCTATACGGAGGCGAGTAAGGAGAACCTCATCCCTCCTCGCCTGCTGGAAGGAGCTGCTCCACGGCTGAACGGTCGGTTTGACCTGCCGGAGCTTGTTATGCTCAACATCCAGCCACTGCCTCTGCCAAACATCAAAAACAAATCTCTTCGCCGCCGAGGCAAGGTCTGACTTTGGGACCGGGTCAAAGTCGATTCGGACCTTGTCACAGGCCAACTTGGCAGCTTTATCAGCTGCCTCGTTCCCACTGATTCCCACATGGCCTGGTACCCAGCAGAATGCCACCTCCTTCCCACAAGATTGGAGGGAAAGGAGGGCGTCCTGGATGTCCTGGACTAGACGGTCTGCTGGGTACATAGTTGCTAATGCCTGTATGCAACTAAGGGAATCACAGCATATGAGGTACTTCTTGTCGCGGCGTGCCTTCATATGCTGGAGCGACTTTAGCAGGGCATAGCACTCCGCAGTGTAAACACTGCACCTGCTATCCATCTTGTATTTGTAAGTCGCTCGAGGGAACACTATTGAACAGCCTACACTGTTAGCCTGCTTAGACCCATCCGTATACACCGGGGTGAAAGTGTGATATTGATTTAAAATATCAGTAAAAATATGAATAAAAACACTGTCAGCGGTTAGCAGTTTGTTATGCCGTGACAGTTCTAAAATTAATCTGGGCCTCTTTAAAAGCCAGGGAGGGGATTTACTCCAACCCTGGCGATAAAAAGAGGGAAGCTCAAA
>JARYHS010013631.1:164432869-164452869 GCA_031002005.1 Vandiemenella viatica | reverse complement strand
TTGAGCATAATAAGCTCCGGCTGGTCAAACCGACCGTTCAGCCGTGGAGCAGCTCCTTCCAGCAGGCGAGGAGGGATGAGGTTCTCCTTACTCGCCTCCGTATAGGGCACTGTCCTCTGACACATGGTTTCCTTCTCCGCCGAGAGGACCCTCCGGAGTGTGATGCCTGTGGCGTACCGTTGACGGTACGCCACATTTTAACTGAATGTGTTTTATTTTTAGACTTGAGGGCAGATGTTGGCTTGGCCAACGATCTGTCCCTCATTTTAAACAATGAGACCAGCAACGTGGCGAGGGTTTTAAGATTTTGTGTTTTGGCCGGTCTAGCGCCTAAAATTTTAGGCAGATCGGCCTAGTTTTTAGATGGACGGGTGGTCCCTATACAGCCACCCTTCCATGTGCATTGTTTTTAAATTCCTTTTCGCTGGCCACTATACAGCCGGCGAGAGATGTAGTGTTTTTAATTATTTTGTGACCCTGTATGGCCCCTTTACAGCCATTCAGGTGGTGCACGGTCTTGTGTTCTGGTGGCCCCTTTTCTAAGCCACGTTTTGTATTTGTAAATTATTTTATTTGCTGTCTGTATGGTCGACCCCTTTACAGTCGACCATGCAGACAGTATTTTAGCACTTTCTTAAGCCACAGTTTAGGCTGGTAATTGTTAGGGCGCTAATGACCCCGCTGTCGACGCGCCCTAAAACAACAACAACAGCGACCCACTGGTGGGTCGCGGCGGGTGTTTTGGCGGGTCGCGGAGCAATCGACGTTTTTGCTCCAAAAATCTATATTTTTTTTCATCTATTTAAAAAATATAACACGATATTTTACAAGTGCAGTAATCATGAAAGTTATTAGCTTAAATTAAAACTTTGTGAGGAAAAAAGAAAAAAGTTTTCTTAAACAGTCAGTTGGTATTATGCAGTAACCTCGTTGTGAGATATAGCAGCGGCAGTAATCGCGCAATCCTTATGGCAACTTCTGAACACCTCATCTCCCGCCCCGCTCTAAGGTGGAGATGTGCGCGCATACCACTGGCAGTTTTACTTCTCTGATTGTTATTTTCTTGTTTATGCTTTGATGCAAACAGTCTTTCTCTGCTTGAGAGAGTGAGTTGTTGTTTGCGTTTTGTTTTGGTTGAGAGTAGATTTGATGTGATTATGGAAAGTTTGTTCAGGACTGGATCATGCCGTAAAAGAGAGTATCCAAACAAGTATTTGTAATTACAATGCAGGCAGCAAGAAAAAGTAAAAGAGATATCTGCAAAAATTTAATTCGGATTATTTGAAATACAGATTTGTGTTTTCGGGTACTGAAGAAGAGCCAATACCTCAGTGTGTGATTTGTTGTGAAAATTTGTCCAGTGAAAACATAAAGCCATCAAAGCTTGCAAGGAATTTGTCAACCAAGCATCCTGAATACACAGATAAGCCTGTTGAACTCTTTCAAAATAAAAAAATACATTATCTTTGACCAAATCTACAATGGAAAAGTCAGGCCAACAAACAGTCTACCATAGTGTCTTACCAATTATCCTTGTTAATGGCAAAGCAGGAAAATGCGACTGATGTGCCAAGTCATATCTACACCTACAAATCCCATTTTAGTGGTTGACTGGTAAGTTTACCATTGTGTTTTCCTGCTCCCAGTCTTCCATATTTTCATACATTTGGGTGAAGTAATACACAATGATACACACCTACGAATTAACCACTAAAATTGGGTCTGCAGGTGTTTTCCACTAAAAAGCGACTTGACAGTCCAGTTGCATTTTAGTATGCTGCTCGAGTTACTTCTAATCGTGGAATTTCAGCAGTCAACTTGATGAGGTGATGGTCTGTGCAGTCGCCTCCCGGTCTGTGATATGTTTATTGTTTTGTGTATTAGCAGTTCTTGTTTTTGTTGTAGTACATCCTTTGTACGAAAATTTACCTTTTCGTAGGATAGGATAGTCGATAGCGTATCGAGGTAATAGAACAGTTACCATTCTGATATTGGATAGATTCTCATATTAGGTGGGTCGCGAAAGTTTTGTTTACTTAAAAGTGGGTCGTGTACTGATAAAGGTTGAGAACCGCTGATCTATACGCAACATTGTATAATCCTAAAACTTTCTTATTCTTATAAAAAAACAAGAACAAATATTCCAATTAAATTATGGCTACACTGAAAAAGTAATACTCTCAGAATGACAGCACAAATAATTAAAAATTTTAAATAAAGAACATATAATTAAAAATAAGATGGGATAGGGAAAAATAAACAGATACCCGTCACTTACCATAGATGAAGGCAGGAGGGCGAGACGAACACGTAAAAACACAAAAACATAAACAAATTTCACAATATTTTGACATGAGTCTTAATCATGTAGGAGGCAAGACATATGGCAGGGGGCAAAGAATGTGGTCACATCCCAACCCGCCACATGAATGAAGCATAGGTGGAAATCGCGCTGTGGTGGTAGAATAGCCGGAAAAGGGGGGGGGAGATAAGCTTGACCAGTGATAAAAGTGAAACAAAATAATAGAAAAGTTATAATTTTATATAGATTGGTTATAGTTGAAAATAAAGGAAGATAGAAACATATATATGAAAATATATGAAATGAATAAATGAAATGTACATATATAAGTAACTGACTGTAAAATGAAATGAGAGATAGCAAGTGACAGGTTTAACGTAGGTTCAGGCCAGGGGTGTGTCGTGTCTGGTGTCAAGGATATGTTGGTAGGCAAGTTCCCATCTGCGGAGTTCTGAAGGTGTGGTGGTATTTGGAAAAACTCTAATAGCTCTAAATGTGAAACAGGTGTTAAGGTTGTTCGAATTATGTGAGTTTGCAAGTATTGCCAGTGGATGGTCTGGTTTGGAAGTATAAACTGTTTGCCTGTGGCCATTCATCCTGTAGGATAGTTGTTGAGCGGTGAGACCAATGTAAGAGGCAGTGCAATGGAGTCAGGTGAGTTGGAAAATAAGGTGAGTGGTAGCACACATATCATGTCCAATAATAGGGAAAGATTCGCCTGTGATAGGATTAGTTTAAGTAGTGGTGGCAGGGTACATGCTGCAAGTATTGCAGCGGGGTCTGTTACAAGGAAAAGATCCCTCTGGAAGTCTAGGAGAGTTGGCAGGTAAATACTTGTGGAATAAGATGTTATACAGATTGGGTGGTCTGCTGAAGCAAGTGCGGGGAGCAGTGGGTAGGATTTTGGGAAGGAGGAGACACATTTCAGGGAAGGACTGTAGGAAATAATGCCCACGACGGAGTATCTGGTTGACAGATTCCAGACCAGGAAAGAACTGTGTGACAAGTGTTGGTCCATGGTCAGTTTTAGGAGGTGCAAAATGAGGGTTGTGGGTGATGGCACGGGAAATTTGTTTTTCCACAAGATCATGGGGGATCATATAATTAAATATGACAACATTCTAAATAGAAAGATAAAATGTAGTTATTTTAAATACAGCAAAAATAAAAAATAGACTTCATATTTTATAGGTTCAAATTAAACATTGCCAAAATAGAGCAATACAGAATTCAACCTCTAATGATAAGTAGTGATAAAAAGAATACATTTAGTGCTAATCACATTTTACTTAGGTAATCTGTGAACACATGAGCAGATTTATATCCATGATACTCTGTTAAGGCGGCCACACACGCTACGGTACACCGGAGAGGTGTACCTGTACAGGTACACCTGACAGGTAGACCGGAGAACCGACGGAGCCCACACACGTAAGGCCGGGCACACACGTTACGGTAAACCTGACAGGCAAACCTGCGCAGGTAAACCTGACAGGTATACCTGTGCAAGCTCGAGCCCACACACGTTAGGGTAAACCGTATATTTTAGTTCAGTTGAGAGAACATGGCGAGCAAACAAGATGTAGATGACGCGATCGCCTTGGTCGGGTTTTTAGTGGTTTTGGACAGTAAGAAGAAGCGTAAACGTAAAACCTGGTGTAAGAAGTGGCTTACAGAGAGAGATGAATATACTCATACAAGGTTACTGAAAGAGTTGAGTGCAGATCCTTCAGATTACCGTAATTATTTGCGTATGAATGAAGAAACATATGAAAAACTGTTATCACTTGTAACTCCTCTCATTAGAAAGAAAAACACGGTTATGAGAACCTCTATTTCTCCCCATGAAAGACTAAGTGCTACTTTGAGGTTTCTTGCGACGGGCCGATCGTACGAATGTCTTAAGTACTCTACGTTGATATCACCACAAGCTCTAGGCCAAATCATTCCAGAGACATGTGAAGCCATCTATAAAGTGCTGAAAAATGAGTATCTTCAGGTACGTTAAACAAATATACAACTTTTATTTACTATTAGTTTTTATTGAAAAAATTTATTGCTGTCTATGAAAGGGAAAGTTTTAACAGAGTACTGAGACAATAATTGCAATGAGCGTATGGAATTATAAAATTAATTGATAATATTGTTTGATAACATTAGTATAGCATAAAGAAAACTCAAAAATAAAACAAATCAATGATTACTATAACTAGAAAAGTAAGCTGCCATTGAATGTGAAGGAGGAAGACCTTCATTTGCAAATCCACCTGGCGAAGTTTGTTGAGAAAATTGGCCGTACGAGGTAGCAGATGAAGGAGTAGGTGTGCTCCTACTTGAATTAGAGCTGCTGTTCAAAAGTTCGGAGCTGTATGGATTAAGCATACCCATTTCAGCCTCAAAAAGGAGATCATTGATTCTTTTTTCAACTATCAAAGCCTCTCGTTTTTCCAAAGCCCTGATTCTCATAGCAAAAAATTTTCCCATCAAGTCATACCTGTCATCTTGGGCCACCGGTTTTTTGAAGTGGTCTCTTACTGAGACCAGTACATCATTAGTTAACTCTTCACTTTTCCTTTTTTTGGCCAAATTAGGTCGGGAGGTCGGAGGTAAGCCTACTGCTCCTGTACTTGAGTTTGATCTTGCAACCGCAGGTGGAGGTATCTCGTCGCCATTGATCGGTGTTTCGTCGCTAGGTGTTCCAGCAGAATCATTTATTTCTTCCTGAAATAATTATGTATTATTACACACTAAAAAAGTATTTTACATTGATTTTATTAATTAATATAGTTTAAAGGAGAACTAAATAAATATAAAACGTGTAGGCCTACTATTGAAAAAGTTACGAATATCATGTTATTAACGGGCTAAGCTGATACCTGGATTCATGTTGGGTTATAAAAGGGAATCTACAACGGATACGTTAGAATTTGTATAAAATATCAATTATCATATTATAATGTAGACTATTGTTATATTGTAATATTATAATATAGATATGATAACAATTATAATTTAACTAAACACCAAATGAAATTAATTTGCTAATTCAATCAGCCGAGGGAAACGAAGCATAGTCCCAAGCCGTTAATATAATTAATTATAATGTTTCCTTGATTTTAAAACACTGAATTTAAAAATTATCAACATTTAGACAGTCATCATTATCATTATGATAGACTTTTATTTATGTTGTGAACAGTTTTTATTTATTTGATATTGTTCCAGTTTCCTAATTCCACTGAGAAATGGAAAGAGATTGCTAAAGAGTTTGAAGAGAGATGGAATTTCCCACACTGCCTTGGTTCCATGGACGGCAAACACATAGATATAGTTCCTCCAGCGGATTCCGGATCATATTATTTCAACTACAAAGGAAGGCACAGTATGGTACTTTTTGCAATAGTGGATGCTAACTACCGGTTCCTTTTAGTGGATTTTGGGACCAACGGACGTGTTTCTGACGGAGGCGTTCTTCAAAATACTAAATTTTATGAAAAGTTACAGATTGATGACCTTAAACTCCCAAAACCATGCAGCGTAACAGAAAATTTCAAAGATGTTCCTTACGTATTTGTGGCTGATGACGCCTTTCCCCTTACAATTAACATAATGAAGCCTTTCAGACAAGCACAACTAGATTCAGCTTGTAAAGAAATATACAACTACCGAGTTTCAAGGGCAAGGCACGTTGTTGAGAATGGGTTCGGTATACTGGCCTCCAGATTTCGTGTATTCCATACTCAAATAAATTTAGAGCCAGAGAACATAGTAAAAGTGGTGAAAGCAACATGTGCATTGCATAATTTTTTGATGGAAAAACGCCCAGCCATTTACGCTCCTCCAAACAGTACGTATCAGGAGAATGATGATGGCGCTATCATTAATGCAGGCTTGAATACCAATGAATCGAATATGATAGCATTGCAACGTGTGCACTTAGGTAATGTAAGTTTGGCCGCCAAACGGCTCAGAAATGAGTTTGCTTCCTACTTCATGAATGAAGGTAAAGTGCCATGGCAAGACAAACGTATTCTTCGAAACAAAAATTGAATATAGACTTTTGCTCTTATTTATAGGATACGTGGAATCCGTTCAAATTTGTTCATAAACTAAAAAAATCATTTAGACATTTCACACAGGTCAGAGAAAAGTTTTCTTTCAAACTATTAACATTTAATTTGTAAATAACTATTATTGTTATAGAAAAATACAAGTGTAATCGTACTTAAAATCAATTATATAACTATTATAACTAATCTGTTTATAGTACTTACTTCCTCGATCTCGCTCCCATATTCCTCTTCTAAATTGGACACAGATGTACTGGGAATATCTTGATCTCCAAGAAAATCAAACAAATCTAAGTACCACAACTTGGATACATAGACATTGTCGGCTGATGCGCCAGATTTAATTGACATGTCACGTTTTTTCTTTTCTTTACGAACATTGCTTCGTAAACTATTAATCTTTGCAACCACTGATTTTCTTGTTGCATCAGGTTCCAACTCCTTCAACTTCAGCAAAAGTTTTGCATAAGATGCATCTCTCTTTTCACGGTCATGATACTCTTTACTTTTCACTCGCCAAAGGCACGGCTCCTGTCTATAAATTTCAATGAACTCTTCAATCACTTGATTACGTTTTCGACTCGACATAACTAGAACTTAATATAGTCACAAGAAACTAAAGAAACTTCAAAAGAAAGTGTCGCAAAAAGCTCTCTACTCGAGGTGCAAGTCCAAACTAATAACAAAACAACTGCGCAGTTGACTGGACGGTCTCACACACACGGTCAGGTCTAGACTACTGCGCAGGTAGAAATACCAAATTTTCATTCCGTACAGGTCGCCTGTACAGGTCGCTACGCCTGTGCAGTTTCGCCTGTAGCTACTGGCACACACGATCAGGTTTACCTGTACAGGTGACCTGTACAGGTATACCTGTCAGGTAAACCGTTACGTGTGTGCCCGGCCTTACATAAAAGAACTGATTATTTTTTTGCACATATTTGTAAATAAAATACTTTCCAAATATTGTTTACAAATGAACATCAATATCAATAATAAATAAACAAACAAAATTTTAAAGTAATGGCCAGCTTTTCATATCTCTTAAGCAGATAATACTGCACTTTTATAAATGTCGAAGTCCTACAGGTACCTGGATGATCCAGCTCTGCCACACATTTTAAAACCCCAACGAATAGGGGTTTGTTTTGCATGAACTGTCATAAGTGACTTCTGCCTTTGAAGGCAGTCATCATTCATCTACACTTGGTGTCTTCAGGATTTTGTAGAACATACTTAAATTGTAGCAATTCAAGCCAGGGTCTTATCTTCACCGAGTGTGGTGGTGTAACGGCTAGCGTTCTGGCCTCGCATTCGGGAGGACGGCAGTTTGAATCCCCGTCCGGGCATCCAGATTTGGGTTTTCTATGGTTTCTCAAATCACTCCAGGCAAATGCCAGGATGCTTCCTTCAAAAGGCCATGGCCGAATTCCTTCCCATTCCTTGCCTCCCATCCTTTCCCGTCTCTAAAGACCTCACTATTAGAGAGACGTTAAGCATATATATACAGGTATATATATCTTCCATCATTTGTTCCTTTTAGCTTCATCGGTTACTGCCATATTATTAGTAAAATGAAGAACAATTAGACTCTTCTCAAATCAGTTCCTCGGCATTACCTCAGAAACTAAGCTGTATGCAAGGCTATTTTCCCAGTATGAACACACTAGGCATTTGGCAAAGCCCCATTCTTATATACATGCCCAAAATTTTCTCAGTTTCAGGTTTATTTGTGTTTACACTACTTCCAGATTTTTGAGTGCTATATAAATTGGTTTCATTTACAAGCATATCCAACATTTCAGCTGTTATGAAAAAAATTAAAATAAAACTCTCTCTTTTGACATACAATGAACACTCTAGGTGAGACTTTCAACATCATTTGCAAATTCTGAAATTGTTGGCGAAGGTTTTTTTTCCTTAACAAAGGCTAATACCTTTTTTTTTTTTTTTTAGTTTGGCAGTAGATCAAATACACTTGTAAGACAACAAGCTTGCAGTGGGGTGAGTGCATAACTTGAATCTGAACTGTGATCGTGCATACCTAAGGTGTTACAGTTCCGACTTAGCTATTAACTCAGTCGCCACCGTAGTTTTAACCCAGAAACTATGGAAAGGTGAAAGTTCAATGATGCTTAGTCCATTCTGGTATGATGAATATATTCTTTAAAATTTTACAAAGTCAGAAAACTGCACAGGCAATCAGACAACTTCTCCGAAATTATTTCACAGACTCGACTGACCATTCGAGCATGACCAAACCCCACGCTCCCACTATTTCTTAACTACATGAGTTCTTCAAAATAAACTTCCACCCATGATGATCAAATTCAACCGACACTATACAACTTAGTAGTTTGCCGCGCCACGAGCCCTAGGCTAACCACCTTCCTACATAATGCTTCTATACCGACTGAATGCTGCTTCTTGAATGGGGCGAGGGTCAGGCTCCATCATTCTTTCCTTGCCCCTAGGCAAGGAAATTCGTTTTAGGAAGTACTTGCCTATTCGGCATCACCTTCCTTCATTGCTTGTTGTGGCTGTGTTTTTGCTTTTTTGTTTTGTCGTTTCTGTTGGAGCATTGTTGGTCCATAGGTGCAGGCTTATCTCGATTGGGCTGCTGTTGTCTTACGGCGACGTCTGCCCCATCGGTTGTTGGTGTTGTTTGGCTGCGGTTGCGACTGCGTGCGCAGTCGCTGCCACGACCATCTCCGGGATTTGCTGAATGGCGTCGGTCACTGCTTGTGCCAGCTGACGCAAGCAGCGGCCGACGTATCTGCTGCGGGAGGCGGGGGCAGCTTGCAAGACCCTCTCGCCTTGGCTGTTGGCTGTTGGTGGTTGACTGGTGCCGGCTGGCAGCAGCAACGCCATTAACTGCCCATTTCCTCCTTGGGCAGAGTAGGGTGAAGTGTTTGTCTTGCGACATTTACTCCTAGTCTTATAGATGGATACTTGCTTCAGGTTAGATTTGTCTTAACGTTTGGCGTAGCTATTTTCAGATGATTTGGGGATTTATTGTACAAGTGAGATAGGTCCTATGTGTGGACCTATTCCTACCGGATAATTTCCCAGATTCTTGATTAGTGGATTGTTGGATTTATGGGCTGTATTATAAAATTTGGTGGCAAGATCCTTGAAACGTTGTTTTAAAGTTGGTAGCCCTGTGGCTTCATGAAGGGCAATTGTGGGAAATCTGCAGTCGAGATGAAGTGTTCTCTTCAACGCACGATTTTGAATAATTTGAAGTCGGTCAAGATTTGTTTTTGCAGTGTATCCCCACACAGGACAGGCATATTCAAGTATTGGTCTTACTAAGGTGCAGTAGATCCGTACTCCTAAGGCCGGGTACATACCGAAAGCAACCGGTGATAGCAACGCAATGTCAACTCAACTCAGTCAACTGGAGTTTCTTCAAGGTTTACACCACGTGTACATAAACAAGAAACCCAAGTTGACAAGTTTTCCAGTCACTTGTTCCGATGTCTTCGTCCGAGGAGGAGGCAGTACTTCTCTATGTGCTTAAAAAAACAGAAAAAAAAGTTGCATAGACGTTTTAGTGTTCATCCATACAATTCTAGCAATTTACACAGCAGTCAGTGGCATTCCTTGCAAAAATTGGGAAAATATCCCGAAAAGTTTTTCAACTACTACAGGATGAGCAAGGCTAGCTTTGATTTTTTGCTGGATTTAGTTACCCCTCTACTGTTGAAACAAGATACTAACTACAGAACCGCAATTGGTGTGGGCGAAAGATTAACAATCACATTAAGGTAAGTTTGATTAAATGAATTTATTTGTTGTTATAAAATATTTATAAAGTTATAAAATATTTCACTAAAAAGACTATGATGTCACTTAATGTATGACGAATGCATTGGTCAAGGTGTTGAAAACGTACTCTTCGTTCTCCTGGCCAGGATTTCCCGGAGAAATGATATTAGTCAGCACACTGGGTGATCGTGAGGACTGTAGTGATGAGCTTGAATACGTATCGTGCGTTTGCTTATCAGGACTATCATCTAGTACTTCATCGATCAAACTAAAAATTCTTCTTTTAAAAGTTCGCTTCTGCCGTGAATTCATTTCCTTCATATCTTTTTTAAGACTCAACAGAAAAAGTTCGTCTGACATATCTTCATTGTCAGCTACTGGAACCAATTTATCTTCAGCAGGCTTCATTGTTTTTGCTTTAAAATAATTGGTCATAGCTTCATCCAACGGTGATGTAGTCGGCTTCCTTTTGCCCAACTGTTTCTTCCGGAACTGTGATATGCTGTTATTAGCGGGTTCAGGTACGTTCGGCATTGCTTCTTGGGGTAATTCAGTCGCGTCATCATCCACAGCATCAGCAATTTCGTTAATGCTATAATCAGCTGGTTCTTCTTCTTGAAGAGTTTGTTGTTGATGGTCATCAGTTTCAGGAGGTGGTGGTAGGTTGCTTCCAATGTTTTTAGGGTTACCTTTTAAAATAGGCACAAGATATTGCAGCACATCAGCCAAGTAGTATTCCTTTTTTGAAGAACCTCCGGCTCCCGACACTGGTTTTGTGAAAATATGTCTTCTAAATACAGTCCTTATATTTTTCCATTTTTCCTTGCATTGCTTCACTGAAAAAAGAAAAACAGACTGTAACTTTATGTAATGTAAACGAAAAAAACGGTCCCAAATTGGGGACGGATCGTTTTCATACCTAAAAAATTAAAAACTAAAAATTTTTTTTTTGTTTTCATACCTAAGAAATTAAAAAACTAAAAATTTTTTTCGTTTTTTAATTTTTTAGGTATGAAAACGATCCGTCCCCAACTTGTGACCGTTATTTCCGGTTTTTTCACGTAAAAATACATAGGAAAAATATATTTTTACGTTAAAAAATCGACAAGTACCCTTTTCTTTACAAATAACAAAATTTTTTTCGCTTATGATGAATGTTTGTAATTGTAACGGCCCTGCAAATGTTTGTAAATGTTTCAGGTTTTTGGGTGAGGGATGCAGCTACCATCAACTAGCTTACGACTTCTTTAGAGGTGTATCTACAATAGCAGCTATCGTTCCTGAAACATGTGAAGCTATCTGGTCTGTATTACAACCTCTTTTCATGCCAGTACCCGACAGAAATCAATGGGAAACTATAGCTGAAAGATATGAAGAATTATGGAACCTGCCTAACTGCCTAGGGTCAATAGACGGCAAGCACATTCGTATTAGATCCTTTGATCATTCTGGTTCAAATTACTACAATTATAAGCATTTTTTTTCAACTGTGTTGATGGCTTGCGCAGACGCTGATGGGACATTTATAAGTATTGATGTAGGATACCCCGGAAGAAATAATGATGCAGGAGTTTTCCACTCGTCGACATTGGGTAAATGGGTAAAACAAAATAGCCTAGACTTCCCTCTTCCAAGAGCACTTCCAAATAATGTCAGTAATGAACCTGTACCATTCTTTTTCTGTGGTGATGAAGCATTTCCACTTCTCGAAAATCTCATGCGACCTTACCCGCGACGTTTTTTAAACGATACAAAAAGAGTGTTCAATTACAGACTCTCACGAGGACGTAAAAGTGTAGAGTGTGCGTTTGGTATGATGAGCATGAAGTTTAGAGTGTTGGAAAAACCAATACAGTGCAAACCTGGTAACTTAAAAAAAATTGTTCAAGCTGTATGTGTGCTGCACAACTTTATCAAAGCAAGAGACGGAACAGCAAGCTTTCCTGAACAATTTGAGTACACTAGGCCACGCCTCACATGTATCGATGACTTCCGCCGCTCAAGAAAGCGGAACTACTTAATAAGGGACAAAATCGCACGTTATTTCGTTGAATGTAACCCAATACCGTCCCAGTGGGACTAAGCCATCAAAGCTCCAGTGAACATGTAAATAACAGTTTTAGGCAAAATAATGTATTTTATATGCTTATCAAGAATTACAAAAACTGTATTAAAACATTCATAGAAATTAACAAATTGCTTACATTTTTTTCTTACCTGTGAGTTTAAACTCATCTGCCACAGCTTGCCAAGCTTTGTCTGTCACCAATCTGTTACTGTATGATTTGTTGTTATGGTCATACAAACAAACAAACTGTTCAATAAACTGTGCAAATTTAATATTTTCTTGTTGTTCAGCAGCCATAGTTAAGTACGGTCTGCACTCCACAAGAGCAACTGCGCAACTGGCGACTCGAGTTTACAGCATGTCGTGACTTGAGTTGCCTGCGTTGCTCAGTCAGGTGACCGTTGAATCACCGTCACGTCACAGTCACTTTGGTATACACAGTCCCATTACACTGCGTGTGTCATTCATTGGGAACTCAAGTTGCCGTTGCGTTGACATTGCGTTGCTATCACCGGTTGCTTTCGGTATGTACCCGGCCTAAGGGTGCGGAGAGCTTACTGTCACTGTTTAGCACTGGGTACAATGCTTGAAGTCTCGCGCTAGCTCTTCTGCGGAGGTCGTTTATGTGGGCCCTCCAGGTCAACCTGGAGTCAAGCAGGACTCCAAGGTAGCGAACAGTGTTTGACCATGGGATTAAGTTGTTATGAATTGTGAGTTGTTGATCTAATTGAGGTCTCTGTCGAGGTCCTGTCCTTTTAGTTATTAAGATGGCTTGGGTCTTCGTTGGCGGCGTCGGTCCACTATAGTGCCGGCCGGGTGCGGGCCTCGTATGTTGCTGCTTCCGGTTGGTGCCGGGCAGCGTCAGGCGCGTGGAACAGCCGCAGTATGCTGCCGTGTGTCCAGCCGCCTCACAATTGCAACACCAGGTTTGGTGCCGCGGGCTTGGACATTAGGCAACGCGATGTCCTTGGCCGCATCTTAAACATCTTTTGGGCTTGGTACACTGCCAGGACAGATGTTGATAGCCCTGACAGTTGAAACATTGGACGAAGTCCGGTGGCGGTGGTCTTTTCTTCTCGATTCTGACGGGTTTCCCCGCCAGAACCTTGACTTCCTGCAGTGCAGCAGTGTTGCTGCTTGTCTTGAATGTGTACAGAGGAATCTTTTCCTCTGTGCCCGTTCGCCGCATCTGGTAGACGTGGCTTGCCTCCACGCCTTGGCTGGCAAGTTCAGAGGCGACGACTTCCACCTCTGTGTCGACCGGAAGTCCACGGACTATCAGCTTCTGTTGTCTCCCACGTCGTTCGTCCATCTTGTACGTGATGCCATCACTACGCAACTGCTCCTCCACGTCTCTCAGGTCGCTGGGGCACGACAAACAGAGCCTACCCCGTTGCTGCCTGGCCAGCACATGAAGGGGAGTGTCGTATTGCGGCGTAGTAGCTCGCAATACGACATGGGTAGGTTCTGGAGGGGGTATTTATAGGATCGCCTCTTCTTGGACCGTGGGAACTTCCTTATCTCGACTTTCCCATGAATCGTATCTGATCAGTTTCAGACAAATGTTACGAAATCCAATTTGATCATGACAATAAAAGTAATCCTAGCTCTCTGAAATTTTGGTAGTAGCTAGATATTGTCACGAACGTCAAATTAAGTTATTATAAATTTTTTTGTAAATTTAATAGTTTCGCCAGAAAAGAGTCATGAAGATGTGATTGCCATAACTTTCGAAATATTGCTCCTAATGAGCTGAAACAAATGTCATTCTATTCTCCTATTGCCCATCTATTATCCGATATCAAATAAAGAATTTTACCTAATTTTGAAAGTGGTATAAAACTCAAAAATAAAATTTGATGACTTGAAATATTCAACGTATCGACTTGAAAATAACTCCAAACAAATCTCCATATTGAAAAACGGTTACTGTAAAAATTTGGAACCTCTAAGTACATTCCCTGATTTATTACGAATTTTGTAATTACTACTCTTCCCGAATGCCGAATTATCGCATCATCTCGTCCAAGCATTTTCTCGCGCTAAAACCCATTTTATTTTATTACAATCAAATGCTTTAATATTTTGAAATAAAACTTTTCCAGAAATCTTTATGTTTAAATAAACTTTACTCTGAATATAATTTCTTTTCGTGAATTTCCGAATAAGACTGAAATATCTAACTTTTACATGAATCACATGTCTTGCTATACCACATTATATTTAAAAAAAACGATCTTTAGAATGCTTGAAACTTTCTAAAATTTTAATATGTTATTTAAACCGAAATTATGCTACTTTCTATCTATTACTTGACTTCTTAACTGTTTTCTAATAACCAAATACTTCGATTTTGGAGTGGAAAATTAAGTACGTGATAAAATTCTAAACTGGCAAATCACTTTTAAACATATTCAGACTAAGTAAGATGTTTTAACAACAAAATTAATCATCTTCTGGCTATCTATTTAACTAAACATCTTTTGAACTAAAGAAATATATTGATTTAGCGAAATTATATGAAAGTCAAATACTACATATTCAAATCTGAGGTTATGTTTCTTAACAGCTGTTTAAATGAATTTAACTATTGAATTTACTGTTCATACTTGAATAAATGCTTATGTTGGACATATTACCGGAAAATATTATTAGAATTGACTATAAAAATGACTTTAAAAGGGTGGTACCATATACTTCAACTGAACTCACTATCTTGGGAACTAATTTTGCATATGCGAAATTCTAAGATGTGTTACATGCCCCCCGAAGATTGAAGTTATTTTCCCAAGAAAACTGACTGAAATCTTAAAAATTTTAGGTGGTGCAAAACTAAAATCCCCTTATCCTATCAACTTCGTGGGTTGGTCTGCCCATTCATACTTCCTTTCACTCACTCTCAATCATACTCATATCAAAATTATCATATTTTGCACGTATTAATTCACCAAAATGGTATCAAAATTACAAAAAATCAAAGACATCAAATCATCAAAATATTAAAGAACTCAAAATCTACAACAATTATTTTCATTTGTATACATAAAAATGAAATATTTTTTTTCTATTGTTTTCATTTTTTCTGAAATAAATGTTCATTGAGTTTGAAATGTTCTTTGTTTCCTTATATTCTAGTTTGCAAAAATACTTTTAAAAAAATCACTTTTTTCACTGCACAACAAATGTGTCCATTTCAATTGTTTTGTTCTGTTTTATCAAAAACTCCCTAAATGGGCTAAAAGCCATGTCCTGTCACGGGAGTAGACCATATTTGGGGCAAAAAAATGAATATAAATCAACGCCCCAAGCTGTGTCTGCCGAGTGCATATATGTCCCTGGCGTCTGACGCAGCAGATACACCAAAAGGACCTCGGTTAGTCAGCTGGTCTGGAACAGAAAAAACCAAAAACAAATGAATCAGTAACCTATTATTAAATATTTACATATTAACATACAAAAAATAGGAAATTACATATTAAAAAACATACAAAGAGTATACATTAGAGTAATACAAAATGATCATAAAGGAATAATCATAACTTAGTTTCAAGGTGTAAAAAATTAGTCATTGAAAAATGACAAGACAATGAATAGATTATTTACCCATTACAAAAGCATGAGTTGAATACAATGGACAAAAAAAAAAAATCTTTAAAATACAGTTGAGAATTATCAAAATTATTGACTAAAGCATGAAGTGGTTACTTATTTTTTTTTTTCTGTGAAAACATAGTATATGGTATTAGAAACTTAGTAGAACATAATAACATGAAAAATATCTTATATAGGCAATCCTCTTAACCTAAACATTTGGTCCTAAATGACAACTTCTTTATGTATACTAAAAGATCATTGCCTTGAATGTCTCTGTTACTAGTAGATGTCATAAAATATGTACTTTAAGAGATAAGAGTGAATAATTGTGTTGACAAAGATAATCTCAAATTAAATTACATAAGTAAGTACAAAATAAAAGGAAAGTATTAATTCTAAGGAAACACAGTTTCCAGTCAGCAGTACACTGCTGCTTACAAAATGTCTATATCTCTTCTTAAAAGTAACACAACAAAGTTGTGAAGGTACCAGTACACTGGTACAAATAATTTTTTAATATTTATCAATGCTTAGCAAAGTATCATATAATAGGAAGGAAAGCCTATAGCTAACCTAAATGCATGAAAGAGAATTCTTTGTTATGTGGCAAATCTGGGAATGTGTTAATGTTTAAAATAGCAAAGTAATCGTCTCTTATAGAGCATGTTATATTAACTTCTAGTATTGTGAAGTATCAACTTGTGTTAATTATCATAGAACGTGTCTTTACTCACAATGTTGTCAGCTCTTAGCTGAACAAAATGTTTACAATACTGTGTCCAAGTTTACTTATCATATATCGTAGTGAAGTGTATAGCTAACTTAAGTTTGTGAAATAGAGTTCCTTGCCGTGTGTCAAATCTAGGAATATCCTTATTTTAGGGTATGGAGTAATGAGAGCTTCTCAAGAATGTTATAAGGCAGATGGTACAATAAACCAATGACCTGGATACATGTTATAATAAATGTTTTAGTCATTTATTTTTATTGTTTGTATTGAACTTGAGTTGTGTGGGATGAAATTTTATTCTATGTGTCCTCCAATATTGTAGTGTAGTTATTTCTCTACGTACCCCAAGTGTTAGCGAACTTTAATGAACGTGTTATACACAGACGGAAAAAAAAATCCCAACACCAAGAAAAAATTATTGTAGAGTAATGAAATTTGGACAATGCATTTGTCAAGTTAACATGTTTAATTGATTAAATTTTCAAGATCACAGGTTAATTTAAGCTCAAGAAAATGCATTTCAAATGTGAAATACTGTTAAATTAATAGCCGGTGTAACCTCCAGAATTTTGAATGCAAGCCTGCAAACGTGAATGCATTGTGTCATACAGGTTTCGAATGTCACTTTGTGGTATGGAGTTCCATGCTTGTTGTACTTGTGCTGTCAATACTGGGACGGTCAGTGCTGGCTGTGGATGATGCTGGAGTTGTCGTCCAATGATATCCCATACGTGTTCAATTGGAGACAGATCTGGTGATCTCGCAGGCCAAGGTAACATGTCGACACTCTGTAGAGCACGTTGCGAGACAACAGCGGTATGAGGGCGAGCGTTATCCTGTTGAAAAACTCCCCCTTGAATGCTGTTCATGAATGGCAGCACTACAGGTTGAATTACCAGACTGACGTACAAATTTGCAGTCAGTGTGTTTGGTATAACCACAAGAGTGCTCCTGCTGTCATAGGAAATTGCTCCCCAGACCATGACTCCAGGTGTAGGTCCAGTGTGTCTAGGCCGCAGACAGTTTGGTTGCAGGCGTTCCCCTGGCCTCCTTCTGACCAACACTCGGCCATCACTGGCACCAAGGCAGAACCTGCTTTCATCAGAAAACACAACAGATCTCCACTCCGTCCTCCAATGAGCTCTGGCTTGACACCACTGGAGTCGCAAACGGCGATGGCTTGTAGTCAGTGGAATGCACGCTACAGGGCGCCTGGCTCGGAGCTGTCCTTGAAGTAACCGATTTCTAACAGTTCGTTGTGTCACTGTGGTACCAACTGCAGCTCGAATTTCTACCGCAGACGCAGTACGATGCGCCACAGCTGTACGCCGAATACGGCGGTCTTCCCTCTCAGTAGTGCCACGTGGCCTCCCGGAACCCGGTCTTCTTGAGGCAGTACCATCCCTTGACCACTGCACCCAACAATCATGCACAGTGGATACATTCCGGCCAAGTCTTTCTGCAATATCGCGAAAAGAAAATCCTCCTTCTCGTAGCCCTATTACACGACCTCGTTCAAACTCGGTGAGCTGTTGATAATGGCTTCTTCGTCTTCTTAAAGGCATTCTTGGCTAACATCAACTCACTATGTCAAATCTCAGCGGTAAATAACGTTCACAAACTTTACAGCGCGTATTTAAAGCAAACCTGATTTGCAAGCTCTGAGTAGCGCTACTAGCGCCACACTTATGCGCGAAGCGCGAAATTTGAATCGATGTCATCTTTCAGATGTATAAACACGCCTACCAAATTTCGTTTATCTAACACAAGTCTTTCTTGGTGTTGGGATTTTTTTTTCCGTCTGTGTATGTTTTTCTACCTTCGCCTCCCCTAAGAAATAGACTTCAAAATACTTCGTTAAAGTTCATTAGAGGCTGGTCCTCCAAAAGTTTAGTAGGGGGGAGAGTTCATAATAAAGTTCATTATGTGCTGAAAATCAAAATCAATGCACGACAAATGGGATATCTTAACAAGAAAACAGAGAAATATATGGCGGACTAAAAGACAGTAAAGAAAAAATCAGATCATGTAGCCTTTCAAAATAGAAAATAGAAGTAAAATCCCACAGGAAAGAAGAAATAAAATTTGACTCTCAACCAACGTCAGAGGTGCTAACCTTTGTTCTGTGTTGCAGTAGTCATTGTTGTTTGCTATTGTGGAGAGAAAGCCCCCCTCTGATGCATTACGTTGGTGTAGTCATTAGTTGATTGAAAAAACATGTATGCCAAAAGAATTTGTATGCCAGTGATCACAGTGGGAACAAGAAAAGAAGCATGGGAAAGGTAGGAGGTTTTATGGAGTGTGAGGAATAAGGAAAGAAAAAGGTGCAAGGAAAAAGGTGAGATTGCCCCGGAAAAGAAAGGAAGTAAAGGCAATCACAGCTGGGGACCTCGTGGATGCCAGCCAACGCACGTCAAGATGTACGTGCCCCTGAGGGTTTAGTGTTAGGTTAACCCTAAAGGTGTGTGGTCAGTAGTTGTATAAAAAGGTTTTAGTGCTGACACATGATACTGTCCTTTCATTTTGTTAGTATCTTGCTGAACCAATGTATAATTATTGATATTTTGAACCTTAGAAATTTTAAATGGACCTTCATAAAGTGGAAAATTTTTTCTAGTTTCTTCATTAATATGTTTTTGAACTAGTACCAAATCTCCAATATTATATGAAGTATGTGTAATTGTTTTGTCATGTCATGCCTTTTAATGTTCTGCGGCTACTCCTCATTTAACAACTTAAAAAATCCCACCATTTTAGCGGCTCCTCCTCCTCAAAAACGCGGACATCCGCTTTTTCCGTTGTTCTCTCATGATTATGTGTTCCGTTTTTCACATTTTGCACATCACACCCAGTTATTTCCTCCCGTATACTTTCAGTTCTACACCTATTATCATGGTCGTCATCCAGTTTGGTAATGTTCTCTCTATCGTTCGGTACTGTTTTGACTTCTTCCGCTACTGTTCCGACCACTCCAGTTGCGGCACTGAGTTTCCCATCATTCCTACAGGATCATAATGCCTTACTTCATCCCTTCTTACTGCTTGGCCATTGTTGTGATGCAAAACTGATTGTCATGCCTCCTGTCTTCATATTCCCTTCCCCTATTATCACCTGAAATCCTGTTGAACTGCTCTTCTCGATGATAACCATTCATACGGACTCTTTCTCTAGCAAAATTATCCTGCGACGGCACCTGGTTTGATATATTTTAATTTCGGAAGTCATTCCTACTATCATTTCTTGGTCCATGTTCATTTGTACTACTCCAACGATCTAATGTTTCGATTGCTTCGAGAAATTCTTTCACACCATTCCACTGATTTATTATAAGCTTCTCTTGAACAGGTCTGGGCAACTTTTGTAATTACACTTGTATCTTTTCACCATCATCGATTTCTTGGTCCAGATAACGTAATTCCTTCATATCTGTTGCACAAAAGTATTTCATACTACCATCATGCCTAC
>JARYHS010013631.1:164411502-164431869 GCA_031002005.1 Vandiemenella viatica | reverse complement strand
ATCGTTTTGTTCTTGGATCTTCAAGACAGTCTTTTTATTCTTTTTTTTTTTCACTAAACCAGATTTATTACTTTAAATTTAGTACATAGCTCCCTATCGAATTTCTGGCAGTAAAACCTCGTCTTTTGTTGTAAGAATATTATAACCCAAGTTCTTCCTCTGTTACAGAAAAAAAAGATTTCAATATAGAAATTCGTTGAAGCTTTTCTAAAAGTTGTTTCTATTCAGTTTCATACAACAAAATTTCCCATGGTTCCTCAAGAAAGTGTCAAAGAATTCTTTTTATAGTCAAATCCGTAAACTTGTGAAAGCATATAAAAATACCACAAGCCTTCTTGAAAAAGAGACTTAGATAAAGCCTATTACAATTTCTTCACTTGATCACTGATCTTTTTTTCCGGAAAATTTAGAGATTTCAGTGAATAACAAAGTAAAATGTTTCACTAGGATATGAAACATGAAAAAAATGAATAAGGGAAGGTGTAATTAACCTGTGATTCCATGCTACAATCTTGAAAATGTAATATGAAGAGAAGTGCACGAAAATCAAAGAAAAAAGGAGACTTAATCATGCTTAATTAAAGATTATTATATTAAATTATTAAAAATTTCTGGAAATTATATTTTAATACTTTGCATATCTATACAATATTATAAAATTTGAGAAACGTTGTGCCCGATAGTACAATTTATTTGAAAAAGAGTAATTGCATACAATGTCATCAGGCAGAAATATTCTAAAGTTTATAATTTAATTTTGTTAGATATATTATGCATGAAAAACCTTTTGTAAATCTGAAGGTGTTTTTTTTTTTTAAAACCAATGAAATGTCGTATCCAAGGGGGAAAAAAAGCTATAGAAAGACTCGACCGTCCGGGGTTCGATGCCAGATGAAGCTGCTTATTTTTATTCCAAGCTGAATTTCTGAAGAGGCTCTCGGGGATACCCCTCCTTGCTATCCAATAGATACCAAGGAGGAAATTCCGAGGGAATGTTAAGAATAGAGGGAGCGTGATTCCTGCGGGAAGCGGCAGGAGGCATATAAATCCCGTGATCTTCTTTTTTTTATCCTAATGTTGGATGTAATATAGCAAAACCGAAGTGTTTGCTAGCACTGTAAAGAGCGAATGTGTAGTTGATGACATGTTTTTTTGTAACAGCAGGAGCGACTGCTATAATGAGAAAACTTCGTATAGAAAATACTTTGAGTTGTTGATTCCTCAGAGAGTTCTCACCAAATGTTAGTTAGATAATGATGAAATTTACACGCACACACACCGAGGGTGGTGGGTGAACGGTTAACGTTCTGGCCTCGCATTCGGGAGGACGCGGGTTCGAGTCCCCGTCGGGGCATGGGTTTTCCATGCTTTCAGCATATCACTCCAGGCGAATGTCGGGATGCTTCCTTCAAAATGGCCATGGCCGAATTCCTTCCCGTTCCTTGTCCCCAGTCCCATCCCGCCTCTAATGACCTTAGCTGTCGACGAGGCGTAAAGCCATAAGTAAAAAAAAAAAATACACCCACAAAAATGCACGATAAGGGACTTCCCTGGTCTACGTGGACGAAGTCACAAGGAAAAATTATACATGCAAACGTACAATCACTTTATCTGATCAGCAGCAAAATTTAAAAATAAACGTACTTTAGTGTGTTTGGGACACAATTACATTTTCTGAAAAACATAATGACCTAGTATTAAAACGTCATACTATTGACGTGGTGCTTAAAACAATGTACCTTCTTCAGGGCGTAGTTGGTTACATTGGAGGATGTACCCTTCCATGGAAGGGGAGATGAACTGGGGTGGTTTCCCGTTGCCTTCCACAGCGTGTGTTATTGTACGTATGGATCACTGTGTTACTACAGTATGTGTGTTCAGCGTTTTCGTAATGAGAGGTGAAGAAGGGGGATGTTGAAACCCAGTGCCGACCCTTTCGGGCTGAAGAACACCAAGGATCACGTGAAACACCACCAAAAGCGCGTGTGCTCACTAAATAGTCATTAAACGGAGGTGTTGGTGCACAACCTGGTGACAGGAATTGTTAAAAGTGCAACAAATAAGGACATTACACGTCACATTAATGCAGCAATGACACAACACAAAAGGTAAACAAAGCTTCGGGAAACGAAAAAAGAGTGTGAGAAATGACAGCCATTCTTACCCTCGCCAATTTGGAAAAATGCACCGCCACCTCTCTTAGACTGCCGGCCAACTCCTTATGTTGAAAATTTCCTCTAAACTCAGGACTCGAGCCATCTAACCCCTTGTCAGCGCCGGACATAATTACGGTGCCGCAACCAATTTCATTGGCGTAATTTATTAACATTTAAAGAAAATTGCTCAATCACAGTAACAGACATTATCCTAATAGAGGAAATAATCACAATTTTCTCTCATATTGATAGGTAATCATACAATCAACCAGCGTATTTGGTTTCCCCAGCCAAGGTTTTAGGCGACAGACATAAATATAATCTGAATAAGGTCAACCATTCAAAACAACGTGATACTTCAGTGTTTTACAAGTAATAATGAAGTTTGGAAACAAATTTTTCACTCATTACTTTGACATAAAATCTTTATAACAGGCACTGCTAGATTATCAGTCCTGTCCCTGAACACCTCAGAAACAGAATCGAGCTTTTACAGTGACTCTAACGTAATTCTGGTAACAGGTTAATCCTATCGAAGGCCTCACAGTTAAGGCGCATAGGTAGTAACGAAAAAGTTACAACGACGAGCAAAACTAATTATTATGGTTACATCAAACGGTTGTTTCGCCATCAGCAAAATCACCTCAATTGATATACAATACTTACAGCATACGTAGGATTAATAAATAAGTAATATCAAGAGAATTGTAACACAAATAATCAAGGAATAACTCAAAATTAACAATTTACGTTAAATTTAATTAAGTGACACTAATATTTTCATACAACAAAGTATTATGTACATGAAACATATACAAAATGTTTGAATGATTAAAAAGCATATAATCACTCAGGGGTATGGTTCGGGTGTTTAACTGTCCTTGTGGACACTTCTAGCCGTAACATGATCATTGGCTTACAGTAGTCGGAGAACCGATTCCAGAGTAACGGCGGTCTGCGGCTCTGAATGCCGGCCCTCAACTCACATGCAGCAAGGTGTTATCTTGATCGTCAATTCAACGAAACCTAACGTTTCAGCCATCATTCCGTGGCTTTCTTCAGAGGACTTCCATGGCTGGAATCGCTGCCGCCTATATATAGCTCCCGTTCGCTGTGACGTCAATGAAGCTCTCGCCGCCAGCGTGGTCGGTGCTACGGGGGCTTCCATCCCGCGTTTTCATATGTAAGCATGACCATATTTAGTCAAGTTGTAGCCCACTGTCCGCGTTCATATTATCTGTTTGTTTTTTTCTTTTCGCAGCACCAATCTGGCAGCTAAGAAATCATTGGCTCTTCCAGGAATCACTTACTCATGCTCAAAATTTATAAACTTTACAACTAGTTATCTCATCTCTCGAGAAACTCGGGAACTGATAAACACCTGATTATATCTGCAGAACAGAATGACTGAACGAAGACCAAGCAAAACTCTTCAAAATTCCTATCGCAGTATAAACAGAAACGGAAGGAAGACATCAACGGTGCTGCTCGCTTGAAGATAGCTGAAGAATATTAGGTCACGTTATTTGTAGTAAAGGAATTGTTAAATTTAAAATACAAGCAACCTAAGAGGAACTGGAGATCTCTGAAATATTAAAAGTAAAAGGGAAGACCTTCAAATTAGGCTATTATTCCGGGAACTTGGTTTGCAAAAATTACCAGAAATATGAGTATTTCACATGTTACTTCATATGTTGCAAAAAAATGATGTTTTTCCCCATATTTAAAAATTATTTTCTTTGTCTGGCCAGATCGAGCTAAGCTCTAATTTGCTTCAGTACTATTCATTCTCACCTTACGTTAACTTTTTAAGACATTTTATAAGTATCTCTTCCTTATTTTGAAAAGAAATAGAGCACAATAGCTATTTTCCTTTCGGATACTGAATTTCAAAACAGTATTTCTGTGTGAAAGGAGAACTTAACAGTTGCGATCACTTCAACAGTAAATGTCTAAATTTAATTGTGGTTTGTTATTTACCAACCGATTGATTAAGCCTGTCTGTTAATTTTCTATTTCATTTTTCCACTAGCAATAATGTTTTCTGTGACAACTGTACAACATATTTACATTTACAGAGGATTGTCTGCCTGACGTGAAAATAAGCAAATTGGAAAAACAATGCCAACAGCACTGCAGACACTAGTGCCCATGTCTTGCAACAACATGAAGTTGTCTGTTAATTGAACCACAACAGACGTATAAAAACTCACACGATGGGGTAGCGGGCAGACACCTGTTAGAGGAGCAGTAGTGACCACTTGCAGTCCAGATCGCGTGTCCAGCGCGGAATAGAGGCCAGCTGGGTGATATACGGCCGCAAGCTAACCACAGCCGCCCTCAAGCCAGGGCATATTGATCTGACACACGGAAAAGGGGGGGGGGGGTCTCATGGTATTATATTCACCCACATGTAAGTGAAATGACTAGGCACCAACGATATCACTTTCTACTTTTATAAACTACCATTTTTATATATATATATATATATATATATAAGACTTCTTTTAATCTAACCTATTTTCTCTATTTGTGCTTTTGACACTAATTCTTGCGATAACAGTTATAGTCTTCCGATTAAGTACAGCAAGAAACTACAGTAAAAAGATTAAATTAAACACTCTCTATTATTTGTTTATATTAAAGATTTTACTAGATGCGTGTGTTCATTGTGGTATGGGGGACCGTCATTGGCTGTAAATGTACTTAGTGCTACAGTCATATCTTTATAATCACGAAGAATTATATATATTCATTCCATTTAGGAACATAGTGGTAGCTACCATACTTAGACTATTATTCTGGGAACTTGATTTGCAACAATAGCCAGAAATATAAGTCTTCCACATGGCACTTCAGTGGACTCATATTTCATGCCAATATTCTGACTCTTAATTTGTTTTAAATGTCAATTTCCTCCCTTTTTTATTTTTTCCGTTCCTCGAAATATTACAGTAACATACTGACTGTGCTCCGCACAAGAATGGTGAATAGCGTGTGGTGGAAACAACAAAAAAATGATTTAATAGATGGTGCTTAATTTAAAACAGTGGAAAATGTCCAATAACCAAAATAAATTTAAAATGTTTTGTCCACCGAAAGGTCATCAAACGCTGATTGTGTTGTGTTTCGGATCATTTGTCGCTGACTGAATGTTATGGATCGGCATTTTTCCTCGACGACTTCTGCACTGCGTGTAAAATGAACTGGTGGACGGAGAACAAATTACTCGCTTACAGTATTTTTCTGTTTCGTACCAGACGCATGGTTGCCTGTCTGAACATTCGTTTCAGCCTTCATTTCGGTACAAATCTTCAACATTGAAATCATTGTATCACACTCTAGACAAGATTTATTGTGAAGCCAGAACTGTTGCGTTAACTTTTTTTAGATGAAGCATAAGTTTTGTTAATTATTCTCACAGAAATATCCAGCAGATTTTGAAGCTTTTTATGATTATGAAATGATAACGCCAATGTGATTCGTGTTTCCGAGTGAAACACCAACAATTAATCTCTTAGTTCCATTACGGAAATTGATGTCTGAGGAGCAAGGTGGAAATACCGCTTCATTTTTCAGTGTGATTGATGAAGGCTCTCCGATGTCACCGCCGTGCCGTGCTTGTTTGTTGCTGGGCCTCTGCTCCGCGTTCCTTGTCTGATGGACAAACAATGCTTCTGGTCCGGCCGGCCGCACCGAACGACAACAGTAGACTCTCTCCTACTCTCGAGTAAGGTAACCACATTATAGTGTAGCGAAGTCGTGGAAAAGCACACCAATAACTATTTTCGTATTTCAGCTCTGTTTTTCGATTTTTAGAACGAGTTTTAACAATTTTAAATATAATTTTTTTTATTGATTTTACAGATTTTTGTAAGTGTTGTATTCTTAGGATGTAATATTTAGTAACGATGAAAAGATAAACCGTAATAGTAGCTGACATTTATGTGTTGAGGGATGGCTCTGATTGAACCTATCTTTAAAACCATTAAGTTCAAATCCTATCATAGATGCTTAGTTACGCTCAAAGATAGTGGAATTAAATTCAGTACTATGTAAGAAATAGCTTTCAGAACGACAGAAGGAAGTTTGGTTTGTATTTTTTTCTTTAATACCGTCTAGTGATAACGTTGTATTGAAATTGACAACCAATCAAAAATTTGCACTCGTTCAGTTTTTGCAGCATTTAACACTAGTAAATAATAATAATTTTTACATTACGAAAAAAATGTTTTCTGATGTAGACAAAAGAGAGATTTATCAAAGTAGTTAGCTAGTCAGATTACAGAACATCATGATTGTCACATGACTTATAGTGAACTGAGTGACTCATCATCCTGCTAATGTCTGATTAACTTCATCTCCACCCCGAATTTAAGATACCATCTGAAATTTCGTTATGCGTACAACCTGATTTTGTCCAATCGAAAACCCGATGAAATTCCACGATATGTACTTCGCGAGAAGCATCTGATAAAATATGGGTTTTTTTTTTTTAAACGCATCTTAGTTGAAGGTGGAAAACTACATGTTCATCTCTGTAGTACATTAGTCTCATTGACAAATTTCTTGGGATGAAAATTATCGGATTATTGTTACGGGGAAGCCGCTGTGCCTTTCGAGGCTTCCAGAATGATCGATCCTTTACATACGTATCTCTAAGACGGATAGGCGTTCGTCAGGTGAGAAACGAGGGTATGTCACGGCAGCCATAAGACACGGCGGCTAACCTTGAGGAGCTGCCCAGAGTGCGTAGCGGGTCAGGCGGGCTAACAGGGGAAGGAGGTACGGTAGCGAGTACGGAGAGTTGTATAGGAATAATCATCTAGCATTTAACTATGCACTTGTTCTACCATTATTATAATTCACAAGTACCAGCGACATGCAAGCATATGACTCCACACCGACGCTCCGCCACTACCTTAATCAAAATTTTATATATATATATATATATGCACAGCTCCACGCTTTTAACCAACAGTTCATTGGTTTCCTCCTGTGCCGTTTACCTTCTATCTTCATTTCATGTATCTTTCTTGGTATTCTAAACATCGCCATTCTCTTGCCGTGTCCATACTAATTCAATCTTGACCTTTTCGTTACCTACTGCATGGGATCTTAAACTTTGTTTTTTTTTATCTCGTCCCATATCGTCTCACCTCTTCTTCTTCAGTTACCTTTATTTGAATAATATCCTATTTCTTCATTGTCCAGGATTAGGCAGATTAAATGAAGATACAAACACAATATGGCTGATAAATTATTCATTTACTTCTCTGTACAGAATCCTTTCTTCAAATCAAGCTTCTGTTACTCCTTATACTTACAATCGCCTCTCTCTTTCTGTTATATCTTTAGCCTTTCTTTCGCTTTTCATACAACACTTTCCAAGTAATCAATATATTTCCTATTTTAGCAGCCATTTGTTTCTGATTCTCTCTAGTTGTCCTCATGCACTCTCTTTCTTTTCATGAAATTTCATTCCGTATAGTCTCACAACATCCATCCATATATCTAATTGGCGCTGAAGTTCCTCTTCACTGTTCCCTCACTTCATTAACTTATTCGCAGAGCCACAAATTTCATAGTTTCCAATTCTTCTACCAGGTTCTCCATTATCTCATCCATGACACAGTGGGAACCCCTTGCTTTTTCCAAAATTTTCACCTCAAAATTACACATATGACGAAGAGAACAATACATAACACGCTATCGAAAAATTTATATGGTTCGTGAACACATGAATGGTACAGTTTTACTAAACTTAATTTTTTATTATTATTTCTGTGAGGTTTTAATATTCGTCTGCGAAATGTAAGACCTGAACGGAAATTTAGAAAAAAAATAGCAGGTAACAATGGGCCATGAGCACTTGATCTCAGACGAAAAAGCAGGGTTTTCTTTGTAAGGGTATAGTAAGTTAAGAAGGTAGGTGTTACAAACAATGTTACAAGGAAAACGTAAATCAAAACTTTCACAGACCTGGAAGAACCCTCGACATATGAAAGCAGTCAAGACCGTGCAAGCCGGTCTCGGTAGCGTAGGGGCTAGAGCGCTAGCTCCGCGTGCCGAAGGCCACCGGTTCGAATCCGGCCGCGGGCATGGATGTTAAGTGTTGTGTGTCTGTGTGTCTGTGTGAATGTCCTGTCCGTCCTGTGGCGTCCATACATTGGAAAAAATACACATTGAGCTGGCTGTATGGCCTCCGTTACCGAATGCCATTTTTAAAAAAAAAAAAAAAAAAAAAAAAAAAAAAAAAAAAAAAAGACCGTGCAAAATTCTTCCATGACATTAGTTTTTTTATGCTCAGTTTTAATAACGCTAACTATTCTGCGGGCATAAGCTAGTTATAAAATAAGTTAGAAATGACGTTTGAGCAGAGTTCCTGATAGTTACTTTGCGACATAAATGTTCTGCAGTTATAGTAACAGGGGAATCTGGTCACATATCATCCGGTTGAAATACTAGTTGCTATATCCTCTTCAGTTCCGAGGTATCATATATGATACCTCCAGAAATTATTTTTTTCTTGGGCCACTGCAAGCTGAACCTTTTCTGGCCTATCGTATCACCTACAATATACATCGCGCTTCTCACAGCTCATATGTTCGATCTTCTGCTTTTGGTAGCCCTGATTGGAAACTTGGGATCCTGCAGCTGAACAACATGGCTCGTCGAAATAAAGGTAAAGACATATATTTTTTCCATGAAATAAAATAACATGAAGCAGTAAAGTTGTGTGTATAATTTTCCTGCTTGACTCCTGAGGTATCATATATATACCATCTATAAAAAATTAATTATTGTTTCAAAAAAAATTATGGTCATTCATTGTTAACTTGCATTAACACAAAGTAAATAACACAATGATAGTTCTCTTGCATTTGTATTATGAGCTCGGGACTGAAGAGCATAGCTGTCAGTAAATTCTTCAACTATCACTTACATGTGGCTATTAGCAAAACTTATAGCTCTCTCAACGACAATGTGCGTACAATATGTAGATAGCTGTGGTAAAATAATGTTAATGTAACCAAAATAGATCCTACTCTCTTCAATTAGGTATTTCTGTTGTGACTCCGATGTTCTCCCCGTCCCTATCCCATGCCTTGTCACAATTCATCTCAGTTCCTTCCCGTTTCGTATTATGCATCATGCATTACTATTGTATCATCACAATTACGAGTTTATAATTTTTTTAAAAAAATCTGATAAACAATCAAATCATAACTGTAACATGATCTTAAGTTCAATAGTGTCAAATGGGAAAATAATCCTCCTATTATTATACCTCAAATATTATTTACATTCTTCTATTTCGTTTTGGCCATGAGTTTTCTTCATAACCCACTATTATTTCATCCTTGCAATGTGTTTGTATTTTTCTTTTTTGGGTCCATTTTACCCCAGATCCGGTACGAAGTGTTTTGGCTGTTAGTTAATGGAGGGAATTGGATGCTTTAATCACCATCCTCTATTTATCCCTGTTGAAAATCTCATTTGGATCAATTTCCAGTTGTACCAGATCTTTTCTAGCCTCGTCCACTTTGAGTCAGTCACTTTCGATCTAGAGGCGGTGTTGAGAAATTTGGAAGTGAGTCTCTGATTGATCATAGAAGATTAATCTCCTCTTTCTCATTGATTTTGTAATGCTCTCCAATTGTTGGTACAGTTCCTTATTGTTCCTGAGTCTGCATTTTCTTTCTTTTGATTGAACCCATGATTTTTCTCATGAACTTTCGATCTTGCTGTTCCATCTTTCTGAGTTCTCCCTTTGTAACCATTTTCGGGTACTTCGAGGCATATAACACTATGGACGAGCTATAGTACTGTAGAACTGAGTTTGAGGTTAAAGGAGAGGTATTTAGATGAATATACGTTCTTAAAAATATGACATTTTTTCTCGTGGCTGGTGACTTGATATTCATTACTAAGTCCTCGTTGATGTTTGGTGTTACCCGTTCCCCGAGATATTTGAAAGCACTTGTTTTTCGTATCATTGCGTTCCCAATTGGGAGTAAGTCTGGAACATTTCTGGCCTTGGTGATGAAATCAGTTTTGATGATGGGAATCTCCAACCTTACTTTAGCATGATTTGCATTCATTATATTGTAAACAAATAAAAAAAATCCTACAGTTTCTAATGCTTTGGATTTGTCACCAATGCTTAAAAAATTGTTTTGGATAAACGAATAGGGGTAAATATGAAGATCTCAGGGGAGAATTGCTTCACATACCATTTGCTAAGTTAGAAGAAATATTATTGCACACGTTATAATGGACGTTCCACCTGCGACGCTTGCGGGTTCTACCAGCGATAAGTAGCTCGCGAATTAATGCAGGGACTCACCTGACATTTAGCCAGCCCGTAATGAACTTCCCGTCCGGTGGTTCATAATCTCCGGCTTTATTAGCGCTGGCCTGAGTCACGGGGTCGCCTACCAATCTCTCCGTAGGCAACCCTCACACCGGTTGCCGTAGGCAAGGATTTTGACTTTCCATTCCTTAAATATTTGTACCCAAGATCGTTATGTTGCGATCACTGTTTGTAAAGTGCCATGTACGAAGATAAATACGAAGAGTAAAATTATGGAAAGTTGTCGTTTATCACTATTTTAACTATGTTATATAACAATGAAAAAAAATTAACCTATAAAATGGGGGGAAAAATATTTAAGAGAGGTAGGCAGAACTTACGTTTTTAATAATTTTTCAGTATTTATCATTTCTAAGATAGGGTGTGAGGTTACGGTGTATCCTTCTTCATTGTTCTAATAAACAGGTGTAAAAATTTCTTTGTTTTTCATGTTTCTGGAAAATAGTAATGTACGATATCTTCGAAAAGTAAGAAATAACATTATTAACAGCAAGCAGAGCTCTGGTTGCTAGAGGCGTGAACACGAGAACTGAATTGGAAAGAGAATGATCCAAAGAAACAAGATCAACTAATAGTGCGAATAAGTACAAGATCAGATGTATATTTTGAATTTTATCCGTTTTGAAAGATAAGTGGATTCAGATTAAAAATTTAATTATAAAGCTGTAAGAGACAAGATGATGGGTCAAATTTTAATACAGGGGGTATTGGTTATTTTCTTAGTCGAGGAACAGTTGGAGGAAAGAACTTAAGATGCAGACAATGATTAGAATATATGAAACAGGTAATCGAGAACCTAGGTTGTTGGCGTAGATTGAGGTTACCGCAAGATGGGAAGACATGGAAGATTGAATGAAACCAGTAGAGGGAATGACGAATGCATAAAAATGAGGAGTTTGTCAATGGCTATGTGCTTTTGAATAAACAAAGAAATTTTATAAATAATGTTCTCGGGGAGTTATAGGAGTGTTATAATTACACAATATTTCGGCGCTCTCAAACGTTGGCGCCATCTTCTTGTGAAATGAGTTCAGGAACGTGCGACCTCACTTCACCAGAAGATGGCGCCAACGATTGAGAGCGCCGAAATATTGTGTAATCGGCAACTTCGCACGTTCCTGACCTCACTTCACCAGAATATAGCGCCAAGGTTTGAGAGCGCCGAAATATTGTGTACGGTAATTATAACACTCCTATAACTCGGGTAGTCACCCGAGAACATTATTTATATTCTCAACGCCGAGAAAGACTACGCAATTATGTAAAGAAATTTTATTTTTAATTGCTTGAAAATAATGTATTGTATTTAAATCATAAAACTTTAAATAAAATAGCTCATATTTCCGATCACTATGTTTCAGGCTTCCTTCTTGCATATTCCTGTTTTCGCAATACAAGAAGAGGATCCAGAAGTGAACAAAACACAAGAAAAAGGAGAACAAATAGGACACTTATTAGGGCCTTTACCTTACAAGATCAACGGAATAATGTATCGGGGGTATTAAGCTCCTATCCATGGCTATGAAAAAAATAAATGTTACCAAAATACACACAAATGAACGAATTTTCTCAGAAGTAGAAAATCAGAAAGAAGATGGAGTTAGGAATGAGAAGATTAGAGTATTTATGAATGAGTAAATCTTACATGAGATGATAGAGTAGATAAGACTCAAATGATATGTCCAGTGATGTGTCCACCTAAGAATAATATGGAAAGAAATACACGTGAAACGAAGATGTAAGGCAAATTATCAAGAGGCTGAAAGGTGCGGAGACTCTTTTGTTCAAAGCAGAATCGACCAGTAGCTAAAAGCTGTAGATGATAATAATAAATTAAGCATTACCGATTGTACAGTAGGGTAAGAAGTATTTTCGGTTCTAGAAAATTAATATTAGTTTTAATTTGTACGAAACCTTTGGAAATTATTGTTGTCACGTTAAATACGAGTAATGTATTAATAGTAGAAGTTACAAATCCAGGTTATTCACCTCTGCACTCACGTTCTAACTTGTGAGGGCCAGGAAGAGAGTAAATTTGCATGCAAATAACTTCCTGAGGGCTGCCCGTATCGCCAGTGTGTTGGATATAGCCAGGTGTCCTCCAACACACGCATCCGACAGTCAGGTGAAGAACCGAGACTAAAAGCGTTTCATCATGTGCCGCAAAACGTAACACGGCCTCTGAAAACATTTTCAGACGTTTCTGAAACAACTTTTTTTAAAAAAATCTCGTTTAGCTATTCGTGCTATCAGATGTATCATTTCGTATTATATGCTAACATTTCAGTATAAAAGGTGAATGGAAACATTCCGTTGACCACTAAAGTGTAATGTGTAACGTGCGAACAATATACTTTCTAGCCGATTGTCAGCAAGCATGAGGAACAGGTGTACTTCTCTATTCAACAAGAAAATATTTTTTTTCGCGTGAATATTCTATAGCTGTAATGAGCAGTCAGAACCTTACGGTTCGTAAGAATGAATCAATGGCAGGTATTAACAATCAGTTTCACATTAGTTTTGGTTTTTGATATATTTTAATATTAGTGAAGTAAGAAGAAATGAAACGAAACTGAAGTTATAGAGTCTTCACGATGTTGTATAGAAAACTTGTATTCCTTACAAGCATATTGTAATATGAACAGCTAACCCATTACAGTGTATCTGGTAAGGTGGTGCGTACACCTGATAACTGAAGGTTAATTTAGTAGGTTCAGATGTTACTGTCTCTCGCAAATAGTGGTCAAATTAAGAGTGATTAATAGTTTAATTCCATAGTCAAAGAAGTAAAAATGTTTCCTTGCTTGGTTAATATTTTTAGTGATAGACAGTTAATATACTAGGATGTGTTTTCTCTACTACTCAGCGGTGGGCGAAAAAGTAAAGTAAATCCGTGTGACCCTGTGACAAAGTTTCAAGATACCACATTCTCTTCTCATGACATGAATTATGTTCACAATTTAACATGGAATAAGAGGCTGGAACCAATAAAACAGTGAAAACTTTTCGTTTTCTGTCTTTAAATTGCAAACATTTTCAAAACTATGTTGAAATGAATCCTCTACGTTTATGGCAGAACGAATACGGGAAGGGTTTAATTAATTCGGCTACTTTTCAAAATATAAACCCTTGAGTATATTGTCCTTTCTCTTCCGACAAAAACCTATTCTTTACTTGTTTATATAATCTAGTATCACAAAGTTTCTCTACTACTCCTCATGCTTGTCAAATGTAGAGCTTCGTAATCCCATTTCAACCTTCGGCAATAGGAAGGAGTAACATGATCAATCCCATGCCACCGACCTTTCTTCGTCTTCTTGAGGAAGGAACTCGTTGAATAGTAAGCTGGCGAGGGGGAAGAGTGAGCGGACCAAGGGACCGTTCCAAACATTAATTTTTTAAGAAAAATCTTAAGCTTCACCTGGAATCAAACCCTATTCGTCTAAATCGTAGTCAAGCACTCTGCCACTCGCGCTAATAGTCCTCCAGCCAATTATCAAACAAATTAAATAATTCGTTGGTAACACACATGCCTACCCCGCTCCCCAAATGATGAAAATTTTCGAAACATAATTCGGACTTTATTATTTTATTTACGAGTAGTTTTACTTCATTTTCACGGCTATTCTTTGCAAACACGATAACTCTCAATACTAACAGCTCCGAGGGTCAAGAACTTTTAAATTCATTATTTAAAAATTTTAATAATTTGGCTCAGAAACAATAGAACCTACATAGCTAACTGCCCCTACATAACGTACTGAATCCGATGATGTTGTTTCATAACTTTGCAATAAATATCAGTTCATTTTTGTTGGCAGATATTAAGCATGCGTCCTGTATGGATTTTGAATAAATCAATTTGCTGTTTTTCAAAGCTGTAAGTTCCATAACGTATGATAGCAGATAGACATAGTATTGGTATTAACTATTTGATGAAGACGCGTTGTATGCGTAGGCGTACTATATGTCAAAAAGCCTGGTTGGTGAACAGAAGCAATCGGGCCAGGAATTCGGGTAGAAGCAGGTTTAAATTCCAGTTTTGGCCATCCAGATTCCGGTTTTCATGGTATTGCGAAATCACAACAGGTGTTTACAGGGTTGGTTCCTTCAAAAAAGCCATCCACCAATTTCTCTCTATCCTCTCCGGTTGTGATAATTTCGATATAGAAGAATCCTAAATCCCGAACCAAAAAATGCATTGGTCTACATTTCTAGTTTTATAAATTAATGTGTTTTTGGTGTTCTTCTTTGTGTTACTTATCGTCGCGTCTTTGTGTAAGTTCGCTTCCAGAGCGTCACGGGTTATGCGCGACAGAATTCGTTGGGAATACCACACCAATTAGTATAGGCATTAAGTAAGTTGTAAGGATCAAAAGAAGTCACCTTTTAATTTTTTGTTACCGTTAGGTTAAATTCTCTCCCTGTAACCTTCTGATTCATACAAAGATAAGTAATCAGCGTTTTAATATTCTTAGATTTGCTATTGCAGATAGTGTTAACGACCTAATGTCTGGCTGTGGCGTCACGCTAATGCAAATAGCAATGCATTAAACCTACCCCACCCCTTACCTCGCTGCATGAACGAAGAACAAAAATCATTCGTTTACAGAGTGGCACACAATAATAACCAACAGTTAGTCTCCACAAAGGTTCTGTCGACTGTATTCTTATCATAATACCAATACTTTCATAACTTATACTTTTAGGGGGACCTTCGGCTTTCTTTGCTTTCCGCATGTCAGTCTCCACCCTATTATAACATTCCAGTTAGCATCCTCTAAATCTCCATATTGTACTTGCGATCTGTTGTGATTCTCAAAGAAAACCGTTACCGGCCTTTTCTCCATCTTTCTCTTGGAGAATATACGAGAACTGTTTTCGATTTCCAGTATTTATCCATTCTCGTTGAGTGTCCATATCATTGAAACTGCATTTGTTTTACTATTTGTTCCCTTTTGTATGGTTTCTCCATACATGATTCTTTGTATTCTTGAACTCAATGCTGGACTCAGCACCCCGAGTGGTAGAAACGCATGATGAAAATTCGCGGGGTGGAATGTCAGACATTAATTATTCCAAGAAAATGCCGTCTGACCTACACGGGTAAGATATGTATTTAGGTCTGGTCATTAGAATACGTAATCTGATTGCGCGTGGCCCTATTTGCTCTTTCCTAGTAAGTGTGTGGGTGTGCGTGTAATAAGAAACAAAGTAATTGTTTCGGTTTTACTAATCTCAGCTATACCGAAATATACTGACCATCTTTTCATTTAAACTGGCAACGCTCCATCTGCAATTCCATATAATTGGATTTGAGAAGTGAAAACGCAGGATAAGGCATTAATCGGGCTCTACACAGTCAAAATATTGCATTAGTATTTTGATTCCCATATATTCACCGTGTACTTCTTACATATTTTTTCACTGTTTTTACAATGACTTCTTTTTCACTACTTTATTCTACACATCCAGTTCTCTCAATGTCCTTTTTAATTCACTTTAGAAATTATTTTGTTTCTATAACCCTAGCAATGCACACTAAACAAGCCTCAGCCGACGATTTTCACATCTAACAGACTCTCAGAAAGAAAATTCCATTCTCCCCATGACTGATCGACTTTCCAAAAATACTTACACTACTCTCTGGTCCACACGTCCGGCGTACCAACTTAAAACTAAAACTTTTTCTCTACTATGCTAAACAATTCATGCTACATCTTAATAAAATTAAAATAATTAAATAAATTAACACAGTATACACTATAAAAACAATAAACAAACAAAACCTAAGTGTAAAGGAACTATATTTCCTTACAGTGTGTATGAGTGTATTTGTTTTCCTTTTGCCGGTAGACCCTTGTGGGTAGTTCGCCTTACCTTCGTGACGAAGTTTTATCCCCGCGTCTTCTGACTTATTATTCTAATGGTGAAGCAGAAGTACTCCCATCTGTACGTCGGCAACTTGTCCGGTCTGGTCCTCATACAACTACTGTCGCTGCTTTGTGGACGCGCCTGCAGTCCGCGTGACAGTGTGTTCCCCAACAGCATATCCAGGGCTCTCTTTGATTCCATATCACTAAGTATAGAGGCTCTGATTGCAGCACGTGGTAGGTACACGATCACAGTACATGAACAACTCTAATCACTGACATACTGTCATCTCCCTAACCTTTGCGATGAATTTCATTGAAATCACTTGTTTCCTCCTTGGTATTGTAATTTCTACAAACAATAGTGTAGAATATTGATCCACCACTGCTCAAGTCTCCCACCAGAAGATGTAAACAAAGCTGAGGCTACAATGTGAAGCCTTCCAGCTCAGACACCACGTTAGTTCCATGTAGGATAAGAGCTTACTTCCAAACAAAGAAATCGTCTTCCTCGCTCTGCGCCATTACTTCTGTCATTCTTTGTAAAGTATACGAAAGAGCAGGAAGAGTTCAGAATTAACATCAGCGGCGCCTCCACGAAGAAAATTTCTGTAAGTTCCATTGTACATGGCCTTTCTGCTGAAAGGACAACAGTTTTTAGCTTTTCCACAATAACCAGTTTAAATTACGAATTATTCGACCTCTTTAAAGTCATGGAAATCTCACGAACGCTTAAGAATAAACAGCACACCTGCTTCAATGTCTGATTGGTGATCCAACCTACCTTCGGGTTGTAAGCTTGTTAGTTTATGAGGCAGAAGTTGCAGACCTTCACAACATCCGTCTGGGTTATTGAAAAAAAAAAAAACGATTAAGGGCCGCCATCAGGGTGGGGGAGTGATTCGAACCTTTACCGTTTTCGATCACACTGGAGATCAGATCACGTCACCTGGCGGGAAGTTGTGCACTGTGACATACTGCCATACGTTACCAGCCCATCCCCCGATACCTATTAACTCCGATGAGTAATATTTTAATTTATAAATTATATTTAAAGTAACTTTACTGGCTCCCTATATTATTAACTTCAGTGCTAAAAAAGAAGTATTGTTTGGGTTTCTCTGGGAACTGATTGTTGTAACAGCGTGTGGGTGTCCTGGCAGTTTCCGTTGTTGGACGAGAATGCGCTCGCTAGCTATCAAAACACACGCTGAGTCGGTAGAGTACGTGGCGGTAACGGCGTATGATGCGATGGTTGAGCTGAGGCTAAGCCTTAGCTAGAGTGAATAGACAGCATGAGAGAATATTATTCAATTTCAATGACTTCAGGTAATAGGAAAGATATGTTTTTAAAGATTTCGTTTTTTGGATTGCAACAAGTAGTACACTGAAGAGCCAAAGAAATTGGTTCACCTGCCTAATATCGCAGAAGTGCCGCAACACGACGTGGCATGGACTCGACTAATGTCTGAAGTAGTGCTGTAGGGAATTGACACCATGCATCCTGCAGGGCTGTCCACAAATCCGTAAAAGTACGAAAGGATGGAGACTCTTCTGAATGGCACGTTGCAGGGCATGCCAGATATGCTCAATAATGTTCATGTCTGGGGAGTTTGGTAGCCAGCGGAGGTGTTTAAACTCAGAAGTGTACTCCTGGAGACATTCTGTAGCAATTCTGGACGTGTGGGGGTGTCGCCCTTCTCGAATTGCTCAGCACAATGCACAATGGATATTAATAGATGCAGGTGATCAGCCAGGATGCGTACGTACGTGTCACCAGTCAGAGTCGTATCTAGACGTATCAGGGGTCCAATGTCACTAAAACTGCACACGCCCCGCGCCATTACAGAGCCTCTACCAGCTTGAACAGTCCCCTGCTGACGTGAAGGGTCCATGAATTCATGAGGTTGTCTTCATACCCGTACACGTCCATCCGCTCGATACAATTGGTACGAGCCTCGTCAGACCAGGGAACATGTTTCCAATCATCAACAGTACAATGCCGGTGTTGACGGGCCCAGGCGAGGCGTAAAGCTTTGTGTCGTGCACTCGGGAAGGGTACACGAGTGGGCCTTCTCCTCCGAAAGCCCATTTCGATGGTGTTTCGTTGAATGGTTCGCACGCTGACACTTGTTGATGGCCCAGCATTGAAATCCGCAGCAATTTGCGGAAGGATTGCACTTCTCTCACGTTGAACGATTCTCTTCAGTCGTCGTTGGTCCCGTTCTTGCAGGATCTTTTTCCGACCGCAGTGATGTCGGAGATTTGATGTTTTACGGGATTCCCGATATTCACGGTGCACTCGTGAAACGGTCGTATGGTAAAATCCCCAACTCATCGCTACCTCGGAGATGCTGTGTCCCATCTCTCGTGCGCCGACTATAACACCACATTCATACTCACTTAAATCATGATAACCTGCCATTGTAGCAGCAGTAACCGATCTAACGCCTGCGCCAAACACCTGTTGTCTTATTTAGACGTTACCGACCGCAGCGCCGTACTCTGAGTGTTCACATATCTCTGTATTTGTATATGCATGCCTATGCCAGTTTCTTTGGCTCTTCAGTGTAGAATAAATTGAATTTAGTGGATCTACGTGTTGTCATTTGGTAACAATAGTACCTAGCATTCAAACTTCGAAAGAGAATAAAATTTAGAAGCATTTTAAAAGAACGTAGAAACAATACAGGGTATGTTATAAAGTTGTTTGGATGAGAATGGGAGAAAGAGTGTAACTTCACCTATTATGTGCTCGTGGTAGACTAGAGGAGTGGCACTCGTACACCCAGGGGTACTTGAGGTTGCTTCAAGGGGTATAGGTGATAATCTCTTGGCTAAGATAATCATTATGATGGTAATAATAAAAAAATTAAACAAACATTTCTATCGCCAAAATATACTTTATGCCAAACTGCATGTGTGTCAATTAGATTACTCTAATGCTGTGGTTCTGCCAAGCACTCGACTGGGAAGCACGCAAGTAGTGGGGGACGGCCGATTCTAGGAAGAAACCGGGAAAACCCATGACGTCACGAAGTGAGCAGCCAATCAGCGTTCAAGGTCGTATGACGTCACAAGATGGCGGACCGTTAGTTCCTTGACCGGCCGCGCAGATGGCAGCATCTCCCTGTTACGCTGGGAACGTTGGTTCCTTGACCGGCTGCAAGATGGCGGGACCTCCTTGGTACGCCGGGACGTTAGTTCCTTGACCGGCCGCCCAGATGGAACTGCTGTCAAGTTAACCACTGGGGAAATTCCGTCCAGACTTGTATCAACACGCCGTGGTATGCGCGTTGCGAAATGTGTGCTGTGCTGGCTAGCGTCCCGTTAAGCAAGCTGTTTGCGTGCGCCATGTTTGCGACACTCCGTCGGTATAAATAGCTACCGCCACGTGGACCAGGCCTCATTATCCGTCAGTTGCTCGTTGCTCTTGCTTCGTCGCTACACCATGGAACATTCTCAGTCTGGTTCAAGTAATGTTAAGTGACTTTAAATAATAAATTATCATGTGTGTTTATACCAGTGATACTAAATATTTCTTTTTTTTTCCAGAACTGCCGGTGCTTTCCGCCGCAGATGTAGATAATTTCATCACAAACTGTAAGTGAATTTCCTTTTATTTTTATTAGTTGTATTAATTTAAACTATTCAAACTAATTTTTTTCTTCTCTGTTTCAGATCTACCGGAGATATCATCACTATTTAGTGAAGATTTAGCGAGTGGTAAGTTTCTTGAATGAAATTAATATATTTTTGCTGTATATATTCCCTCGTTTCATACTATAATTTTTTTTCCTATTGTAGAACCACGAGTTATCTCAACTCCGGAGCTGGTGGTGCGATACGCTTTTTCTGGAGGTATGTATTTGACTGTAATTAATTTTTTTTCTCCCTCGTGTGTTTGTGAGTTTGATACTAATTTTTTTATGTTGTAGGTTCACCAGTGGAGCCTATGAAT
>JARYHS010013631.1:164368787-164410502 GCA_031002005.1 Vandiemenella viatica | reverse complement strand
GTCTTTTTAGGTAACCTTCGCTGCCGGGGCCGATGCCCTGTCAGTATAAAACCCAGCTCAATCATGCACTATGGATCAGTGTGTACAGGAGGATGGCTGCTAATAAACTGCTCGTAGCTACAGTTTGACTGATTTACTCTATCCTTGCTGCTCCATAGCCATTTGCACTAAGCCGTAAGGCCCATACCGCTCGAGGGTCAAGCTGGTATATTAATAATATCTGCTGTAGAGGTGGCCTGAGATCCTATGTTGGAACAGGACCACAACAAATTATTCCTGTCAATAGGGGGTTAACTGGCTGTGTAGTATTTCTAAGTACAAATCTGGTATTCAGTAATTGTATCGAACCAGTTATATCTTGAAGTCTTACATATTGTGTGTCTAGTAGAATAAAATAGCCCTCCATTTGCCAAGCCTTTTATAGATGGTAATACAAAGGTCATCTCACATGGATAAATATAGATTCTGAAAAAAGTGGAGAAATTCTGAAATATAGTATCATTACAGTGAATCTAATATAGCCCTTAAGAAAGTTTAAGCACAATATTTCAGGATGATGATTTTTTTAAATTAAAAAGCAACAAAATTAAATCCAACTATGATTAATACTGAAATTAAAATTCTGTGTGTAATTTAATTTAACAGAAGCAAATGAAATAATATGCCAGATATGAAAAAAAGTTCAGTTAACATTAAACATAATCCCACTTTTAAGAAATTTAAAACTAATTATCACCCCAGCATTACAAGACTACTGAATCACCAAAGGTAAAACTGGAAACAAACCAACATGCAAAGCATACCTAGGGATAATTTTTCCTATGAACTATAACATCATAGATTCCATAACTAGGTTTTATTTCCATTCAGAAAGATTCTCTCTTCAAATATTATGTGGCAATAAAAAGAAATACTAAACACTGACAAAGTCACGTCACCACAAATAAAGATAGTGGGATAAATTCAGAACAAGAGGATGACTTTTGGAAAATCTTCTAATAATGCCAGGCAAACATACTAAAAAAAAAAAAAATGCTAAGGAGATTTCAGTAGTACATGAATTGGAAAAGAGGTGTTTCAACAAAAATAAAATGGCAAATGACTGATTTTAGCCCACAAACTCATCACAAATTAATGTCCAAAAATTTTAAAATCTTCCCCAAAAACTAAAATCTGGAAATCACCAAATGCATATTTAGAAGAACTTTATATTGATCAATACAACTCAAGTAGAAATTAAAAATGGCAAAATATTGATACATAACATTATTTGATAATAATTACAATAAAATTAATCTCACAAAACAGTAGTAACCCCCTCCCCCATCCAAAAAAAAAGTAAAATATTTACACTGAGCAACTGATGATTGGCAATAATCCTCTTATATAAAATGCGTTGTCTGGAGTCTGAGAACGTTGTCTATAGCTATTGGTTAGAGAACGATCATGTGCCAGCCATCACTAGCGAATCAAAAGCCACCATATTACAATGCTTACTTCATGTTGCTTTTTGTTTATTTACGACAACTAGATCCAGAAATTCATCTAAGGTGAAGGGTATTCAATGTTTATGTTCTTATAACTGTACCAGATAAAATAGCTAGATTAAAACTAACCTAAGAATTTTTTTGGCAGACAATAAGAAACAATGAAGTTTATCTCGGGGAAACGTACGTAATCGTGCAATGCATCAGTTATCCATTTTCAAAATTATTGTCTCCATCATTTAAAGTAAAATGCATTTATTTCAATAAAATCCTAACCGAATACTCTAATAATCTAAACAGAGCAAGGTACTCATATCACGAAAGATATAATTAAGAATGATTCTTTTACCTTAGAAGCTTTTCCAGAATAAACTCCTACTACCATCATAGATGATACCCTTAATATTTGATAAATGTCTCATCTATTATATGAGATTTCAGTTTACCTTTTTATGTAGATTAAAATCATCAACTCAATTTATAAATCGCAATTCAACATCAATATTCTTGCAGCCAAATAGCGGCGAGCGGAGATATTACAAATTATTTACACAGTTTAATAAATACGCAACTCCTATGAAATTAATTGCCATAATACAGACATTAAGTTTGATTTTCGTAACATTTTATTCTTAAAAATGTGGAACTACAAGTACTTTTCAGTAACATGTCACTAATGAAAGTAAACTTTAATTTCTCATGGTCTCTGCTATAACGTAACTGCGTTGCCAGATAAAACATAATATTCTGTTTTGGAAGTAACTGCATAAACATATGAAGAGCAGTTATCAAAAAAATGATGGAGCACACAATCTGGTGGCAATTTCCATACCATACATATCCAGTTCCCCCTTTCCTGTACCCAGTTAGGAAAATTTAAAACACTGTTACTGACCTTAACAGAATACAACCAACCTGAACAAAATTAACACAGCATATCAACATCCCTGTGATATGTGTTGCTGTGTGAATAAAATGTTTATATTGGAATTGTATTGCAAAACAAAAATGTTTCCGTAACAAACAAAAAAATTGGAACTGTCTCATACGCATCATAAGCATCATATTCCAAAAAATTCTTTCTTAATTTAAGATTTTACCTAATTGGAGACCTTAATCTTTAAAACGATATGACATTTATGGCTCGTAAAAAAAAAAAAAAAAGAAAACACGCTGTAGAAATAATTTTGATACTTTTGCACATTAAGGGTCGAATTCAAAAACTTTTATAAAATATGATGTGACCAAAGTGGACACATTGGTCATTAAAACGATACCTCATTTATTGATTTCGATTAGGCATCAAGCAAGGTAAAAAAAAAGTTTTGGAAATGATTTTTTGCCCGTTAATGGTTGAATTTGGAGAAAGTTCTTTCTTAAAATATGATATGACCAAAACCGATACTTTAATCTTTAAAATGACACCTCATTTATTGATTTTGGTTAGGTATCAAGGGAGATAAATGGCTCGTGAAAGAAAAAAGCGTTGTAGAAATATTAAAACTTTTGCCATTTAAGGGTTAACCAAACCAGAGACCTTTCAAAGACCTCAGTCTTTAAATTGATACCTCGTTTATCAATTTTGTTTAATTATCAAGTGAGATAAATGACTCGAAATACAAAAAACACATTTTAGAAATAGTGATTATTTTTTCCCTTCAAGGGTTCAATTCAGAAAAATTCCTTTCTTAAAATGTGATGTGACCACAGTGGAAAAGTTAATTTTTAGAATGATTCCTCATTTATCTATTTCGATTAGATATTAATGGAGATAAATGGCTCATGACGCAAAAATGCATTGTAGAACCACTGATACTTTTTTCCATTAAGGGCTGAATTTCAAAAAAAATTCTTTCTTAATTTATTATGTAACCAAAGCTGAGACATTATTCGTCATAATCCTACTTCATTATTGATTTTGGCTAGATATCCAGGGAGATAAATGGCTCGAGACACAAAAAAAATGCATTTTAGAAATATTGACATTTTTGCCCTTTAGGGGTCGAATTACAAAAAATACCTTTCTCAAAACATAATGTTACCACGGTGGAGACCTTAATCTCTAATATGATACCTCATTTTTCTATATCGGTTAGATATGAAGGGAGATAAATGGCTCATGACACAAAAATGTGTTGTAGAACCATTTATACTTTTTCCCTTTAAGGGTTAAATTCCAAATGATTCTTTCTTAATATACGATTTCACCAAAGCTGAGACATTATTCCTCATAATCCTACTTCATTTATTGGTTTCGGTTAGATATCCAGGGAGATTAATGGCTGAAAACACAGAAAAAGCATTTTAGAAATACTGACATTTTTGCCCTTTAACCCTTTGACTGCTGATGGCGGATCATGTATCTGGCGTGCGGAGGCCTGCGACCTGCAGCCTAACCCTGCTACCTTTGCTAAGTGTTTATGCCTGGAGCCACCAGCAGGGATGGAGCGCCCCGCGCTGCCCCACCCGCCCAGTGCTGAATATTCCTGGCGTGATCTCTCACAGCTGATACAGAATAAATTCTCTCACTACATAGTTTCTCTGTAGATTAATTACTGCAGAATTAAACTGACTCAATAATACCATTTTTCGTCACTAATAATTATATCTTGCTTGTAGTTTTTACGCGATTTTTGCAGCTAATGCCGAAAGCGCCATGATTCTAAAATTTACCTCAATAGTTTACTGTTCTTTCTTGTATACCCATTTATAACAACTGCAATTTTCTATGGGTTTCTTACTGTACTAACTCAAGTACAAATGAAATAAATCGTAGCTTAAATATTGGTGTACATTGATTTCATTGTTCAAAACGTCGTATTACGTCGTCTGTAGAAGAAAGAGATATACAGTTCATCTTTAATATCGCACTATAACATCGGAATTTAGTTGGAGCAATGGCAACAACAATTTGAATTTACTTCGTGAAGGAAATGTAATTCATACACGAAGGCTACAGCTTACAAAACAGTTGTTACACCCACTTTTTAATTCTGTTCTTATATCGGGAATCCGTGTCAGATTGGGTTGATAGAACACATAGAGAAAATTCAAAGAAAAGTGGCTCGTTTTGTCACTGGTTGATTTAGTACGCACAATAGCTTCACAGAAATTCTCAGTCATCTACAATAACATACGGCTCTATAAATCAAGTAGAGTGTTATTGTTGAAATTTAAAGAGTGTAGATTCGAAGAAGACGCCAGAAATATTTTACTTCCACATTTACATATCGCGTTAACACCACGACTGTAAAATTAGAGATATTCGAACTCATACAGAGAGTTAAAGCCATTCGTTTTTTCCTCGTGCTATTCACAAATGTAAAACAACACATGAAAAAGATAATTGTAGAAGCAGCCTCCGCCACACACCGAAATTTGGCTTGCAGAATATCTGTGTAGATGCAGATTCCCAAAATATATCAATGTTGACTGAATATTTGTTACACTTTGTAATTACCTGATTATAAATATTTTTTTTTTTTTTGATGAAATTTGTTCCACGTAAGTACTCAACAGAAGGAAAGCATTTGAAAGCTGTGAAGTGTATGTCTTTTGTTAGCACAAATGAACTGTAGATTTAGGAGTTCCTTTTACACTTTATGACAACAGACAACAACAAGCTAGTGACCAGAACTGCGGAGAAATGGAACAGGAAGTCCACTGTACGAATCAGGTAGTGGCACAACTATATTCGCCATCAGCACTCAGGTAGCGGCGCGTCTATATGCGTCATCAGCACTCCGCAGAAACTCGTCATTAGCACCCAGGGAGCAGCAGGCAGCATGACGAGTTAACTCATCAACAGCAGTCAAAGGGTTTAGGCTCGAATTACAAAAAATTCCTTACATAAAATATAATGTGACCACGGCAGAGACATTAATCTTTAATATGATAACTAATTTGCCTATATCGGTTAGATATGAAGGGAGTTAAATGGTTCGTCACACAAAAATGTGTTGCAGAAATATTGATACTTTTGCCCTTTAAGGGTCGAATTCAGAAAAATTCCTTTCTTAAAATATGATGTGATCAAGTGAAATTATTTACATAAATATGCATGCATTAAAAAAAAAAAAAAAAATTGTCATATGAACTTTGTGGAGTTCATGGATCGACTAATTCAAGCAGAAGGCCATGCCATCACCCATTTCCCGCCACCCATATTTCCACTGATCTAGCAGCCCATTCACAGTCCAGTTTGTAAGACCTACAATGATCAAATTTTCTGATTAAGGACTCTTGTTGGGCCATGAAAGGGAGTGCAGGACTACATGAAGGTCATGTTCCACAAGGACAAACTAACTCGGAATGTGGTGCAATTGAGGAACCCGTAAATAATACCCATAATTCACATCACAGAGACAGGACTCGTGCTCTCTGACTGTCAATTGAGCTAGTCACAAATTTTTTGTGCAAATGGTCCGCAATGGCATTTTCTTTTAATCCTTGTCTTGTATGTGAATAATATGTAGATGTAAATAAAAAATGTATTTGTTTTGGAATAATCCATATTACCTTCACTTGATTTTCTTTATGATAATAAATGTAAGCTACATTGTCTTGAAAGGAATGTTATCTCCTTTGACAATTATAATTCCCATAAGAGTAATTGTATTTTAAATGTTGGATTGCTCAAGCTAATTTTTGTAAGTGACTCTTCCATGGCATCTAGGCAGTATTCTAGAAAGGGAATGACATGCAAAATTTTAATAAACTGAGAATAACTATGACAGGTGGCAACAATCCTACACAGTGGGTACACTATGAGTTAGAAATATCGACTCAATATTCATGTATCTGGAGACTTCTACCAAACCAAGCAAAACAGGTCACTTGATTTTATATGTACAACAGGGAGTTTCATACAGAACTAAGAGTGACTTTCAAGATAAAAACAACTTAATCACAGTTAGTTCCCTAAATTTCTTTGGGTCAGTTGACAGAATACTTACATTTAAGAAACATCTGAATAAACTCTCAAGCAAAATAAAAAACTGTTACAATATCATCCACAAACTCCAACAGCACCAACCCTCCATAATGTTCTCCTGTTTACAAAGGGCCAAGACCCAAAATATTCAACATTATTCATGTTCTTGTATTTTTTATGTGTTCATGCCATGCAATCACCATCTACGGTAAGTGGTGGTTCATTTCACTATTCTGTTTTATAATTCCAGATGTAATAGTTTGATATTTAATTTCAAGGATTTAAAATAGTAGGAACAGTACTGTGTTTTAATCGTTGAAAGATTTAAAATAAATTGAACTTTTTGGAACAGTGTGTGGTCAATTGGTAGCCATAGCATTGGAACTGAAGAATATGAAATAATTAGGTTGTGTGGATGAGTAGATGTGAAGGCAAGTAACAAACCAATTATGTGTTCAAAACAGACTAGGCCCGTCTGTCCAAAGCATCAGTAAATTTACAAGTGTTGTTTAAAAGTAAGAAACCCAGTAACTGCATATGACAGAGCAGAACAAGTAAAAGTGACCTGATACATACTCACTTCTGTAGTTTTGAGACTGTCAGATCAATAACATCATAAACATCTTTGATACTTAAGAAAACAAAATAACTATTTTCTTTGATTGAGCATCAATCCAATACTTACTTATACAATCTGATATGATACATAATGCCATTTCTTTTGAAAATTACAATTAAAACATGAACAAAGAGAAAAATGATATTTTAATTTTAACCTCATCATTCATTTCTTCAATTTCATGAAATTTCGCACTGTCATCACATCTATTAGCTAATACATTACTGACAGAAACTTTTTTGATTATTAACAACATTAGATACAGAAATATACTTACCATTGGGTTGGGACAGTCAGCAGAACACTTGTCAGTATCCCGGCGGGCATGAAACACCTTGTCAGGCTTTCTCATGAGCTTTCTCATCTTCTTGAGCCTCCTTTTAGACATTGACTTACTCTCTCCTGGTAGTGACTCCACACTACTCTCACGAGGCCTTTTTTGAGTAGCACTGTCTTCATTCTGTAATAAAAGATTTAAAATAATACCTACTGTTTGGATGCAGTAATTACAGGATGGTCATAAAATAAGCAAAACATAGATCAGAACAAACTTTTAAAAATGAGCCGCAACCGATTTTAAGAAATTTACATGGCACAATAGTAATCTCCTTAAAACCACATAAAACAGCTTTACCAGAAATTTCCATTTCTTTATATAAACTTCCCTAGATAGGAGTATTATAGAAAATATCTATGAATTTAATTGCACTAACAATTTAAAGAATTAATGTGAGTTTTTTAAGAAGATTTATTTCTGCATTTTCTGTTTTCAAAAAGAACAGAGATTCATTGTTACAAATATAATCCGACAAGATAAAGCAAAAATATGTTAATTAATTAGATCTATCACAGAATATATAGATATCTTTAATAATTATTATCCTCAAATATATAAGAAAAATATTAATTTTTGCCTTTAATGAATTATCCTGCAGGTGATATTTTCCAGTGATAAAAACTATTAATATAAGAAAAACATTTTTTTAAAAAAAAGAGGAAAGAAACGTGTATTAACGCTATTTTATATTTAAACTAAGCTGAATGTAAACCATTTTTGGGGAATTGTGAAATTTATTATCAAAAAATTAAACAATTATTAATCTAATAGGTACGATAAGAAGAAACTAATTTAAAAAAGAAAGGGAATGAAACAGAAAAAGAAAGGGAATTAAACAGAATGCTGTCATAGTAGCTTTTATGGATATACAATCAAAAAGCAAAAAACTAATCTAAACGCACATGCAGTCACTTGCTTGTATTTATTATGGCACTTAATTTTCCTACAATCCTTAACAGTCTGTCTATATGTTCATGAAAGTGATTCATATGTGTTTTTACAGTACATTGCTGCATATTTATCTGTCAAGTTGGTAGCTGGAGTCAAAGTTTCTTGGCTTATTTATTTATGAAATCTTTGATTTTGAATTGTATAAGATGATATATAGAGTAATTTTTAATAATGGCTAGTCTGCCAATCTTCACAAAGTGTAGAGCAATGCCACAGAACATAAACAAATGTTTAACAAAGCATAAGAGCACTGAACACATTATGGATGGGCTGGACTTGGGAATTGCATTCAGTAGACGTAAAAAAAGCAGTCTGTGGACTAAGGAAACTGCTTTCTAAATTGACCACAAAAATTGTAAAATTAAATGTACAATGCCAGACATTGTGGGTAAGTGGTAATATTCTGGCCTTTCATTCGGGAGACATGGGTTCGAATCACCAGCCATCCAGGTTAGGGTTTCCGTTATATACCCAAATCACTCCAAGTGAATGCTGGGATGGTTCCTTCCAGAGACCATGGCCCAATTTCTTCCTATTCTTTGCCCCCAGTGCTTTCTCACCTCTAAAGACCTCAGCCTCAATAAGCCATAAAACAACAAAAAAAGTGCAACATGAGAATTAACACTGTGAACTAAATGAACTGACCCAGCCAACTGAATGTTGCAGCAAGTTTTCTATCTGAGAAAAATAATTGGGACATACGAACAAAATCTTTAAATATAGCATCTTCTACATTTGTCATAAATTTTATTCTTTGGCATGTTTGCTACAGTAATCTTTATGTTTCACCTCAGCTTGTAAATTCAGACTCCTGGGTTTGAACCCTAGAGCTATCCCATTTTTTAATATATACTGTAAACTGGGGTGACTTCCGTAGTGATTGCCATGGGGACATTGTGACAAGGGGTAATTTGTCACACGTTTGAATCATATGCACATTGGTTAGGTGAAAATGGCTTTAAACATTGCCATTTACTAGCCTAATGTGTGTGACCATCAAGTGGCCAAGGAGCGAATTCAATACATTTCAATCCAGCAAGCCATGTCCTCTGAAATGCGAGTCAACTTTTTATGCATTCTTTTGTTTACCAGAAACTTTCTCATGTGCTGCCCAATAGATTATAGCATAGCATTTGACAAGCAATTATTATTGAATATTAATGCACTGACAAAAACATTTTCTAAAAAATACCTTATTAGAGCGAGTTTTTAAAAAATAATAATGTAAACAATCAGAAGTTGCCAGGGTGGCTTTGTGACAGAATCTTTTTGTCATAAAATTAGCCCCATGATTGTTTTATCTATATTTTCTGTCTTATATTAAATATTTCACAATTCTGGAGACCTATATTAAGTCATCAGGGTCTCAAAACAATTAAAATTATCCAGAAGAATGCCTGTAACTCTCTATTCAGAAAGAATACAAGGTCCTCGCATAGGTTTTGGTCCAACCACATGTCTGTCTGTCTGTCTGGTTGTCTGTCTGGTTGTTTGTCAATGTTGTTTCCAGCAAAAGAAACAGAATCATCTGTTGCACATTCGGTAGCAATGTCTCCACAGTTCCCAGAGACAGTGTTTTATTCAAGGTGCATCGTGGTGGCCTACCTAGACAGTACAGGTAGGACAATCAAATGTTCCAAAGATAATTTTCCTGGAGAAAAATTGGTCACCTCCTTCATGAACTGACATGGCACATCATCACACAAAGAATGGTAAGGGTTCAAGAAAAGCCACAATGCATCAAGCAGAAAGCTGTAGTACTGAGGAAATGGACAAATCTTCTGCGTTTGGTATCCAAGATTAAGATGTACATATGAACTTTGACAAAAAGTTTTCGGAAGATCAGTTTATAAATCTCTGCCCACCACAGTAGCTTATGATTGAGTGTACAACATTGTCATTAATTTTGAAGGAAATCTATTCCCAGGGGATGGCAAAATCTGTTTGTATTCAAAATAAGGATCCTCAATAATAATAATAAAAGAGGATTTTTCAGGATTGTGGAGTTGGAAATGTAAAAAAACTAATTATACCCTGCAGAAAAGACCAAAATTTAGATTTTGTTTTCGTTTTCAGTGTAGTCTTTCATATTAAATAATTTATGAAGTAAATTTGTGAAATTGAATTTTAATGAAAAAACAGCTTGTCACAAGGTCACTCCAGACCATGGGGTGAGATTGTGACAACTTCTCAAACCCACTTCTCAGAAATTGCTAAGCCAACAAATAGTTTTGTAGAGGAAGGATGAGTAACCAAAAAAGTGGGCTGTTTTGAGGGAATTACGAAAAGGGTTGCTGTACCAGCAGGAAAACTCAAATTCTGTCACGAAGTTTCCAGTGCGTGGGTTTTTTATTTTATTTTTTTGCTTACAGCTTTATGAGTTGTCAATGTTGAGGCCATTAGAAGTGGGAAAGGACTGGGGACAAGGAAAAGGAAGGAATTTATCCATGGCCTTTTGAATGAAGCATCCTGGCAATCATCTGAAGTGATTTGGGGAAACCGTGGAAAACCCAAATCTGGATGCCCGTTGGGGATTCAAACTTGCGTCGTCCTAGATGTGAGGCCAGAGTGTTAAAACTCACCTACATTACTTGGTTGTAGACTTTGCCTTATTCATGTCAGTATGCAGGCTACTCCATAGTTCAGATATCATACTAAATTGCAGGTCCAGCCATGACAGGTGTGGATAAGCAGCTAATCAAAAGTATGTCACCAGGTCATAAGACCACATGAATTTACTACACCTCAGATTCTGACATGAAAATATTCTTTTGACATTTCAGTGTATCCCTCAGATTCCTTTATACTGTGATGATATAAATTTCTCAACATTTAGAAACTAAGTAAACAATATGAATCATGGAAGTGTATGGTTAAAGAAGACCCATAATTTGAGTAGTTGTAAATAATTTTTTTATCATGTTTACTTTTCAGTCATTATTATCTTGAATCAAAGCACTTTTATTTGTTAAGAATTATTGTTCCTACTTAAAAGAGGGACTGTTATGCCTAGGTGGAATAATACGCACAGAATATAATGACTCCTCCAACAGGAAAGTAAAGAAACTGGGGCACAAATCCTGTCAAATTGTTTCCCAAGTAAGATAGAGTAGTGTGAGACCCACATTATGAGTATCAAATATAGGAATTAGAGGGTATGCGAAGTAGGGCAGCTAAAATTGTTTTTAGAAAATACCAGAGAATGCAATCAGTAACTCATTTGATAGAGGAGCTAGGATGAGAGTCATCGGAAGACAAGCTGCAGACAGAAAGTGTCTGGAAGTGTGCAATAAGTGTATTGGTAATGTACACGATTTTTTCCATCCAGAATTTGAGCTTTGTGCTGTTAATTCACTACCAAAGAAGTGTTGGGTGGCTAGGAAAAAGAGGAGCAGCCCTGATTTTCCCCATTTCTTGGGTCTCCTCCTCTTTTTTTAAATTTAGGTTTATAACACATTTGTGAGTATCATTTGTTTCTACCATCCCTTGAATCCAATTCAGAAGCCATTATCAATATTGATGACCCACAGGCACACTTAACGTTCACAATGCTTCTCTGCATGCAATGTTTGAAATTATAGTGCCTAGCATGTTAATAAACAGATTTGAAGTACACACACCTACAAAATTTACAGTTTTTGCAAATGTATCATGGATGAAATAAAGCGGTAATCAGAGAGGTCCGAGGGGACCAGGTTCAAGATCTGGCCACTGCGTACCAACCATCCTGATTGTAATTTTTAGGTAGTTTTCCCACAATCACCTGTAAAATGCTGGGATAGTTCCCAATTTCCACCTCATAGCCTACACATTTCTAAACAAAATACACTCATCATAAATAACACAAGCAGACAGATGGAAACACTTCAATTTCCCCAATTCCTTCTGACAAATTGGAGGATCACCAATCTGCCACTGAAGCAAGTATGGTGACTACACTCCACGTCTTTAGAAATTCATGATTGCCAATGTTAATCAGGTCATGATAATAGAAAATTTTCAGACTATCGCTCTTTGCAGTTTCCCTGAAATCCATTCCTTAGTTTTTCCATTAGGAGCGCACAAAAAATTGAAGATTCTAAAATTTATCACTGATCTAGTAAAAATGTATCCTATATATTAACTGATAACATAAGATATCACTACATGAAGCTTTTTTAAAATTTGTTAATTAGTTTTTTTAGAGATGCAAACACAGATAATACAAAAGCATAAAAATTTGCCTCTTTGATCCCCGTGAGAACTATGTTATTAATCTGAATTTAAAAAAAAATATATATGTTACCTGGAGACATAAGCTATCACTAAGTGCAGTTTCATTACCGTCCATCTATTAGTTTTTGTAGGATATGCAGGCATACAGACAGACAAAAATTTCAAAATTTACAGTTTTGGATTCTAATTAATTACGAGGTTTGAAATTATTAGAATAAAAAGGACCATATGTGTTGACAATTGACATAAGCTATCACTACAAGCAGTTTCATTTAAATCCATCCATTAGCTTTGGTACGTTTACAGACAGATGGCCAGACAAAATTCCAAATTTTACGATTTTGGTATCTGTAGCACCAGTGATGTACATTGCAATTACTCTTTCTGAAATTAATTCATGTACAGACACAACTTGTCTACAATGTTATTATACTGCTTAAACCAGAGCCAAAAGTATATTTGTAGAAGAGTTAGGTGTACTGCATGGATTAGAAGAGATGATTATGATTACAAACCACAACTTGATTTCAAGTGTAAAAGAGAGGAAAATTTTTTCTTAGTGAGTAAGGAATCAAGAATTGAAAATTATTACAAAAGAAAATAGTGGTGAATGTACATGGAACAGTATAAAGATTTAGGATTCAAATTTGTGAAATACAAAAGTAAGTGATTAGTGAAGTTGATAGTTGGGCATATGGTCTATAATCATTAATTAATTAAATATAACATAGTCTTACAAGCATCTGTCAGATATGAAGTAAAAAATACATGAGAAGTAGGAAACATGCACGGTCTGAAAGTCATAATGTACCTCTTTTTCAGCACTTTCCTTTTCTGCCTCCTCACTGGTGATTGTTGGAGTAGCCTTCTCAGGTTCTCGTACATATGGCTGGCAGATCCATGGAGGCAGCACTAGATCATAGCCTAGAACACAGTACAAGCCTTATTGCCCTCAGTGAGCTCAAAGTAAATTTGTTAAATTCATGCACTTGCGCTAAGGCTTTCCTTCTAGTAGTTAAAAGTAGGACAGTTTTACGACTACTAAGTGGAAACCATCAGACCTTGGAACGTAATGAAACTTTTGTTAAAAATTCTCATTATGGTGCATTTTATTTAAATTTCATACATTATATCTAATGAAATAGCATTATTACCAGCTTGTAAGGTTACTTCTGAATATCTGGAAGGAATCATATTTTCAGTGAAGAATCAAGCAATGTAATTGTACGCTAGCTGTTAATCTAACGTGTATTACTTGTAGATACTTTCCTTATGGAACTGGATAAAACAGTGTTAGAGATGGCTATCAGTGAATATAAAATCAAACCGATATTCTGAATAATTGAAGGATCTTATTTCAATCATTCTACCACTGATGAAAGCAGGAAGGCCAAATACACACAAACACACTTTTTGTGCTTTCATGTTCGTCCGGCCCTCTTACCTTCATCTGCGGTAAATAAAGAGTTATTTTCCCTATCCTTCTTAATTTCTATTGTCTAATGGCACTTTCATTGTCATCACTATACAATCCTCCTACCAGGTTATTATCGAGAAGCTAATCTGCTTAGCCAAATTTTAATGACTCAAATATATATATATATCATGTAAATTGTGTAAAAATCATTTCCAGAGGTAATAGGCACCCTGGAAATGAAAACTGACAAGATGAACACCAAAACCATTTACAAATGTACCAGTAATAATGCAAAGGCTAAATTCTTCCAACAAATTGGTTCCACACACAAAATATAAATAAATCATGATAAAGATAATAAAACTTGGATTACAACCTGAATAGAACCATAGAAGGCTAGAATATAGAAACCTCATTACCTGACAACCTGATCAAGAAATATGTGCCCTCTTGTAGTTAAACAATTTTTACTTATTAGCTAAGGGAAAAAATGATTCTGAGGTGCTCACTATGTACAAGGAAAAACTACTGAGAGCAAGAAACCAGAATGCCCACAGGATTTTTCAGAAAGAAGCAAAACTAATACAAATACTTAAAAAAGGAAATAAATGAATGCACCATATCAGGGGCGGATCCAGGATTTTGGTTTGGGAGGGGCTTGAGCCGACTTTGGTGTGGGGGAGGGGGGGGGCCTGGCTTGAGTGGATTTCGGTTCGGGGATTTGCCTATAGTCGACTTTGGCTTGGGGGGGGGAGGCTTGAGTAGAGCAAAAGGTAGTATTTATAGTCTCCTCCGGCCTCAAATCCGTAGAGCTAAAAAAAAAAGTATCCAGAATTACAATGTTGGAGATGGACCTAGATACTTTGGGGGGGGGGGCCTTGAGCCCACTATCTCCCCCCCATCCACCCCTGCATCATAACAGAAACCAAATTAAAGCATGGGGGGACCATACTCAATGACAAACAATGGGGTTGATAAAGAAAACAAAGAGGTGCAGCAAGTGTTGCATTCTTTGTCACTAACAAATGGAAAGTAAAGATACAACCATACAACTGTATACCTTTTAAAAAATCAGCTAGATTTAAGAATGACAGATGTTTTATTACGATTAGTTCAATTTACAAACTGGGAGAAGGTAGAAAAGATAAAAAGCAGACTAAAACAACCTCCAGAAACATTTTTAAATAAATTAGATACAATTTATTATTATTGGTGTATAATTTGATGTCTCAACAGGAGGCATGCCAATCCCAAAATCAGTAGGAATTTTTGTGGAACATCATGAAAATAAAAACTGGAAGGAAGTCAGGAAATTAACAACTTTCAACCAACACCTTATTTAGGAAGAAAGCTATTAATAAATGCACTTCAAGTGCCAGAGGCTTACAATCACTGATGGATTCCTCTCAGTACAGATACCTATGTGTTGTGGAGATGCAATACCAATATAGATCATTTTATTGCAACGTCAAAAATTAATATTTTGATAAAATAGAAAATTCAGGTAATAAGTGACAGGAAAACTTTCTTTAAAACATAACGACCACAATGGTATTAAGGCATTATATCAGAGCTGAAAGACAATTTATCTCACACAAAGATAGGCAAAGAAAGAGAAAGAAGGTGATATGAAAATTATAAGGAACTTCATACAGTAAGCTACACGGAAGGCAATCAGGAACATTACTGAAAGAACTAAGGAGAATCAAGATCCAACAACACATTGGGGAAAAAGCTATCCTTATCTTGTCAGGCCAAGTAAGATAAATGAATTAATAAAAAAACTCGTTTAAAATGAAACAACTTAATTACTAAGGCTCAAAAGTATGATAAAACATCTAACAATATCACAAATGGATTTTTTCAAAACTAAGCTTAGTTAAAGAAGAACAACTGCTCACATGTTACAGTAATTACTGGTTTGATGAAGAGCAAGAAGAGGATTCTGAGACAGAAAATTACAAACTGACTTCATGTTGAGAGAAGAACTATCTGCAGCACTCAAAACAATCAGAAACATAAAAACTTTGGAGATGGGTAATTTAAGTTCGGAATGGTTGGATTACAAAAGAGTGGCTCTTGAATCATATCCATTGTAATCATGATTGTACCTGTGCACTCCAATGTAATTTAATTTAATATTAAGTACAACAATAAATAATGAAAATTGTAAGAGGAGAAAGACAGTCCTGCAACAATCCCAGTGGAATAAGTTTAAAAAATTATTTTAAGTTAATAAATCAAAGTATGAAAACTGGTATGATTTCTTTAAAACAACAATGTGGTTTCAGGCCAGTCTACTCATGAGCAGAGAAAATATATCTAGTTGATCTAAGTACTGAAAGTTCAAATTGGAAACACACGTAGCTAATAGTGATTTCAGGAAATCTTTCAGCTGTGCGAGTAGACATTTCTGGAAGATATTGGAAACAGAGGTCACCCAAGACAACCAATAAATGTTGTTAGATGCTTTTATAGTAGAACAAAAGTAGTGATAGATTGTAATAAAAAGCTGAGCGGTCACATAATAATGAACATGAGTTTATTTTACAGTTGCCACTAATCATCATTAATTTTGAACATCTACACTCACCAAATCTTTCAAAAGTGATGAGATAAAAATAATTGTTTTAAAATTCAAAACTAAAGTACCCTCCTATTTTCCTGTGACCCGGTAATAAGAGAACCTCCTATTTTCCTGTGACCAGGTAATAAGAGAGATACCCCACTGGATTGCTTTGGGTATGGTCAAATATTTTGAGCTGCTGAAAGTGGAATTATACACATTCCAAAATACTTTCTCATTTGTCAGTTTTCACTCAATCCATTCCTTATAATATGGTTAAGTCAACATTCAAATGCCAACTGTATAAGTAAAATATATGCCACATGACCTGAGTAAAATCCCCCAAAATATACTGAAGCAACTATAGTTTAAATGCAAAATTTATTTTTACTTACATGGAAATAATAGAGTCCGACTAGTATTATCATATTAAGAGAATAAGTATTTACATGGCTATAGTATAAAAGGCTCTTAATTTTTTTTAAAAATAAAAAAAACAATAACAATAAAAAAGCTGTGTTGAGAGTTTTGCAAGGCTAGAAGATCACTGACCAGAAAACATGAACTCAGAAATACAATGCAATATTGATAATGCTCTGGGTATGACTGAATTCAAGTGACTCGGATCACCATCTATTTTCATGAATAAGGACATAGCTTGAAATAGTATGTTTTTTTGTGTTTGTATAGTGTTTTTTTTACTGCATCCTTCCTTTCTTCAAGTTTTTGTAAGTGATAGGCCCACTTTTTCTTTCCTTTTCATATTGATACACTCATTTTTGCTCAATATTAAAGGCTTGTGTTCTCATATTCACACTTTAACATATCTCCAACTCATCAAAAAAATTTCCTACATATCGTCCCGACATTCTCCATAAGTTTGCTACACTCAATCAGTGACAGCTATGTTGATGTTCCATGGCCATCTATAGGATTTGAAGAGCCATTATCCAATAGTGATAGATTAGAACTGATAGATAATGTTATGACAGCATTTAAGTCAATAAAAGGCAACAGAATTACTTCTCGATCTAATAATATTAAACCCTGCTAGTGTGGCTCAGTGCACCGATTTCACACAAATGGATCAGGGAGATACAATGGACTGGGCACGAACCCAGGTTCCCACATATTGGTCATCCAGATAGTAGTTTCTAGCCAGTTTTCCACAGCCATCAAACCAAATGCTGGGACAGTCTGCAATTTCTGCCTCATAAGTCACAGATTTTACAAATAAAAAACACACTTAACATAGTTACATGCTTCACTTCCCCAATTAGTACTTAGTGTGACCCTGGAAGTAAGTGTAAAATGCTTAGCATAAGCAAGGGCATGTGGCTGTAAAACCATAACTTCAAATTTGAACGTACCAACGACGATTAAAACTCATTGAAGGCAGCCGATCCCAAAATGTTGGAAAGTAGAAGATTTCACCAAACAATATTAAAGAAGTTTCACTTCAAAAAAAGTCACTTATATACACCAAACCAGGTTTCAGCAAACCCTCACCACAAAACTTAAGAAACATCTAGTCCATAAGTATCAACACTCACCTAGCATCAAACTTCCTCAATTTATAAAAATGGTAAATCCGCAAATATAGACCGAACCTCACCATTTATACGACTCCACCATTGGAGGAACATCTCCAATCAAGCAATATGAAGACTCCTCATGCCATAGACCCAACTGAACTTAGCATTGTGGGTGAGCAGTTATGTTCTGGCATTGCATTCAGGAGGACATGGGTTCGCAACCCTTTCCAGCCATCCAGATTTGGAATTTTGATGGTTTCCCCCAACTCACTCAACACGAATGCCAGCATGTTTCCTTCAAAAGACCACGGTCAAATCCTTCACATTCCTTGTCCCCAGATCTTTCCCCTCTCCATTGACCTCAACAATGATGAGGCATAAAACCACAAATTAAAAAAAAAATGAATTAACATACTGTCTTGTACCATCTTCACCGGTATATAGCAGTCCATCTAATTGGTCTTTGAACTGATAATCTCAATAGCTGATACATGGCCTGAGTTACAAGAGCACTTATTAAGCATGCTAGCTAATGGTAGCTACTCAAACCAAACCAACAGAAATAAGCTATCACCTACAACATAATCTTCATACCCAGTCTTCCTACTCTTTGTTTGCACATTTAACACCTTGTTAGTGGGACCTTAGGTCCTTGCTGAACTTGTCTACTGATAGATAGATAGATAGATAGATAGATAGATAGATAGATAGATAGATAGATAATGTTCACTTCGATCCCATGTGAGAATAATCTCGGGGATGTGGAACAGTACATACACTTATTAGAAATGTCAATATTACTATATAATTGATAATATTATATACTGACAAGAAGTTAGTTATGACCCATTAGTATAACCAATATTTCCTGTAATCTACAAATACAATCCCGAGTTATTTAATACTTATTATGGGAACAGTGTATAAACTTGTTACCAGCATCTAACAACCAGTTATTTTCTTACCAACCAGTTACCACAACTCATAAGCAGTCAATTACTTAAAAACCTGTTAGTATCATAATTTTTACAGCAGTTTTAGAGTGCATGCTATCCCATGTTAGTTACTATATATGAGTGAAGTTTTGTAAACAGTGTAATTACTTCATTTGTCAAAAGTTTCAACAGAAAGAAAAACCATATATCATTTTAGTAATTGTGGACAACTTTGTCACCTTTCCCTTCCATACGCCATATATACTATTTTATCAGTCATTCTTAGTTACCAAATTCCAAGAAGAAAATTCTTTTACAGAGTAAAATTGATTCTGAAGCAGAAACTCTTTCAGTTTGGACTTAAAGTAGTTGGGTTTTTGTAGATAACATTTAATTTCTGTTGGTAAGACATTGAATAAGGAAGCTGCAGTAAATGTTAACCCTTTCTGTACAATTGACAGTGATTTGTAATCCTTGTGAATATTATATTTATTCCTAGTATTATGGCTATGTATGTCAGCATTAAGATTGAAGTGTTCAGGATTATCCACTACAAATGATAGTACAGAGTATACATATTGTGCTGGCATTGTTAGAACACCCAGGTTTTTAAATAGATTTCTGCACGACGTCTGTGGGCTTGCTCCAAAAATAGTTCTTATAGCACGTTTTTGCAATTTAAATACCCTCTGTGCTTGTGACGAGTTTCCCCAGAATGAGATGCCATAAGTGAGCAGGAAATGAAAATATGCTAAATATACTAACTTTCTAGCTTCGATGATAGTTACTAACTGATATCATGCAAATCTTATTCCTCAGTAACTAACACAGATACATTGCTAAGTAAAACAGAAAAAAATATACAAGTAGCAATTGTGAATCACATTCTGAATGTGAATTGAAGCTTAAAGCAGGATAGATCCAAAGACAGAAAACAAAACAATTGAAAATTAATATATGTTAGTCAAACATAAGAGTAAAAGACACACATAGTATGAGCACCTGCAGTTAAGGCTGTATTTTAGAAAAAGTATTTCTTGGTGTTGAGAATTAATATTAGGTTCTTGGATAGCCAGCCCAGTGAACAAAGTTTTTAATATAACATTTTTGTGATGAAACTCTCCATCACCATCTTCTGATGAAGTGCCAGACTGAATGGCAGACTGGGATCTTTATAACCTGCCTGGTGGTCAAGTGCATGCAGATAATGTGCTGATTGGCTGACTGGAAGATGTGGTGAAGGCAGCACTGGTACACCACTTAGTATAAACTCAGTTTTCCTCAGTACACCATCTCGTACAAAACTTAACATGTTAGTATTGCACAGCCTCAGTGGCAGTCATTCACTGAATTGGCTAAAAATTTGTCTGCTAACTCCTGATTTAATGTCTAATAATTTAATTTGAAACACTAATGTGAGTTGGACTAAATGGTTATGAGAGTTTTGAGCATATGTGTAGCACACTATACAAGTGCAACACTGTGAATGAACAGATATCCCTAAATTCATTGTTAAGAGACAGACATCATTACACGTAGATTTTCTTTTTTTTTTTACAGGTATTAATAGTTAGTCAATCAGATGAGCCACCAAATCAATTGTCTAATCCAATTTTTTAAATGTGAGGAGTATGTGGTCTTTTAAAATGTTTAGAAAGATTTGCAGTTAATAGTGAAACATTGAAAAAATTAAGACATTAAAACAAAACAACTTCTGACATTTCTTTATTCAACATGATTGATCAGCTGCACAAGACCTCACAGCATTATTTCAATGTGAACAATAATATCATCCTAGGGGCAGATCCAGGATTTTGGTTTGGCAGGGTCTTGAGCGGACTTTGGTTTGGGGGGAGGGGCTTGGCTTGAGTGGATTTTAGGGGGGGGGGGGGGTCCTCAGTCGGGCAAGGGGTAGTGTTTATAGTCTCATCGCTCCTCAGATCCACAGAGGTAAAAAAAAAATAAAGCCCCCCCCCCCCCTGGATCCGCCCCTGTATCATCCCCCCTACAGTCTTGATACCAAGCAACTTCCACCTTTTCGGTGCCTTAGTAAGATTTTCAGTAACCACTGTGTTGATAGAGATTCAAAGATTGATAGAAATTCAAATTGAGCCTTTATTTCCTTTTTTTTTTTGCCATAAGCTTTACGCCTCATCAAGGTCATTAGAGGTGGGACAATACTGGTGGCAAGAAACAGTAAGGAATTTGGCCATGGGCTTTTGAAGGAAGTATGCCTGGAATGATTTGAGGTAACCTTAGAAAACCCATATCTGGATGACCGGAGAGGGATTTGAATGTGCTCCCTCGCAAAGGCAAGACCCGAGCGTTAACTTTGCAAAAATGAAATTTTCAAATACACGTGATTTTGTCACACTTCTGTAAGATTTAAATTATGGTGAAAAATAATACAAAATTTTAACTTGACAAAAATATAAGTTAGTATCTTATCACCTTTTATTTACTCTTTTTTTTTTTTTTTTTTTTTTTTTTGGTAACTGCTTTACGTTTCTTTTTAACATCGAGGTCTTTAGAGACGGGAAAGGATAGGGGGCAAGGATGGGGGCAAGGAATGGGGAGGAATTCGGCCATGGCCTTTTGAAGGAAGCATCCTGGCATTTGCCTGGAGTGATTTGGGGAAACCATGGAAAACCCAAATCTGGATGCCTGGACAGGGATTCGAACCGCCGTCCTCCCGAATGCGAGGCGAGAACGCTAACCGTTACACCGCACCGCTCGGTCTTTTATTTACCAGACGGAGTCTACTTTCAAAATAGCTTGATAAATGATATAAATATAGTACAGCAATTGCTTTCCTTCATAAAAGGTAAAAGCAACACAAACATTATGCTAATGGGAGAAATAGTATCTTCAATGTCAGAAGACAGAGAAAGAGTCATGTTACCTGTCTCTGGAGGTGGCTGCCAAGGCTGAGGTGCAAGTCCTTCATGCAGGAGATGGTAGCGTGACCGAAGCTGCTGTACTGCTGACGTGAACTCATCGAGGGATGACGCAGTTGCCAGTTGTGACCGCACATCCTCATTCCCTGGCAGGCACAAACTGATACAGATACAGCATTAATTACTGACAACAACCAAAAAGAAGCAGCAAATATTGTATTACATACATTTTTAAGCAGAGAAGTCAGTGTCATATACTTCTTAAAATATTTACAATTGGATGTCAGAATTGTGTTACAAGTTATTTACTCTTAATTACATCACTATTTCAAAAACTGTCCTCTTAATGCCAGTGCTAAAGGATTTGACAAATAAATGGCTAAATGTTTAGTTTTTAGAAAGTACTATCAGTTATCCGTGACCTAGTCTACTTTGAAGCGTGTTATATTGTATAAGAGTTCTTAGTAAAAATGGTAATAAATAGCCCAATACAATAATAAAAAACTGTTTATATTCTACAATAAAAACACAATTACAATAATATTCAACCTTTAAAATAATAAAATTATTTGCTCATTAGATATTGGTTTTGTTTTGACTATATGTTGATTGTATTAATTCTGATTTAAACTAGAAATTTACATGTTAAAGTGTAAATTGATGTTTCTTCATTATAATCTTTGGCCATAATATAATGGTTATTTTCAGTTTCTCACTCTGTCAAAAGTACTGATGCCTATGGGCCAATTGCTACAATCTGTTATTTTATGTTACTTTGGAGTTGATTAACACAAACATAAATTTTACTCATCCGATTAGAAACAGATGTACCAAGTTTTAGCAAAACCACATAAGCTGTTTTTGGAACATAATTAAATTTCAATTAACATCCACTCTACCCAGGATGAAATACAGGATGGATGGTATTTTTAGTCACTTAATGTGACATATTTACACCAAGATTCATAAAAGTCATTCTGGTATATTTTTGTAAAAATCAAACTTTGATTTCTCATAAATTTTGACACAGTACATGGATGACCGATCTTCACTCAGCATCTCTTGATTTCTCTTCAATATACAAGATTTGAGGAAAGTTTGATTAAAGTTAAAGGTTTTATTGAAGGCATCCTAGGAATTTTTAAGTTCATAGTTTCTGGCAAAGAGAAGCTTTACTAACATCAGTAGGCTTACTGGTACCTGAATCCTACGAGATGAGGTTAGAGCAATTTCCGAGATAACAAATACAAGAATTGCTCTCTTTTCTTGTAAAATCATATTACAAACTTGAAAAGCAAATCATTATCTCCATATGAAATTTCATCCAAATAGCTAGAGCAATTTCTGAGATCATCTGGTTTACCACCTCATAAAAAAAAATTTAAAGATAAATGCTATTATTATGTTAAATAGAAATATTAATGCTGATCAGGGATTAATTAATGGTGCAAGATTAGTGATAATTCTCTTAGATGAGTACATCATCAATACTAAATTAATTCACTCTGATAAAACTATGTTGTTACCTCGCATTAACCTCGCACCACCAATTGTGCCTTTCCAAATGATAAGCAAACAATTTAAGCACAAGGTCAGAGCCTTCAAAAGGCAGGCTTATACCTGTATTTTTCAGAACCTGTTTTTTTTTTTTGTATGGGTACACATACATGGCTTTTTAATGAGTTTGTAGATTCATTAATATTTATTTCTGTGTTAGTCAAAAGTCAACAATGATCACATTATAACTGCTTATATTGTTTTCAAAGTAGTTTTGTAAAGTAAAGAAGATTTAAAAAATTACTTCTGATAAAGCCAATGTTTTTTTTTAATATTTAGTTTTTAAATGTTTAACAATTAAACATGTAGTATTTAATTATAATGAATTTTTACAGTGAAAGTGATATTTTTTACTACTCTTCAAAATAAATGCTTGCATTTACTTATTTCCACATTATTATATTACTATTCAAATTACTTTCATTATAACCTTGATTTCTTAAGGTGTTGATGTTTCTTTAGATCCCATGTTATTGCTATTTGAGTGCAAGTTGTTTCAGTGTTTGTTGCAATTTTTTGCAATGTGCAATTTATGGGAGCAACAATGGAATGTGAAGTTTTATGTAAAAATGGAGAAAAACTTCACAGAGAGCTTTCAACTTTACAGATTAGCTTGCAAATGTGATACATCTTACACAATGTTACTACCAAACTCAAAAGTAGTTGAAATTAACTGCAGATGAAATTCGATTTCAATTGAAATGTACTTATTCACTTTGAAATTTTTTCTTCAATACCATCAGCATTGTGCCAGTTGCAAAAGGAAGGAAAATATATCGAATAAAAAAAGAAAACTGTAGAGAGGAAACTCCACAACTTTACCAAAACGTTGGGGCTGCCCACTAAGCTTTGTCAATTTGCCCCAGACTCCTACTTCTCCAGACCTGGCTCTGTGATTTTATTACTGTCCCAAAAATTAAAGTAAGTGGTGAATTGATACCAATTTAATACCATTATTTGAGCAGTCTGGTGGCTCAGAGGTTAAGGCATCTGACTGGGGATTGAAAGGAATCCCTGTCTCGGTAGGAATTTTCATACGCCCTTAAACCGACCTTCACCTCTGGCACAGTTTGCTGTGTAATGTGAAGTATGCCACAGCGGTTCTGTGGTTCTGATTCCACATTAAACTTTAGGTCCCCTGTACCCAGTAGGATTGCAGTGTTAGGTTAAAGTGGCTACGAGAGGGGCGGAAAGCGCAGCCAATAGATTTTTTTTTTTTTAATGCTTTACGTCTCTCAACAGCGAGGTCTTTAGAGACGGGAAAGGATAGGGGGCAAGGATGGAGGCAAGGAATGGGAAGGAATTTGGCCATGGCCTTTTGAAGGAAGCATCCCGGCATTTGCCTGGAGTGATTTGTGAAACCATGGAAAACCCAAATCTGGATGCCCGAATGGGGATTCGAACTGCCGTCCTCCTGAATGCAAGCACAGCCAATAGAAACCCTGTCACCAGGTCATTATGAACACACAGAATTATTATTATTAATACCATTGTTGACATTAAAACAAATTTATCAGAGGCCCTGGAGGACATTTCAAAAGAAGCTTACCAAGACTACTTTGTGAAGTGAAAAATTGCTGGGACCAATATGTGAATAGGGGAGTTGAGTACTTTGAAGGGAAGAACGTTCAAATATCAATAGATTAAATTATAAATATATATATATATATATAGAGAGAGAGAGAGAGAGAGAGAGAGAGAGAGAGAGAGAGAGAAATTAACTTCAGTAATTTCTGAACAGACCTTGTTTATGCTGCACTAAATCCTCAAATACCTCATAACAGCAATATAGTGGATGCACAGACAATTTATTTTCCATAATTTTTCGATGCCAGTGCCTGCCTGCCTTGATACATCCCTCAATCCATTGGCTAAAATTTTTCACCTCTAGCAAAGTTTGTTTTTTGTATGTCAAGTAGGCTGATTGTTGCATGGCTGAGAGTTCACACTGAACTGTCAGTCCCAGAGGAAAGGAACTGGCTGTTCTATATCCAACATGCTAATTTAATATGCCTCCGTTGGCATACTACAACCAACTTTCAGTTTAACAACTACTTGGACAATTTTAATCTTTTAATAATGAATTATAGCTACATCCAGAATTATTCTTAATTGTTAACAATGTTTTTTCAAGCTACACATTTCTTAGGCAGTGGAATTGCATTGATCAGCACTGATACTGACCTGAAGCAAAGTAAGGATACAGTTCTAGCTCAGAGAAGCAGAACTGACTATATTGGAGGTAATTTCATTTTTTTTAACACTGGTATTAGCTTTTCTTCTACTTCCAGGGTGAAGGAACATGTACTGCATTTCACTAGTCCACATTTAGGCAGCAGAGCCAGTTTTTAAAAGTTTCTAAATTGATTAATATCGGTGCCAGAGCTAGGGAGGGGGGGGGTTCAAACTGGGGTGCTTGGCCCGGATGGCAAATTCAGGGGGGTGGCAAAATCGTATTTGAAGGGCGGCAAATTTACATTGCGGAAACCTTTTTTTTAGCTCCACTACTGGTGACAATGAGCGATAGTAATGGCAGTGGTGGCGACACATGGGAGTGGCCAAATAATGTTCAAAGGAGCGGCAATCTCACAGCTTTTGGCCCAGCTTGGAAATATCCTAGATCTGCCACTGTTTAATACTAATTTCTAAGCCTTAGGCAGCAGGATGGGCAAAATGCCACGGGCCCCAGCCAGAAGAGGTCTTGGCCCAAAACCCAAGAGGGCCTCCCGTCCCATTTAAAAGCCCTCATCCATTGATTTTCTCATGGGTCTCAGGAATATAGTTACACAACTGACTTTAGGAATAAAAATCTGCTATGAAGATGCAAGAAAAGTTACTACCAGGATTAATTCAGATTATGGACATTAGTCAAGAGAGCACCAGGAATATACGCACCAGTGATGAAAGAGTTTGAAGAGATGACCTCGCACAATGGATGACGGGCAAGGATGCCGCCTGACGAGGCGCAGGTAGGCAAGCGCAGGTCGCCAAGCAGGCGGTGAGCAACCCATAAAGATTGCCGGGTTGCGCAGATGTCCCTCGGCACTCATTACAGCAGCAGCACGTGTCTCCTGCAGGCAACGGTGCACATCTGCTGCACACTGCACATTGCCATTGGCCACAACAGGAACATTAACGGCAGCTACCACTGCTGCAATATGTTCCCACGAAGCTAGCCCAGTTTGTGCACCACGCTGTTCACGTGTCCGTCCGTGCACTGCTAACATCTGTGCACCTGCTGCTTCCAGTGCACGTGCATACTGCACCGTGCGTTCCACATCGGCGAAAATGCGTATCTTGGCTGTCACTGGCACGCGTAATGTCCTTCTCATTGCCCCCACTGTGTAGACAAAGAATTGCAACATTCAGAAATAAACTGAAATAAGACATAGCAATGAATTATTAGCTGTATTGGAAACAAATGTAAATCTTAACTTAACTGAGAATAAAATATTTCTTATTGTTCAAACTGTGCTTGCCTTAACTCAAAAATCACAGCAAAGATTTATTACTTAGTTAATTTATTATTAACTAATTAATTCTAAATTGCCTATTGTATCTTATCTATCACATAGAATGTCCCAAACAGTAACTATCTTTGAGAGCTATAAAAAAAATATACGTGTGGCTTGAATAGTAGGATACTTGTACAAAGCCACTGTACAGATGTTCAATGCTTTTTGTAATAAGATTACTGCAAGGAAATAAAAATACATTCCCAGTAACAGGTCAGTCACTTATTCAAAGACTGTGGTATTAAAGTAACATTATACAGGGTGCGGCAAAAAGATCTGACGGTTTTAAAGTAAAAACAACATGAAAAATAAAAGTGATACAAAATTTTTTATTTCTTATTACAGAACGGTGTTTATGTACATTAATGAAAATAACATCAGAACAACCAATTTCATCCGTTTAAGATGTGAAAATAACGTTCTTTAAATGACGTCCGTCTTTGACCAAGCATTCTTCCAGCCTTGCACTGAAGCTGTTGAACACCTGCTCTAACATTGCACGAGGCAGGTTGACGATTTCTTGTGGTATCACTTCTTTCATTTAGTCCACCGTGCGGGGTTTGTTTGTGTATACTCTTCCTTTAAGGAGCCCCCACAAAAAAAATCACAAACGCATAGGTCTGGAGAGCGAGCTGTCCTTCAATGTCCCCAAAACGCGAGATCACTCGACCACGAAACTTGCTTCTGAAAACGTCCATAACCTCTCTGGCTGTATGGGCAGTTGCCCCATCTTGCTGGAACCATATTCTGCGCATTAAACGGTTTCTCTTAAGTTCAGGGATCAGGAAGTTTTTCAACATCAACAAATAACGTTGCGAATTGACGGTTCGATCACCCTCTTCGAAGAAGTATGGCCCAATGATACACCTTTTCGTTACACCACACGGTAACATTAGGACTATACAGAGGACGTTCATGAAGTTGTTCCGGATTTGCAGCCGACCAATAACGAAAGTTCTGATTGTTCACATAACAATCTAGATGAAAATGTGCCTCGTCGCTCATCATTAAAAATTTTTCATCGGTCAGCATTGCACTCATTTCTTCTGCAAATGCTTTACGCTTTGCATAGTCATTAGGCTTTAAGTGCTGGACGATAGCCATTTTGTACGGGTGGAAGTGCAGATCGAAACTTAAAATTCGTCTTACCGATCGGTCAGACATGTTCAAAGCAGCATCTTGTTTGCAGGCCGACCACCGAGGACTGGCTTCCACAGCTTCTCTTACTAGATCGATATTCTCTGGCGTCCTAGATGACCATGGTCAACCTGTTGACTTCCTTTTTAACGCTGAACCTGTAGCTCTGAAGGTGCTCACCCATAGCATAATGGTGTTACGAGTTGGGACTCTTGGACCCACATTAAATCGTCTACGAAGCTGCCACTGAACAGCAACGCAGGAATCGCCACTTTTAAGAAACACCTCGTCAACAAACGCACGGTGCTCACCCGACCACTGCTCCGTGGCTTCTACAAATGTCCACGTGTGGGCTCTGGATCGCGCCTGTTCCCACCACCCCCCATCATCTACTCGCTTGACAATACGGCGGCGAAACCCGTCAGATCATTTTGCCGCACCCTGTACAGGAAATCATTAAAACATGCTCAAAGCAAATATTCTTGAAATGCTTACAAATAATATGTCATGGCAATGCACTTGTAAGTAACTCATATTTTTTATTTTAACGTCTCTACACGTGTCCAAATTATCATCACAGAGCAACCATGTTCCAGAGTCCTTAAATAAGAAACTGGAAACTGTTTAGTCAACAATTTTACACACTCACCAATTTCTTTAAGGAGACCCAATCGTCCTGTAAGAAGGCCCCATAGTGACCACGGCGGGCTATAGCCTGGGGGCAGCCAAGGTTCACATCCACTGCATCACAACAGTCTTGTGCCAGCATGGCAGCCTCTACAAGCTGCTCAGGGGTGTTACCACAGAGCTAAAAAATATGATGTCTATTAAGGTGAACAAGCATTGCACTTATTTTAATTGTGTGTTCAGTTTTGTTTCCCGAGTAGTATAAAACAAACAACACAATTAATTCTGCAACATAATCATCTTCCCAAGGGTTTTCAGGAAAAGTTTTTACTGTTAACACCTAATACCTACAACCTACACACATTCCTTGTGAGAATTAACTGAAACAAAAGCAACTTGGTGAATTAAGTGTATTTGTTCTACCATGTAGAGACCCATATAACCCAAAATTCTGGTACTTAATCATACTATCACATGTCTCACAGGAAACAAAATTGGTGATATATATATATATATATACACAGTAGAACTCCAATTAACGGAATCAATTGGGACCGGACCCCATTCGGATAATCAAAATTTCAGATTATTGGATTTTTTTCCCAAAAAGGGTCTATTTTAATTAATTTCTGTATGTATGTTGAACATGTGAGAAAAAACTATTTTTAAAGAAAAAGAGTTTTTAATTAATTAAATTAAAAGGCAAGTCTTTTTTTATATGTTAAGTGCACTTACAAGTGCTGTACATCAGTACAGTACATATGAACCATACTGTAAATAAAAGTCATTGCTTGCTGAACGTCTCGGTCAAAGTAAGTTGTTTGACTGTATTCGTCCATTTTCAGGCAGCATGTGGTCACACTCTGGCTGATGCTCCATCCACTTCAACGCAGTTTCAAGGCCGGCAAATGCTTGGCTGGATGATGGTCCCGTGTATGTTTCAACTTCGACATTAAGGTCATCTTCCTCGACACATTCTTCTCTCACACTTTCAATAAGTTCATCATCATTTAGAATTTCATACCCAGGGTATGACAAATCACACACCATCCACTCTCCTAACTCTTCAGCACTAACTTCTGAACATCCAGGAATTTTCAGAAGAATTTTCCTCAAGTGACACGTTATTCCCATCTTCTCCTGTCTCTTCCCTTTCCTTTTATTTAGCTTCTTTTTTCTTTTTCTCCTTTTCCTTCTCTTCTTCAGTAGATATACCTTTCAACTTGTTCCACGCACGTCTTAATGTGATTGCCTTAAGTGATTCAGATAGTCGGAGTTCGGATAATTTGAGTTCTATATATATATATATATAAGGGCATCTGCCACCTAAGAAGATGAATTGTAACCTTACGAGTTTACTTCAGCTGCAACACTTGATATTGCTATTCCCTCTCTCACATAACAGAAAGGTCACCCAAGATATTGTATTATTGTATTCATCTTTATTTTTTGTCTTTGCAGTAGGCCCCTTGACATCTCTATCCTTGTTATAAACATAAATTAGAAATTTGGATAGGAGAATAACCACTGTTTACCACAGTTGATGGTAAGAATGATGTCAAAACACGGAAAGACATGTACATACATTGAGTGTTGTAATTTTGGGGGTTATATGCCTTTGTCAACAGTAGAACGAGGTGGCTACTGCATTATGGCAGCAGGCACTTATTTAAATCCATATCAATCTTCTGTCACTTTTTGTCTTACATGTACCCTGCAATTGTAGTAATATAAGTGTTTAAAATTTTACAATTCTTAATATTCTCAGTGGTTTCAAAGAAAGTTAATTAACTTTAAACTGCCATACACATTGATAATCATGAGAACACTCCCCTTGTCGGAGGTCAATGCGACATGCCACTTCACTGTACCACTCAAGAATTTGAGGGGATGCAGAACTAACCTCAACAAAGCATGCCATTAATATACCACCTGTGCATAAATTTATCTATTTGTTAACATAGAAGCAACATCATTTCTCTTCTGAGTGAGTTGGGTGTTAATTTTAAAATAACCTGCTTTCAAACAGAAAAAAGCCTACCACATTGAAATACTGGGGGCAGGAGTGCAGCAACAAGAGAAATCAATAAAGAAGAGAACCATAGCTTAACAGATCTGCTGATGAAATAGTGTAGAACTTCAAGTGAAATTCATGATGATGCCAGTTTTGCTAACCTAGTTCACAGCTATTCTCTTCTTCGAGTAATGAACAGTTTATTAAAAAATATACATATTTCTCCCCCTCTCTTCAGTGGTAAACATTTCCATCCTATCACACATTATCCCTGAATAAAATGGCGTATGTCTTCATTTTTATTCAACATTGCTATTCAGCTCGTTATCTCTATTAGACACATTAGAAGCATTTGTGTCTATATGTAGTTACTAGAAATAAGCACCGATCGTGGTGGGTGAATGGTTAACGTTCTGGCCTCGCATTCGGGAGTATGCGGCTTCGAATCCTCGTTCGGGCATCCAGATTTGGGTTTTTGATGGTTTACCCAAATCACTCCTGGTGATTGCCGGGATGCTTCCTTGAAAAAGGCCATGGCCAAATTCCTTGGCGTTCCTTATCCCCAGTCCCATCCCACCACTAATGACTTTAACCGTCGACAAGGCATAAAGCAGTAAAAAACAAAAAAAAACTAGAAAAAAATATTTGACAAATCAGTGTGATTGAAAGTACCTGCACAATTAGTGGTCTGTCCTCAGGACAGGAGGCAAGTGCGTCCCGGCGGTATTTTGGGTCCCTAGCAAAGACTGCTGCATGCAGCATTGGAGTGTAGCATAGCTGTGCACCCAGATGACGAGCTAACATGCGCCAAGCTAGTTCACTGGCGTCCACCATAGGTGCCAGCACCAACTTTGGACTGCCTAGTGAATGCCACCAGTGCCATCCAGCAGAGTCCTTATCATCAGCAACACATGTTCCAGAGACTGCAAACTCTGCCGGCAAGGTAGCAACATCCAACTCGTCTCCAGACCATGCCTCGTCCGAGTCCTCTGCCATCTACAACAAATTATGCATTATAATATATGACTGAATATGAATACACAATACATTTTCAATCTCTGACAGTAGCTTTAGCAAATATTGCTCAAGCATGAAAATTTATAAAGTATAATTGTCACTATGACAAGGAAGTGTTTGAGTATAAATGCTGTCATAGAAACCAAGTTTCAAGATCACTGCCAACCTAAAATTCTCAGGCAATTTGTTAAACGTAACCAGCTATATGGAACTAATTTAGACAGACTTGGGATCAGCTTGTCCCAGGAACTTCAGCGTTACTCAAATTTATAAGTAAACAGATTATTTCCTATCTGGGACTTAGATGTTCTATGATAGGTTCTGGGATCTTTAACGATGATCTCTTTAAAGGGAACAAAGCAATAGTTTACAACTGTCTGTAAGCCAGACAAGATATGTAATATCTATGTTCTTGCCATTAAAAGAGATATTAAGAATCTTCACACAAAACACTCCCATTCAGAACTACAGTGTGAACCTCCACATCTTGTGTATGAATGATGGAGTGTTCAACACCACCAAATTTTTAATCTTCTATATACTAGGAGATTAAAACTTCCATCCCATACTAGGTGATATTTGACATACCTAGAAAGTAAAATGAAATAAAATAAACTATTTAAAAGTTATTAATAGAAAATATATTGTAACAACGAATGTGATTGAGTAACGTACATATACAATTAAGCTTTATAACAGATTTTTAGTAAAAAAATTAAGACAAAAGTATCGACAAAAGTATCCACAAATCAGTACCCTTTTTTCGTTGAACCCGATACATGCAAATAGCACTCGTCTGATTTTGATGATCATTAGAGAAATGTCCGGGAGTAAAATAGGATATGTTTCATTTCGATGTGATGTCAAAACGCTGAGAAATTAAGATAAAAATGCTGTGAAGTTATTATCTATTTTTCGATGAATGCGATTCCCGCATAAACTACAGACAGAATTTAGACGAAGGTTAGGGAGCGTGCATAAACCACGTAGCTCCATTTTGGTCTCCTGTGAACTCCCCTCCCCCCCCCCACGTAGCCCTACGTCGCTTTTGCCTCTACCCCCCCCCCCCCCAACACACACACACACACACACGTAGCACGTAACTTTTTTCCATTTTGATTCCAGAAGACATTTTGTACTGTTTTCTCTTGTCAGACTATTCTAAATTACATACAGAGATAATTAACTGAGGGAAATAAATATTCACATGCTGTTGTGAGTTCTGTTCCTCATTTTAACTGTGAAAAATTTTATGAGAAGAAAGCTTCGTGACCTGGCTCGGAACCACCCCCACCCCTCGCCCCACGTTGCCCAGCGTAGCCTTTCAGCCAACCCCTCCCCCCCCCCCTGGACCGAGCCACGTAGTTTGTGCACGATCCCTTAGAAAAATGTACAGCCTATGGTCCAAAGAATAAAATAAGGTATGTTTTACTTTGACGATACATCGAAAACCTGCGAGATAGGAGTCCACAAATTAGTTTATCATTATTTCACCGTACAAGATTCATCATTTTTGTCAGAGGAATTAACTTGGGTTTTTTTTCCGCTAGGAATTTGTTAACTGTGATCTGTTTAAGAGAGATGACCATATATTAATAGTCAAGGCGAACGAAATTGCAGGCAACAGCAAACTAGAAATAATACGAGGAAAGGAAGAAAGGATTATGACCACGAAGACGCAGACAGAGCGACAGTCAGTTAGGCGGCTGAGGTTCCTTCATGAGCTTAGGGGGCGTCCATAAATTACGTGAGGTGAAATAGGGTGGGAGGGAGGATCCGGCGAAATCTTACCAATTTGGGGGGGGGGGGGTGTCTACGGAAATCTCATGTGAGGTTTTTGAAATATTGTTGGACTGCAGAGCTAAAAAAAAAAGTCTCAAAAACTTGCGAGGGCGATTTCTGGGGGGAGGGGAGGGGAATCTCACGGACCAGATCTCATCAGAAGGGCGGGGGGGGGGGGGGGGGCCAACAATCCGGAAAAACACCTCACGTAATTTATGAATGCCCCCTTACGAAGTAGCATGAATGTTTTCATTTGTAATGTAGAGGAACTGTCACCTGGGCATACACCTCCCTGAAATCAATAACACTCAGAAATCCTTATGAAATCCTGCATATCATTTTTGTTTGTAGATTTTTATTTTTTTGCTGTCATCAGTCTCTCGACTGGTTTGATGCAATCCTCCATCCCTTCCTACTTTGCGTTAACCTCTTCATCTCAACATGCCACTTACACCTCTTCAATTATCTACTTTATACATTCTAACCTTAGTCTACCTCCTGCTTCGGCCATCAGTTGTCATTTTACTTCCTAAGTAGTAGAATTCATTTACTTCTGCTACCGCATCCAATCCTATTTTTATATTTAATCCGCTATTACTGCTATCATTTCTACCACATTTCATCACTTTTGTCTTGCTTTGGTTTATATTTAGTCCAAAATCTTCCTTCAGTAATTTATTCAAGACAAAATTCTCAATATCCTCAATCTATTCTGCTAACAAGACAATGTCATCAACAAATCGTAGCACAGATCTGTTTAAATAGCTGCGTAACCGATTTTTCCATAGATGTTCAATTGAAATGTGTCTCCAAGGAGGGCCGCATTTAAGCACAGGCATGACAAACTGAGCAACGAGATTGTTCTGTCTATCACAAAGTGCCACAGTTGCAATGGATACAATGCCAGTGTTTATTCAGTAATATGTGTAAAACAGTTTTTTTATAATTGTGAAATAGAAGATCTGTAAGATGCATAAAGTGCTGTTCCAGATCGCCATGTAAATACCATCACCCTAGCTCCACTGACGATGCCCCACACTATAAGGGCGAAACGCGTATGGAAATAAAGAAAACAGTAACATCAACAGTTGTTCCGAGACGGAATTTTGATTTATAATCTATTAAATTCACTGTTTGAATAGTAACTTAAGGCGCCTAGGTTGTCCAAATTTGTTCAACATCTTGTCAATAAATTCAGTATCCTTAGTTAATAAACGTTATGTGTAATGTATAAAAAATAAAAACCAGATGCATCTCCCTTAAAGTAATTCTGCCGGCGCCCATGAGTCTGAGTTACTACAACTACCATCTGCGAAACTATTGTGGCCAATATATACCCCCTAGAACACAATTTTATAAATTTTAAAAATGGTATTTGGGTTTGAATCAACGATACACATGGCGGGTGTAAATTTGAAGACTGAAAATTATTTCGCTTACGAAAAACGGTCCTGTGAAAGACGGGCAGACAGCGAAGTCATTGTAATCGGGCTGTGTCCTCTCGGCCATACATTAGCGGTACATCTTGTCTGAAGACATTTGGCACCAGTCAATTTGAACTCGGTCCAAGCTAGGGGGTCATTCACGATCGCATCAATCCACGCCGGACGAAGGCAGTCTACAACTTTCATCGTATTTATAGGTTACGAACAATTTTTAAGAAAATCACAAGTCAATCAAAACAACTGTTTTTCCCTACTCAGGTTCATTTTAGACAGAAAAAAAAGTTTAATGCCACGATCATGAATTTTTAAAACCAATTATCTTAGATAATGAAAATTAGTAAGAATATAGAATGTATTAGATAACAGTATATTCAGAAATATATCGGACCTTCCTGTCTGAGGTTAAAGCTTCGTAATCTTTACTTACAACCCCGATCGAAGATCATATAGTCGTTTTGCCATTACAGTAACTCACTATTAACACGGACTTTCTTTTCTTTTTTTCAAAAAAAGGACTAGAGTGATAAAAGGGGATCCATGGGGAAATTCTATGAATTCAATAGTTACTATAAACTAAATATTTGATATAACCTATAGGTCTATATATAATGAAACTGTAACCGAGAAAAAGTCTTTACATTTGAGATATTTTACAACAGAAAAAAATGTGTGTTGTGGTACTATTTATTAGTAAGCGATAGAAAAAGACTAGACCTTTTAAACGTTTTTATCTATCTGTCTGCAAGCTGTGAACGAGATTCGCGCAAAAGCCATTGGTCAGATTTCAATGAGGTTTTCCTTTAATGTACAAACTTTGGCCCCTCGGGTAAAATACGGTATATTTCATTTCTAACTCGAAAAGCTGGAAAAAAAATAAATTGGAATCCATTTTTCTTTGAACAGGTTGTCCCACTCAGGGCATTTTTATTGTATTTATGAAGAGAGCGTTTCCTCACTAGAGGTTTTACTCCAATATAACAATAAAAGCTCGGGAGCATTTGACACGCTTTATTTAACATGTTTTTATTAGCTTTGTCTGTATGTATGTATGAATTTAATAGAATTTTTCAATTCAATTTTCATCCATTTCCAGAGGTCCGAATTATTTAAAATTTTGCACACATATTAAGAACCAAAGACAATACAATAATTTCATAGCTATCTCCTGGTATTCTCATTAATAGTACAAAAAAATCCAGTGCAACAAGTCGCCAGTGTACTAAGATTCGCGTGTTCTCATTACTTACATCTTCAATTTTGTAACAAAAAAATACAGTTTAAAAAACTAAGAAACACGCTTTGGCAGCAATCAGGATTAAAAAGTTAAAAATAATCTTTAAATATAAAGTTTTTCTTCAACAGCGACAGACTGTCTCACAATTCAGTATAACTTATTTTTAATAAATTTAATATTAAAATAAAGCCACTGACCAAAAAATTAACATCAATGTAGAAAATAGCATAGGGTTCTCTCTACTTACTTTTCATGACTCTACATTTACCAGTGGCAAGCTCTGTCATACTCTGTTGCTGAATACTGCTGCCCATCCTGGATCAATAGTGCCCACACAAAGAAGATAGATGTGCAACTCAATCAGGCAATGAGGATAATTACGGGATGTGTTCACAGTACGAACACCATATGGCTTCCAGTGCTATGCAACATCTCATCCCCATCTCTAAGAAGATCAGAAGCTCTCTTAAAAATCTGGAAAAATATCCTGAAGAACCCTCAGCTGCCCATACATAAAGACATTATTCAAGCAAAACACCAACATTTGAAATCAAGAAAACCACCATGGTGCACAGCAATCAACCTTACAGAGTCCTCTTTCAACATCAGCAAGCTGTGGACAACTCAATGGGAGCAGTCATCAGTAGCCAATAAAAATCTAGTTGAGGACCCCTCAGTAAGATTACAAGCTTTCGATCTCCCCAGGCGGCAGTGGAGAATCATCAATCGGATTCGAACAGGATAAGGCAGATGCGCCTACTTATTACACAAATGGGGCTGGGTAGATTCTGCAAATTGTGACTGCTGAGCCACCTTACAGACAATCAATCACATCGTTTCTGACTGTCCTCTTCGGGCCTACAAGGGAGCAATGGCGGAAATACATGATGCGTCGATCAGTGCAGTTGACTGGATTAAAACATTAGATCTGGAGATATGAAATTGTACAAGCTTGTGATATGTACATTTCCTATTGTGTACCTTGTTAAATAATCATACGATAAGTAAGTGGCAAGCGATAAAAAATTTAAGACGACTGATATTAAGTACCCCACGCTCTTTTTTACATTAAAGCTATTTTTTTAGTCAGTGACTTTATTCTTATTTCAAGGTTATCCAAAGAATTAAGTTCTATTGAACTGCAGAACATCCTGTCGTCGTTGAAGAAAATGTTCGTATTTAAAAGCGCGTTTTTCGAAACTATAATTTTATTCCTTGATCTGATTATCTCCCTCCACTCGGCGCGGGGATATTCCACACATAGAAACGCCAAGCCTCGGCGTCGCAGACTTAGGACGAGATGGAAATCCAGCCGAGCCTGCCGATTCGCGCCGATCCATGTGATTTCCCGCGCACAGATGAGCTTTGGATCAGCGCGGTGTCATTTTTCCTATTGGCTCGTTCGTGGATATATGTTGGGGAGTCTCCTTTTAATACACGCAGTATACTATTACTACTTAATACCTCAGTTGAAAAAAAAAATCTGATTGAAAACAAATGCTAGGGTGGTTTATGATATAAATATTTAAGGGATACGTGTAAATGAAATTAACTAAGCAGGGGAAGAAATGGACGATAGCATAGAAGCAGTCGAGCCAGCTAACAAATATTTTCTCTGAGTTTCTAAATTTTGTAAAAGATAAAAGTAAAGTATTGTATTACAATCTAGCAAGTGAAAACTGAAGTCATGACGACAATGACGAAGATATTCATCACATTGCCGTAATAACTGCATGTCAGAAATTGTCAAGCGATGCTTTGCATATCTATTTTAATACACAAATAAATAAATTCGTTTGGCCTTGCGACATGGTGACAAGAGTTTCGATTTTCCGGGCCCCTCTCGCGGCTGCATATACAGTTTAACGTGGAATCTGGATCACGGAACATCCTTTGAACCCAGGACCCCAAACTTAGAGAGCAAGTGCATAAACCACTGAGCTACCAGACTGTTCATCTATTTTACCAGTAGCCTCTAAACAGCAGTTAAAAGAAAACAATAAGGTGATATAGATTCCATATATTTTTTGTGTTTTTTGTTTCAGATTTGGTGAAGGTTTTTCCGATTACCTAGCAGAATCTAAAAAAACTTGGGTTAGCGATAAAAACAGATGCCAGTTTCTAAACACAGGGCAAGTCGTGTTACAATTGCATTATTAACAATTTGTTTAAATTCTGGACTAGACACGAAATGCTACTCAAGTTCTGACTGCCATTTAAATAATTCCGCCGTAAGTAATTCTTGGCTACTGAAATTCATGTCAATTGTTTGGTGAATTTATGAAGTATTTATTTCCGAGTCTTCTATCTGCTGATTCTCAATTCCAGAACGTAATATTACAAAACCCGTTTAATGCCTCACTCTTTGCTGAATTATCCCTGCGTTACTTTACTTTACCTCTGTCAGAAAATACAGTAAATTTGTTTATTTTTTTGCGATGTGCTAATTAATGATAATGATTCCGACATAACATTTTCCGTGCATAACTTAAAACTATTTTCTGATCATTCACAAGGCTTTGAGTACACAGCAACATCACTGTTGGTAACCCTGAATATGAAATATTTAACACATTTTATTTTCCTTCAAATTACTAAATACGATGCGAATACTGAAGTTATACAAGAAACGTGTCTAGCTAAAAAGAATTATCCGGCCCATCTTCATCACGTTGACTTGGCGTTCTCGTTTGCACGTGTTACCTCGACAACAGAGCAGCAGATTTCGATCAAACTTCCCTCATTCCTTCAGTTCCACACAACGATGCCAGACACGTACAGTATAAGCACGCAGATCATATTGTTTTCCATTTCTCTGTATTATATTGTACTTATCCATCAGATCTGGATCTCAATCTGTCAGTATCCTCCAAACTTTCAGTACGAGGAAGAAAAGCACAAGCTGGCACTAGATTTCAGGAACGAGGGACTGGGAAAATTTGCTTTAGTAGGAAAAGGATTCAGGGAACTGATGAACAATTTACCTGAAGGCCGTGAGCGCAAAAGCGGCCTAACCCATACTTCTGCGTATGTTTAGATATGTACGGAAAATTATTGCAAATATGTTAAATTTCAAGACAAAAGTGGCTTATCCTTAGTTTCACACTCAAATAAGAGTTGGCGTTACAAAATTCATTTTTTTGATGTTGCATTCTGATCAGAGTAATAAATGAAAATGTAGCCTAAGCCTATACCAATTTGTCTAAATTTTAGGCCACTTTTGTGCTGACAGCCTCAATTTAAAAATAAAATTCGTAAAGGTGAATGGTGAAATTACCCTCAAGGAATTTAAGTTAAGAAAATAATTAAAAATGAAAGTGAGTACGTAGGGAAATTGCAGCAGGGGTATATGCTTCATCGGTATTAAATTATTCATCACCAGAGTGGATAATTTTAAAAAGAAGCGATGATATTTACGTTAGTCCAGTTGTAGATATTAAAGAGACACTTTAACCTTGTTCTAAGTTGACGGGATCCATTGTAGATGTACAGGGCGTTCGCCGGAAAACGCTACCCTCCCAGTCTGTTGCCGTCGGCAACTTGCACGGTCAGTCATGCCAGCAGTTTCCGCCACACGGCACCGTGAATCACCGCACTGTTTAACACCTCCGCTGCCCCAACAGTGCAGTGCAGTGACCCTTACATTGTTAAGAACGGTTTCTTTGCATTGTAGATAGTTTGTGACTTCAGTCTCTTATTAATCAGTGTTGTGAATAAACGTTTCTTTGCGGTTTGGCTGGTTTGGGGCTTCATACTCTTATTAATCTGTACCGTGTTTGAGTGTGAGTAAAATTATGGTACGTTACAGTTTGCAACAAAGAATATTTCTCTACGATACATATGTGAAGAAGAAGTCGTTTAAAAAGTGTCGCAGTAAATTTCGTCGCGAATTTCCTGGCGCTTTACTGCCAGCTAAATCAACAATTCTGCGTCTGGTTAAAAAAGTAAGAGAAACGGGTTCATTTTTTAACAAAAAGAGACTGTCGGTCAACCGTATTCTCACAGAGGAGAAAATTGACGATATCGCTTTTCGACTAGAACAGTCACCCAAAAAAATCATTAAGTCAGTTAGGGCAGCGTGTGTCTCGAAATATGTTCAGAAGATGTGAAATGTGCATTACACAAGAGGGTCAACACTTCCAGCATCTTTTATAAGGTAAGCTAATGAATTACGTCACATTTAAATGCTTAGCACACAAGTTTATGAAGTTTATGAAGCGTAATTATTATGAAATAGTCCGCGGCCGACGGTCGAACAATGCCGGAAACTGAGCGCTCGCTCGCCGGGAGCAGTTTCTTCCTTGTAGCGCTAACAGTGGGTTGCGTTTTTGGCGAACGCCCTGTATAAAATACACATAGCTTCTGTATTCGTGTTAATGTTGACATACGTATTCCAATAAAGTAAAGCACAGAATAAGGTGGACGACCGACATCATTAGGACCTGGCAATTCAAGAGCCAGCCATCCAGATTTCAGTTTTTCATACTTCAAGAAATCCCTCAAGATGAATTCCGGGATGGTTCCTTCATAAAAGACATGAGCGATTTTTTTACAGTTATTTTTCCATAATACCTACCCTCTTAGCTCTAATGATCTCTTCGCCACCGGCCATTAAGCGCAAAGGAAATATAAAGCAGCCAAGATCACGCAGGCAACACTACAGTGGAATTATCCAACACATAAGGTGATAATAATACTTGAATGATACATAACTATGTTTGTTAAGGAACATGTGGAAAATTTGGAGAATTCACATAAAAACTAGCATTTTATCGCTGCTTCGCTCAATCGGATCTTGGTGTGTATAATAATGCGTTTTCCTTCGGTTTTTCTTCTAGTAGCAAAGCATAAACTTTTGTAATGTAATATTGGCGTCTTAAATCTCTGATGTAGTGGCTTAAAATTTTTCGCGTGTTCTATATTTCAGAAAACTGAAGAGGTAAATAACCAAAGCTAAGTAGTCTAAAATTAATAGTAACTGAAACCAAAGTGTTTAGCGTCTATCTGTATTGCAGCGTGATCTCTGGTGAGTGTCTCGTAAAGGAGTATTCATGTGGGATGCCTGTGATTTATGGTGCCTGTATGAACGGTTGTCATTTCTTGCTCCGTTTCCCGCTCACGTAGTCGCAAGACCTACCGCAGATTTTAAGCTGAACCACAGGCTTTCAAACTGCGAATACGCCATTCATTTTGGTTCGACATTTTTTTTTGAGTGAGGCATGTACAAAGGGACAGACAGACGCAGCCCACTTACAGATTTATAGTGCTGTAAATAAATATACCAAATAAGCACTCTCATAATTACATCATACACCAGTCAATATAAACTCGTTTTATATTGAGGACTAAATGTTTTATATCAACAGTATTTCAGTTTTATTAATATCCTACCTATTTATCATAATTTTAAGTTACACTTATGTGACTGTATCACAATCTAGTCCATATAAGACAAGACTAATTGAATGAGGAGTTACATACTTCCACTCCACAAT
>JARYHS010013631.1:164279700-164367787 GCA_031002005.1 Vandiemenella viatica | reverse complement strand
AATTCAGAAAAATTCCTTTCTTAAAATATGATGTGACCAAGTGAAATTATTTACATAAATATGCATGCATTAAAAAAAAAAATCTTTGTCATATGAACTTTGTGGAGTTCATGGATCGACTAATTCAAGCAGAAGGCCACGCCATCACCCATTTTCCGCCACCCATATTTCCACTGATCTAGCAGCCCATTCACAGTCCAGTTTGTAAGACCTACAATGATCAAATTTTCTGATTAAGGACTCTTGTTGGGCCATGAAAGGGAGTGCAGGACTACATGAAGGTCATGTTCTACAAGGACAAACTAACTCTGAATGTGGTGCAATTCAGGAACCCGTAAATGATACCCATAATTCACATCACAGAGACAGGACTCATGCTCCCTGACTGTCAATTGAGCTAGTCACAAATTTTTTGTGCAAATGGTCTGCAATGGCATTTTCTTTTAATCATTGTTTTGTATGTGAATAATATGTAGATGTAAATAAAAAATGTATTTGTTTTGGAATAATCCATATTACCTTCACTTGATTTTCTTTATGATAATAAATGTAAGCTACATTGTCTTGAAAGGAATGTTATCTCCTTTGACAATTATAATTCCCATAAGAGTAATTGTATTTTAAATGTTGGATTGCTCAAGCTAATTTTTGTAAGTAACTCTTCCATGGCACCTAGGCAGTATTCTAGAAAGGGAATGACATGCAAAATTTTAATAAACTGAGAATAACTATGACAGGTGGCAACAATCCTACACAGTGGGTACACTATGAGTTAGAAATATCGACTCAATATTCATGTATCTGGAGACTTCTACCAAACCAAGCAAAACAGGTCACTTGATTTTATATGTACAACAGGGAGTTTCATACAGAACTAAGAGTGACTTTCAAGATAAAAACAACTTAATCACAGTTAGTTCCCTAAATTTCTTTGGGTCAGTTGACAGAATACTTACATTTAAGAAACATCTGAATAAACTCTCAAGCAAAATAAAAACCTGTTACAATATCATCCACAAACTCCAACAGCACCAACCCTCCATAATGTTCTCCTGTTTATAAAGGGCCAAGACCCAAAATATTCAATGTTATTCATATTCTTGTATTTTTTGTGTGTTCATGCCATGCAATCACCATCTACAGTAAGTGGTGGTTCATTTCACTACCGAGCGGGGCGGTGTAACGGTTAGTGTTCTCGCCTCGCATTCGGGAGGACGGCGGTTCGAATCCCCGTCCGGGAATCCAGATTTGGGTTTTCCATGGTTTCCCCAAATCACTCCATGCAAATGCCGGGATGCTTTCTTCAAAAAGGCCATGGCCGAATTCCTTCCGATTCCTTGCCCCCATCCTTGCCCCCCATCCTTTCCCGTCTCTAAAGACCTCGATGTTAAAAAGAGACGTAAAAGCAGTTACAAAAAAAAAAATTCATTTCACTATTCTCTTTTATAATTCCAGATGTAATAGTTTGACATTTAATTTAAAGGATTTAAAATAGTAGGAACAGTATTGTGTTTTAATCGTTGAAAGGTATAAAATAAATTGAACTTATTGGAACAGTGTGTGGTCAACTGGTAGCCATAACATTGGAACTGAAGAATATGAAATAATTAGGTTATGTGGATGAGTAGATGTGAAAGAAAGTAACAAACCAATTATGTGTTCAAAACAGACTAGGCCCATTTGTCCAAAGCACCAGTAAATTTACAAGTGTTGTTTAAAAGTAAGAAATCCAGTGACTGCATATGACAGAGCAGAACAAGTAAAAGTTACCAGATACATACTCACTGCTGTAGTTTTGAGACTGTCAGATCAATAACATCGTAAACATCCTTGATACTAAAGAAAACAAAATAACTATTTACTTTGATTGAGCATCAATCCAATACTTACTTATACAATCTGATATGATACATAATGCCATTTCTTTTGAAAATTACAATTAAAACGTGAACAAAGAGAAAAATGATATTTTAATTTTAACCTCATCACTCATTTCTTCAATTTCATGAAATTTGGCACTGTCATCACATCTATTAGCTAATACATTACTGACAGAACCTTTTTTAATTATTAACAACATTAGATAAAGAAATATACTTACCATTGGGTTGGGACAGTCAGCAGAACACTTGTCAGTATCCCGGCGTGCATGAAACACCTTGTCAGGCTTTCTCATGAGCTTTCTCATCTTCTTGAGCCTCCTTTTAGACATTGACTTACTCTCTCCTGGTAGTGACTCCACACTACTCTCACGAGGCCTTTTTTGAGTAGCATTGTCTTCATTCTGTAATAAAAGATATAAAATAATACCTACTGTTTGGATGCAGTAACTCCAGGATGGTCATAAAATAAGCAAAACATAGATCAGAACAAAACTTTTAAAAATGAGCTGCAGCCGATATTAAGGCACAATAGTAATCTCCTTAAAACCACATAAAACAGCTTTACCACAGAAATTTCCATTTCTTTATATAAACTTTCCTAGATAGGAGTTTTAAGTGGTATCACATAATAGGTACTTATATATTATAGAAAATATCTATGAATTTAATTGCACTAACGATTTAGAGAATTAATGTGATTTTTTAAGAAGATTTATTTCTGCATTTTCTGTTTTCAAAAAGAACAGAGATTCATTGTTACAAATATAATCTGACGATATAAAGCAAAAATATGATAATTAATCAGATCTATCACAGAATATAAAGATATCTTTAATAATTATTATCCTCAAATATACAAGAAAAATATTAATTTTTGGCTTTAATGCATTATCCTGCAGGTGATATTTTACAGTGATAAAAACTATTAATATATAGAAAAAACATTAAAAAAGAGAAAAAAAGAGGGAAAAACAAGGTTGCACCAGACCCCACAGGAAAGAAACGTGTATTAATGCTATTTTATATTTAAACTACGCTAAATGTAAACCATTTTTGGGGAATTGTGAAATTTATTATCAAAAAATTAAACAATTATTAATCTAATAGGTATGATAAGAAGAAACTGATCTAAAAAAGAAAGGGAATTAAACAGAATGCTATCATAGTAGCTGGTTTGGATATACATTCAAAAAGCAAAAACTAACCTAAACTCACATGCAGTCACTTGCTTGTATTTATTATGACACTTAATTTTCCTATAATCCTTAACAGTCTGTGAGATACATGTTCATGAAAGTGATGCATATGTGTTTTTACAGTACATTGCCGCATATTTATCAGTCAAGTTGGTAGCTGGGGTCAAAGTTTCTTGGCTTATTTATTTATGAAATCTTTTATTTTGAATTGTATAAGATGATATATAGAGTAATTTTTAATAATGGCTAGTCTGCCAGTCTTCACAAAATGTAGAGCAATGCCACAGAACATAAACAAATGGTTAACAAAGCATAAGGGCACTGAACACATTATGGATGGGCTGGACTTGATAATTGCATTCAGTAGAAGTAAAAAAAGTAGTCTGTGGACTAAGGAAACTGCTTTCTAAATTGACCACAAAAATTGTAAAATTAAATGTACAACACCAGACATGGTGCGTAAGTGGTAATATTCTGGTCTTTCATTCAGGAGACATGGGTTCGAATCACCAGCCATCCAGGTTAGGGTTTCCGTTATATACCCAAATCACTCCAAAGTGAATGCTGGGATGGTTCCTTCCAGATACCATGGCACAATTTCTTCCTATTCTTCCCCCCCCCCCCCAGTGCTTTCCCACCTCTAATGACCTCAGCCTCAATAAGCCATAAAACAACAACAAAAAAGTGCAACATGAGAATTAACACTGAACTAAATGAACTGACCCAGCCAACTGAATGCTGCAGGAAGTGTTCTATCTGAGAAAAATAATTGGGTAAATCATTGAATATTTTTTTTCATTTTGTGTGTTGACTAGTGAAATCAAGTGACAAGTACTTTTATTTGGTGTAAAGCTATAATTATTTCTTAAAACAGGCAGCCAACTTCAGTGATTCTGAGTGTTATCAGAATCCAAGATGTGTTAAAATTGGTGGCAACATTGGCATCAGACTTGCTCATTAATCAATAACAGACTGATAAGTGTCAACCATGATCAGCAAATAAGCATATTATTCACCAGCAGAGGAAGTACAAACATCTTCCAATTATACAAAAAATAACAGCATTTGAAAATGTAGATAATTGTGAATTGTAGTTTAAGTGATAGTATGCCTTCTTCTTTTGAGTGAATAAGAGTTACTTAAAGAGTATAACATGGCAACATTTATAATAGAAATTGTTGTTGTATAGTTAAACATAATATAAAAGCCAGACAACCTTTATGATCAGCAAATAAAGCTTTTTAATTTTGTGGACTGAATACAACTGTCCATGGTAGAAAATGACACGATTTGTGAATTGTGTCATGAAAATTGGTGTTTGTATTTGATTCCTATGTTCTACATTTTTTAACTAGTGATTTTTTTTCTCATATATGACTAGCAAAATCTGGCAGATGTTATCCTGCCTGTGTATTCTTCCTTTTTCTTTTGAGTAGAAGACTTTGGACCATATAGCACCACACTCCAAACAAAACATTTAATCAGTCTTTATGTTCAGTCCTTTTACTGGAGAGCACATAATAGTATTTTTCCCCTGTTAAATGGTTTTTGTTCAATGAAATTCTACATTTTATTTTGTATCCACATGACATATACATAAGAACTGTATTAAAAGAATATCGACATACGAACAAAATCTTTAAATATAGCATCTTCTACATTTGTCATCAATTTTATTCTTTGGCATGTTTACTAAAGTAATCTTTATGTTTCACCTCAACTTTTAAATTCAGACTCCTGGGTTTGAACCCTAGAGCTATCCCATTTTTTAATATATACTGTAAACTGGGGTGACTTCCGTAGTGATTGCCATGGGGACTTTGACAAGGGGTCGTTTGTCACACGTCTAAATCGTGTGAATATGGTTAGGTGAAAATGGCTTTAAACACTGCCATTTACAAGCCTAATGTGTGTGGCCATCAAGTGGCCAAGGAGTGAATTCAATACATTTCAATCCAGCAAGCCATGTCCTCTGAAATGCGAGTCAACTTTTAATGCATTCTTGTGTTTACCAGAAACTTTCTCATGTGCTGCCCAATAGATTATAGGATAGCATTTGACAAGCAATTGTTATTGAATATTAACGCACTGACAAAAACATTTTTTTAAATTACCTTATTAGAGTGAGCCTTTAAAAAATAATAATGTAAACAATCAGAAGTTGCCAGGGTGGCTTTGTGACAGAATCTTTTTGTCATAAAATTAGCCCCATGATTGTTTTATCTATATTTTTGGTCTTATATTAAATATTTCACAATTCTGGAGACCTATAGTAAGTCATCAGGGTCTCAAAACAATAAAAATTATCCAGAAGAATGCCTGCAACCCTCTATTCAGAAAGAATACAAGTTCCTTGCATGGGTTTTGGCCCAACCACATGTCTGTCTGTCTGTCTGTCTGTCTGTCTGTCTGGTTGTTTGTCAATGTTGTTTCCAGCAAAAGAAATAGAATCATCTGTTGCACATTCGGTAGCAATGACAGTTCCCAATGACAGTGTTTTATTCAAGGTGCATTGTGGTGGCCTACCTAGGCAGTACAGGCAGGACAATCAAATGTTTCAAAGATAATTTTCCAGGAGAAAAATAGGCCACCTCCTTCATGAACTGACATGGCACATCATCATGCAAAGAATGGTAAGGGTTCAAGAAAAGCCACAATGCATCAAGCAGAAAGCTGCAGTACTGAGGAAATGGACACATCTTCTGCGTTTGGTATCCAAGATTAAGATGTACATATGAACTTTGACAAAAAGTTTTCAGAAAATCAGGTTATAAATCTCTGCCCACCACAGTAGCTTATGATTGAGTGTACAACGTTGTCATTAATTTTGAAGGAAACCTATTCCCAGGGGATGGCAAAATCTGTTTGTATTCAAAATAAGGATCCTCAATAATAATAATAAAAGAGGATTTTTCAGGATTGTGGAGTTGGAAATGTAAAAAAAACTAATTATACCTTGCAGAAAAGACCAAAATTTAGGTTTTGTTTTCTTTTTCAGTGTAGTCTTTCATATTAAATAATTTATGAAGTAAATTTGTGAAATTGAATTTCAATGAAAAAACAGCTTGTCACAAATTCACTCCAGACCGTGGGGTGAGATTGTGACAACTTCTCAAAACCATTTCTCAGATTTTGCTAAGCCAACAAATAGTTTTGTAGAGGAAGGATGAGTAACCAAAAAAGTGGGCTGTTTTGAGGGAATTACGAAAAGGGTTGCTGTACCAGCAGGAAAACTCAAATTCTGTCACGAAGTTTCCAGTGCGTGGGTTTTTTATTTTATTTTTCTGCTTACAGCTTTATGTGTTGTCAATGTTGAGGCCATTAGAAGTGGGAAAGGACTGGGGACAAGGAAAAGGAAGGAATTCATCCATGGCCTTGTGAATGAAGCATCCTGGCAATCACCTGAAGTAATTGGGGAAACCATGGAAAGCCCAAATCTGGATGCCCGTTGGGGATTCAAACTTGCGTCGTCCTAGCTGTGAGGCCAGAGTGTTAAAACTCACCTACATTACTCGGTTGTAGACTTTGCTTTATTCATGTGAGTATGCAGGCTACTCCATAGTTCAAATATCATACTAAATTACAGGTCCAGCCATGACAGGTGTGGATAAGCAGCTAATCAAAAGTATGTCACCAGGTGATAAGAAGACCACATGAATTTACTACACCTCAGATTCTGACATGAAAGTATTCTTTTGACATTAGCTATTTCAGTGTATCCCCCAGATTCCTTTATACTGTGATGATATAAATTTCTCAACATTTAGAAACTAAGTGAAACAATTGAATCATGGAAGTGTATGGTTAAAGAAGACCCATAATTTGAGTAGTTGTAAATAATTTTTTTATCATGTTTACTTTTCAGTCATTATTATCTTGAATCAAAGCACTTTTATTTGTTAAGAATTATTGTTCCTACTTAAAAGAGGGACTGTTATGCCTAGGTGGAACATGGATTCTAATACGCACAGAATATAATGACTCCTCCAACAGGAAAGTAAAGAAACTGGGGCACAAATCCTGTCGATTTGTTTCCCAAGTAAGATGGAGTAGTGTGAGACCCACATTATGAGTATCAAATATAGGAATTAGAGGGTATGCGAAGTAGGGCAGCTAAAATTGTTTTTAGAAAATACCATAGAATGCAATCAGTAACTCATTTGATAGAGGAGCTAGGATGGGAGTCATCAGAAAACAAGCTGCAGACAGAAAGTGTCTGGAAGTGTGCAATAAGTGTATTGGTGATGTACACGATTTTTTCCATCCAGAATTTGAGCTTTGTGCTGTTAATTCACTACCAAAGAAGTGTTGGGTGGCTAGGAAAAAGAGGAGCAGCCCTGATTTTCCCCATTTCTTGGGTCTCCTCCTCTTTTTTTAAATTTAGGTTTATAACACATTTGTGATTATCATTTGTTTCTACCATCCCTTGAATCCAATTCAGAAGCCATTATCAATATTGATGACCCACAGGCACACTTCAATAACGTTCACAATGCTTCTCTGCATGCAATGTTTGAAATTATAGGGCCTAGCATGTTAATAAACAGATCTGAAGTACACACACCTACAAAATTTACAGTTTTTGCAAATGTATCATGGATGAAATAAAGCGGTAATCAGAGAGGTCCAAGGGGACCAGGTTCAAGATCTGGCCACTGCATACCAACCATCCCGATTGTAATTTTTAGGTAGTTTTCCACAATCACCTGTAAATACACTCATCATAAATAACACAAGCAGACAGATAGAAACACTTAAATTCCCCCAATTCCTTCTGACAAATTGGAGGATCACCAATCTGCTACTGAAGCAAGTATGGTGACTACACTCCACGTCTTTAGAAATTCATGAATGCCAATGTTAATCAGGTCATGATAATAGAAAATTTTCAAACTATCGCTCTTTGCAGTTTCCCTGAAATCCATTCCTCAGTTTTTACATTAGGAGTGCACAAAAAATTGAAGATTCTAAAATTTACCACTGATCTAGTAAAAATGTATCCTATATATTAACTGATGACATAAGCTATCACTACATGAAGCTTTGTTAAAATTTGTTAATTAGTTGTTTTTATTTTATTTATTTTTTTAGATATGCAAACACAGATAATACAAAAGAATAAAAATTTGCCTCTTTGATCCCTGTGAGAACTATGTTATTAATCTGAATTTAAAAAAAAAAAAAAAAAAAAAAAAAAAAAAAAAAAAAAAAACCATATGTTACCTGTTGACATAAGCTATCACTAAGTGCAGTTTCATTAATGTCCATTTATTAGTTTTTGTGGGATATGCAGGCATACAGACAAAAATTTCAAAATTTACAGTTTTGGATTCTAATTAATTATGAGGTTTGAAATTATTAGAATAAAAAGGACCCTGTGTGTTGACAATGGACATAAGCTATCACTACAAGCAGTTTCATTTAAATCCATCCATTAGCTTTGGTACGTTTACAGACAGATGGCCAGACAAAATTCCAAATTTTACGATTTTGGTATCTGTAGCACCAGTGATGTTACATTGCAATTACTCTTTCTGAAATGAATTTCATGTACAGACACAACTTGCTTAAACCAGAGCCAAAAGTATATTTGTAGAAGAATTAGGTGTACTGCATGGATTAGAAGAGATGATTATGATTACAAACCACAACTTGATTTCAGGTTAAAAGAGAGGAAATTTTTTCTTTGTGATTAAGGAATCAAGAATTGAAAATTATTACAAAAGAAAATAGTGATGAATGTACATGAAACAGTATAAATATTTAGGATTCAAATTTGTGAAATACAAAAGTAAGTGATTAGGGAAGTTGATAGTTGGGCATATGGTCTATAATCATTAATTAATTCAATACAACATAGTCTTACAAGCATTTGTCAGACATGAAGTAAAAAATACATGAGAAGTAGGAAACATGCACGGTCTGAAAGTCATAATATACCTCTTTTTCAGCACTTTCCTTTTCTGCCTCCTCACTGGTGATTGTTGGGGTAGCCTTCTCAGGTTCTCGTACATATGGCTGGCAGATCCATGGAGGCAGCACTAGATCATAGCCTAGAACACAGTACAAGCATTATTGTCCTCAGTGAGCTCAAAGTAAATTTGTTACATTCATGTACTTGCACTAAGGCTTTCCTTCTAGTAGTTAAAGGTAGGACAGTTTTATGACTACTAAGTGAAAACCATCAGACCTTGGAACGTAATGAAACGTTTTGTTAAAAATTATCATTATGGTGCATTTTATTTAAATTTAAATTTCATACATTATATCTAATGAAATAGTATTATTACCAGCTTGTAAGGTTACTTCTGAATATCTGGAAGGAATCATATTTTCAGTGAAGAATCAAGCAATGTAATTGTACGCTAGCTGTTAATCTAACGTGTATTACTTGTAGATACTTTCCTTATGGAACTGGATAAAACAGTGTTAGAGATGGCTATCAGTGAATATAAAATCAAACCGATATTCTGAATAATTGAAGGATCTTATTTCAATCATTCTACCACTTATCACTGATGAACGCAGGAAGGCCAAATACACACAAACACACTTTTTGTGCTTTCATGTTCGTCCGGCCCTCTTACCTTCATCTGCGGTAAATGAAGAGTTATTTTCCCTATCCTTCTTAATTTCTATTGTCTAATGGCACTTTCATTGTCATCACTATACAATCCTCCTACCAGGTTATTATCGAGAAGCTAATCTGCTTAGCCAAATTTTAATGAATCAAATATATATATATCATGTAAATTGTGTAAAAAATCATTTCCAGAGGTAATAGGCACCCTGGAAATGAAAACTGACAAGATGAACACCAAAACCATTTACAAATGTACCAGTAATAATGCAAAGGCTAAATTCTTCCAACAAATTGGTTCCACACACAAAATATAAATAAATCATGATAGAGATAATAAAACTTGGATTACAACCTGAATAGAACCATAGAAGGCTAGAATATAGAAACCTCATTACCTGACAACCTGATCAAGAAATATGTGCCCTCTTGTAGTTAAACAATTTTTACTTATTAGCTAAGGGAAAAAATGATTCTGAGGTGCTCACTATGTACAAGGAAAAACTACTGAGAGCAAGAAACCAGAATGCCCACAGGATTTTTCAGAAAGAAGCAAAACTAATACAAATACTTAAAAAAGGAAATAAATGAATGCACCATATCTGGGGCGGATCCAGGATTTTGGTTTGGGAGGGGCTTGAGCGGACTTTGGTGTGGGGGAGGGGGGGGGGGCCTGGCTTGAGTGGATTTCGGTTCGGGGATTTGCCTATAGTCGACTTTGGCTTGGGGGGGGGGGGGGGAGGCTTGAGTAGAGCAAAGGTAGTATTTATAGTCTCCTCCGGCCTCAAATCCGTAGAGCTAAAAAAAAAAAAAAAGTATCCAGAATTACAATGTTGGAGATGGACCTAGATACTTTGGGGGGGGGCCTTGAGCCCACTATCTCCCCCCCCCCATCTACCCCTGCATCATAACAGAAACCAAATTAAAGCATGGGGGGACCATACTCAATGACAAACAATGGGGTTGATAAAGAAAACAAAGAGGTGCAGCAAGTGTTGCATTCTTTGTCACTAACAAATGGAAAGTAAAGATACAACCATACAACTGTATAACTTTTAAAAAATCAGCTAGATTTAAGAATGACAGATGTTTTATTACGATTAGTTCAATTTACAAACTGGGAGAAGGTAGAAAAGATAAAAAGCAGACTAAAACAACCTCCAGAAACATTTTTAAATAAATTAGATACAATTTATTATTATTGGTGTATAATTTGATGTCTCAACAGGAGGCATGCCAATCCCAAAATCAGTAGGAATTTTTGTGGAACATCATGAAAATAAAAACTGGAAGGAAGTCAGGAAATTAACAACTTTCAACCAACACCTTATTTAGGAAGAAAGCTATTAATAAATGCACTTCAAGTGCCAGAGGCTTACAATCACTGATGGATTCCTCTCAGTACAGATACCTATGTGTTGTGGAGATGCAATACCAATATAGATCATTTTATTGCAACGTCAAAAATTAATATTTTGATAAAATAGAAAATTCAAGTAATAAGTGACAGGAAAACTTTCTTTAAAACATAACGACCACAATGGTATTAAGGCATTATATCAGAGCTGAAAGACAATTTATCTCACACAAAGATAGGCAAAGAAAGAGAAAGAAGGTGATATGAAAATTATAAGGAACTTCATACAGTAAGCTACACGGAAGGCAATCAGGAACATTACTGAAAGAACTAAGGAGAATCAAGATGCCAATCCAACAACACATTGGGGAAAAAGCTATCCTTATCTTGTCAGGCCAAGTAAGATAAATGAATTAATAAAAAACTCGTTTAAAATGAAACAACTTAATTACTAAGGCTCAAAAGTATGATAAAACATCTAACAATATCACAAATGGATTTTTCAAAACTAAGCTTAGTTAAAGAAGAACAACTGCTCACATGTTACAGTAATTACTGGTTTGATGAAGAGCAAGAAGAGGATTCTGAGACAGAAAATTACAAACTGACTTCATGTTGAGAGAAGAACTATCTGCAGCACTCAAAACAATCAGAAACATAAAAACTTTGGAGATGGGTAATTTAAGTTCGGAATGGTTGGATTACAAAAGAGTGGCTCTTGAATCATATCCATTGTAATCATGATTGTACCTGTGCACTCCAATGTAATTTAATTAAATATTAAGTACAACAATAAATAATGAAAATTGTAAGAGGAGAAAGACAGTCCTGCAACAATCCCAGTGGAATAAGTTTAAAAAATTATTTTAAGTTAATAAATCAAAGTATGAAAACTGGTATGATTTCCTTAAAACAACAATGTGGTTTCAGGCCAGTCTACTCATGAGCAGAGAAAATATATCTAGTTGATCTAAGTACTGAAAGTTCAAATTGGAAACACACGTAGCTAATAGTGATTTCAGGAAATCTTTCAGCTGTGCGAGTAGACATTTCTGGAAGATATTGGAAACAGAGGTCACCCAAGACAACCAATAAATGTTGTTAGATGCTTTTATAGTAGAACAAAAGTAGTGATAGATTGTAATAAAAAGCTGAGCGGTCACATAATAATGAACATGAGTTTATTTTACAGTTGCCACTAATCATCATTAATTTTGAACATCTACACTCACCAAATCTTTCAAAAGTGATGAGATAAAAATAATTGTTTTAAAATTCAAAACTAAAGTACCCTCCTATTTTCCTGTGACCCGGTAATAAGAGAACCTCCTATTTTCCTGTGACCAGGTAATAAGAGAGATACCCCACTGGATTGCTTTGGGTAGGGTCAAATATTTTGAGCTGCTGAAAGTGGAATTATACACATTCCAAAATACTTTCTCATTTGTCAGTTTTCACTCAATCCATTCCTTATAATATGGTTAAGTCAACATTCAAATGCCAACTGTATAAGTAAAATATATGCCACATGACCTGAGTAAAATCCCCCAAAATATACTGAAGCAACTATAGTTTAAATGCAAAATTTATTTTTACTTACATGGAAATAATAGAGTCCGACTAGTATTAGAATATTAAGAGAATAAGTATTTACATGGCTATAGTATAAAAGGCTCTTAATTTTTTTTAAAAATAAAAAATAAAACAATAACAATAAAAAAGCTGTGTTGAGAGTTTTGCAAGGCTAGAAGATCACTGACCAGAAAACATGAACTCAGAAATACAATGCAATATTGATAATGGTCTGGGTATGACTGAATTCAAGTGACTCGGATCACCATCTATTTTCATGAATAAGGACATAGCTTGAAATAGTATGTTTTTTTGTGTTTGTATAGTGTTTTTTTTTTTTTTTTTTTTTTTTTTTTTTTTTTTTTTTTTTTTTTTTTTTTTTTTTACTGCATCCTTCCTTTCTTCAACTTTTTGTAAGTGATAGGCCCACTTTTTCTTTCCTTTTCATATTGATACACTCATTTTTGCTCAATATTAAAGGCTTGTGTTCTTATATTCACACTTTAACATATCTCCAACTCATCAAAAAAATTTCTACATATCGTCCCGACATTCTCCATAAGTTTGCTACACTCAATCAGTGACAGCTATGTTGATGTTCCATGGCCATCTATAGGATTTGAAGAGCCATTATCCAATAGTGATAGATTAGAACTGATAGATAATGTTATGACAGCATTTAAGTCAATAAAAGGCAACAGAATTACTTCTCGATCTAATAATATTAAACCCTGCTAGTGTGGCTCAGTGCACCGATTTCACACAAATGGATCAGGGAGATACAATGGACTGGGCATGAACCCAGGTTCCCACATATTGGTCATCCAGATAGTAGTTTCTAGCCAGTTTTCCACAGCCATCAAACCAAATGCTGGGACAGTCTGCAATTTCTGCCTCATAAGTCACAGATTTTACAAATAAAAAACACACTTAACATAGTTACATGTTTCACAGACAGATGGCAATGCTTCACTTCCCCAATTAGTACTTAGTGTGACCCTGGAAGTAAGTGTAAAATGCTTAGCATAAGCAAGGGCATGTGGCTGTAAAACCATAGCTCCAAATTTGAACGTACCAACGACGATTAAAACTCATTGAAGGCAGCCGACCCTAAAATGTTGGAAAGTAGAAGATTTCACCAAACAATATTAAAGAAGTTTCACTTCAAAAAAGCCACTTATATACACCAAACCAGGTTTGAGCGAACCCTCATCACAAAACTTAAGAAACATCTAGTCCATAACTATTAACATACATCAAACTTCCTCAATTTATAAAAATGGTAAATCCGCAAATATAGACCGAACCTCACCATTTATACGACTCCACCATTGGAGAAACATCTCCAATCAAGCAATATGAAGACTCCTCATGCCAAAGACCAAACTGAACTTAGCTTTGTGGGCGTGCGGTTATGTTCTGGCATTGCATTCAGGAGGACATGGGTTCGCAACCCTATCCAGCCATCCAGATTTGGGATTTTGATGGTTTCCCCCAACTCACTCAACACGAATGCCAGCATGTTTCCTTCAAAAGACCACAGTCAAATTCCTTCGCATTCCTTGTCCCCAGACCTTTCCCCTCTCCAATGACCTCAACAATAATGAGGCACAAAACCACATATTTAAAAAAAAAAAATGAATTAACTTATTGTCTTGTACCAACTTCACCAGTATATAGCAGTCCATCTAATTGGCCTTTGGACTGATAATCTCAATAGCTGATACAGTGGCCCGAGTTACAAGAGCACTTATTACGCATGCTAGCTAATGGTAGCTACTCAAACCAAACCGGACCAAACCAACAGAAATAAGCTATCACCTACAACATAATCTTCATACCCCGTCTTCCTACTCTTTGTTTGCACATTTAACACCTTGTTAGTAGGACCTTAGGTCCTTGCTGAACTTGTCTACTGATGATAGTTACTAACTGATGTCATGCAAATCTTATTCCACAGTAACTAACACAGATACATTGCTAAGTAAAACAGAAAAAAATATACAAGCAGCAATTGTGAATCACATTCTGAATGGGAATTGAAGCTTAAAGCAGGATAGATCCAAAGACAGAAAACAAAACAATTGAAAATTAATATATGTTAGTAAAACATAAGAGTAAATGACACACATAGTATGAGCACCTGCAGTTAAGGCTGTATTTTAGAAAAAGTATTTCTTGGTGTTGAGAATTAATATTAGGTTCTTGGATAGCCAGCCCAGTGAACAAAGTTTTTAATATAACATTTTTGTGATGAAACTCTCCATCACCATCTTCTGATGAAGTACCAGACTAAATGGCAGATTGGGATCTTTATAACCTGCCTGGTGGTCAAGTGCATGCAGATAATGTGCGTGTTGCTGATTGGCTGACTGGAAGATGTGGTGAAGGCAGCACTTGTACACCACTTAGTGTAGACTCAGTTTTCCTCAGTACACCATCTCGTACAAAACTTAACATGTTAGTATTGCACAGCCTCAATGGCAGTCATTCACTGAATTGGCTAAAAATTTGTCTGTTAACACCTGATTTAATGTCTAATAATTTAATTTGAAACGCTAATCGGTTATGAGAGTTTTGAGCATATGTCTAGCACACTATACAAGTGCAACACTGTGAATGAACAGATGATCCCTAAATTCACTGTTAAGAGACAGACGTCATTACACATAGATTTTCTTTTGTTTACAGGTATTAATAGTTAGTCAATCAGATGAGCCACCAATCACAAAATCAATTGTCTAATCCAATTTTTTAAATGTGAGGAGTATGTGGACTTTTAAAATGTTTAGAAAGATTTGCAGTTTATAGTGAAACATTGAAAAAATTAAGACATTAAAACTAAACAACTTCTGACATTTCTTTATTCAACATGATTGATAAGCTGCACAAGACCTCACGGCATTATTTCAATGTGAACAATCATATCATCCTAGGGGCAGATCCAGGATTTTGGTTTGGCAGGGTCTTGAGCGGACTTTGGTTTAGGGGGAGGGGCTTGGCTTGAGTGGATTTTAGGGGGAAGGGCTTCAGTCGGGCAAGGGTTAATGTTTATAGCCTCATCACTCCTCAGATCCATAGAGCTAAAAAAAAAAAAAAGCCCCCCCTGTATCATCCCCCCTACAGTCTTGATACCAAGCAACTTCCACCTTTTTGGTGCCTTAGTAAGATTTTCAGTAACCACTGTTTTGATAGAGATTCAAAGATTGATAGAAATTCAAATTGAGCCTTTTTTTCCTTTTTCATTTTTGCCATAAGCTTTACGCCTCATCAAGGTCATTAGAGGTGGGACAATACTTGTGGCAAGAAACAGTAAAGAATTTGGCCATGGGCTTTTGAAGGAAGTATGCCTGGAATGATTTGAGGTAACCTTAGAAAATCCATATCTGGATGACCGGAGAGGGATTTGAATCTGCTCCCTCGCAAAGGCAAGACCCGAGCGTTAACTTTGCAAAAATGAAATTTTCAAATACACGTGATTTTGTCACACTTCTGTAAGATTTAAATTATGGTGTGGATTATGATGAAAAATAATACAAAATTTTAACTTGACAGAAATATAAGTTGGTATCTTATCACCTTTTATTTACCAGACGGAGTCTACTTTCAAAATAGCTTGATAAATGGTATAAATATAGTACAGCAATTGCTTTCCTTCATAAAAGGTAAAAGCAACACAAACATTATACTAATGGGAGAAATAGTCTCTTCAATGTCAGAAGACAGAGAAAGAGTCATGTTACCTGTCTCTGGAGGTGGCTGCCAAGGCTGAGGTGCAAGTCCTTCATGCAGGAGATGGTAGCGTGACCGAAGCTGCTGTACTGCTGACGTGAACTCATCGAGGGATGACGCAGTTGCCAGTTGTGACCGCACATCCTCATTCCCTGGCAGGCACAAACTGATACAGATACAGCATTAATTACTGACAACAACCAAAAAGAAGCAGCAAATATTGAATTACATACATTTTTAAGGATTGAATTCAGTGTCATATACTTCTTAAAATATTTACAATTGGATGTCAGAATTGTGTTACCAAGTTATTTACTCTTAATTCACAATGGGGAAAATTACAGATATTAAAGAAATAGATGAAATGGCTGAAACAATAACTGACTGCGGTAAAAGTGGGAAAGAGGAGATAAATTCTGAAAATGTAAAGCCAGTAGTAAGGGTGTTAATGGTAAACTGTAGAAGTATAATGAACAAAGTAATTGAATTTGCAAACTTAATAGAGATGCACAAACCACAAGTAATAATTGGGGTAGAGAGTTGGTTAAAAGAAGAAGTACTAGACAGTGAGGTTTTTCCTGATGGTTACAGAGTGTACCGCAGAGATAGAGGAGCAATTGGTGGAGGAGTCTTCATACTAGTTAGCAAAAACTACCACAGTTCAATGGCGTTCATAGATCAAGACCATGAGTTACTTGGGGTAGATTTCTGGGGTAATAAAAAAGAAAAAATCAGAGTGTTCGCTGTTTACCGCAGTGGAAGAATGACAGAAGAGGATGAGGCTCTTGGGGAGAAATTAAATTCATACTCAGATTTCAGAGGTGAGAATAGAATGATCATCATCGGCGGGGATTTAAATTTACCAGGTGTAAACTGGGAAGGGAATAAGATAAATAACACAAGGGAACAAAGATTTCCAAATATCTTAATAAGGGAAGGAGGATTTACACAAGTGGTTGAGCAAAACACTAGGGGACAAAATATTTTGGTTATATTTCTAATTAAGCCCGATGAAAACCTTTTGCGGTATCAAGTAACTGAAGGAATAAGTGATCATGAAGCAGTTCTGATGGATATTAGAGGATTCAGTAAACCAGCAGCCAAAATTGAAGGGGGAAATAGGTACAATTATAAAAAGGCACAGGTTTCAAATTTGAGGAGATATTTTAGAGAACAATTCAGCAAATGGAAGGAAGGCTCAGGTACAGTAGAGTCAAGGTGGGAAGAGTTCAAGGAGATAATAAGAAAGGGGGAAGAAAAATTTATTCCAAAGCAAAAAATTAAGAGAAGTAGAGAACCTATGTACTATAATAGGGAAGTGAGGAGGTTAAACAGGTTGGTAAGAAAAGACAGTTAAGAGACAGCAGGGTAGTAGGAAATATTTAAAACAACTAAACAAGGACTTAATAACAGCAAAGAAAATGGCTAAAGATGAGTTTATGAAGAGTATTGTCAGTGCAGGGGGACCATTTCTATGGCTATATCAGGAAACTGAGGGGAAGGGAGGATGTAGAGACACTTATAGATAAGGATGGAGAAGCAGTTACTGAGGATTTGAAAAAGGCAGAGATTTTAAGTAACTGGTTCAGTGAAAGCATTAGGGACAATGAATCAGAAACAGGAGGGTCTAATTCGGAGAACGAGCTTAACAACACAATTAGAAATGACGATAGTAAAAAATTTGATATCCATCCTGAGGAAATCATGAAGGAAATAAGAAAGCTGATAAAACAAAGGGGCTGGTGAAGATAAATATTACTACAGATATCTTAAAGATAGCCGGATGTGACATTGTACCTTATCTTGAAATATTATTTAAATTGAGTCTAGACACTTGTTGCTTACCACAGGACTGGAAAAGTGCAATAGTAGTACCGGTACATAAGGGAGTGGTGAGAAATAGAGTTGAGAATTACAGGCCAATCAGTTTGACATCAGTGGTAGGTAAATTAATGAAAAGATTGATATGCAACCACATCAGAAATATATGTGAGGAACGTAACTGGTTTTCAAGCAGGCAACATGGTTTCAGGCAAGGATATTCATGTGAATCTCAGTTGGTGGGATATATGCAAGATATTTCAGATGAAATGGACAAGGGAGGCCAAATTGATAGTGTAGCACTAGATCTGTCTAAGGCGTTTGACAGAGTAAGCCATAAAATGGTAGTAAATAAGGTAAAAACCATTGGAGTGGATAAGAAAGTCATTTGCTGGGTAGAAGAATTTTTAAAAGGTAGAAAACAGAAAGTTAGGGTAGGAAATGTAGTATCAAAAGAAGTGGAAGTAAAAATGGGAGTGCCACAGGGTAGCGTATTGGGACCATTGCTATTCATTATTCTAATGAATAATTGTGTTGATTGTTTACTATCTGAAATTAGATTGTTTGCAGATGACATAATGCTGTATAAAAGAATCAAAACGATAGAGGATTGTAAACAGTTGCAGAGTGATCTGGACAGGATATCTAATTTTGTTGGTAAACATGGAATGAAGATAAATGCAAAGAAGAGTCAGCTTATTAGATACACAAATAAAAAACAAAAGGTTAATTATGAATATAAGGTGGGAAAGAATTGCTTGCTGAAGACTTGAAATGTAAATATCTTGGAATTACTTTTGATAACAAACTTAACTGGGCAGGACACATAGGACAGGTGGTAGGAAAAGGTTTCAAGGTTCTGCACTTGTTGGAGAGAGTGATGAGGGGATGTACGAGAGAAGTAAAGGAATTGGGTTACAAAACTTTGGTCAGACCATTGCTCGAATATGGTAGTGTAGTATGGGACCCTCATTTTACGTATCAAATACAGGAGTTGGAGAGGGTGCAAAGAAGGGCTGCTAGATTTGTTTCTGGAAATTATCGCAGAATGCAATCAGTGACGGATATGATAAAGGAGCTGGAATGGGATTCATTGCAAGACAGGAGGAGGATGAGGAGGGTCATGGGAGTGTACAGGGCATATACTGGTGATGAGGCATGGAAAGATATTGCAATATGTATGAAAAGTAGTGCATGGAAGGGAAAAGATGACCATGACCACAAGCTGGCACTCGATTTCAGGCACAAGGGTGTGGGAAGATTCTCTTTTTTAGGTAAGGGTGTCAGGGATTGGAATGAGTTACCAAGAGAAATGATGAATAATTTACCGAAAACTTTGAAAGAATTTAAAGATAAAATTTGTAGAGGGCAAATGTAGGTGGGTGCAGGATAGGGGGAAGATGGGTGTGTAGGGATATTGCCACCGGAGCCTGTGCTCCATTGCAATTAAATAAAATTAAATTACGTCAATATTTCAAAAACTGTCCTCTTAATTCCAGTGCTAAAGGATTTGACAAATAAATGGCTAAATGTTTAGTTTTTAGAAAGTACTATCAGTTACCTATGACCTAGTCTACTTGGAAGCGTGTTATATTGTATAAGAGTTCTTAGTAAAAATGGTATAAATAGCCCAATACAATAATAAAAAAACTGTTTATATTCTACAATAAAAATACAATTACAATAATATTTAACCTTTAAAATAATAAAATTATTTGCTCATTAGATATTGGTTTTGTTTTGACTATATGTTGATTGAATTAATTCTGATTTAAACTAGAAATTTACATGTTAAAGTGTAAATTGATGTTTCTTCATTATAATCTTTGGCCATAATATAATGGTTATTTTCAGTTTCTCACTCTGTCAAAAGAACTGATGCCTATGGGCCAGTTACTACAATCTGTTATTTTATGTTACTTTGGAGTTGATTAACACAAACATAAATTTTAGTCATCCAATTAGAAACAGATGTACCAAGTTTTAGCAAAACCACATAAGCTGTTCTTGGAACATAACTAAATTTCAATTAACATCCACTCTACCCAGGATGAAATACAGGATGGATGGTATTTTTAGTCACTTAATGTGACATATTTACACCAAGCTTCATAAAAGTCATTCTGGTATATTTTTGTAAAAATCAAACTTTGATTTCTCATAAATTATGACACAGTACATGGATGACTGATCTTCACTCAGCATCTTTTGATTTCTCTTCAATATTGAGGTGGTAGTTAGGTTGGCAAGCATGTGGGCGCATGGTTACAATTGTCTCAGTCTTGTTTATTACAATAATACCAAATACAATACAACTTTACACAACAATATCAACAACTTCAAACATAAGATTTCCACACTATATCATGTAATAAGCTTAATTACCAATCGGTTACTTAAAATTCCCCCAAGATATACTTATATTAAATAACCACAATACTAGTTGGCCTTAATGATCCATGATGGCCCAAGAGTCCAAGGATTTACACACTTAAATTTACTTATGTCTAAACAACAATTTAATAATGGTAGAATATCCGGTGCTATAAGTTCCTAAACAGGATTTCCAAAGATCGAGCTTCTCAAGGCACTTATATCAGTTGAGCTCAACCAACACTGGTCTGTTTTAATGTTTCAGCACCCCTCAAGGGTACAAACAAACATACATACACTGTTTCCCTCATGTGAAAGAACAGCCATTAGTGACATAGATTGTCCCATGCAAGCACGAACACCAAACAGAAAATCTCCAATTGCACCGAGGAAGCAGAAAATACAACGAAGTCGAATTGTCTGAATACCACGAACTCTCTAACAGTCTATCCACTCGTGGAACATGAAGGCACAGGTTGCTCCAGAAGGTGCCAAAGCGCACACTTTACGAGGACACCCCAAACTGGGCATGTGAGGCGACGACACAGTTTACGGCCACACAGAACTGCTTGTCAGACCAGGCACCGTCAATAACCCCTCGTCGACGGCCAAGTATCACGTTGCTCCGCCTAACTGCTGCCCGTGGATGGAGCACGTCGCCTTCTTCAACTGCCGCTTCCGACACCGCCACTTCCTCCTCAGACTGTTCACTTCCTAGCCGAGACTGACCGCAGAGACTGACCTCTTTCCCGCGCCCGGCAATGGAGGTCCAACTGTCGGTATTGGTACTGGTACTGGTAACGCTTCACTCTTCTTACTGCCTCTGGTACTGGTACACTGACGGACCGAGCGGCCCCATTTACTGCCTCCCTGGGCGCCCGCTGCCCGTCCGGGCCTTACTCTTCACGACGACCCAGGGAGGTACGCCGCCTCCGACAGTCAATGAAGCTCCGACACTCCTTCCTCACTGGATATCGCACTGGCCCTCACTGGTACACTGACGGACGGAGCGGCCCCATTAACGGCCTCCCTGGGCGCCCGCTGCCTGTCCAGGCCTTACGCTTCCCGACGACCCAGGGAGGTACGCCGCCTCCGACAGTCCACGCAGCTCCGACACTCTCTGCAGCACTGACGTTACTTGACTGCTTATCCGACTGGGTATCCAACTCGTCCTGGCCGCGCCGGGTCACTGCTTATATATCCCACGCTATCCGGCAGAGGGCACTACTCCACCGCGGCGCTGCCTAGCGGAGCAGCAGGCGTGCGACAGAAGACAATCGCTCGCCAGATGGCAGAAATTCCGCCACAGCGCCCCCTAGCGAAGCGGTGGGCTGACGGCAGATGATAGCCGCAGCGTAAAGATGAGCCGCGCACGGCTCAAATATACAAGATTTGAGGAAAGTTTGATTAAAGTTAAAGATTTTTTTTGAAGGCGTCCTAGGAATTTTTAAGTTCATAGTTTCTGGCAAAGAGAAGCTTTACTAACATCAGTAGGCTTACTGGTACCTGAATCCTACGAGATGAGGTTAGAGCAATTTCCGAGACACCAAATACAAGAATTGCTCTCTTTTCTTGTAAAATCATATTACAAACTTGAAAAGCAAATCATTATCTCCATATGAAATTTCATCCAAATAGCTAGAGCAATTTCTGAGATCATCTGGTTTACCACCTGATAAATTTTTTTTAAAGAAAAATGCTATTATTATGTTAAATAGAAATATTAATGCTGATCGGGGATTAATTAATGGTGCAAGATTAGTGATAATTCTCTTAGATGAGTACATCATCACTACTAAATTAATTCACTCTGATAAAACTATGTTATTACCTCGCATTAACCTCGCACCACCAATTGTGCCTTTCCAAATAATAAGCAAACAATTTAAGCACAAGGTCAGACCCTTCAAAAGGCAGGCTTATACCTGTATTTTTCAGAACCTGTTTTTTTTTCCGTATGGATACACATACATGGATTTTTAATGAGTTTGTAGATTCATTAATATTTATTTTTGTGTTAGTCAAAAAGTCAACAATGATCACATTATAACTGCTAATATTGTTTTCAAAGTAGTTTTGTAAAGTAAAGAAGATTTAAAAAATTAATTCTGATAAAGCCAATGTTTTTTTTTAATATTTAGTTTTTAAATGTTTCACAATTAAACATGTAGTATTTAATTATAATGAATTTTTACAGTGAAAGTGATATTTTTACTACTCTTCAAAATAAATGTTTATTTCCACATTATTATATTACCATTCAAATTACTTTCATTATAACCTGATTTCTTAGGGTGTTGATGTTTCTTTAGATCCCATGTTATTGCTATTTGAGTGCAAGTTGTTTCAGTGTTTGTTGCAATTTTTTGCAATGTGCAATTTATGGGAGCAACAATGGAATGTGAAGTTTTATGTAAACATGGAGAAAAACTTCACAGAGAGCTTTTCAGATTAGCTTGCAAATGTGATACTCACATCTTACACAATGTTACTACCAAACTCAAAAGTAGTTGAAATTAACTGCAGATGAAATTCGACCAGAACTTTTTTTCAATTGAAATGTACTTATTCACTTTGAATTTTTTCTTCAATTCCATTTTATCAACCATCAGCATTGTGCCAGTTGCAATAGGAAGGAAAATAAATTGAAAAAAAAGCTGGAGAGAGAAAACTCCACAACTTTACCAAGACATTGGGGATGCCCACTAAGCTTTGTCAATTTGCCCCAGACTCCTACTTCTCTAGACCTGGCTCTGTGATTTTATTACTGTCCCAAAAATTAAAGTAAGTGGTGAATTGATACCAATTTAATACCATTATTTGGGCGGTCTGGTGGTTCAGTGGTTAAGGCATCTGACTGGGGATTGAAAGGAATCGCTGTCTCGGTAGAAATTTTCATACGCCCTTAAACCGACCTTCACCTCTGGCACAGCTTGCTGTGTAATGTGAAGTATGCCACAACGGTTCTGTGGTTTGGATTCCACATTAAACTTTAGGTCCCCTGTACCCGGTAGGATTGCAGTGTTAGGTTAAAGCGGCTACGAGAGGGGCAGAATGCGCAGCCAATAGTTTTTTTTTGTTTTAAATGCTTTACGCCTCACAACATCGAGGTCTTTAGAGACGGGAAAGGATGGGGGGCAAGGATGGGGGCAAGGAATGGGAAGGAATTCGGCCATGGCCTTTTGAAGGAAGCATCCCGGCATTTGCCTGGAGTAATTTGTGAAACCATGGAAAACCCAAATCTGGATGCCCGGACGGGGATTCGAACAGCCGTCCTCCCGAATGCAAGCGCAGCCAATAGAAACCCTGTCACCAGGTCATTATGAATACACAGAATTATTATTATTAATACCATTGTTGACATTAAAACAAATTTATCAGAGGCCCTGGAGGACATTTCAAAAGAAGCTTACCAAGACTACTTTGTGAACTGAAAGATTGCTGGGACCAATATGTGAATAGGGGAGTTGAGTACTTTGAAGGGAAGAACATTCAAATATCAATAAATTAAATTATAAAAATATATATATATAGAAATTAACTTCAGTAATTTCTGAACAGACCTTGTTCATGCTGCACTAAATCCTCAAATACCTCATGACAGCAATATAGTGGATGCACAGACAATTTATTTCCCATAATTTTTCAATGCCAGTGCTCCCGGCTAAGGTGCCTGCCTTGATACATCCCTCAATCCATTGGCTAAAATTTTTCACCTCTGGCAAAGTTTGTTTTTTGTATGTCAAGTAGGCTGACTGTTGCATGGCTGAGAGTTCACACTGAACTGTCAGTCCCAGAGGAAAGGAACTGGCTGTTCTATATCCAACATGCTAGTTTAATATGCCTCCATTGGCATACTACAACCAACTTTCAGTTTGACAACTACTTGGACAATTTTAATCATTTAATAATGAATTATAGCTACATCCAGAATTATTCTTAATTGTTAACAATGTTTTTTCAAGCTACACATTTCTTAGGCAGTGGAATTGCATTGATCAGCACTGATATTGACCTGAAGCAAAGTAAGGATACAGTTCTAGCTCAGAGAAGCAGAACTGACTATATTGGAGGTAATTTCATTTTTATAACACTGGTATTAGCTTTTCGTCTACTTCCAGGGTGAAGGAACATGTACTGCATTTCACTAGTCCACATTTAGGCAGCAGAACCAGTTTTTAAAAGTTTCTAAATTGAGTAATACCGGTGCCAGAGCTAGGGAGGGGGGGGGGGGGTTCCAACTGGGGTGCTTGGCCCGGATGGCAACTTCAGGGGGTGGCAAAATCGTATTTGAAGGGCGGCAAATTTAATTGCGGCAACCTTTTTTTAGCTCCACTGCTGGCGACAATGAGCGATAGTAATGGCAGTGGTGGCGACACATGGGGGTGGCCAAATAATGTTCAAAGGAGCGGCAATCTCACAGCTTTTGGCCCAGCTTGGAAATATCCTAGATCCACCACTGTTTAATACTAATTTCTAAGTCTTAGGCAGCAGGATGGGCAAAATGCCACGGGCCCCCAGCCAGAAGAGGTCCTGACCCAAAACCCAAGAGGGCCTCCCGTCCCCTTTAAAAGCCCTCATCCATTGATTTTCCCACGAGTCTCAGGAATATAGTTACACAACTGACTTTAGGAATAAAAATCTGCTATGAAGATGTAAGAAAAGTTACTACCAGGATTAATTCAGATTATGGACATTAGGCAAGAGAACACCAGGAATATACGCACCAGTGATGAAAGAGTTTGAAGAGATGACCTCGCACAATGGATGACGGGCAAGGATGCCGCCTGACGAGGCGCAGGTAGGCAAGCGCAGGTCGCCACGCAGGTGGTGAGCAACCCATAAAGATTGCCGGGTTGCGCAGATGTCCCTCGGCACTCATTACGGCAGCGGCATGCGTCTCCTGCAGGCAACGGTGCACATCTGCTGCACACTGCACATTGCCATTGGCCACAACAGGAACATTAACGGCAGCTACCACTGCTGCAATATGTTCCCACGAAGCTAGCCCAGTTTGTGCACCACGCTGTTCACGTGTCCGTCCGTGCACTGCTAACATCTGTGCACCTGCGGCTTCCAGTGCACGTGCATACTGCACCGTGCGTTCCACATCAGCGAAAATGCGTATCTTGGCTGTCACTGGCACGCGTAATGTCCTTCTCATTGCCCCCACTGCGTAGACAAAGAATTGCAACATTCAGAAATAAACTGAAATAAGTCATAGCAATGAATTATTAGCTGTATTGGAAACAAATGTAAATCTTAACTTAAATGAGAATAAAATATTTCTTATTGTTCAAACTGTGCTTGCCTTAACTCAAAATTCACAGCAAAGATTTATTGCTTGATTAATTTATTATTAACTAATTAATTCTAAATCTTATAGTTCCTAATTGCCTATTGTATCTTATCTATCACATAGAATATCCCAAACAGTAACTATCTTTGAGAGCTATAAAAAAAAATATACGTGTGGCTTGAATAGTAGGATACTTGTACAAAGCCACTGTACAGATGTTCAATGCTTTTTGTAATAAGATTACTGCAAGGAAATAAAAATACATTCCCAGTAACAGGTCAGTCACTTATTCAAAGACTGTGATATTAAAGTAACATTATACAGGAAATCATTATCATTGAAAGACCCATCAGCACAAAACCTCGAAAACACAGCAAATGATGTTATAAAGAAAATTAACAGGTGGTTTAATGCCAACAAACTAATACTTAATGTAGAAAAGACACAGTTACTTCAGTTTGTTACAAAAAATAAAACAAAGGTCAGCTATAATGTGATATCAGAAGGAAAAGCAATCAATGAAAGCAGTTTCACAAAATTCCTGGGTGTATATATAGATAACAAATTGAACTGGAAACAGCATATTCAACAACTTCTTAAAAAACTGAATTCTGCAACATTTTCACTGAGGGTAATATCTAGAATAGCTAATATAGAAACCAGAAAGTTAGTATATTTTGCATATTTTCATTCCCTGCTCACTTATGGCATCTCATTCTGGGGAAACTCGTCACAAGCACATTGGGTATTTAAATTGCAAAAGCGTGCTATAAGAACTATTTGTGGAGCAAGCCCACAGATGTCGTGCAGAAATCTATTTAAAAACCTGGGTATACTAACAATGCCAGCACAGTATGTATACTCTGTACTATCATTTGTAGTGGAAAATCCTGAACACTTCAATCTTAATGCTGACATACATAGCCATAATACTAGGAATAAATATAATATTCACAAGGATTACAAATCACTGTCAATTGCACAGAAAGGGTTAACATTTACTGGAGCTTCCTTATTCAATGTATTACCAACAGAAATTAAATGTTATCTACAAAAACCCAACTACTTTAAGTCCAAACTGAAAGAGTTTCTGCTTCAGAACCGATTTTACTCTGTGAAAGAATTTTCTTCTTGGAATTTGGTAACTAAGAATGACTGATAAAATAGTAGTATGGAAGGGGAAGGTGACAAAATTATCCATATAAAGTAATTACACTGTTTACAAAATTTCACTCATATATAGGAACTAACATGGGATAGCATGCACTCAAAAATTGCTGTGAAAAATTATCATACTAACAGGTTATACAGTAATTGACTGCTTATGAGTTGTTGGTAATATAATTTATATTGCTAATAGGTTTGTGTACTGTTACACATAAATAGCAACTAACAAAATATAATATGTAGTCACAAATTACAGTGAAACATATCATGGTAACTGGTTGGTAAGAAAATAACTGGTTATTAGATGCTGGTAACAAGTGTATACACTGTTCCACATAATAAGTATTAATTAACACGGGATTGTATTTGTAGATTACAGGAGATATTGGTTATACTAATGGGTTGTTGCTAACTTGTTGTCAATATATAATAATATTATCAATTATATAGTAATATTGACATTACTAATAAGTGTATGTACTGTTCCACATCCCCGAGATTATTCTCACATGGGATCAAAGTGAACATATATATCTATCTATCTATCTATTAAAACATGCTCAAAGCAAATATTCTTGAAATGCTTACAAATAATATGTCATGGCAACGCACTTATAACTAACTCATATCTTTTATTTTAACTTCTCTACACGTGTCCAAATTATCATCACAGAGCAACCATGTTCCAGAGTCCTTAAATAAGAAACTGGAAACTGTTTAGTCAACAATTTTACACACTCACCAATTTCTTTAAGGAGAACCCAATCATCCTGTAAGAAGGCCCCATAGTGACCACGGCGGGCTATAGCCTGGGGACAGCCAAGGTTCACATCCACTGCATCACAACAGTCTTGTGCCAGCAGGGCAGCCTCTACAAGCTGCTCAGGGGTGTTACCACAGAGCTAAAAAAATATGATGCAATAACAGATGTCAGTATATTATCTATTAAGGTGAACAAGCATTGCACTTTTTTAATTGTGTGTGCAGTTTTTTTCCCCCAGTAGTATAAAACAAACAACACATTTAATTCTGCAACATAATCAGCTTCCCAAGGGTTTTCAGGAAAAGTTTTTTACTGTTAACACCTAATACCTACAACCTACACACATTCCTTGTGAGAATTAACTGAAACAAAAGCAACTTGATGAATTAAGTGTATTTGTTTTACTATGTAGAGACCCATATAACCCAAAATTCTGGTACTTAATCATACTATCACATGTCTAACAGGAAACAAAATTGGTGGCAAATATATATATATACAGTAGAACTCCAATTATCGGAATCAATTGGGGCCGGACCCCATTCGGATAATCAAAATTTCAGATAATTGGATTTTTTCCAAAAAAGGGTCTATTTTAATTATTTTCTGTATATATGTTGAACATGTGAGAAAAAACTTTTTTAAAAAAAAGAATTTTTAATTAATTAAATTAAAAAGCAAAACTTTTATATGTTAAGCGCACTTACAAGTGCTGTACATCAGTACAGTACATATGAACCATACTGTAAATAAAAGTCATTGCTTGCAGAACGTCTCGGTCAAAGTAAGTTGTTTGACTGTATTCATCCATTTTCAGGCAGCATGTGGTGACACTCGCGCTGACATTCCATCCACTTCAACGCAGTTTCAAGGCCGGCAAATGCTGGGCTGGCTGATGTCAACTTCGACATTAAGGTCATCATCTTCCTTGACACTTTATTCTCTCACACTTTCAATAAGTTCATCATCATTTTGAATTTCATATCCATGGTATGACGAATCACACACCACCCACTCTCCTAAATCTTCAGCACTAACTTCTGAACATCCAGGAATTTTCAGAAGAATGTTCCTCAAGTGACATGTCATTCCCATCTTCTCCTGTCTCTTCCCTTTCCTTTTCTTGAGATTCTTTTTTCTTTTTTTCCTTTTCCTTCTCTTCTTTAGTTGCTATGCCTTTCAACTTGTTCCACACACGTCTTAATGTGACTGCCTTAAGTGATTATATATATATATATATATATATATATAAGGGCATCTGCCACCTAAGAAGACGTATCGTGACCTTATGAGTTTACTTCAGCTGCAACACTCGATATTGCTATTCCCTCTCACACATAACAGAAAGGTCACCCAAGATATTGTATTATTGTATTCATCTTTATTTTTTGTCTTTGCAGTAGGCCTCTTGACATCTCTATCCTTGTTATAAACATAAATTAAAAATTTGGATAGGAGAATAACCACTGTTTACCACAGTTGATGGTAAGAATGATGTCAAAACACGGAAAGACATGTACATACATTGAGTGTTGTAATTTTGGGGGTTATATCTCTTTGTCAACAGTAGAACGAGGTGGCTACTGCATTATAGCAGCAGGCACTTATTTAAATCCATATCAATCTTCTGTCACTTTTTGTCTTACATGTACCCTGCAATTGTAGTAATATAAGTGTTTAAAATTTTACAATTTTTAAATATTCTCAGTCGTTTCAAAAAAAAAACAAAAATTGAACTTTAAACTGCCATACACATTGATAATCATGAGAACATTCCCCTTGTCGGAGGTCAATGCGACATGCCACTTCACTGCACCACTTAAGAATTTGAGGGGATGCAGAACTAACCTCAACAAAGCATGCCACTGATATACCACCTGTGCATAAATTTATCTATTTGTTAACATAGAAGCAACATCATATCTCTTCATAGTGAGTTGGATGTTAATTTTAAAATAACCTGCTTTCAAACAGAAAAAAGCCTACCACTTTGAAATACTGGGGGCAGGAGTGCAGCAACAAGAGAAATCAATAAAGAAGAGAACCATAGCTTAACAGATCTGCTGTCGAAATAGTGTAGAACTTCAAGTGAAATTCATGATGATGCCAGTTTTGCTAACCTAGTTCACAGTTATTCTCTTCTTCAAATAATGAACAGTTTATTAAAAAATATACATATTTCTCCCCCTCTCTTCTGTGGTAAACATTTCCATCCTATCACACATTATCCCTGAATAAAATGGCGTATGTCTTCATTTTTATTCAACATTGCTATTCAGCTCATTATCTCTATTAGACACATTAGAAGCATTTGTGTCTATATGTAGTTACTAGAAATAAGCACCGAGCGTGGTGGGTGAATGGTTAACGTTCTGACCTCGCATTCAGGAGGATGCGGCTTCGAATCCCCATCCGGGCATCTAGATTTGGGTTTTTGATGGTTTACCCAAATCACTCCTGGTGAATGCCGGGATGCTTCCTTGAAAAAGGCCATGGCCAAATTCCTTGGTGTTCCTTATCCCCAGTCTCATCCCACCACTAATGACTTTAATCGTCGACAAGGCATAAAGCAGTAAAAAAAATCTAGAAAAAAATAATTCTGACAAATCAGTGAGTACCTGCACAATTAGTGGTCTGTCCTCAGGACAGGAGGCAAGTGCATCCCGGCGGTATTTTGGGTCCCTAGCAAAGACTGCTGCGTGCAGCATTGGAGTGTAGCATAGCTGTGCACCCAGATGACGAGCTAACATGCGCCAAGCTAGTTCACTGGCGTCCACCATAGGTGCCAGCACCAACTTTGGACTGCCTAGTGAATGCCACCAGCGCCATCCAGCAGAGTCCTTATCATCAGCAACACATGTTCCAGAGACTGCAAACTCTGCCGGCAAGGTGTCAACATCCAACTCGTCTCCAGACCATGCCTCGTCTGAGTCCTCTGCCATCTGCAACAAATTATGCATTATAACATATGACTGAATATGAATACATTTTCAATCTCTGACAGTAGCTTTAGCAAATATTGCTCAAGCATGAAAATTTATAACATATAATTGTCACTATGACAAGGAAGTGTTTGAGTATAAATGCTGTCATAGAAACCAAGTTTCAAGATCACTGCCAACCTAAAATTCTCAGGCAATTTGTTAAACGTAACCAGCTATATGGAACTAATTTAGACAGACTTGGGATCAGCTTGTCCCAGGAACTTCAGCGTTACTCAAATTTATAAGTAAACAGATTATTTCCTATCTGGGACTTAGATGTTCTATGATAGGTTCAGGGATCTTTAACGATGATCTCTTTAAAGGGAACAATTTCCAACTGTCTGTAAGCCAGACAAGATATGTAATATCTATGTTCTTGCCATTAAAAGAGATATTAAGAATCTTCACACAAAACACTCCCATTCAGAACTACAGTGTGAACCTCCACATCTTGTGTATGAATGATGGAGTGTTCAACACCACCAAATTTTTAATCTTCTATATACTAGGAGATTAAAACTTCCATCCCATACTAGGTGATATTTGACATACCTAGAAAGTAAAATGAAATAAAATAAACTATTTAAAAGTTATTAATAGAAAATATATTGTAACAACGAATGTGATTGAGTAACGTACATATACAATTAAGCTTTATAACAGATTTTTAGTAAAAAAATTAAGACAAAAGTATCCACAAATCAGTACCCTTTTTTCGTTGAACCCGATACATGCAAATAGCACTCGTCTGATTTTGATGATCATTAGAGAAATGTCCGGGAGTAAAATAGGATATGTTTCATTTCGATGTGATGTCAAAACGCTGAGAAATTAAGATAAAAATGCTGTGAAGTTATTATCTATTTTTCGATGAATGCGATTCCCGCATAAACTACAGACAGAATTTAGACGAAGGTTAGGGAGCGTGCATAAACCACGTAGCTCCATTTTGGTCTCCTGTGAACTCCCCTCCCCCCCACGTAGCCCTACGTCGCTTTTGCCTCTACCCCCCCCCCCCCCAACACACACACACACACACACGTAGCACGTAACTTTTTTCCATTTTGATTCCAGAAGACATTTTGTACTGTTTTCTCTTGTCAGACTATTGTAAATTACATACGGAGATAATTAACTGAGGGAAATAAATATTCACATGCTGTTATGAGTTCTGTTCCTCATTTTAACTGTGAAAAATTTTATGAGAAGAACGCTACGTGACCTGGCTCGGAACCACCCCCACCCCTCGACCCACGTTGCCCAGCGTAGCCTTTCAGCTAACCCCTCCCCCCCCCCCCCCTGGACCGAGCCACGTAGTTTGTGCACGATCCCTTAGAACAATGTACAGCCTATGGTCCAAAGAATAAAATAAGGTATTGAGGGTAAACAAATGAAAATCTGCGACACAGTTACTTTTGTTGCTTTAATTTATTTTGTGCAACAAAAGTAACTGTGTCGCAGATTTTCATTTGTTTACCCTCAATTTGAAACAGTTGCAGACTTTCACTAATCCATTTTGTTATGGATAAAGTTAAGAAAATAAGGTATGTTTTACTTTGACGATACATCGAAAACCTGCGAGATAGGAGTCCACAAATTAGTTTATCATTATTTCACCGTACAAGATTCATCATTTTTGTCAGAGGAATTAACTTGTTTTTTTTCCGCTAGGAATTTGTTAATTGTGATCTGTTTAAGAGAGATTACCATATATTAATAGTCAAGGTGAACGAAATTGTAGGCAACAGCAAACTAGAAATAATAAGAGGAAAGGAAGAAAGGATTATGACCACGAAAGACGCAGACAGAACGATAGTCTATTAGGCGGCTGAGGTTCCTTCGTGAGCTTAGGGGGCGTCCATAAATTACGTGAGGTGAAATAGGGTGGGAGGGAGGATCCGGCGAAATCTCACCAAGGGGGGGGGGGGGGGTCTACGGAAATCTCACGTGAGGTTTTTTGAAATATTGTTGGACTGTAGAGCTAAAAAAAGTCTCAAAAACTTGCGAGGGCGATTTCTGGGGGGGAGGGGATCTCACGGACCAGATCTCACGTAATTTATGAATGCCCCCTTACGAAGTAGCATGAATGTTTTCATTTGTAATGTAGAGGAACTGTCACCTGGGCATACACCTCACTGAAATCAATAACACTCAGAAATCATTATGAAATCCTGTATATCATTTTTGTTTGTAGATTTTTATTTTTTTGCTGTCATCAGTCTCTCGACTGGTTTGATGCAATCCTCCATCCCTTCCTACTTTGCGTTAACCTCTTCATCTCAACATGCCACTTACACATCTTCAATTATCTACTTTATACATTCTAACCTTAGTCTACCTCCTGCTTCGGCCATCAGTTGTCATTTTACTTCCTAAGTAGTAGAATTCATTTACTTCTGCTACCGCATCCAATCCTATTTTTATATTTAATCCGCTATTACTGCTATCATTTTACCACATTTCATCACTTTTGTCTTGCTTTGGTTTATATTTAGTCCAAAATCTTCCTTCAGTAATTTATCCACGACAAAATTCTCAATATCCTCAATCTATTCTGCTAACGAGACAATGTCATCAACAAATCGTAGCACAGATCTGTTTAAATAGCTGCGTAACCGATTTTTCCATAGATGTTCAATTGAAATGGGTCTACAAGAAGGGCTGCATTTAAGCATAGGCTATCTAGCCTGTCACGTGGCTTGGCATACTGAGCAACGAGATTGTTCTGTCTATCACAAAGTGCCACAGTATTACTGCCATCCTAAAACGAAGACGATTCTGCTGGCTTGGCCACATCCATAGAATGGACCCTGAAAGACCACCACGCAAAAGTCATGCTCAGTCACATTGCTCATATTAAACTGTAGGGCGCCCGATGCTAAGGTTTAAGGACTCCTGCAAACGCGATTTGAAGAGCTTCGGCATTCGCACTTCTGACTGGGAGGCTTGCGCCAGCATGAGACCCTTATGGAGTCATCATATCGCCGCCGGCATGTCCAAACATGACAGAGCATGGTCGGTTAAAATTAAGCAGAAAAAGCTTCGTAACAGGGAAGAACATGCACCGGGCCCCTATTTCGCGTGCGATAGATGTGGCAAGATTTGTAGCGCCGCCATCGGAATATTCAGCCAGAAAAGAAACATCTTCACGCACTCAACCCTAGCGATAACTGAGTTCTTGGGCGCCGGGAGGGGAGTGATAGGGGGTGCACTTGCACCCCTCTACTATGAAAGAAAGTACACAGAACAAGATTAAGAAACAAAAATTTTATTATTAAATTCACTGCAAATCAGGTTATAGGACATCTTCCGCAGTTGTTGGATAATAGATTATAAATCAAAATTCCGTCTGGAACAACTGTTGATGTTACTGTTTTCTTTATTTCCATACGCGTTTCGCCCTTATGGTGTGGGGCATCGTCAGTGGTGCTAGGGTGATGGTATTTACATGGCGATCTGGAACAGCACTTTATGCATCTCACAGATCTTCTATTTCACAATTATAAAAACTGTTTTACACATATTACTGAATAAACACTGGCATTGTATACATTAGTTGCAATGGATACAATGCCAGTGTTTATTCAGTAATATGTGTAAAACAGTTTTTATAATTGTGAAATAGAAGATCTGTGAGATGCATAAAGTACTGTTCCAGATCGCCATGTAAATACCATCACCCTAGCTCCACTGACGATGCCCCACACCATAAGGGCGAAACGCGTATGGAAATAAAGAAAACAGTAACATCAACAGTTGTTCCAGACGGAATTTGATTTATAATCTATTAAATTCACTGTTTGAATAGTAACTTAAGGCGCCTAGGTTGTCCAAATTTGTTCAACACCTTGTCAATAAATTCAGTATCCTTAGTTAATAAACGTTATGTGTAATGTATAAAAAAAGAAACCAGATGCATCTCCCTTAAAGTAATTCTGCCGGCGCCCATGAGTCTGAGTTACTACAACTACCATCTGCGAAAATATTGTGGCTAATATATACCCCCTAGAACACAATTTTATAAATTTTAAAAATGGTATTTGGGTTTGAATCAACGATACACATGGCGGGTGTAAATTTGAAGACTGAAAATTATTTCGCTTACGAAAAACGGGTCTGTGAAAGACGGGCAGACAGCGAAGTCATTGCAATCGGGCTGTGTCCTCTCGGCCATACATTAGCGGGACATCTTGTCTGAAGACATTTGGCACCAGTCAATTTGAACTCGGTCCAAGCTAGGGGGTCATTCACGATCGCATCAATCCACGCCGGACGAAGGCAGTCTACAACTTTCATCGTATTTATAGGTTACGAACAATTTTTAAGAAAATCACAAGTCAATCAAAACAACTGTTTTTCCTACTCAGGTTCATTTTAGACAGAAAAAAAAGTTTAATGCCACGATCATGAATTTTTAAAACCAATTATCTTAGATAATGAAAATTAGTAAGAATATAGAACGTATTAGATAACAGTATATTCAGAAATATATCGGACCTTCCTGTCTGAGGTTAAAGCTTCGTAATCTTTACTTACAACCCCGATCGAAGATCATATATTCGTTTTGCCATTACAGTAACTCACTATTAACACGGACTTTTTCTTTTTTAAAAAAAGGACTAGAGTGATAAAAGGGGATCCATGGGGAAATTCTATGAATTCAATAGTTACTATAAACTAAATATTTGATATAACCTATAGGTCTATATATAATGAAACTGTAACCGAGAAAAAGTCTTTACATTTGAGATATTTTACAACAGAAAAAAATGTGTGTTGTGGTACTATTTATTAGTAAGCGACAGAAAAAGACTCGACCTTTTAAACGTTTTTATCTATCTGTCTGCAAGCTGTCTCGAAAAGCTATTGGTCAGATTTCAATGAGGTTTTCATTTAATGTACAAACCTTGGCCCCTCGGGTAAAATACGGTATATTTCATTTCTAACTCGAAAAGCTGGAAAAAAAAAATTGGAATCCATTTTTCTTTGAACGGGTTGTCCCACTCAGGTCATTTTTATTGTATTTATGAAGAGAGCGTTTCCTCACTAGAGGTTTTACTTCAACATAACAATAAAAGCTCGGGAGCATTTGACACGCTTTATTTAACATGTTTTTATTAGCTTTATCTGTAGGTATGTATGAATTTAATAGAATTTTTCAATTCAATTTTCATCCATTTCCAGAGGTCCGAATTATTTAAAATTTTGCACACATATGACAATACAATAATTTCATAGCTATCTCCTGGTATTCTCATTAATAGTACAAAAAAATCCAGTGCAACAAGTGGCCAGTGTACTAAGACTCGAGTGTTCTCATTACTTACATCTTCAATTTTGTAACAAAAAAATACAGTTTAAAAAACTAAAAAACACACTTTGGTAGCAATCAGGATTAAAAAGTTAAAAATAATCTTTAAATATAAAGTTTTTCTTCAACAGCGACAGACTGTCTCACAATTCAGTATAACTTATTTTTTTAATAAATTTAATATTAAAATAAAGCCACTGACCAAAAAATTAACATCAATGTAGAAAATAGCATAGGGTTCTCTCTACTTACTTTTCATGGCTCTACATTTACAGTGGCAAGCTCTGTCATACTCTGTTGCTGAATACTACTGCCCATCCTGGATCAATAGTGCCCACACAAAGAAGATAGATGTGCAACTCAATCAGGCAATGAGGATAATTACGGGATGTGTTCACAGTACGAACACCATATGGCTTCCAGTGCTATGTAGTGATGTTCCGATACAAGTAAATACGAGTAAGTACTCGATACTTTGTTTCGATACCGAGTACTTTTTGTATTCGAATTAATTCATTCGATACTTACTCGGTATCAGAAGAAAAGTACTTGTATCGAATCGAAAGTATCGAAACGCACCCGGTGTTGAATTTTAAATGTATCATCCTTGCTACGCCACTGTCTCACCTGCGAAATTAATTTCCCACTAATGTCAAGTTGGTAGCATTGAAAAAAAAAATCAATCTTAGAATAAGCAATCTAATCACAAAGAGTTTGATTTAGGTCACTATTTCGTTGTAATGAAGTTGTACTTGGCGCGCATTTCGTTATACTTGGCCAATGGTCGCTCCCGCGCAGCCCCACACAAAAACTAAAAGATATGGTTCAGAAGCAACTACGTAGCCCATGTGAATCGGAAGAAGAAGCTGCATCAGCTAGCGTTTCACAGGAATATCACTTCTGGAAACATCACAAAGAAAAATAAAACGCACGGTAGTGACAAAGTCTCTTTCTACTTGTCAAAACCGAGCGTGGTGGGTGAACGGTTAACATTCTGGCCTCGCATTTGGGAGGACGTGGGTTCGAATCCCCATTCGAGCATCCAGATTTGGGTTTTCCATGGTTTCCCCCAAATCACTCCAGGCGAAGGCCGGGATGCTTTCTTCAAAAAGGCCATGGCTGAATTCCTTCCCGTTCCTTGTCCCCAGTCCCATCCCGCCTCTAATGACCTTAGCCGTCGACGAGGCGTAAAGCAATAAGTAAAAAAAAAAAAAATACTGATATTTGTCAAACACTGTTATATCTCCAAAAGCAATCCAGCAATTACAGAATGGGAAGAAATGAAACTTATATTTCCTTGTCTTTATAAATACGCTCAACTGTATCCTATTGTTGTAGCAACGTCAGTATTGAGTGAATGTTTGTTTTCTAATACGGGTGAAACAATGACAAACAAAAGAAACAAGCTGTCCCCAAAATATTTGGAAGAATTTATTTTTTTGGGAAACATTCCAAAAGCGGACTTTTATTGTTTAAAACTGTTAAAACTATAATAAATAAATATTTAAAGATAAGACAAAACCTTCAAAGTTTGCTTTATTATAATCTTAATAAATAAATAAAAACGTTTACCGAGTGTTATTTGATTTTATTACACTAGGCAAATAAAATAATAATTTAGCAACATGTTACGTATATTTTTATATTTAGACATTAATTTAAAAAAAAAAGTATCGATATGAGTAAGTATCGATACTTTTGCAGTACTCATATGAGTAAGTATCGTAAGAAAATTTGAGTACTACTCATATAAGTAGGTATCGATACTTTGATGGTATCGGAACATCACTAGTGCTATGCAACATCTCACCCCAATCTCTAAGAAGATCAGAAGCTCTCTTAAAAATCTGGAAAAATATCCTGAAGAACCCTCAGTTGCCTATACATAAAGACATTATTCAAGCAAAACACCAAAATTTGAAATCAAGAAAACCACCATGGCGCACAGCAATCAACCTTACAGAGACCTCTTTCAACATCAGCAAGCTGTGGACAACTCAATGGGAGCAGTCATCAGTAGCCAATAAAAATCTAGTAGAGGACCCCTCAGTAGTTACAATGTTTCGATCTCCCCAGACGGCAGTGGAGAATCATCAATCGGATTCGAACAGGACAAGGCAGATGCGCCTACTTATTACACAAATGGGGCTGGGTAGATTCTGCAAATTGTGACTGCTGAGCCACCTTACAGACCAATTAATCACATCGTTTCTGACTGTCCTCTTCGGGCCTACAAGGGAGCAATGGCGGAAATACATGATGCGTCGATCAGTGCAGTTGACTGGATTAAAACATTAGACCTAGAGATATGAAATTGTACACATTTCCTATGGTGTACCTTGTTAAATAAGCATACGTTAAGTAAGTGGCAAGCGATAAAAAATTTAAGACGACTGATATTAAGTACCCCACGCTCTTTTTTTACATTAAAGCTATTTTTTTTTAGTCAGTGACTTTATTCTTATTTCAAGGTTATCCAACGAATTAAGTTCTATTGAACTGCAGAACATCCTGTCGTCGTTGAAGAAAATGTTTGTATTTAAAAGCGCGTTTTTCGAAACTATAATTTTATTCCTTGATCTGATTATCTCACTCCACTCGGCGCGGGGATATTCCACACATAGAAACGCCAAGATTCCTGGGTGTATATATAGATAACAAATTGAACTGGAAACAACATATTCAACAACTTCTTAAAAAACTGAATTCTGCAACATTCTCACTGAGGGTAATATCTAGAATAGCTAATATAGAAACCAGAAAGTTAGTATATTTTGCATATTTTCATTCCCTGCTCACTTATGGCATCTCATTTTGGGGAAACTCGTCACAAGCACAAAGGGTATTTAAATTACAAAAGCGTGCTATAAGAACTATTTGTGGAGCAAACCCATGGACGTCGTGCAGAAATCTGTTTAAAAACCAGGGTGTTCTAACCATGCCAGCACAGTATGTATACTCTGTATTATCATTTGTAGTGGAAAATCCTGAACACTTCAATCTTAATGCTGACATACATAGCCATAATACTAGGAATAAATATAATATTCACAAGGATTACAAATCACTGTCAATTGTACAGAGAGGGTTAACATTTACTGGAGCTTCCTTATTCAATGTCTTACCAACAGAAATTAAATGTTACCTACAAAAACCCAACTACTTTAAGTCCAAACTGAAAGAGTTTCTGCTTCAGAACCCATTTTACTCTGTGAAAGAATTTTCTTCTTGGAATTTGGTAACTAAGAATGACTGATAAAATAGTATATATGGTGTATGGAAGGGGAAGGTGACAAAGTTGTCCACAATTACTAAAATGATATATGGTTTTTCTTTCTGTTGAAACTTTTGACAATTTAAGTAATTATTGTGTTTACAAAATTCCACTCATATATAGTAACTAACATGGGATAGCATGCATTCAAAAACTGCTGTGAAAAATTATCATACTAACAGGTTGTTAAATAATTGACTGCTTATGAGTTGTTGGTAATATAATTGATATTGTTAATCAGTGTGTGTACTGTTCCACATAAATAGCAACTAACATGATATAATATGTAGTCGCAAATTACAGTGAAACTTATCATGGTTACTGGTTGTAAGAAAATAACTGATTATTAGATGCTGGTAACAAGAGTATACACTGTTCCACATAATAAGTATTAATTAACTCGGGATTGTATTTGTAGATAACAGGAGATATTGGTTATACTAATGGGTTGTAGCTAACTTGTTGTCAATATATAATAACATTATCAATTATATAGTAATATTGACATTACAAATAAGTGTATGTACTGTTCCACATCCCCGAGATTATTCTAACATGGGATCAAAGTGAACATATCTATCTATCTATCTATCTATCTATCTATCTATCTATCTAAGCCTCGGCGTCGCAGAGTTTGGACGAGATGGAAATCCAGCCGAGCCTGCCGATTCGCGCCGATCCATGTGATTTCCCGCGCACAGATGAGCTTTGGATCAGCGCAGTGTCATTTTTCCTGTTGGCTCGTTCGTGGATATATGTTGGGGAGTCTCCTTTTAATACACGCAGTATACTATGACTACTTAATACCTCAGTTGAAAAAAAAACTTGATTGAAAATAAATGCTAGGGTGGTTTATGATATAAATATTTGAGGATATATATTTAAGGGATACGTGTAAATGAAATTAACTAAGCAGGGGAAGAAATGGACGATAGCATAGAAGCAGTCGAGCCAGCTAACAAATATTTTCTCTGAGTTTCTAAATTTTGTAAAAGATAAAAGTAAAGTATTCTATTACAATCTAGCAAGTGATTGTCATGACAACAATGACGAAGATATTCGTCACATTGCCGTAATAACTGCATGTCAGAAATTTTCAAGCGATTCTTTGCATATCTATTTTAATACACAAATAAATAAATTCGTTTGGGCTTGCGACATGGTGACAAGAGTTTCGATTTTCCGGGCCCCTCTCGTGGCTGCATATACAGTTTAACGTGGAATCTGAATCACTGAACATCCTTTGAACCCAGGACCCCAAACTTAGAGAGCAAGTGCATAAACCACTGAGCTACCAGACTGTTCATCTATTTTACCAGTAGCCTCTAAACAGCAGTTAAAAGAAAACAATCAGGTGATATAGATTCCATATATTTTTTGTGTTACAACCGTTCTTTTGTCTTCATATTTGGTAAAGGTTTTTCCAATTTCCTAGTAGAATCTAAAAAAGAAACACTTGGGTTAGCGATAAAAAACAGATGCCAGTTTCATAACATAGGGCAAGTCGTGTTACAACTGCATTATTTACAATTTGTTTAAATGCTGTAATATACACTAAATGCTGGAATATACACGAAATGCTGGAATATACACGAAATGCTATTCATGTTCTGGCTGCCATGTAAGGAGAAACCTTACCACAAGCCTTAATGATTTAAATAATTCCGCCGTAAGTCATTCCTGGCTACTGAAATTCATGTAAATTGTTTGGTGAATTTATGAAGTATTTATTTCCGAGTCTTCTATCTGCTGATTCTCAATTCCAGAACGTAATATTACAAAACCCGTTTAATGCCTCACTCTTTGCTGAATTATCCCTGCGTTACTTTACTTTACCTCTGTCAGAAAATACAGTAAATTTGTTTTTTTTCCGACGTGCTAATTAATGATAATGATTCCGACATAACATTTTCCGTGCATAACTTAAAACTATTTTCTAATCATTCACAAGGCTTTGAGTACACAGCAACATCACTGTTGGTAACCCTGAATATGAAATATTTAACACATTTTATTTTCCTTCAAATTACTAAATACGATGCGAATACTGAAGTTATACAAGAAACGTGTCTAGCTAAAAAGAATTATCCGGCCCATCTTCATCACGTTGATGGCGTTCTCGTTTGCACGTGTTACCTCGACAACAGAGCAGCAGATTTCGATCGAACTTCCCTCATTCCTTCAGTTCCACACAACGATGCCAGACACGTATAAGCACGCAGATCATATTGTTTTCCATTTCTCTGTATTATATTGTACTTATCCATCAGATCTGGATCTCAATCTGTCAGTATCCTCCAAACTTTCAGTACGAGGAAGAAAAGCACAAGCTGGCACTAGATTTCAGGAACGAGGGACTGGGAAAATTTGCTTTAGTAGGAAAAGGATTCAGGGAACTGATGAACAATTTACCTGAAACAGTGAGGCCGTGAGCGCAAAAGCGGCCTAACCCATACTTCTGCGTATGTTTAGATATGTACGGAAAATTATTGCAAATATGTTAAATTTCAAGACAAAAGTGGCTTATCCTTATTAGTTTCACACTCAAATAAGAGTTGGCGTTACAAAATTCATTTTTTTGATGTTGCATTCTGATCAGAGTAATAAATGAAAATGTAGCCTAAGCCTATACCAATTTGTCTAAATTTTAGGCCACTTTTGTGCTGACAGCCTCAATTTAAAAATAAAATTCGTAAAGGTGAATGGTGAAATTACCCTCAAGGAATTTAAGTTAAAAATAATTAAAAATGAAAGTGAGTACGTAGGGAAATTGCAGCAGGGGTATATGCTTCATCGGTATTAAATTATTCATCACCAGAGTGGATAATTAAAAAGAAGCGATGATATTTACGTTAGTCCAGTTGTAGATATTAAAGAGACACTAACCTTGTTCTAAGTTGACGGGATCCATTGTAGATGTACAGGGCGTTCGCCGGAAAACGCTACCCTCCCAGTCTGTTGCCGTCGGCAACTTGCTCGGTCAGTCGTGCCAGCAGTTTCCGCCACACGGCACCGTGAATCACCGCACTGTTTAACACCTCCGCTGCCCCAACAGTGCAGTGCAGTGACCCTTACATTGTTAAGAACGGTTTCTTTGCATTGTAGATAGTTTGTGACTTCAGTCTCTTATTAATCAGTGTTGTGAATAAACGTTTCTTTGCGGTTTGGCTCGTTTGGGGCTTCATACTCTTATTAATCTGTACCGTGTTTGAGTGTGAGTAAAATTATGGTACGTTACAGTTTGCAACAAAGAATATTTCTCTACGATACATATGTGAAGAAGAAGTCGTTTAAAAAGTGTCGCAGTAAATTTCGTCGCGAATTTCCTGGCTCTTTACTGCCAGCTAAATCAACAATTCTGCGTCTGGTTAAAAAAGTAAGAGAAACGGGTTCATTTTTTAACAAAAAGAGACTGTCGGTCAACCGTATTCTCACAGAGGAGAAAATTGACGATATCGCTTTTCGACTAGAACAGTCACCCAAAAAAAATCATTAAGTCAGTTAGGGCAGCGTGTGTCTCGAAATATGTTCAGAAGATGTGAAATGTGCATTACACAAGAGGGTCAACACTTCCAGCATCTTTTATAAGGTAAGCTAATGAATTACGTCACATTTAAATGCTTAGCACACAAGTTTATGAAGTTTATGAAGCGTAATTATTATGAAATAGTCCGCGGCCGACGGTCGAACAATGCCGGAAACTGAGCGCTCGCTCGCCGGGAGCAGTTTCTTCCTTGTAGCGCTAACAGTGGGTTGCGTTTTTCGGCGAACGCCCTGTATAAAATACACATAGCTTCTGTATTCGTGTTAATGTTGACATACGTATTCCAATAAAGTAAAGCACAGAATAAGGTGGACGACCGACATCATTAGGACCTGGCAATTCAAGAGCCAGCCATCCAGATTTCAGTTTTTCATACTTCAAGAAATCCCTCAAGATGAATTCCGGGATGGTTCCTTCATAAAAGACATGAGCGATTTTTTTACAGTTATTTGTCCATAATACCTACCCTCTTAGCTCTAATGATCTCTTCGCCACCGGCCATTAAGCGCAAAGGAAATATAAAGCAGCCAAGATCACGCAGGCAACACTACAGTGGAATTATCCAACACATAAGGTGATAATAATACTTGAATGATACATAACTATGTTTGTTAAGGAACATGTGGAAAATTTGGAGAATTCACATAAAAACTAGCATTTTATCGCTGCTTCGCTCAATCGGATCTTTGTGTGTATAATAATGCGTTTTCCTTCGGTTTTTCTTCTAGTAGCAAAGCATAAACTTTTGTAATGTAATATTGGCGTCTTAAATCTCTGATGTAGTGGCTTAAAATTTTTCGCGTGTTCTATATTCAGAAAACTGAAGAGGTAAATAACCAAAGCTAAGTAGTCTAAAATTAATAGTAACTGAAACCAAAGTGTTTAGTGTCTATCTGTATTGCAGCGAGATCTCTGGTAAGTGTCTCGTAAAGGAGTATTCATGTGGGATGCCTGTGATTTATGGTGCCTGTCCTCAGTATGAACGATTGTCATTTCTTGCTCCGTTTCCCGCTCACGTAGTCGCAAGACCTACCGCAGATTTTAAGCTGGACCACAGGCTTTCAAACTGCGAATACGCCATTCATATTGGTTCGACATTTTTTTGAGTGAGGCATGTACAAAGGGACAGACAGACGCAGCCCACTTACAGATTTATAGTGCTGTAAATAAACATACCAAACAAGCACTCTCATAATTACATCATACACCAGTCAATATAAACTCGTTTTATATTGAGGACTAAATGTTTTATATCAACAGTATTTCAGTTTTATTAATACCCTACCCATTTCTCATAATTTTAAGTTACACTTATGTGACTGTATCACAATCTAGTCCATATAAGACAAGACTAATTGAATGAGGAGTTACATACTTCCACTCCACAATTAAAATTCACGAGTATATTATTTAAGGATTTCTATGGTTTCCGGGGCTCTTTGTTTCATGATTAATAGATTTACAGGGCATGCCGCGTTGTTTATTTCATAAGGGTTTATTACATCAGAAGGGTTTTAAGACCTAAAATTCCATGGAAGACGTCAACTTATGCCATGATACCAATGTGCCAAGAAAATTCGCCTGCCTCCCATATGTAAATGGTATCCCTGATCGGATTGAAAAATTGTTAAATCGCGTGCAGGTGCGAATAGTGTATAAGGCTTACTACAAACTTGCCCAATCGTTAAGAAGGGTAAAAAGACAGATTACAACCTCACCAGTTTATGGGTGTTTATGGAATCCCCTGCAGCGGTGTCGGTGTTTATATCGGCGAGATAGGCCGCACTGAGGCGGAGAGACCAAAGGAACATATCCGCCACTATAAATATAACAACAGCGACAAATCCGCCGTAGTTCGCCATGCCACTGACACCGGGCACGAAATAAAACATGAAGACACGAGGTTGCTGTGGAGAGAAGACCAGTGGTGGCCTCGACGTGGCAACATAAACAATATCTCTGACGAAGCCTGTAGGATGGCAGCCGAAAGCTCAGATTATGAAATAAACAACGCGGCATACCCATGGAGGAAGGAAATATATGGAGGAGAAGTGACGTTAAATCGGTGAAGCAGGCTCTAAACTCTCCCGCATGGCGGCAGCAGCGGTATTGCGATTCCAAACATTGCGATGTTCCCAGTATATCCCGAAAACTAAGCAAGATATCGAAAAATTTTATTCTTTATTTTCGATTTGTCTCGTCGTGTTACATCAGAATCGATCATTAAATTTGACTTTTACGAAATTTTTCTTCTCCATTTCAACTCAAGAAACCTCACTTTTGATACAGTATATCTCTAGAACTAGGTGAGATATCGAAAAATTTTATTCTTTATTTTTCATTTGTCTCGTCTTTTTAAATAAGAATCCATCATCAAATTTGACTTTAACCAATTTTTTCTTCTGAATTTCAACCAAAACCATTTCACATTTGGGACAGAATATCTCGAAAACTAAGCAGAATATCAAAAAAATTTATTCTTCATTTTTTATTTGTCATATCGAGTTACATAATAATCCATCACCAGATATCGGCGTCACCTTTATCCTAGAGTCCCCTTGAGGTTTTTGTACATATTCCCCTTGTCTGTATGGAAGCGGCCATGCCCCCTCCACTCCGGCCATGCCCACCCCACTCCTCCTCCGCCCTGCTTCACTTCAGTGCGTGGTGAAGGTCTCTTGCATCGTCTCCATATATTTCCTTCCTCCATGGGCATACCATGAAAATCTATTAACCATGAATTATTTCACGAATTTTACCACGAGCTGTAATACAAGGTTAGAGTGAAAAACTATAGTCTGCATTCATCATGAAAATTTGTACCGATTTACCGTCTTCGAAGAGGAAGTCTTCGTAAAAATCTCTAGTTACGAGGACAGACACTTTCTTTAAATTTAATAAGAGCTCAGGAAAGGATCTCTAGTCTTATCCGAAGATGTGGATACATTCCAAGCTCAAACTGGTGAAGAACATGATTGTCAACATGTTGGCCAATGTGATACGACCTCCATTTCTAGGGAATTATGAAAATTTGTTTGTAATTAATAAATGCTACGACCTCAAGGAAAAATCAATGTATGTTGAAATTTTCTGCAGCTATTTTTACAAATTTAAATAAAGAATGCTGAAAACATCGGTTTCAATCAGTTTCAGTTGTAAAAGTTAATAAATTTGGTATGTATTCCCTTGGTTTAATTTATTCAAATAAATAAATCCAATTTCTTAGAGCTAAAGCTTATTAAACCGACCGCAAAATTAAGTATGTTTGTAACAGATAATGCAAAATTAAAAACTCGTCAAAGTCAGTAATAAGTGCCAACATCCTCTTGATTTTTTTGATTTTTTTTTCAGATTTATCAGTCGTAAACTAGATGAGAGATATCGGCAACGACTTTAGGTTCACCTGCATATCTAAATAAAAAAATTCTAAAACTACAATAATTGGATTTTTAGCACCTGTTTAATTCGAGATATGAGAAAAAATATTTCAACCCTCGGTTGAATGTATGGAGGGGTACTAAATTTCTACCTACTTTTTAGATTTTGTCCACGGATCTGTTTTGGGGTCAGTAAAACCCATCTTTCTGTGAAATTTCATTAGAAGCAATGCAAATGACACATGAAATTGTAACATAGGAGACAGATTTTGGCTTCAAAACACTAACAAGGGAGAAAAAGATGTTACCTAGAAGTACTAAATGTAAAATGTAGAATCCAAATGATGAGGGAGGGAGAAGGTCAAAAAGAAGACAAAATAGGTATTGCTATGATAAATGGCAGCTAGCAGATACCATTCACCACATGGGATGTGAGGAACTGTATGTAATAGGCATTTTTGCAAGGAAAGAGAGGTAACGCAATTCAAAGAACACTACAAAACATTTCAAGAGTGGACGATTAACTTATATAAGAAGTAGAATCTGAGAAACTGATTTTATGCCTCGAATGCTAAGTGACGATGTGAAAATTAAGAAAATGACTCCGGAAAAGATCGATTTTAACGACCGTGACCTACAAGGTAGGAGTGGAAAGGCTTTGGGTCGTGGCAAGAAGTGATAAACAGAACTGACATTTCACTATCGATCGCTTTACGGTAATGTGAAGCGAAAGGTTCAGAGAAGAAAATTTTAAACGAATTAAATAATCTAGTCAGATATACTTGGATACGGATTTAAGCTAATTCGAAAGATTGAGTAATAATTATTTATTCTGTTGTCAGAAATATACCTTTTTTTTTTTTTTTTTTTTTTTTTGCTGTCAGTCTTTCGACTGGTTTCATAGGATCCTCTATCCCTTCCTATCCTGTGATAACCTCTCCATGTCTACATACCCCTTACAACCCACGTCCTCAATTATCTGCTTCATATATTCTAATCTCTGTCTTCCTCTATAGTTCTTACGTTCGACTGTTCCCTCCACTAACTAATTAACCAATCCAGCATGTCTCAAAATATGACCTACCAGCCTGTTTCTTCTTTCTGTAAGCTTCTTCCACGACCTTCTTTCCTCACCCATCATTTCCAAAACTCGTTCATTTCGTACTTTGTATGTCCACTTAATTTTCAGCATTCATCTGTAGCGCCACATTTCAAATCCTTCAATTTTCTTTCTTTCTGCTATTCCTAAAGTCCATGTTTCGCTACCGTAAAATGCTGTGCTCCACACATAAGGTTTTAAAAAGTTAGACTGGAGTGGATTTTAAGCTGCCTGTCATGATTCTGCAAGTGTCATCTAGAGCCAGGTCCACCTGTTTGTCATGAGTTGAGTTGTACCATACAAGCTTACTCTGCAGCCGAATAACACAATGACATGGCAGAAGTACTTATCGTTTCAGGTTGGATAAGCCAGTTTTCAAAGGAGATTGTTCCTGATGGAAGCTTTCAACTTGGAATTAATGCAACGATTCTTGAATGTAAGAGATCTGTCAAGGATTACTCCTAGATATTTTTGAGTGTGACAATAATCCAGTTCCACCTCAGATCATAACCTTTTTTTTTTTTTTGCTTATAGCTTTACGCCTCGTCGAGGTCATTAGAGGCGGTAAAAGGACTGGGGCAAGAAACAGGAAGGTATTCGACCATGGCTTTTTGAATGAACCATCGCTGCATTCGCCTGGAAAACCCATATCTGGATGGCCGGACGGGAATTTGAAGCTGCGTTCTCCGGAATGTGAGGCCACAAATCATACTACATTTAACCTATCCCATAAATGAAAATCACATTTTTGTTTCTTCGAGGGATTTGGTTTAACTTGGTTTGTACTATAGTTTTTTATCAGACTTTCAAGAGCGTTAAGAGAGGGTGCGCTCCACTTTTTCACAGTCTGTGCTTTGTGTGGCCAGAGCGATATCGTCAGCATACAGGAAACTCCTGCTGAAATAACGTTACAGATAGGTGAAAAAATGATTTCATGTAGTTAGTTGTCACTAAATCCCTCTGATTAACTATGAGTGAATATTAATCTCTCGATCGCGAATAATATCTACTTCAGTTCCAAGTATAAAGGTAAAGGTAAACATACAAAAGTATCTTTTGGAAACTTTCTACTGCTAGCTTTCTCGGCGCTAGTAGGTAATAGTGTGTTTTTTTTTTTCCTAAATGGAAGGGGAATCGATGTTATTAGACAAGTAACTAAGGTAGTGTCTAGCTTCGGCTTGAAGGAAATTTTCGGGAATATAAAATAAACTTCTGTATCCATGCACCGAGCGTGGTGGGTGAACGGTTATCGTTCTGGCCTCACATTCGGGAGGACGCGGATTCGAATCCCCGTCCGGGCATCTAGATTTGGGTTTTCCATGGTTTCCCCAAATCAATCCAGGCGAATGCCAGGGATGCTTCCTTCAAAAAGGCCATGACCAAATTCCTTTCCGTTCCTTGCCCCAATCTCATCCCGCCTCTAATGACCTCGCCGTCGACGAGGCATGAAGTCCAAGCAAAAACAATGTATCCATGCATCTCGAATAAGGATTACAATCCCGCAGTGTTTTCAATCCCGCGGGATCCGCGCTGCATTTGCGCCAATCCCGCGGTATCACAAGGGATCCGTGCGGGATTGGTAAAACCGTTTTTTAACGCATATTTTTAAAACATAGTTACTTAAAACGTTAAAAAATTAAATAATAATTAAATTAATAAATAATGTTAAATGATAAAAAATAACAGTTAACAATATTTTGATTGGCAAAATGACATTAAAACTTTTTAGCGTGTCTTAAGTGTATTTCGAGGTCTTACATTTTAATCTAAACCAATTTTTAAATAAATAATAAAAATGGAAAATATTGAGTCTTAGGTCATATTATGTGCCTTTCAATACATCACATAAGTTTAAAAATATGGTTTGCTTAATGGCCAAGTTATCAGTGTTTTTTTTTAAATTTTTTTTTTAATTCTAAACAAACGCTCCATAACACAGATAAAAGCATTCCATTTCACAAAGTGAAGTGAATATACTCTGTAAAGTGTAGACTTGACTCAGAACAAGATCTCATAACTTTTTGTCACTGCACAAGCACGAGACTTGGCCTTTTTTTGCGTGATTCATTATTATACCTCCTGATTCCTTGATTGATATTACAGTTGATTCAATGTTATTAAAAGAAACTACCCACCAACACGTAAACTGTCAAGTATTTCAGATTTACTTATGTGGCGTAAAGACGGTTTTAGAGTGGAAATTATTTTTCAGTAAGAAAGTAGACTTTCTCGGCGAATGATTGAAGTGAAGTCCTCATAGGTTGTATCTCCGGATTTCATTGCAAACACACGAAATTTCACACGTGAGGAAGACGGCGGAGGCAGCCGTCGAAGTATGGTGCTCCTACAACACAATTCGGCGATACACCCGTGAAAATTTCATTATAACTTTTTTTACCTTTAGTCGAAATAATAACAAGGAGAGGGATTAATCGAAAGCCTGAGCGGCACATGTAAGCAGGTGGCTTTCGTCAAAGAAACGCATTGAGGCAGCGGCCAAAACAACAATAAGTCAAACGATATACAATTTCCTTTTGATAGCTGTTAAATAAGTAGGTCTGCGATCGTTAAAATTACGATAACATTAGTTTCATATCAACGAATAATCAAATTTTCAGCCGCAAATTAGTAAATTGTCACAATTACTTTATCTGCAAATACAGAAAATGCTAATAATGAAACCGTGAATAAAAAGCTGTAACCGTGTAGTTCAGATAACGTGTGCGACACTTAAAAAATAATTATGTAGTTAGAAAATCGTTCTAAATACGCACCATAACTCAAATTACAGAAATGTGTACTCGAAACAAGCATAAGTTTTGATGAATACGTAAAAGTGTATGTATTTACTTACGAATGACGAAGGTTGACAAAAACAAACGCTTGTTCACATGAGTCAAATGCCAACTGGAAGGGTACAGGCAAACAGTGCAAAACATCCGACAGAGACCGAGTGGGACAGCGAGTCACGCAGACTGACACGCGTTTCCGCCGGATTTTGCGGATTGCGCATCCGCTTAATTTTGTGCGGGATCCGCCAGACTGTCTAATGATGCGGGATGCCGCGGGATTGCGGGATCCCGCTTTGCTGGATTGCAATCCCTAATCTCGAATAACACAGCAGTTAAAAGGATTATATGTGAGTAGAAATTAAAATATCGACATTGTACTAACCTTACATTAGCGTTTCAGGACCGTTATTTTCCTAAATCGAAAAGTTACTTACCTCAGTTATTTCATTTCATTGGAAGAGGAGAGATGTACTTTTTGAAACTATCTACTTCTAGGCTTCCTCACACTAATAGCGTTTTTTTTTCTAAACGGAAGCCGTCGTTTAGCCAGTGCCGCATTTAAGCATAGGCTACATACATATACTGTAGCCTAGGGGCCGCACCACAACCCTGGGTCTCCGCCTTGAGCCCATAAATTCTTTGGGCCGAATTTCGAATAATTTAAGAATCCATAGACGGAGGCAGCTGGGCCACTGCCGACAGGGGGCCCCGCACCACGTGGATAATCTAGGGGCCCACTAAGATTCCACAGAAAGTCGGCTCACGCCGCGTATTGAAGGTGATTTACATCAATATAAAATTAGAATAGAAACTGATATTTCCGTGGCAGACGAACAACACAGTACTTTAACGGACTGTACATGAATAGAAATGACGACATCGACGATGAATAGCCTAACTTTGGCGTTTCAGTTAGTGATCTAATTTTTTTTTTTTTTTTTTTTTTTTTAAACTCGCATATCTCGGGTATCTGACATAGTAGAAAGACCAGAAAGATATCTTTTGGAAACTACCTAGTGCTAGGTGTTGCAATTCCCAGCTGTATTAGCGTGTGCTCTGACATTTCTCAAATCCCAGGGCGGTACATTTTCCTCCAAGTTTGCAGTTTGCTGCAACACCACGATGGTTAGCTGGTTCGAGTCCTTACAATGGAAGAAATTGTAATGATTAGTACTTGGTCGGAAGTGTAGGAGAGGTGGTGATGCACGATTCCCAATCGCCATATTGTCACCACCGAAGTCCTGGTTTAAATCCCAAATCACTCCGCAGCACGTATGGAATGAAGGCAAACGATACTGTTGTAATAGTGATTCGTCCAACGGATAGGGACGTTAAGCCTGGCGGGACCGTGGTGTCTTTGGGAAAAGTAGACCTGAATGAGCCGGCACTCGGTTTCACGCTATTCCTTCTTTCATCTCTCATCCACAACACAAACAACGGTCTACATTAAACATACACACTATCACACTCATACACACTTACAACAACACGAACACCGAGCGTGGTGGGTGAACGGTTAACGTTCTGGCCTCGCATTCGGGAGGACGCGGGTTCGAATCCCCGTCCGGGCATCCAGATTTGGGTTTTCCATGGTTTCCCCAAATCACTCAAGGCGAATGCCGGGATGCTTCCTTCAAAAAGGCAATGGCCGAATTCCTTCCCGTTCCTTGTCCCCAGTCCCATCCCGCCTCTAATGACCTTAGCCGATGCCGAGGCGTAAAGCAATAAGTAAAAACATTCTTCCATCAATTATCTTCCTCTATCATTTGGAGGGTAATGTTCAATCCAATTTCACATTTCTAACACTCCACTTTTTTTCTTTTAAGGAGCCCCAGGCTACGGCTTCTCTTCAATTACATATGGTTCTCCAAACGTAAAGTTAAAAAAAAAAAAGATAGTTTCACGCTCATGTTTGAAAAAAAAAGAGCTCCCGATTGACAGTCAGTGTGCAATCATTGTCATCTTCAGCAAACTGATGGCTAATTTCTATTTAATAGTACTGAACTGCATTTTTTCAGTAAGTTAAACGATTGTACCGCAGTCTTTCTAGCCCCCTGGATATCTGATAGCCCTTCTACAATCAGACATACTTTCGATTTAAAAAAAAACATGGTTTATTGTGCACCAATTTGTCGTCTTTAAAAAAATATAAAATAAAAACATACTCTTAGGTTATAGTAACCTTCTCCAGTCGTTTAGAAATGCTGTAGATTAAAGGTGGTTAACAATATAGTTATAATTCTCAGCTGAGATGTCACACAATGGCATTTTCTACAGATTCGACTGAGTAAGACAATTAGCAAAAATCAAATATAACATCTGTAAACCTCTTAGACCTTGTCCACTCTCGGAGTCACAGTCTCGCGCTTTCTGTAACAGAGACAAAATCTAGCGATTATATATAGATACTAGCATTTGCCCGCTGCTTCACGCGCGCGTGCCTAGGCAGGTGTAGAAATTATTTACCGATTTTATTCTCTTATCAGACATTAACGTGGAAAGGCATGAACTGTTAATGTATTCTGAATAGTTTCGTTTGTTTCGGTTAATACGTTAGGTTCGGTTTTCATACTGATGTCAGAGAGTTGTTTTATTCATATTTTAACGTGATGCAATTGATTCAATAGTAGAAAAGGTTCCTGAAAAATTAACAGTAGTAATTCGTGGTTTTAATTATTGTGCGAAGTATAAACATTTATTGTTTAGAAAGGCTTTTATTTTTGAGTTATAAGTAAATAAAGCAATGCTTAAGAGAAATAATATACTATCTTCAGCATACTTCGTAGGTCACTCATTGTAATGCCTCTGTGTAGACCACGTTTCTGGTCTGATTGTTCATTGTACATATGTACAGGCGTGATCAGCCACTCACCCTGGAGCAAGCAACGTATAGCTGGCCGTGCGAGAAACATGGTGTCCGAAGATCAATGCCTACGGTTCCTAGTGTCTGTCCCTGAGACTTGTTAATTGTCATGGCAAAACATAACGTTACGGGAAATTGTAGGCGCTTAAATTTGAACGGGAAGTTTGAAGGAACCAATGGTATTCGTGGAAGGAATACTTCTTCTCCTCGTCCACATCCTGTTAAAATAACGGCCTCAATGATGTTTTTGTGCAATGATTTAGTCCTCTTGGAAGTGTGCTGAAATATAAATATTCGTTACAAATAATCACAGCATCTCAATTTTTCTGATTATTTATTTTTTGTTATTTTTTATTTTTTGTTGTTTTTTATTTTTTGTTGTTTGGATATTGGTTTTATTTTATGTTGATACACCATCAATTATTCCTGCTTTAAAATAGAAATTTACGTGAATTGGAGCTACTCTTGATTTCAAATCGTCGTATCATTACTGTCATTATTTCAGTCAGATATAATTAATCCAAAATTGTCGAGATGTGATCATGGTACAGTTTATGTAGTAACATGCATGTAACTGAAACAATTATTTCTGAGTGGCAACATTATGGTAAGTTGTGAATCGCTTGAAATGCAACCTGACAGCTGATATGATGCTTTGTTATAGGCCTAAGAGACGATGCCTGCAGCTTTATAATCTACGCGGTATAGCATTAGGATATAAACATTTTTAATTTAAGTTTCTTGCAATATAGCCGTATTTTCTATGTAATTATTTCAGTCGCATGTAAGTACCTGGCGAAACAACAGCCTGGACCAGATGACAATTGACTCGTTTTGTTTAGCATCAGGCATAACTGGTTTAGTTTTAAAATTTACGCGGTGTAGAATAGAATTTTAGGATGCCTAGTTATATTTGAAATAAAAATTCGTTACCAATAATTACGGCATCTCAATTTTTTCTTATTTATTTATTTTTTGCTGTTTGGATATTGGTTTTTATTTTATGTTGATGCACCATCAATTATTCCTGCTTTTAAAATAGAAATTTACGTGAATTGGAGTTAATCTTGGTTTCAAATCGTCGTATCATTATTGTCATTATTTCAGTCAGCTATAATTAATTCAAAAATGTCCAAATGGATCACGGTACAGTATATGTACTAATGTGCATGTAACTCAAGCAATTATTTCTTAGTGGCAAAATTATCGCAAGTTGTAAATCGATTGAAATGTAACCTGGACAGTGATGACAGCTGATATGCTTTGTTAATAGGCCAAAGGGACGATGCTCTTTTCGCTTGATAATTTACGCGGTGTAGCATTAGGATATGAAAATTTTTTTATTTGAGTTTCTTTCATAATATCCGTATTTTCTATGTAATATTTGAGTCCGCATGTACCTGAATTTTCGGATGCCTAGTTATATTGCACGTTATAGCCACGAGACATATTAATCGAATAAAGTACTTCCACATATGTGCAATTCCGCACAAGTCATTATGAAAGAAGTATGTTTTATTACTTGCTGATATTATAATAGCTGTTTTTCAGACATCGCTCTTCGAGAAAAAACTGAATTTCGTATTAGTATTGGCTTATTGTGGCTGTATTGTACAGCGTTCACTTAGCAATTTTGTTCCAGAGACAAACTGTATAACAGTCTACCAGAGACAATACCATGTCTTCAATATTAGTAATTCAACAGACCTGTTACGATTCAAGTAAATGCTGATTATACTTGATTCACGTATTCTTTTTATTTTGAAGTACTGCGGTCCAGAAAAATGAATCGCAGAAGTAAAAAAAAAAAAAAAAAAAAAAAAAAAAAAATATGGGAAATCCTAAATTTTGTTAGGTCTCTTTATGAAAGGAATGACCGTCTGAATGTGTATAATTATCTGTGGTCTACAGTTTCACATTTCTGAAGTTTTTCACTGAATTGCTTCTTCCATGGTACATATTAGTCGTTAGCTACTTCTGCAGATGTTGATCAGCAACATTAGCTTTAAAAATTTGGAAACACCATGCAAATTGATGCGGTAGTTTTTGCGTTATTAGAGATCAAGCCTCACTACAAACGCAGCTTGCTTACAGATTTATAATAGTATAGATTGTGGAGACAATTGGAAGACAAATAGTATGTACCGAGACCATTCGGAAACAAAAATAGTAGAACTTTGGTCTCCCATTTCAAATGCGAGACCTGAGACAATCGCTATAGAATGTTGCGCAATATTTTGCAGTGTGGACGTTCTATCATACACAGAGACAGTCTCTCTTCAACTGGATCAGTTCGTTCTAACGTCGAGAGTAAGTTAAAAAGGTAGCTTACTGATAAAGTGCTATCGTGCATTGATGATTTTCTGGCAGCATATTGTTTATGGGACGTCACTTCTGCAGAGTATAATCATCATAATAATAAAATACAAAGTAATTAAAATATTGTCAGAACTACGGTTTTCGCTGTACCGAGACATGTATAGTATACTTCTCAGCCTTAAAAGTCAGATTACCAGGAACACGTAACCTAATTCCTTTATCATGGTTTTTGTACAAAATTTAAACGGATTGGTGTTCTGGACCTGGAATAATTACTAGAACCGTTGACAGCGCGGATTTATAACAACATAATAAGCCGGACTGCCTAGTCTTGATGCAATATGAGTCAAATGCCGCACATTCAGGAGATGCCTCCAGAAAATAACTATCTGTTAACAATCTCCAACACAATGATTGCAACCGTAGCCTTTCACTCTCAGTGGCGGACAGTGATACATCTTCAGGCACCGAACAATACATAACACAGCCAAAGTCAAGTAAAAATTTCCCACAGAAATTAACCCAACAGGAGCGCTCTCCAGACCTGTACATGAGGCTTTTAAACGAATCTCCACTCGCCATATAACGCAATGTGACTGCCAGTCTGAGAGGTTCTGGGGTGGTTCCTCTAAATTTTGTTTCTTTCTTGCTGATTTTTCGCCCAATCATCCGAAGCAATTCTTCAAACGCTTTGGAGGTCAAACGGGTGAAAGTTCTGAAACCAATGAAATCTTCTAATCTCAACGTTACCAACATATCGTTTCAGATATGAGGTTGATCCATGAAAAAGTCTTCATCAACGTCTTCTTTTTTTTTTTTTTTCTTTTTCGTTTTCATCATGATGAAACCTACATAAGCAACAATTAAAACTACATCTCTAACCATCGCGAAACAGACTCCAGACACGCATTTAGGTATGGACAGGGCCAGCGCTAGGATTCTCGGGCCCGGGGAAAGCGTTCTTAGCAGTCACGTAAGTGGTTGGGAGCCGTGGCGAACTCATCGGTTGGGACCCTCCCTCAGGCCAGATAAGCGAACTTTTTTTGAGCTCTACAACTGGCTTTGCGACAATGGGCGAATTCTTGGCCTGGGGGCCCTACACACAGTGATCGGGCCCCCATCAACCCGCGAGCCCGGGGTACATTTGACCGGCTTACCCTCCCCCCACACCCTAACGCCGACCCTGGGTACGGTCATGCGACAAAGTCTATCAACCATCTCGCGACTTTGTCTCTAGAGAAGGTCTAGAGGCCGTACTTGAGACCTATTGACAATCGAGGTACTTTGTATCCTAGTATGGACTAGGCCTTACAGCCAACTGAGACAGCAGCACTAATAAAGTCGTAGAACACATATATTACGGAGCAACCTTAAGTTTTGAACTGATACTACCTGCAAAAGAGACAACTGTTACCAAGAGGCGAAGCACACTGTACACTGGAGGGGAAAAATAATGACACCGTCATCAGAGCCTTCAACAAGTTGCACTGAAGAGTTAAGCCCTACTGCGAGGTCGTGCTCTCGCAGTATGGATCGGCGAGCCGGAAGTGACGTCACACAGCGGGACGTCGATACGAGGCTACTCGCTGGCTTTACGGTACCAACAAGTTTCACTCGGTACCAAGCATACGACTAAGAGAGTAAGGCACATGTGCAGCTGTAAACTTGCTCCGAAAACTGAACGGTAGACATAAAAACAATGGGGAACGATTTACGTCACTGAAAGATACGCCGTAGCGACCTGCTTCTGTATTGTTTCCGTGAAAGAGCAAACGAAGGAAACTGATACTAAATTAAAATACTAAAATTAATTTAGACAGCAGCAGTTTTACTCTTCCCAAGAAAGTAAAACTAGATACTTCTAATCCCAGTTACGGGGCAACGCAAAATAAGATCTGCAACAATTTTTTATTATTATTATTATTATTATTGAAAAGAGAGAACAAGTTAAACAGATGTCATCTACACACAGAAACTTTAATGCATCCAATGTGTGTAATTCATAATTACGGCTAATTCACAATTCATGGATAAGGGATGGACATGAAATTGATCTCAAGTTGGAAATTGTTGACAAATTAGTTATTGAGAAGTCGCCCTATCTTCCAGTTGTCATTTACAAAGTCGCTCATATAAGCAACGATAATGACATGTTTTCTTAAAAAAAAAAAAAAAAAAATCTGGATAGTTCAGTAATCTTGTGGCAACAGCTAATTTTTCACCAAAGCTTAATAGCCTTAGTTAATTTCACTGCACCACATAACTACGATGCAACAGAAGAAAGTATTATTACTGCTTGATATGATAAAGAGCTGGGTTACTTGACAGGAGACGGGTAAGGAGAGGTTATTTATGAAACATACCTCGCGACGGATGGGCTGGGACAGCAAAACCTTCGGAAATGTCTAGCAGTCCTCCTTAGCAGTTCTGCTAGCGAACCCTACTCCCAGGTCCGCCAAATCCGCGTGGCCCTAGGGCAATGCACTACTTTATGAGCGAAACTAACGGGCGAGGATGGAAGGCGGGTCCCCGGCCCCTTAAAACGGGGACCCTCCAGGTACGATAAATTTTTGTCAGAGTTTTACCCCACGTCGCGAGGCTAAAGAAAGGAAAACTGAAATAACTCCTCCTTGTTGGGTGTCGTGCGATGGGCCGGTAACCCATCCACGTAAAAGATCTACTACTAGTAAGACCCAGGGGAACAGCAGAAGGATCCTGACGAAACACTAACCACAGCACTGAAACGGGATGAAACGATTTCATCTAACCACCTCGAGCGTCAGAGGTGGCTACTAGAAAGAGAACTACAAGAGAGAAAAAGTCGATATAGCTACAATGTCTAAATTCGAGACCATCAGGCATGTTAAGAACGGATTTCGATCTCCTTCATACGTTTTGAAGGGTACACAGAATATATGTCTGTGGTATAGTCGTTTCTCAAAATTTGCCCTAGTTTTTAAGATATTCGCATACAAATAAACAAGAAATTATAAATGTAGAATATGTAGTAAATTATTGCCCCTTATTAACAAATAGCAGCGTGGTCTATGCGAGAGGGTGTTAGTTTCATAATTTTCTGACCCGAGTTCAAATCCCCGCTGAATCAAATAATTTAATTTATTTTTGTCTTCAAAAATTGTCAAGCTTGACTTATTTATTTTGTTAAAACTTCATTTACACACTTTTATTGCGCGAAGTAAAACTTAAAACAAATCACATTGCTTACAACAGATACACCAAACATAATTTCGGCCCATATATCAACAATGGCTTTTTAATATGACTCGCCCAAACCCAATGAAATTAAGTCAGGGGGCGAATCTGCTAGTAAACTGGAATCTGCCACAAGAATTTTGCAATTTTTATAAGCATTTGTCACTTCTTCTTCCATTTCCTTGTTGAGCTCCATTTTTCGTCACGGATACGCCAACTATTTTATTTTCAACCATTTACATGCAACTGTTCTTGGAACAAATCGAGTGTAGAAGAAAGAAAAAACTATCTTTTCAATGCTACGTATTTCGTTTAAAATACCTCTTGATGATATACAAGTAAAGAAACGACGAAGATGAAATAAATAACATGATGGTATCGGTAACTATTTCAATTGAAAACGCACCGAAACAACTTATTAACAAAAAGTGAAAAAATAATGTAAGAACGGAGACTTTCCTGAATTGCAATGAAGTTTTCAAGGGTGTGCGGCCGATTTGTGTTGTGAAAAGACAATCCGTCGGTAGACCCGTGAGTTTATTACGAAAAAAAGAATTTCAGGGAAAAAAATGACGCTGAATTGTGGGTGATATGATTTTTTAAATTATTATTTCACACAATAAAAGTACGTAAATGAAGTTTTAACACAATAAAAAGGTCAAGCTTGGAGATTATGTATATATATATTTATTGCTGCTACTGCGAAAGAATTTTAAAATTTCGTTTAAAAGTCAACAGAGGTTACACGACAGTGTTCTTAATTTATGCGCCAGAAGAAGATATAAAAGAAGAAACAAAACCATATCATCAGGCTATACACAAAGCAATAGATAAAACAAATAAGAATGATTATATTATATTGGAGGGTGAATTTATTGGAAGAGTAGGAAGTCAACAAATTCAAAATACCGTTGCAACATACTGCGAAACAACAGTAAAACAAATTTAATATAATAATTTAATATACCTGCTTCGTACAACCAGTTAAAGATTTAAAATTGATTCTTTTAGGCACAAGGGCATTCCCCTTTTTTTCAGAAAGAAGGTACATGATTGATTATGCATTGACAAACAAACAAAAATGACAGATGAAGCCCAGGATGGTATATTATATAGAAGCACTGACAAAGATTCTGATCACTTTTTGTTTTAGTGAAAGATACAATATTCTCAAGATGGAGAAAAGTCTGAACAACAAATTAATTGAAGTAAGATACAAGAACACGGCTTACCAGGAATACGAGATGTATACCAAAATATAATTAATTAACAAATAAATTGCAATATTAAATATGGATCTGAAAATTTAGTATAAAGTTTTTAATGAAGTTCTAGGCAAACGCAAAGAGAAATATCAAAAGAGCCTCAATTTATGGACTGGAGACTTAAAAACCTAAAAAAAAAAAAGATACATCTTTATTTTCTGGCATCGAAACCCAGTATAACAGAATACAGGTTACAGTAAAATCAGAAATAAAGTCAATAGTAAAATGAGAAATACGTAAAATCAAAAGACAACAAAGAGACACACACACCTCCGATCTTGAGAACGATGCACATAGTAAGCAAGATAAGGCAATAAAGGAGCTCAATGAAACAGAAAAAACCAATGAATATAAAAAGTTAATTTTGTGGGCAGAGTAATCCGAAGGGATACAATGACTAGCTGAAAGTGATGTAAATATTGACCAGCGAGGAGCTGCACATGGCACTCAGTAGTTTTAAAAATACACCAAATAAAGTTAGAATTAACTGAATCTCTAAGAAGAAAGGGACATGAAAGGGTAGCAAATAAGATCTTCACCTTCCAGAAGAAGAGAACGAACGACCCAAGTCCCATGACTGGAAGAAGTCCATCAGGATCTAAAAAAAAGTGGCATCAGGGAAGAAAGTATTACAAACAGGAAAATGTTCAAAAGGAAAATTTCAAAGATGACGGATCAAGAAGAACAAGACTTGTTGGTTTAGACAGGGAAGATCTTGTTCTAATTTCATTTTCACTGTCAAACAGTTACTTCGAAAAAAGGAAGGAATTTAATCTTCCAACCTTTATAGCTTTCACTGACGACCTAAAATCATTTAATACAGACGAGAAGAATCTGAGCAGGGACAACACGAGGCCTTTTTAGAGTCAAAAGGGAAAATAAACAATCTGCAGCTGATAAAAAATAAAGCAAGTGTAAGACAAGGGTGTCCTCTTCACCCATTCTCTTCAGTATATACGCAGAAGATGTAATTTAAAATAAAATTGGCAGACGACACTAAAACAAAATTTAAAAAAAAAGGACACTCTGATTTGAATGTACTTCCTTTTTCTGATGAGCAGACAAGTTAAGCTGGGGACGAAGATGGCTTGTGAAGCATCTTGCATTCTTAAATTTAACAGCCAGTAAAAGCAATTTCGATATATCAGAAAGTAAATCAAAAATCGAGAATAAAAATAATTATTAACAACAAAACAATGTAGGGTATAACAAGAAAAGAACTTCAATTATTTTGGAGTAGGCCTACGGGTAGGTGATGATAGCACAAAGGATATTATTAATAAATTGAACCTGTTCCCGCAGGTTTGTAGTGCAATAAAAACGACATGGGGAAGAAACTAAAGAAAGAAACCTATCTGAAAGTCTATAAAGTACTGTATGAATCATAATTATATGTCTTTTACAAGAATAATTGAATTGGCAGAGCTGGAATTTGTAAGATCTGCATCAGAATAAACTTTGCTGGATAAAATGAATATATTCGCAGATAATTTCAATCATTCAAATTAACCCCAAAAAAATTTGACTAATGAAGCAATTGGTAGCAACAAATTTACAGAATACACAGCGAACGGATCCTTCAAAAAGTTTAAAATTATGGGCCGTAAGGTAAGTGACCCCGAGGAAACCCCACTACAAAGGGCCACAATGGGATAAACCTTACGAGTAGATGATGATAATGTACAAGGGAAGAGAGTACAATAACAACAAACTAGCACTTGGACTATGGCATAAGGAAAGGCGGGAGTTGTCGTACGAAGACAAGTATGTCAGCAACCTCAAATAATAATGAAATTTAAACTTAGAAAGCGGATAAAATATAACCATACGCCTATGGAAAGCGACACTGAGAATCAATTAATAATTACGAAGAATAATTCTGAACAACCAAGTTAGGACTTACACGTGAGTAGAGCATAGCGGTGGTGGTTGTTAATGAGACTTCTCTATTCCGAGAAGACAATGGAGAGTCAAAAAACTTGATGGCAGAATTGGAATATTTATCTGTCCACAAAAATGATATTCCACAAATTCACGTCACTGGGATATGTTGTAGGCGGCTTGCAGGTGTATTGTCATCGCATGAATTTTACCACAGTTACAAAATTCTTAATTTCTTCTGACAACAATAATCCCCTCGAGGCATAACTTCTGTAATCACGTTCTGTGGTGGAGAGGGGTTTCCTTAATGATATTGAATTCACACGAGAGAAATGGAAAACAATACGGTGTGGGTTTTTTTTTTTTTTTTTTTTTTTTTTTTTTTTTTTTTTTTTTTTTTTTTTTTTTTTTACGTCCATCTGAAGACTTCATTTGGATTAGAGCTCAGTAGCATAAGCAATTTTAGGCTACTCAATACATATAAATGAAGAAACAATACTGTATCAATACAGCTCAGTGCAATGCTGAGTCGTGATCTTCTCATAATACGAAGAGTTCTCGTCTTTGAGTCGAGTGTACAACGTCTAACTACTTCGACAGAAATATTTTTCTTCCATTTCTAAAAACTTTCGACCATTATATCGAAAAGCTACCACTTTTCCTGGGAACATCAAGAAAACGTCACTGTGGGAAGAAATTACTAGAGTGCCTTTAACAGCATAATGCCAACTGAAGGGCTGAAAAACTGAACTTAAATCGCAAATAAAAAGTTTATTAAGTAATAAAATTAACGGAAATCTGAATTACGCGAAAACAGTATGCTGGCCCATTCATACGGATCAACTGTAGGGTAAGCAATAACAATCAGGAATGTCATTCGCAGAACCCGCGTTCGAATCGCAGTTCATATTTTAAGCTAATTTTTTTCGTTAATATAAGTCACTGCCGAATTCCTTTCCTCGACAATAGCACTAAACTCGAAAAGCCGCAAAACACACGTGTATAATTGTTCATATGGCAAGGGAGAACAGTGTAGGTTTGAACAGCTCTTATATTTCTACCTGCACTGATTATCATTACTGGTGAACACTGCAGTTTCACGGAAGTGTTATACACATTTTCAGTTTAAAAATTAAATAATTCTGTCTGTGACCGTTGCAATTTTTAATGCCAATCACTAACCCTTCCCTCAAAAAAAGTTTCATAGCACAGTGATGGGAATTAACAGGATCGCAGGTTCCATTCCAGAGCTATTAGATTAAAAAAAAATAAAAATAGCTACTATTGATATTTTCAACCACTACTACTAATACTACTACTACAATAAGTAGCAAATTACCTCCAGCTTTGTGAAGTTAACAGTAAAAACGTAATGAACTTAAAAAACAATACTTGAATTTCAAACTAAGCCGTATCAGACAAACAGGTATTACAAGTATATTGTACTCGTTCCATACATATCCACTGCGCGAGTATGGGATACAATGGAAAGAAAGGTAGGTATAAATGAAGAAGACAGATTTAATTAGGACAACAGAATTACATGCTGGAAGAGACTTGACTAATAAAAGTCATTGGAGTGAAAGATGTTAAATAAAGTAGCATGCACTGCAATTGGGTAATAGAAGTAAAAAGCCCATAATAACTGTGGTATAGAAAATAAATTAACCTCTGCATAGAATGAATTTTATATTCGAATTTATGTTTGGTAATTTTCAACATCACAGAGCAATGAATATTAGTTTCATTCTGATAGATTTGAAAACTTATTTTCACGCCAACAAAAATAGAAATTAATTACTGAAAAAGCATTTAAGATAACAACCTTTATCCAGTTCTAAATAAAAAAACTAATGACACTCGGTGACAACAACGAAATTTAGCAGAGGGTCTTAACTTTCAAAAAAAAACTAAATTCTTGGAGACCACCTACACCATAAGTGCAATCATAACAAAGTCCTGTAAAAAACTATCACAACAGAGTTAAAGATGTTGTCAAGTATCCATATAGTATAAAACAATTGTTCCATTGCTATGTTTTGTCTTTATAAACTAATAAGAGAAGAATGCAGAGATGTATCTAGATACGTTCAACCAAAACAGCACATTGAGTATCGTGATAAAGGCAAGACAGAGACACTTGCAGGTCATGATTGATAAAATTAACACCTTCTGTTCTCTATCGTCATGCTTGCAGATCGATTTTAGAGTAAGATTTCCGAAGACCCTTTAAATCAAACCGAAAGGTACACTAAAAATTCCAACAATGGAAAAACAATACAAATGACATGCTGTGCCTTCTGTGCACAATAATATTTATTCAGACAGAAATCATCCACAGAAAAATCAATCATATCTAAATAATACAGATGAAGGAAGAAATAGAATAAAAGTAAAGAATACTACGCACAGTATCTATTATTTCGAATCACTACTAGGAAGATATTTATATACGAGAAAATAAACAAATACCACACATACACACTATCGTATGTTGGGTAGAAATAAAACAAAACTTATGTAACTGATTGTATAAATGAATTTATAATATAACTAAAAAATGTTATGACATACATGTATTACAAATTACGGAAGATCAAAAACTTTGGAATGAATTGACACATTTAGATTATTTCTGTAAATGAAGGCCGAGTGATATGTTCCTCTGAAACTATTGACACGACACCGCCTCTTGTCACTGAGGTCTGTGTTGGGGGTTGGGGGATCCCGGGTTGGACAGCCCTGACTCTCTGATGGGCGACAGGCGAGGTGACGCTCGCCGCACACGGACTGGCGCAGGCGGCGGTGGGGGCGGCAGAGCGGCCGAGGAAGGAGGCAGTCCGAGCACCGCCCCCAGGTCGGCAGCTGGCCGACTCGCCTGTTGCTGTTGTATTCTGAGAAGACGGCGCGCCGGAGGCGGCAATGCCGGCGGCGGAGGAGGTGCTACTGTCTGAGGGGGCGGCGGTGGAGGAGGATCAGCAGGCTGATCTGCAGAGCACAGCGGCCAGCGGCGATGGGGGCGGGGAGCCTTCAGCTGCTCCTTATCGGGGGGGCGGCAGGACGGTGGCAACGGCAGGAACCGGAGGAGGCGGGCGGAGTCGCTGTCGGCAGCAACAACAGCAGCAGCAGCAACCGCGGCGTGACCGCGGGGGCGGCAACAGCAGATACGGTGGTGGAGGGTACCACTTGGACGGCGGCGGCGGGGGCGGAGGAGACGTAGCGGCGTCCGGGACGCGGGGGCGGCAGCAAGAGCGCGGAGGCGGCGGCGGAGGGGGCGGTGCTGGCAGCGTGACGGGCGCCACCGCATTGCCCGTACGCTGTCGGCGGATGTACTCGTACGTGGTGAGCCCGCGCGCTGCGATGTACGAGTGGAATGCGGCGAGGTGCAGTAAAAGTGCGGCAGCCACGGCGGCGATGAGAGCGAGTGTCCAATAATAGGCCAAGGAAAGCCAGTCTCTAGAGGCAGCGGAAGCTCTCGACAGCACTAAAGCGCGCTCACCCGCCGCCCCCGCTACCAGCAACGATCCGGCCGCAGCCGTCGCGACGCTGGCCACGAAGGCGCCGTAGTTGCGACGGCCCACGCATTGGTTGAGCCACTTGCAGTGATGGTCGAACCCGGCGACGCACTTGCGGCACGAGGAGCAGTGCTTGGTGCGCGGGCCCGAGGGCAGCGCGCCGCACAGGGCACACCGCCTGTTGTCGCCGTCCCCCGGCTGCCGCCCCCGCCGCTGCCTCAGCTCCGGCTCGGCGGGGTCTGTGAGCGTAGCGGCGAGGTGGGCGGCGATGTGAGCGGCCAGCAGCCCGCACAGTGGCCACACGTGCGCGTGCTGCTGGCCGGGGGCAGCCAGCAAGCCGGCGGGCAGTCCGCACACCAGCAGCCAGCCCAGGAGCTGCAGTGGCTGCAGGGGCGGCTGGAGGCCGTGGCGCCGCGGGGGACCCGCCGCCCCCGGCCGCCGCTACGCCGGCTGCTCGGGCTCTCCCCCGACGCTCTTGGCCGCCTCCTGCCGCCGGTTACCCTCGTCCATGGCTCGCGGCGCACTGACGGCGCTCCGCTCTGGTCGATGCAGCGCCGTATCACGCCTGCGCGCAACGTGTTGCTCGCTCCCAGACTCCACACCTGTTAGACCACGCTGCATCCGTCCCAGCGCAATCGAAGCCAAAACTACCACGCACTCACTACACGACTCGTCGGTGGAAGCGTCATTACTAGGGTTAGCATCTTTAGGAAAAGTCATATTTTAAACCTGCCTTCTTTTTGAGCAGAAATGCTGAATTAAACACTGATTCAATGTTTCTGATTGTATTTAAATGTATTTTATATAGCATATAAATGCATATTCTGACCATTTTCCTAGAATTGGTCATATTTCGATAATATTTGTGGTCATATCGTCATATTTTGAGGAAAATCTGGTAGTTTTTAATAGTACCGGGAATTCACTAGATATAGATGAGAAGAAATTAAGATAATTATTCACAGAAGTGTACTTCTGCTATACAGGTGAGGGAAAAAATAAAACTAATTTTTATTGTGATCAGAATTCATCAGTCAAAAATTAAAGTTGTACATTATTGTCACCTTCTAAACGTAATGTTTCGCCCGCATTTTAATTTCGACAATGCAGCAGAAGAATGCCTGTGTCCATCAATATCTCAATGAAATATCACGTCATCGTTAAATCTACGTCAGTAGACCTACTATCATGCCGAAAATAAAATTTTCTGAAAGTGCGAAGTTACGTAAGGGAATTTAGAGAGGAGTATTTTAGTACAGATGAAAGAGTTCTATTCTGTAAATTATCTGAAATTGAAGAGACTTCAACAAAACGATTTAAAATTTAATTTCCCAATGGTGCAACGGCTGCACGGAAGCAAATTATGCTGTCCACATGAAAGCGACACTACTAGATAAAACAAATGATATATAATTAGGCATATTTTGATGTATAGTAAATTTAAATGTTTGGTCATATTTTGTCATCTTTAGGTCATATTTGCCCATTTTTAGGTCATATTTGCCTGCATATTTCTCTATTTTTGGTCATAATGATCCGAACCCTAGTCATTACTCTCGACACCAATTTCTTTTTTTTAACTGCTTTACGTCTCTTTTTAACATCGAGGTCTTAGAGACGGGAAAGGGATGGGGGGCAAGGATGGGGGCAAGGAATGGAGAAGGAATTCGGCCATGCCTTTTCAAGGAAGCATCCCGGCATTTGCTGGAGTGATTTGGGGAAACCATGGAAAACCCAAAATCTGGATGCCCGGACGGGGATTCGAACCGCCGTCCTCCCGAATGCGACGGCGAGAACGCTAACTGTTTACACCGGCCCGCTCGGTGACACTAATTTCAACAATTCGATAGTTAAAAACCCTCATAATATGCATTAAGAAATTAAGACATCAAACAGAGTGATTCGCTTAATATGGACATCGCGGTTGCAAAGAACAGTTGAAGCTAAGACAAGAATGACGAGTACTGAAGAAATGATGAAGACCGAGAAATACTGCGGAATACTATGACGAAGTTAAAGTCTAAGGAAGCAAATAATTGAAATAACGTAATCCACAACTTTCTGAAACGTAAAATAAAAAGAACAAGAAGAAAGAACTACCTTTGCATTCGACTGCAAAGGTATCCAATCCACCAAATTCCAGCAGAGCTTCAAAATTTCATATTTTTCTGTGCAAATTATTTTTAAAGGAACGTGAAACCAAACAACGTGGGTGAAACGAAAATAATCACCAAAAGTTTTAGTAGGAAGAAAACAAAAATGACGAAAACAAATACGTAATTTATCTAGTGATCCCTTACTCATGTGAGTATAATAACACGAAATAACAAATATAGATGGGGTAAACTATAACTCGTGAATGAACTGAATTTACAGTTAACTGCTAGGTAAAAAGCAAAGGAGATAAAATACGAGGCCCGTCCACAAACTATGTTTTCTTGGGTCTGTTTTCAGAAAGTGACGTAAGTATCGGCACATTTTAAAATCGAAAATTCTTTTGAGAAAGCATTACTTATTCGAGCACTAGCTAAACGACCTCTACTTTCATGCATAACTTATTTTTATATTTGAATTATATTGATTTATACTGTGTCCACCTGTTTATTCTGCCTTCCCTATTTTTAGTTTGAGTGTTTTGTATTGAGTTTGTGACATTTACTTCTTTAACTTTCACTAGCATTAGTTTAAACCCTTAAATGATTGACTAGTTAAATATGATTACTATTAAGAATTTAGTTAGTATTTTACTTATAAATGTTATTAAGTTTTTTGTTAGTATTAATCTTGAACTTAATTTAGGCCAAATGTTAAATAAGTGTTGTATACTGTTAGTTTGTGTAAGGTATATATTATTTTTTATAAAACATCTGGTATGATGTAAGAGAGGGCTTGATAGTTCTAATCTTTCCAGGCTAAATAAACCTTTTAAATAAATAAGTTTACAGAAGGATTTACTGCAACGAATGCAACAGTTGTTCACCATAATTTCTACTGGGATTAGACCGTTGTTATACTGTAGAACCAACTTATGGACACGTGTGTCGTACAAGTTTACCGGTTGGGATCGGAACCACAGTTAGCAGCCGTCTGCATCTCTCCATTGAGAAATGTCTCGTGGTATAAGAAAAGATGGTAATCAGCGGGCGTAGAATCGTTTCTCCCAAATGTGCATCTGCACTTACTCCACAATGTGTGATGACCGCCCATGCGCTCTTCATCACACCCATTTTGTCAACCGTCTGAAAATCGCCTGCGTCCAGCGACGGTCCAAATTCTTTCTCGTAATGACCGACCAGTATACTAGGACAAAGCTGACGATTAATTTTTATTGGCGCTACACGCAGTGGCGTAGCTAGGTCAACAAGGGCCCCGGTGCAAAACATTTATTTTGGGCCCTCAGGCCAGATGGGCGACTTTTTTTTTGCATGGTGTTGCTGGTAGTTCCCCCTGAGCTGAGGATCGGGTCCTTGAGTTGTGCTTAGGGCCCCCCTGAGCAGTGGTTGGGGCCCTCTCAGCAGTGGTTGGGCCCCCCGAGCAGTGGTTAGGGCCCCCTGAGCAGTGGTGGGGCCCCCTCGAGCAGTGGTTGGGGCCCCCTGAGCAATGGTTAGGGCCTCCTGAGCAATGGTTGGGGCACCCTGAGCAGTGGATGGGCTCCCCTGTGCAGTGTTTGGGGCCCCCTGAGCAGTGGTTGGGCCTCCCTGAGCAGTGAGAGGGTCCTTAGTGAGGGTCTACCTGTGTCTCAGGGGCCATTAGTCCAGGCTGTTATTACTGTACTTTTGAATATACGTACAGTCCTAATCAAAATAAAATAAAACCGTACGAGTAATGGCATCCCCAATTTGTTACGGTACGGTAGCACAGTGTTACACAATGACTGGCACCACCATGTAAATCTGTCCGGATCATAAGATAAAATAAATATTTCCGAATTGATCTTGATACAAAGAGAGAGCAACACAATACTGTCTTTATAACCAAGGTATTTTTTATTAAAGGAAAAGTATTATTAACACTGCTATCGATACTTGGATTATGCACAGTGATGATTGTTACAAAACTGTCCCATTGCCACTAGTCAAAATTCAATTTCACTAATTTTACAAAACTTTCACAATTTCTCCAATATTTCCCAAATTTACAGTTTTTGCTAGTTTTCTACACTATCAAAAAAAATCACTACTTCTACATTGCAGGATTTTTGCACAATCTGCATACACAGATCAGTGGATTTTGTTGTTCGGTTATACGAAGTCCTTGTTGTTACATGCTGCCTGTAAGTTACTGAAGCGCCTCAATGCATATTTCACTCAGCGAAGAGACAACTTCAACTTCTACATTTTGTTAACAAGATCCTTTACTCACCGTTTTCTTCGTTTACTACATATTCAACACTGCCGTTATATGTGGTGATACCAACCTTCACATGCTCACTCCATTGCGACATTTTGTTGGAGCATGGAAGATGATAGGACATCTATATCGTATCGTGCTATTTTATAGTACTATATATAGTAGGATCTACGAATGTAGTTGCCATCCTTCCAGGCCTTTGTGCACCTCTATCTCATGGTGATACACCTACAATAAATGTCACCTGTTACTTATCGAGAAAAAAAAATACAAACACAGCAAGTACATTACAACGGCATCCTAATGTATGCTACGTACTTATATATACAACCTGGTGGGAGGCGTACTAAACCCTGAGCAGTGGTTGGGGCCCTCTCAGCAGTGGTTGGGCCCCCCGAGCAGTGGTTAGGGCCCCCTGAGCAGTGGTGGGGCCCCCTCGAGCAGTGGTTGGGGCCCCCTGAGCAATGGTTGGGGCACCCTGAGCAGTGGATGGGCTCCCCTGTGCAGTGGTTGGGGCCCCCTGAGCAGTGGTTGGGCCTCCCTGAGCAGTGAGAGGGTCCTTAGTGAGGGTCTACCTGTGTCTCAGGGGCCATTAGTCCAGGCTGTTATTACTGTACTTTTGAATATACGTACAGTCCTAATCAAAATAAAATAAAACCGTACGAGTAATGGCATCCCCAATTTGTTACGGTACGGTAGCACAGTGTTACACAATGACTGGCACCACCATGTAAATCTGTCCGGATCATAAGATAAAATAAATATTTCCGAATTGATCTTGATACAAAGAGAGAGCAACACAATACTGTCTTTATAACCAAGGTATTTTTTATTAAAGGAAAAGTATTATTAACACTGCTATCGATACTTGGATTATGCACAGTGATGATTGTTACAAAACTGTCCCATTGCCACTAGTCAAAATTCAATTTCACTAATTTTACAAAACTTTCACAATTTCTCCAATATTTCCCAAATTTACAGTTTTTGCTAGTTTTCTACACTATCAAAAAAAATCACTACTTCTACATTGCAGGATTTTTGCACAATCTGCATACACAGATCAGTGGATTTTGTTGTTCGGTTATACGAAGTCCTTGTTGTTACATGCTGCCTGTAAGTTACTGAAGCGCCTCAATGCATATTTCACTCAGCGAAGAGACAACTTCAACTTCTACATTTTGTTAACAAGATCCTTTACTCACCGTTTTCTTCGTTTACTACATATTCAACACTGCCGTTATATGTGGTGATACCAACCTTCACATGCTCACTCCATTGCGACATTTTGTTGGAGCATGGAAGATGATAGGACATCTATATCGTATCGTGCTATTTTATAGTACTATATATAGTAGGATCTACGAATGTAGTTGCCATCCTTCCAGGCCTTTGTGCACCTCTATCTCATGGTGATACACCTACAATAAATGTCACCTGTTACTTATCGAGAAAAAAAAATACAAACACAGCAAGTACATTACAACGGCATCCTAATGTATGCTACGTACTTATATATACAACCTGGTGGAGGCGTACTAAACCCTGAGCAGTGGTTGGGGCCCTCTCAGCAGTGGTTGGGCCCCCCGAGCAGTGGTTAGGGCCCCCTGAGCAGTGGTGGGGCCCCCTCGAGCAGTGGTTGGGGCCCCCTGAGCAATGGTTGGGGCACCCTGAGCAGTGGATGGGCTCCCCTGTGCAGTGGTTGGGGCCCCCTGAGCAGTGGTTGGGCCTCCCTGAGCAGTGAGAGGGTCCTTAGTGAGGGTCTACCTGTGTCTCAGGGGCCATTAGTCCAGGCTGTTATTACTGTACTTTTGAATATACGTACAGTCCTAATCAAAATAAAATAAAACCGTACGAGTAATGGCATCCCCAATTTGTTACGGTACGGTAGCACAGTGTTACACAATGACTGGCACCACCATGTAAATCTGTCCGGATCATAAGATAAAATAAATATTTCCGAATTGATCTTGATACAAAGAGAGAGCAACACAATACTGTCTTATAACCAAGGTATTTTTTATTAAAGGAGAAGTATTATTAACACTGCTATCGATACTTGGATTATGCACAGTGATGATTGTTACAAAACTGTCCCATTGCCACTAGTCAAAATTCAGTCAATTTCACTAATTTTACAAAACTTTCACAATTTCTCCAATATTACCCAAATTTACAGTTTTTGCTAGTTTTCTACACTATCAAAACAAAAAATCACTACTTCTACATTGCAGGATTTTTGCACAATCTGCATACACAGATCAGTGGATTTTGTTGTTCGGTTATACGAAGTCCTTGTTGTTACCTGCTGCCTGTAAGTTACTGAAGCGCCTCAATGCATATTTCACTCAGCGAAGAGACAACTTCAACTTCTACATTTTGTTAACAAGATCCTTTACTCACCGTTTTCTTCGTTTACTACATATTCAACACTGCCGTTATATGTGGTGATACCAACCTTCACATGCTCACTCCATTGCGATATTTTGTTGGAGCATGGAAGATGATAGGACATCTATATCGTATCGTGCTATTTTATAGTACTATATATAGTAGGATCTACGAATGTAGTTGCCATCCTTCCAGGCCTTTGTGCACCTCTATCTCATGGTGATACACCTACAATAAATGTCACCTGTTACTTATCGAGAAAAAAAAATACAAACACAGCAAGTACATTACAACGGCATCCTAATGTATGCTACGTACTTATATATACAACCTGGTGGGAGGCGTACTAAATCTTGTTACAGAGAGAGACCAATTCCTTTATTTCCCTGCATGTAAGTGTCGTCGCGTGTAAGTAGTTGATTAGTGTGTTATCCACATCCAGTGCCAGCTGAATCAGACGAAACATCCGGCAGACAATTAACTATAAAAACGGTATGCCCGCACTCAATATGCACTGTGGGAGGTTGAGAATACATGTCTTTTGAGGGGGATTCAAACAAAATGAGTAAAATTTAAATCATTTTGCATTTATTTACAGTTACTTCGCAATTTACTGCGTTTTACTCATTGTTATACTAATTTACAAAAATTTAACAGTTTCGACAATGTTAGCAATATCTACCGATTTTTACACAATTTTTCTACATCAAGCAGTATGCACTTTGCTCAAACTGTTTGCATTTTCCGTTTAGTAGATGTTAAATATAATCGTTACATGTGGTGATATCAGTCGTCACACGCTCATTGTGAAATTTTTGTTGTGTGCGAAATGATGAGATATTTGTGTCATCTTATGGATATCACGGAGATCTGATGCAAATGATGCTGTTCAGAACGCACCATGGCCCAAATGGCTCATGGGCATAGAGTGACACTAATTTCCCACCTGTAGAGTGAACAGTTTACAGTAACTTTTTTTGGATTTAGAGGCACAACCGCAGCAAATAGTAATAATAAACCTCCTGTCACCTTACCGACGTATGACAATTTTGATTTGTAACGCATCTGTCGTGGCCTAATCTAACATTGTAATTTACCCGATGAAAGGAAGCCACAGTTTAATGCTGAATCAGAGTCACGGAACATTCTAGCGCTCTTCATATGAACGAAGTGTGAGGCGACAAATGCAAACTGTCATAATTTATCTAATTAATAACGATGTTTTTGACATAAGGCGCACGCTAAATATCTTTGCATTAGAAAAGTTTATCCACGCAGATGGTATCTCGAGGAGGAAGGAATGAGAGAGGCATCGTGGGAGAGAATCAGATTGTTAGGCAAGTCTCAGAAAGTGCGGCCGGCAATATATTTTCTGTTAAAGAATAGTAGTTTTAATTGTATGCGAGTGGCCAATGGTGCCATTTGAATATTACATATGTATAAATTGTACGTTGTTACAGTAAATGAGTCCTCGAACGTAGCCAGGCACACATATGATAATCCTATAAAATTTCAGTACCACAGTACCACAGTATTGGAAGGAAGTACTCATCGACCGATCCACATTGCGGCCGACATCATTCAATCACTTTTTTTCTTCCTTCCCGTTTCATGCCTTGTCCACGTAACAGATATTAGGGTGGTAGTATAAAAAGGACAGAACTCTTAACTTTCAAATACCATCTCTCAAACGTGGCTGCCAAAGTCAAAACGAGAAGTAATACTCTCCAAAAGCTTGCAGGTACTTCATGGGGAGCCAGTGCTCACGTTCTAAGATCCACAGCCTTAGCTCTGTCATACCCTGTTGCTGAATACTGCTGCCCATCCTGGATCAATAGTGCCCACACAAAGATAGAAGTGCAACTCAATCAGGCAATGAGGATAATTGCGGGATGTATTCACAGTACGAACACCTATATGGCTTCCAGTGCTATGCAAAATCTCACCCCCAGCACTACGAAGATTGGAATACTCTTAAACATCAGGGAAAATATCCTGAAGAACCCTTCAGCTGCCTATACATCAAGACATGATTCTAGCAAAACACCAACGCTTGAAATCAAGAAAACCAGCCATGGCGCACAGCAATCACCTTACAGAGTCCTCTTTCAACGTCAACAAGCTGTGGACAACTCAATGGGAGCAGTCATCAGTAGCCAATAAAAATCTAGTTGAGGACCCCTCAGTAAGATTACAAGGTTTCGATCTCCCCAGGCGGCAGTGGAGAATCATCAATCGGATTCGAACAGGACAAGGCAGATGCCCTACTTATTATACAAATGGGGCTGGGTAGATTCTGCAAATTGTGACTGCTGAGCCACCTTACAATCAATCACATCGTTTCCGACTGTCCTCTTCGGGCATACAAGGGAACAATGGCGGAAATACATGATGCGTCGATCAGTGCAGTTGACTGGATTAAAACATTAGATACAGAGATATGAAATTGTACAAGCTTGTGATATGTACATTTCCTGTTGTGTAACTTGTTAAATAATCATACGATAAATAAATAAATAAGCATAAAAGGGGGAACCGGAGAGATAGAAACGGGAAGGAATTCATTTCTGCCCTTTTTTTTGCAGGAACTATTCCGGCATTTGCCTGAAGTGATTTAGATAAATCACGGAAAATTGAAATCTGGATGGCCGGAGGAGAATCTGAGCTCACTCATACTCAATTCTGTGTTGGTTCTCTACCCCGAGTTTAGCTGAAGGAAGTCCCCATGGCGAAAATAATTATCAACCAAGCACAGGTGTCTATCAATTCCTGATTATCAGATTGTGAAACTACTATCTCAAGCTGTGTATTTTGAGTGAGGTGCCCCACTTTCTTTCCCTCCCAGCTTAATCTTCGTACACAACATACTTAACGCACAACACACCGCAGTTACATACACATATACTAACACACGAACATACTAGGACACGTGAAGTCAAATCAATAACCGTCAAGCCAATTAACGTTGCTTCCCACAGCCGAAATGTACGGATCAACAAGCACCAGAGGCTAGCTAGTCCTCACCACCTCGCAGCCACCTCCCAACCACGTTGCCTAGTGTCATTTCAGTTACACGGGCTTTTGATGTTTACCAACTGGGTGACGAATAGAGGGCGTCATCTCTGCCAGCATAGGCGTCTCCCTTCCCAAGGCCCGCTGTTGATAGCAGGACCAGTGCGGCCAGCAAAAGCGGGCCGTGGGAACCCATCTTTAGAATTACTGACCGGTGTGGGACACATTTTTCCCCGTGCAGCAATCTGACGTAGCATTGATTCAAGTTGAACTTGAGTCGTCGGAAGTCCACTGAAGAAATATTCCGTCATGTCTCCTCCACAGCCGTCCCTAATTACGAAAGTTTTGACGATGCAGGACGTTGTGCACGATCTGGCCTTTCAGTCATGTTCCAGATATGTTCAACTGGATTCATCTCTGGCGATCTAGGTGGCCAAATCATTCGCTGGAATTGTTTAGAATGTTCCTTAAATCAATATTGAACGATTTTGGCTCAGTGACATAGGGAAAAGTCTATAGTTATTTGGGAACACGAAGGCCATAAATGGATGTAAATGGTGTCGAAGTAGCTGAACTTAACCATTTCCAGTCAATGGTCGGTTTAGTTTGATCAGAGATCCCAATACATATAAGGATGGTGTCCCCACCAGCTTACACAGCTTAATAAGTATTTCCCCTCCTTTTTTCCCCCATATCTGTAAAATAAGACGACATAACTAAGGATCTAATCATGACAGTGCAGAAGATAAACGGAAACATTAAAGTAAATGGTCTCCAGGTGCCTTCCACAATAGCGTAACTAAAAATACGATTACTGACAGTAGGTGATGGATTTACTTCACGGGTGGCGATGGTGCCACACCCAACTTTTATGAGGGATAATTCGAGACATTTATACAGCAACCTAGTTTGAGAAGGTAGCGTGCAGGCAAGGCTATAAAATTGCACCTCTACTCATGCATAAAACGAAATGAAATGATGGGTCACGTAAACCAGTGAAGACCTTGACATGATTCTTCAACCATGACCTCAACAAAAGAACATTTTAAGCGGGGAGAACATCCTCAAACAATAAAATGTGTCTACCAATAAGAGATGTGCTCAAAAAGTAACGGGAATTTTTAAATTTCGTGGGTTACATTAGTCCAATTGACACGATTGTTTCGTTGTTGTGTTGGCAAACATGTCTTAAAATTATCTATACATTTTGAGAATTATTTGGTGTTAAGTCTCGTCAGCTTTTTTTTATTGGTTTATAACTCGTCGACGTTGAGGTCATTAGAGGCGGGTTGGGACTGGAGACAAGAAACTGGAAGGAATTCGGCCATGGCATTTTGAAGGAAGCATCCCAGCATTCGCCTGGAGTGATTTGGGGAAACCATGGAAAACCAAAATCTGGATGCCCGGATGGGTATTCGAACCACCGTCCTCCCGAATCCGAGGCCAGAACGTTAACCGCTCACCCACCACGCACGGTGTCAGCTGTTAAAAGGATAACACGTGTTTTGAACTGTCTCAAAAGCGTGACCTTCGTAGTTAATACTTTTGCTGAAAAATTCCTTTCTTAATTTATGAGTATGACTTACCAAAGCAGATACCTTAATATTTAAAATAATACCACATTTACAGATTTCGGTTAAGTGGCTCATAACCAAAAAATATCTTTCAGAAATGCTGATATTTTTGCGCTTTACGAATCGAATTCCGAAAAAAAAAAAATCCTTTCTCAATTTATGATGTTACTAACGCGGAGATCTTAATCTTTAAAATTGTAGGGAACGGAGTTGTTCTCTTGGCTAAAGTTAATATTTGTTAGGTATGAAATGAGGACAGCAAGTTGCATGTTAAGAAACCAAACATAGGCATCGACCGGGAATTGAGAGCGCTGACTGTTAATAAAAAGTGCGTAAGGATCGGCCAAAGTAGGGCAGATGACCGCTGGGATTGGCCTCATCATTGGTGAACCATTTGTTCCTCCAGTTTATGACCGTAGTGGGAGGTTGGGATAAAATCCTCTGCTCGGGCATCGAAGTGTGTTGTAGTAGATACTCTGTTTATATGCGTGTGGTGCAGGGTTTGAGTCCCGCAGATGACGCCAAAGTTCTGTTTTGGATGGCTGAGCGGATATTGATTGATGACTGATTGACTATCGGAGGTGCGATCACTAACCTGACCGATAGTAACGTCTTCTTGATGTTCTTCTTTTCTTGTCAGGACGACGGCCTTCTGCTGACACCAGCCGATTGTTGATCACGCAGAATCGACAACTGCGGGGACAATAGCTGCCGAAACAACTAATGTCTATTAAAAGATATTAACTGTTTTATATTGAAGGCTGCGTAGAGTTCTGTGGCTTGAGTGTTGTTAGCCTGATACGGATTAGTAAGGTTTATTACTGACGGAAACAGAGATTACATATTAGTTCCAATTTATTCGCCGTTAACATACACACGGACAGTTGCGTAAATACAGGAACGTCACCGTTGCACTACGCAATATGTTAGCAGTAACCCCGCTAGCTTGAATTTAGACTCATGTTGCCGAAATGGGGTACAAAGCGATTATGTTGGTAGTAAATCACGACACACTCGCTACATTGATGTGTTACGTACGAAAGTCCCAGGCGCACTGCCTCTGTGTAGCTGCCGGCCAGCGCGTGTGCTTGTCTCAGCACATGCCGTCTCGTCTTACAGCGTACGGCTGTGCAGCTTAGACAGACGCGTATATTCACTTCGCGTTTACACAATATTACGGGGATTTGTTTGGTCCCCTTACAGTGTCTTACCGGGTCTAGTCTTCATCATTCAGTCGCAGCCAGCACCAGTCGGCAGAGAGAACGCAGACGTCGAGCCGCCCTCCGGCGGCCGGGGCCACGAAGTGCGCCACACACGAAGAAGATGGACAGCGCCTAACAGGTTGGCTCTACTCTAGGGTATGGTTGGACGTGGAAAGCCATCGTTGAATCATAGATAGGGAGCTAGGCTGGGGATAACTGGGCCAGATAATCACCCGCAGTCGCAGACGCTCTTGCCGTTCTCAAAGCAAAGGTCATCAACCATTCGCCAGTATAAGTCATAACAGTATTGTTGCGATGTAGCACAACAGCATCTTACATTGAAATCTTCGGCTGTAATCCTAATGTATACCACTTGTATATTTTGTACAGCACTGTGTCGTGATAGCAAATAGTGTACATAGTACGTGTTTATGAAATCATTCACCCTTATGACCCTACCACGAATGCCTCACTCCGATCCCAGATCGTCTTCTATGCTCGATCCTTACCCATTCGCTCAGTCCTCTCATCGAACCTGGCAGGTCGAGATTCGATGAGAGGACTCATTTATCGATTTAAGTATGAAAGGAGATAAGTGACTCGTCAGGGGAAAAAAAAAACCTTTAGAAATAATACATATGATTATAACTGGATAACTAATTTTATATGGAATATGTAATAACTAAATACCTGTATCAGATCTATTAGTTCTTCTACTATTACTAATAGCAATGCCAGTGGAAGATACAAAAAATGCTCAGGATGAAGCAGGAAGAGAGCAATACAGGCAATTTAGAAATCAAATAAATAGGAAATGCAAAAGAGCAAAAGAAAAATGGCTATAAGAAAAGTGTGAAGAAGTAGAAAAGCAAATGGTCGTAGGTAAAGCAGCATATAGTAAGATCAAACAGAATGTTGGAGAAATGAAGAGAAGAGGTGTGAACATTAAAGCTGCCGATGGGAAACCTCTTTTAAGCTCAGAGGACAGAGCTAACCGATGGAAGGAATACATTGAGAAACTGTATTATGGGGACGACTTGAACATTCGTGTAATGGAAAAGGAAGGCGATGTCGACATTGATGACTTAGGAGATCCTGTTTTAAGGACAGAATTTAATTAAGCTCTGAATGACTTGAAAGCAAATAAGGCAGTTGGAATTGATGAGATCCCTGCAGAACTTCTTAAATCCCTAGGAGAAGAAGGAATCGAAAGATTATTTAAGATGATATCAAAAAGTTATGAAACAGGAGAAATTCCAATTGATTTTAATAAAAATATCATCTTCACACTTCCAAAGAAAGCACAAGCCGACAAATGTGAGAATTATCACACCATTAGTCTAACAACACATGCTTCAAAATTGCTGGCCAGAAAAATGAAAAGGTTAGTAGAAGAGATAGTAGGTGAAGATCAGTTTGGGTTTAGGAAAAATAGCGGGACAAGGGAAGCAATTCTGTCTTTAAGATAAATACTTGAAGGACGGATCCAGAAAACAAAGATACTATTATGGCGTTTGTTGATTTAGAAAAAGCTTTTGATAATGTTAGGTGAGACAAGATGTTAAAAATTTCTTTAAAGTCAGGTCTAAAGTATCGAGATAGAAGAATACTCTATAAACTATATAAGAATCAAGTACAGTATAATAAAAGTAGAGAATCACGAGAGACATACATCAGTTAAAAAGGGTGTGAGACAAGATTATAGTCTATCTCCGTTAATATTCAACTTGTATGTAGAAGAAGCAATAATGAAAGTAAAAGAAAAATTTCCATGTGACATACGTGTTCAAGGAGAAATAATTAATATGCTACGATTTGCTGATGACATTGTCTTGTTAGCAGAAAGGGCTGACGATATTGACAAGTTACTGAATGGCATGAACAAAATACTGATTATAAATGAAAGTAAAACAAAAATGATGAAATGTAGCAGAAATGATACCAATACTAGTAGGTTAAATATAAAAAGAGGATCGGATGCAATAGGAGAAGTACTTGGGAAGCAAAATTACAACCGATGGCCGAAGCAGGAATGATGTTAAAAGCAGAATAGCACTAGCAAAAACTGCCTTCATGAAAAGAGAAACCTTTAGTTTCAAATATTGATCTAGGAATTAGAAAGAACTTTCAGAAACTCTACGTGTGGAGCACAGCACTTTATGGTAGCGAAACATGGACTTTAGGAATACCGGAAATAGAGAAATTGAAGCATTTGAAATGTGGTGCTACAGAAGAATGCTGAAAATTAAGTGGACTGACAAAGTAAGAAATGAACGAGTTTTGTAAATGATGGGTGAGAAAAGAAGTTTGTGGAAGAAGCTTACAGAAAGAAGAGAAAGGCTGGTAGGTCATATTTTCAGACATGCTGGATTGGTTAATTTGTTAGTGGAGGGAACAGTCGAAGGTAAGAACTGTAGAGGAAGACAGAGATTAGAATATATGAAGCAGATAATTGAAGACGAGGGTTGTAAAGAGAATGTAGAGATGAAGAGGTTAGCACAGGATAGGAAGTGATGGAGGATTACATCAAACCAGTCGAAAGACTGACGACAGCAATATATATATGCGCCAGTACTACTGCTGCTATTATGCATTATATCAAAATTAACTGATTCCATATTAATCCAGTAGTAACTAAGTACTACGACTGCTACTACAGTATGCCTTCACCAATGTCATTTTAATATTCTACTAGCTTCGGTCCAATCAAACGGTTAACTGCGCTTCGAAGGAAGTCTCCGCTGGAACCGGCAGCGTTGTGAGCCTCCCAAGTAATCAAGAGTCAATCCCCTGGAATAACAAGAGGGCTCCAGCGGTCACTCCGAAGACGACTTCTCGAGGATATGTAGAAGTTTCTCTTCCGTTTGAAGTAATTTGTTTTCGTGGCTCTCTTATCGTGCTTTCACCTCGTCTTGAAAGAATAGCTTCGAATAGCATAAATGTCTTCAATTCTCATTGTTATACTTTGTACATTCTTCAGTTCAGGACCGGCTTAAGGAATTTCGGGGCCCCCTACTTCTTTTCTAGATGTACTTATATATATATATATATATATATATATGTGTGTGTGTGTGTGTGTGTGTGTGTGTGTGAAGTCACAAATATTATCATAAGTGTAGGCATCATAAGTGTAGGATATATATCTGAGTGTAGAGCTCTAACAACGATTAAAGAAACGGGCTGAGGTTTCTCTAAATTTGTGTACAAACCGGCCCGGAAGTTTATTGAGTATTAGCTAAACGGGACCAACTTCGCCGAGTCTTTGGTGTTTTATCAATGCATCTCATATGGATCTCCCAACTACTGTCACTTTCATTTCTTGCTAAGCCCTGCTGCCCGTTGTGTCAAATGAAATTGTTTTTGTATTCAATTTTATAGCTATTATATTTATATACACTTTTTGTATACGAGATTTCTTTTCTTGCCCTACTTTGCTAGTACATATAGTTTTTGGGGGCTGGAGACACGTGAGCAGGCATACACATTTCAATTCAATAACTTTGATATGAAACGCCAAAAGATGAATGAGTTTATTCGAACGAAATCACATAAATTGCTGAAACAGGTTCAGAGCAATACATGCCTTTAAATATACAGGGTGTTACAAAAAGGTACGGCCAAACTTTCAGGAAACATTCCTCACACACAAACAAAGAAAATATGTTATGTGGACATGTGTCCGGAAACGCTTACTTTCCATGTTAGTGCTCATTTTATTACTTCTCTTCAAATCACATTAAACATGGAATGGAAACACACAGCAACAGAACGTCCCAGCGTGACTTCAAACACTTTGTTACAGGAAATGTTCAAAATGATCTCCGTTAGCGAGGATACATGCATCCACCCTCCGTCGCATGGAATCCCTGTTGCAGCCCTGGAGAATGGCGTATTGTATCACAGCCGTCCACAATACGTGCACGAAGAGTCTCTACATTTGGTACCGGGGTTGCGTAGACAAGGGCTTTCAAATGCCCCCATAAATGGAAGTCAAGAGGGTTGAGGTCAGGAGAGCGTGGGGGCCATGGAATTGGTCCGCCTCTACCAATCTAAAATGAGCTCTAACATGGAAAGTAAGCGTTTCCGGACACATGTCCACATAACATATGTTCTTTGTTTGTGTGTGAGGAATGTTTCCTGAAAGTTTGGCCGTACCTTTTTGTAACACCCTGTATAGGCCTATTATAATTAATCAAAACTGAATCTGATGAAGGACTTCTCCTGGAACTCCACGCTTCGGAAACGTCTATTGTGTGCGCAGCTTGTTAACATTATGAATTTGCAGATTATTTATTTTAGCAGGAAAATTGTTCGTTAAGTAAGGACAAATTTTAAAGGAGATCGTGGCGGGGCTCCCTCAAGATTGGGGCCCCCCGCGACTGCAGTTCTTACGGTAGCCTTAAACCGGGCCTGCTTCCATTTCGGTTACTCCATCATCACACTCGCCAATTGTACTCGTATTCACTTCCATTGCTATCTGGTGCCTCTGATTACACTCAACAAGTATCCTCTGTATAGATTTTTCCTTTCAAAATTCAGTGGTTATGTTGGCTGCCTTGTGTAACGGGTCTTATCCACGTAGCATGTCGAATATTCCTTTTTCTTGCAGCAGGCTTTGCTGGTGAGCTTTCAGACTGGTCGTCGTTTCGCATTCCCGTACTATGTGCTCCGATGTACTCTTCTCGCCACATTCTGCTAGATTCCACAATAATCCAATAATCAATCTCCGGAGGAAACTACTGAGCGGCCAATGACCCGGTGATGAATTGCACTAATTCTGGAGAATGTTGAATCTCACCCCTGTACAAAGAAACATAACGTACGTTCGTCTGCTTGTTTCGCTGCAAATCCTCGCTTAAAACTATTCTCCTAACGACCTTCTTAGGATTTGCCTCACAAGGGGGAGTCCATTAATTACGTGAGATGAAACAGGGGAGGGGGAGGGTCCGGCGAAATCTCACGAAACCTCACCAAGGGGGAGGGGGGGGGGGGTTCAACGGAAATCTCACTGTGAGGTTTTGAAATTCTTGTAGAATGGTAGAGCTAAAAAAAAAAAATGACTTTAGGGTGGTATAACCGCCCTAAGGAACATGAGACCTAAAAAAAAGGTCTCCAAAAGTTACGAGGTCCATTCGTGGGGGAGGGGTCTCCGTCAAAATCTCACGTCATTTTACAGGGGTGGGGAGTCCGACCAAATCTCACGAAGTCTCACGAGAGGGGAGGAGGGGAGGAGGGGTTCGGAATTCCTAGAAAAACACATCACGTAATTAATGGACGGCCCAACCTCTAATTTCTGCTTCTATTTTTGGTTTCTACTTTCGAAGCCATTGGTTCTCTATAGTTATAAAATTCCATAATTTTTTTTATTATTTATTTAAGTCAATTTAGTGAATTCATATCGACAGGCGAACTCCAGTGCATTTCGCCTCTGTTGTGTATGGACCTACAGTTTAACGTAAAATCCGGACCACAAATATTTTAATATGTTTCATATGAACAAAATAAAGCTTTGTCTGAGATGAAGTTAAACGCCAGCAAAAATTCGAGAGCGGACCGCGATTTGATCAGAGGATCCTGAATTTTCCAGGCAGACGCAGTAACCATTGAGTAACGAAACCACTCATTTAAGTAAATAAACATTATTGGTGGTTAGAATAGAGACTTCTTTTATGGAATGCAAAACTAGTTTTTTTGGTGACGGAATGATGCGAAAATCGCCAAAAAAAACCTAGTCATTGTATCTCACTAAAAATAATTCAAACGACATTAATTGCCCTTTACAGTGTATTTTCCAAGAATACCAGTGTGCGAGAAAAAAATATGGGATTGATGCATAACAGTTTTTTTAACGTTTATTGCGGATCGATTCTTTATAAATATTGCTTCGAAATTTCATAGCAATCGCTGTAAAGACTGCGGAATTACGATGCCAACACATACGGACGGATACGCGAAATTTTACCTACGGTTCACCAAAAGTCTAATCCTGATTTTAATATTCATCATGATTATCTTGACAGAAGTATGGGATGGAACGAAAAATCCAAAGAACGCTGTACTCATAGAAACTAGTCGAGAGACTGAAAAAGGCATTTACAAAATTAGGAGTTGATCTAGTAGATATATTGTTTGCAAGGAACACTGTGCAAATAATCAGTCGTATGGGCCAATGGAAATATTTTTGACAAAGCCAATTACGAATGGCAAAATTTTACACAAGTTTCGTACAATGGAAATAGCAGCGAAGTGTTAAAAAGACATATTTTTCTAAACGACTAACATATTCACCCAATCTAACGTTCGCGCCTGGTATTTAGAATTACGCAAGTCCTACTTCTATCCAGATTTCGGTTTTCCATGATTCCTTCGCAAAAACTATGATAGTTGTTGCCTTTTCCTTGCACACAATCCTCTCTCGGTGCTATAAGTGATATACTTGTACAAGACGTCACGAGCGATAAGTCTTCAGAAGGAAAACTAACACATTACCAATAGAAAATCTGCGCCAAAATAATACAGCATGTTCTTCTTGCGCAGAAGGTAAAATATAATGATATTCAAAATACTTTTGTAAGAGGTCCAGGAGTTTTATCAACGGAGCATGAAAAACACTTCGTAAAATTCGTCCAGCTTACTTAACTAGGAAATTCGACGAGAACGAAACGTTTCAAGAATATTCAGATTAGCATTTTAATTTTTTTTAAATTTTTAATTAGAGCCTTACGGCTCGTCGATGTCGTGGTCATTAGACGAGAGAAAGAATTTAGGAAAAGGAACGAGGAAGAATTCTTCCTTGAAATTTTGGTGGGACTATTCAGACATTTGCCAGGAGTGATTTCGAGTAGCCATCGAAAACTGGAAATCTGCACAGGGACTTGAATCCTCGTCCTCCCGAATGCGAGGCCAGAACATGCCATTTTTCGAATGCTCTACTAGTAAGGGATTTTTATTAATGTCTTACTCAACTTTTCAACTTACTTCCAGCAGAATATTTCTTTGTTAAAACGTTTAGTTGGCATTTAGAAACAAGATTGAAATAGAATGCAATCTTCTCAGGTACTTTTGATTTCGATTCTTTGGTATGAAAAAATCATTTAAAATATATATATATATTTCAATAGATTTCCTTCGATTACAAATTTCATGCCCGAAATCGGGTACACCTTTTCAGCCATAAAATTATTCCCGCTTATTGAATCTACTGTATTGCTCCGAAACATGTGACATACAATTGTGCTCTTTCGACCATTAATAATTTATCCATAAGGATAAATAATATACATCATAGAAAACAGACTGACGGACAGCAGGTGAACTAGGTCAGTCTGGAGAGGAGATGCGCGGTGCAGGGAATGTGCCAATCAATAGAGCGCGCCAACCACCACACATACGACTGAATGGGCGCTTTGTTTCTCACTGCCATTGTTTCCACTAGGAACTGTTATCTATTGCGTTCTGAAAGTACAATGGTATGATGGAAAATTTGTATACGGAAAAAATTACCAGTTCGTAACTTCAAAAGATTTCCGGTTTTTATCGAAGCATTTTCGCTACGCCAGCATGATTACATTTGGGACAGAATTCTGTTCACAAAAAACTTTGAAATTAATTAAAACGTCTTTTCGACGTTAAGAAGAGCGTGATTAATTTTTCCCCCTTTTCCCAAGACCATTGTTCCGTCAACTTGTTTGAATTTCGGCCGAATATATAATAACACTACTGGATGTGCTGTTAATATTTAGATCTAAGGTCCATCTATCCCCCTTGGCTTCCCTAAATCATTCCAAACAAATGCTGGCCAAATTCCCTTTCATTGCCCTTGGTTGTAATAAGCTTGACGTGTCATCAAGCTATTTTTGAAAAAAAAAAAAAAATGAGCGAGAGGAATGATATTTACTATTATTTTTTTACTGGTGGCCGTGTGAAAATTTCGTGAATAATATATGATGGATGAACTGCAAGGTTCGTGGTATGTAGTAGGATAATTTGCCAACTGAAACAAGTACATATCAAAACACAACGTCTTACGGTAACAATTAGAAATGATGAAGTATATCCGAAAATCTCCTTATTCTGGAAAACACACAGTTTAATAATATCTTTGTGGTATGTGCTGCTGCTATCTAGCGGTAAAGAGACCACTCCTTATACTGACGCCAGCGCAGCCTAGGAGCTTGACTCTGAACTATCGCATACCGGTGACCTTGATTGTTTATACCAGGGGTGGTCAACCCAAATGATCTTGAGGGCCACTTTGGAAATGCATCATAACTCCGCGGGCCGCATATAAAATTATATATCTCTACATTAGATTTAAACCCACTATAGACTTTATTTATTTATTTTATTATTTTTGAGTGAAAAGTTGAAACATAATGAGTTATTATTATTGTTTTTATTATTATTCTTACACATAAACATAGATAAGGGGGCATCCACAAATTACGTGAGGTGTTTTTCCGGATTTCTGGACCCCCCCCCTCCCCCCTGGTGAGATTTCGTGAGATCTGGCCGGACCCCCCCCCCCCCCCCTCTGGTGAGATCTAGTCCGTGAGAACCCGCCCCTAGAAATCACCCTCGAAACTTTTGTAGACCTTTTTTTTATTATGATTTAGGTCACACCCTAACTTTTTTGACGAAATACCCTCCTAAAATCGACTTTGGCGCAAATTGTAGACCTTTTTTTGGCTCTACTGTCCCCAAATTTTTCGCAAAATCTCACGTGAGATTTCCGTAGACCCCCCCCTCCCCCCTGTTGAGATCTGGTGAGATTTCGCCGGACCCCCCCCCCTATTTCACCTCACGTAATTTATCGATGCCCCCTAATATAATAATAATGATACTAAACGCATATTTTAAAGAAATATTTAACACTAAAAATTATATAAATATAACTGAAATAAATTTGAAAATTTGGATGCACATATAATGTACGTTTTTAATACGTTGGTTTTTTCTACTTTGGCCATTATAAAATAAATATATTTTGTAAAGGTGTGATGAATCTCGGGGGCCATAAAAATATTCAAGGCGGGCCGCGGGTTGGCCACCCCTGGTTTATACACTGGCGAAAATTAAAAGTGCAACACCGAGACGTAGTTGTGATAAATGAATGAAATCTGGCCCTAAATATCCCCATATGAAGATTATTAAATAATTAAAAATAGATAGTTTTGCGTGTAATAGGGAGCGTGCACAAACTACGTGGCTCGGTACAGGGAAGGCGGGAGGGGTTGGCTGGAAGGCTACGCTGGGCTACGTGGGGGGAGGGGTTCCGAGTCAGTCCACGCAGCTTTCCTTTCATAACATTTTTCACAATTAAAATGAGGACCAGAACTCACAAGAGCATGTGAATATTTATTTCCCTCCGTTTATTATGTCCGTATGTAATTTACAATAGTCTGACAAGAGAAAACGGTACAAAATGTCTACTGGAATCAAAAGGGAAAAAAGGTACATGCTATGTGGGGGGGAGCGGGTAGAGGCAAAAGCCACGTAGGGCTATTTGGGAGGAGGGGGAGTTCACAGAAGGTTAAAATCGAGCTACGTGGTTTATGCACGCTCCCATAGTATGAAAATTACAGAGATATTTATTAAGAAAAATTGCTATGTTCTAAGCGTATAAGTGGTGAACAGTATGGTGTAACATGACTCTTTTGTTTAACAAGTTCTTGTTGACAAAATATTCCAAGGCGAAGGGCGACGACCCTATACACCGAAATGTGTAACAGTGAAGGCCGCCACACACGTGCGGGAAACCCAAGGGATTTGGACGCAAGGGTCACGGCCTTGCGGGATCCCGCACGTGTGGGCACTTGCTTGAGGCCGTGGCCGCACCCCAGTGCGGCCAAATCCCTGCCGAAAAACAATTCTTCATTCCTCGAAGGCCGGGAGGGAGGGTGAGAAGCTCAGCGTGTGTCCTGCGGTCAGTCGGCCTTCCAGGATTTCTTGTGAGTGCCTCTATGTGTGCGACTTTGTTTCTCTGTTGTTGTTCTAATGTTCCGTTTGGTGATGTTCAGTGTTTATAAATATGTATGATAGTGAGCCCTGTCTATAGGAATTGAAGTACCAGGAATACAACGACACAAACAAACGAGAAGCTACCTACGCCAATCTGGCATAAAATATGAAGGAGAATGAACCAAATGCAAAAAAAATAAAAGAATCAATATTAAAAAAAACAGCAACATTAAACCATCAGGAAATGAATCTTTGCGAAGTGATTTGCTGAAGAACATTAAAAAAAACCGTGCTGCAAGAAGATCACTTTGACGTGTTAGCAAAACCGTTGCCATAAAATTACGTGGCCTTCCGACCAATCAAATGCTAATAGCAGAAAAAATAATTAATGACACCCTGTTCAAATCGAAATGGGTGT